>JBAMCI010000143.1:1085000-2285000 GCA_037075265.1 Drosophila nigricruria
GAAAACGTGGCCAAACGCAGCAAGATTATCGCCGAAGCTGTGAATAGCGTCATGTGCGAGGATATCAAGATCTTGGATATAAATACAACGGAGGAGTGCTCTCGCCACACGGTGCGCTGTCATCTGGAGCATCTGCGTCAAACTTTCCACACCAATTTCATACCAATCGGCGAGGTGCAGAGCGGCTGTCAGTTTGAGCGTGCTATCCTCTTCAAGGCCTTTGCCGATCAAATCGGTTTGCCCTGCACCCTGCAGCGCAGTGTCGATGGTCGCATGCTCTACAACGAGGTGCCACTGCCTCTCGAGGTGGACAAGGATATACATTGTGATCAGAAGACTCTCAAGTTTATGCCCTGGCGCATGCTGCGTCCCACTCACATTGTTGACCTCATGTACAACATAGGCGAACTCTATCCCATGCAAAGTCGCCAGGCCCTACAATATTTGCGTCTATATTGAGGCCCGAATGTATTACTGTTTCCATTGTTTGTTGATTTTTCCAAATTTTTAATGTTAACCCAATAAATAATCAGAAATAATTTATTGGGTCCATCGACTAAATAATGAGCAATCTTATAATTTTGAATTATGATAGATTTGTTGAATTCTCATCCATTTCACTCTTTCTCTCTCTAAGTCTAATTCTATTTAATGCTCCTTATCTGCCCGTAAGGCTAGCATACTTCAAAAATCTTGTGATCAGGTTTCCTTCCTCTGTAAAATTCTGAACTGGTTCATGCTGCTGCTACTGGGCTTGTGTCTTTGCTAAGCGGTTGGTTCTGTAGCCAGTGCGCATGCCTCTCTTTTGACAGTTCTTACATCTCTGACATTCGCTGTCAAATGAAGTCGTTTGGCCTCCGCACATAAACAAAAAGTTTTCTTAGTCTCTTATAGAATAGGGTTTCCAGCTGGCTGAGAAGGCGTCCAATTGTGGTCCAATTGGCGGCCACAATATGTCCAGAGCGCTTCTCACGCTCGCCTACTTTGTGCTCACCTATTGCTCCATTGTATTCACGGCTTGCGTCAATAACGGTAAGTGAAGCGACCTTCATACATTAACGGGGGGAAAATCAATAAAGTTCTGGATTTGATTTATTTAGTGACTGGCACAGCGACCACGGGCAGCTCAGCCGCATCGGGACCCAACTCCGCGGGCAGCCTGAGCACCTCGCTGACCAGTGGCGGACACATACATCGCACCGCAGCGGCCATTGAACGGGTGAACAAACTCTGGTGCTATGCCTGCGATACCATGGACGATGGACCGGGCTGTGTGGATGTGCTCGAACGGAATGAGACGGCCTTGATGAAGAAATGTCAGGGCGAAGAGTTCATCTGCATGGTAGGAACTATATCTGCTATAAGAGTATAACTTCTCTAATTGCCTCTCTCCTCTGTCTAAAGGTCAAACGCTTCTCGTACACTACAAGTACTGAGAACTCAACGAGCTCGCCCAAGATGTGGTCGCTGGATCGTCGCTGCACTGTGAATTGTGAACCCGGCTGCATTGTGATTGGCGAACGCACCAAGCTCTATGCGTGCACATCCTGTTGCGAGGAGTCCTTTTGCAATACGGGCCGAGGTGGCGCCGCTGGCATCTTTCATCGTGAGGCAACGGGCATTGGTACACGCCTCTTTTGGTTTGCTGCCCCATGTCTGGTCAACATATCGCTAATGCTTTACAAACGGCATGCCGGCCAAGCGCTCATCCAACTGCAGTAGTACCTCGAGAATGGAATTTAGCCAATTTAAGCTCTTCACTTGCTCAAACCCGATTCCAACTTAAACAATTTCAACTAGCTAAACGAGTTTATCTGCCCCCCCTCTCAAAACACTATTTTACCTAGTCATAGATTAAGATATACTACTACGTACTATGTACTGTGCACAGCCTTCACACTTCACGACCTGTGCTTGTGTACTACTTGTTAGCCAAATGATTAAGGTGTGATAATAAATGAATCCAAGTGTCAAAGTGTGGAAACAACTTTGAATGAGTTTTCAATCCATCGATGCTTGGTCCAGTTGACTGTGTTTATATATAGATGGATAGCTATACATATGTGTATGCCCGTACGCTTCCATTCTCTTCAAGTTACCAATCCCTCTGCGCTTAAGCCAGTTGGGAATTCTCAATAAGTTATGGGAACTATTTCCCTTCATATACTTTAAGTACTTGACAAGCAGTTTTAAGTTCATAAATTAATATTTGTAAGCTTTCATTCCTTAAGCCTCATCATAATTGCTCATTCATATTCTCATATATTCTCCTCATATTCTCGATTGTTTTTCATTTAGGCAATATGCATCATCCTTTAAGCTCCTATCAGAATTTCTCACTGCATTTCAATTTAGAGCCGATTATTATTTATCATTACGCATTAGAGCGAATTGTTATGGAGAACAATTGTAATTAGTTATCTGAATTGCTAACTGCTATTCTGATATTCTCTCTACAATTGATTCAGTTTACGGTCTCTCCACACATGGTCTGCATTAATTTCAACACACTTCCTATCCCACTTGGGTACATGTGTAGTCCCTTATCCGCTTAGTTGCTGTACTTCAGTTGCTGCTGAAACCGTTCATTTGGTTTCGTGAATTGCATTACATATCCGTCTGTCCGAGAGTGTTCATTCCTCTCTCTCATCCATTCTCCTGCTGCATGCATCCGCCTTTCACATCCGACAGCCCATATTTCCCACATCATTCACAATCGTGCACATCCGCCCACTTGGCCACTCAAGCCTCGCTCTGGGTGGCATTTCCGGGCAGACAACTTACTACTTGCAGCATGAATTATTTATTGGACAAAGTATTCATAAGCAGACAAAGTGGGTTAACTGTGGCAGGAGAAGGCGCCGCTGGAGCGGGAGGAAGGCGTGGCAGCAACTGGAGTAGCTGGAGCTCCTAATCAGCTTCACTCTAATCCTCGCCTCCTCTTTGGCTAATAGGGTTGCCATTAAGAGCAGAGACTTGGCAGATACATATATGGAGGCGTGGCCAGCCCACTTAGTTTCGTGTAGAGAACTCTCCCACTCTCACACACTCCCACAATTTGTTTTCATCTGTGGACAACTTTCTCTTTGACTTTTAGTTTGTTACATCTCCAGGGCCCAATTGCAATTGTTTTTTGTTGGTTGCCTGTGAGTTATGGCCATAAAGCAAGCAGCTACATCTTGGCTAATAAACCAGAAGACAAATCTGTGCATTTTGTTGCTTAATTTACATAAATGGCCAGCAGCAAATAGGCTGCCCATTCGTAGGAGACTAGAAGACCAGAAGACCAGAAGGCACTTGGTCTTGGTGTGCCACAGCGCATTCATCATGAAGAGAGTTGCTTGAGTAGGGGTTGCAGGGGGTAGGGTAGTGGGTCGCAGGCATTGGGGTTGGGGTTGCGAATAGGGAAGTTGTTGGTTATTCCCTCTAGTCTATTGGCTTTTTGCTTTATGTGTATGTGTTTTGGCGTTTATTTTGCGGCTTTCATGTCGTAAATCTTCATCAGACGGCAAATTACGTGGTTGCCAGTCAGCCAACAGCGACGCAGGTTCTCTACGCTTTCTCCCTCTCACTCTCTACCTTTAGGTGCACCTCTCTCTCTCTCTCTCTTTGTCTGGGCCCAGTTTTTGCAGCGGCATATCTGGTAAACAATAAACTGACCGCAATGCCTGGCATTCAGCCTGTGGGTGGCAAAAACAATAAAGCGGTGACAAAAACCAAACAAACAACAGCAGCAACAACAACAACAGGCAGCAACAGACAGCAGCAGCAACATCCCATTGACAACAGTTTCATTTATGAAAAATAATAGCTGAAGCGGCAGCAATATGCGAAATTTATTATTATATTTGCGTTGGGCCGCAAAAATGCAAACGTTACCAACGCCTGCTCCAGCTTCAGCTCCAGCTCCAACTCCTCTTCCACCTCCTTCTCGTTCTCAGTCTCTTAATGTTGACCCCGACCTCAATATAAAGTTGGCTGGCTGATTCGTTGTCAGTGCGCACGTTGCCAATGGGCAGCTGGAATACGGCGGCAACATCAGCAGCAGAAGCTGGAGAAGGAGCAGCAACAGCAACAGCAACAATAACAAGAATAACCTCAACAACAGCAGCAGCAACAACATCAAGAGTAGCAACAGCAAAAGCAGCAGCAGCAACAGCAACAGCAGCAACAACAGTAGAAGCAGCAACAGCAACAATATCAAAAGTACCAACAGCAGCAGCAATTAGGCTGCACAGCAATTGTTATTGTTGTTTTTGATGTTGCTGTTGCTGTTGCTGCTGCTGCTTTCGCTCTTTGTTGTTATTCGTTTTATTCATTCATTATTATTGCTACTTTGGCGTTGTTGTTTTGCTGTGTGATTGCTGACGACACGTTTATGTTGTTGCTGTACTGCGTGCTCGTTATTATTGTTGCTGTTGCTACTGCTGCTGCTGTTCTTGTTGCTGTTGTTGTTGCTGCAGAAAGTTCACAAAGAAATTTCAATTAAAATGCAACAATGCCGCACTCCATCATCAGCGTGCCAAGCTGACAAACCGCGCACATAGCCTCCCTCACCCTCTCTCGCCTGTTCACAGTGTTGGGCAACGGAATGTAACAAACTGTAGTAAAAAACTAACCACCCAACTACCCAGCCACCCAATTGCTGATAGAGCCACCCACAAAGTGCAGTGGCAAATTCAATGGGTTGCTTAAAGAGTTGGAAATGGTCAAGGTAAATAGTATATTCATTTTAAAAGTGTTAAGAACTAAAGGATCATAACTTGAAAGCAAACAGAGTATGAACCCTTTACAACTATGAAAGCATTTCTTTTTCTTGTAGATTCCTAGACCTCTTCGCTCAATGGTATCTCAATAGCTTAAATTAGTCTCAAACTAAGGCTTAACTCCTAAGATCATTCCAACATCATATCATTTCACTCTGTGTGGAAAGGTTAATGAAAACTTTGAAGTATCTAACAAAATCCGCATCAGTCCCTTGCCTCAGTCTGCCTGCTTCAAGCATATCTTCCTCTCAGCTCCTCTTTAAATCTCCCTTCCTTTTGCTCAACTCTTTAGTCAAGCAACTATGTTGATTGTTATTGCTGCTGCATCCCATCGTCCCGGTTCCTGGTGCCTGGTTTTGGAGTGATAAATCTTTGTCGCCAAGCAAATACGAACAACCCGGTAGCAACTGCAACCGAAGCGAGCAATAGCCAAGGCCAAACAGGCGTAACATTCCGGCGAGCAGCCATGCCAAAAATTTTGTTGTTGCCCGTGGAGCAGCGGGCAATCCCCCAGTCCCGCAATCCCCCAATCCCAGTCCCAGTCTCCCTAATTCCCCATAGCCCGTGGCACAGCGAACGTGTAATTAAAACTTTCGAGCAAGCAGCCACGCAACTACAACTACAATTGACTGACTGCCAGCAAGTCTGCCTGGCTGTCTCTCTCTCTCTCTCACTGCCTTTCTCTCTCTCTGTATGCCAGTCTGGCTGTCTCCTTGACGCTCTCCCCATAGCATAAGCTGTTGCTGCTGTCAGTTTTTTGGCGCCTTGTTTTAGCTGCTCTTTAATAAAGTTTTGCCCCCGTGGATCCTTGATTGGATCACAGCCAAATGCAGCTGACATTGATGGTGCCTGACCTAAGCTTGAGCCTTGCTGCTCCAGCTCCAGCTCCAGCTCCTTCAGTGAGTCCTGTGCGGTGTGATTTGCGTAAATGATTTTGATGGATTTGATGGGATTTGAGCGCGAGTTTTTATGCAGCAAAACCCCAAACCCTTCGCAGCTGTGAAATGGTTTTCCGAGCAGCAAAGCTCTCAAGCTGATTACCAACCAGCTCAAAGCTTTGCCACACTATCTCTGTGTGTATGTGTGGGAGTGTGTGTGTGTGTAATGGTTAAGCTTTAGTATTCTTCACTTCGGCTTTAATTCTCGCCATTTCCTGGACATGGACACGAAAATGCACTACATACAAATTAGAGTGCGAAAAAAAGGGGGGAGATGAGATTATGTCGAGCAGCGCGTGCTGCAAATTGATTTTTTGTGTCTACCTTGTTGCCACTTGCCACTTGCTGTACATGCTACAAGCGCGTAATCTCTTAAAGCTCTCCTCCCCCTCTTCTGCTTCTCTATCTATCACTTTCTCCTGCACCTTCTCTAGCTACATGAATTTGCATATTAATCTGGCCAAGAGCAGCCGCTCCAACGACCCCAAAATTACACGAACTACACATTTTGGTTTGTCACCTCTCTCTTTCTCTCTCTTTCTGTCTCTCTCTATGTGTATGTTGTGAGCCGCTTTTGGCAATCGCCTAGCCTTGAAGCCTCCCTCTCAACCTCTAAATGTATGCAAATGAGTACAGCGGCAGCTGCTCTCAAGGCGACTTAACGCCTGCTTAATGAACATAAATTAGTCACCAGGTGTCACCAGGTAACACGCGGCCCGTGTCTCCATGGAGCCAGCACACGCACTTAAATTTCAATTTGTAATTTATGCCTAAAGTAAATTGCACTATTTATAATAATTAACAATTTGTAGTTCACGATAGACGAGTTGCAAAATTTGACTATGCGACGTTAGATAGGGTCAGGGTTCGAATCGAAGTTTAGGGATTCGGATATTGTGTAGTCTGGGATGAAGTCTTTAATTGTTAATGATTATAATAATAATAATAATAATAATAGTAATAATAATAATAATAATAGTAATAATAATAATAATAATAATAATAATAATAATAATAATAATAATAATAATAGTAATAATAATAATAATAATAGTAATAATAATAATAATAATAGTAATAATAATAATAATAATAGTAATAATAATAATAATAATAGTAATAATAATAATAATAATAGTAATAATAATAATAATAATAGTAATAATAATAATAATAATAGTAATAATAATAATAATAATAGTAATAATAATAATAATAATAGTAATAATAATAATAATAATAGTAATAATAATAATAATAATAGTAATAATAATAATAATAATAGTAATAATAATAATAATAATAGTAATAATAATAATAATAGTTTTTTATACTTTTTTACCATATAATAATTTACTTTAATCTCCTTTAACCGAACGTTCACCCATCTGCCAACGCCAAAAAGAAAATTTGTAAAATGCACTTATTAAGTTGGCTGCGCCTCAATTTATTCAAGTTAAACTCTATCCATTGGCCCCTTATTGTGCGCAATCAAGTTGAATTCATATGATTAACAACCAATTTGACCAATTCGCGCTCTCCATTACGATATACGAGTGTGTATATATATATATATAGATATATTCGATTCGCAGTTCGTTGATTGGGTATGCGCTTCAGTGGCTGCCATAATACAATTTGTTGCACATCCGGTTTGGAGTCCACTTGAATTTCCTCGCTTCGGCCACTTTGATGCAATTAGTTTTGTGAGTATTTCGTATGCACGTAATGTGACTCAACGGCAATTCAGAATTGATTGATGGGGTATCCATTCGTGTAGCGCTTGGATGTGAGTATACTCATGAATATTGAATGATTACATGTCAGCCATAATCGCATTTCGATTGGCCTCGCTTTAGCCGACAGAAGAGTTGGGGAGGTTTGTTTTTTTTTTTAATTGCCCGACCTCCATTGCTCGCTCTCCATTTATTACTATTTTCCTAATGGACTTTTCCCTGGCAGCCAGTGGAAGTGCTGCTCAAACACTTGAAAGTGTATCGAATGATTAAAGTTTTGACCTCATTTCGATTCCAGTTTATTGACTCTTGTCTTCAATTACAGTTTGCTAATCATTGCCTTTGGCTCATTACAATTGTCATTCCCGTTGAGTGCCCCAGGCCCCCTCTCCACTTTCTCTCACTGCTGTCAGCAGATGAACAACAGTGCGTTTAATGGCCTCTTTTCTCAGCCCCTCACTTCAGATTCTCTGCTACTTGACCGCAATGAAATCAATGGCAAACACACACATACACACAGCCATGACTGAAGTGAAGGGTGTTAAAACCGCGGGTACATGGCATTCCACGAATCTCGCATCGTATGCCACAAGGGCGTAAGGTTCACTGGTTAGCTGCTTATGTGAAGTGCTGCCAAATTCCACACAAAAGCCCATGTCGGTCAGCCTGACCAGGCGCGCTGGGCGACAGAACGACAGGAGGATAACAGGATAACTGGGTAACACAGGCAACAAAGGCAACATCCGTTGGCGACTTCCGTTTGTCTCGCTCTGCGGCTGACAGGAAGCAATCAATAGTGTAATGGCAGACAAAAGCATCCGCCATAGTTTGGCACTTTGGCCTGACAGGAACTGCACCAGCAGATCCTAAAACCTGTCCAGCCAGCAGCAAAGGCAGATTAAGCAAAAAGAAACGAATGAAAAAAACCAACGAAATCCAAAGGCAAAAAAACATGCAGAAACAAAACTAAAATCAACTGACAGTTGCGCAATTTTTCAACCTTTGCCGAGAGCCCTTCTGTTACCCCCCGCTGCTCTATTTCCCCTTACCTGACTAGACTTAAGCCTCGTCGCACATTAAATTTTCCCCTATATACCCCTCGCTTTCTGGCTTTGTCGCAAATGTAAATAATGCGTTTTAATCAAAAGAACAACAGTGAAAAATCCATTAACGGCGTACGTGCCGCACCCCCAGCTGCTCCACTTGCTCCATTGGGGACACAGCTATCCCCTACCCTTTCCAGCGTTACGCTTGTGCCTAGGCTTAACTTTTCGCATGCTGCGCGCGTCATTTGCAGGTTGATTTACAAATTTCTTTAATGGGGCGACGACAACATTTTTAATTAGCACCTGTTCAGGTTGCACGAATCTCTTTCGTAATCTCCATAAAATACTCTAGCTAGGTCGTGCTCCACGAAATTAATTTCCAACTTTGCGATGTCTATACTTAGCTCTCGTTCCCTCGGCTTCCCGCTGTTCCGCTTCCGTGCCTCACGCACTTTTCCAACTTCGCCCTCAAATGATGCTATTCGAATGCGTCGCGTGGCTTGGAGGTGGAGTTGGCTCTGTTGCCGCCTTCTAGTTAACCCATTCGCTTCTTGTACTTGCTCTCGACATCTTCAACCGCAGCAGCCACTTATGCTATCCTCGCTCTCTCTTTGATCCCTCTTCCCTAAACCACTTGAGCTTAGTCCTGATCCAATATCCTAATGCTTTTCTATGTTTGTTGCTGCGTGTGTAGATGGCCTAGCAGCAAGCTCCTACTTTGACTCCCCGCAGTCAGTGGTTGCCTTCCACTTCTCCCTCCCTTATTGAAGGCCTTTGTTGTTGCTGTTGCAATAATATTTTGCAAGTGTTTCTAAACAAGCACAAAGTCATGTTTCAACAGCTGTAGTCTGGCTTCTTCTTCTTCTCGCTGCTGTTTTTATTGTTATTTACCCTTCATCCCTTTGCCTTTTGCTGTAATTGTTGTATGTTAGTCCCCGCAGTCGTTAGCTAAACTTTCGCTGAACATTAAAGCAATTTGGCCAACATTTATAGACTGATTTAATAGAATCAAAAGGGAGTCGCAAAGAGTGGAGGGATGTTGTTGGCAAGCGAAGCCCCACACAAATGAGATATTTCCACACAAGTGAGCAGATCAGAGCCGACAACATTTCAGTGTGTGTGCACTTGGATATAATTGTTTGACTAAATGAGTGCGTCGCTCCTATGCTCGCCAGCCCCCTCACCTACTCCCTTTGCCTAGTGCTTCACAAACACTCGTATGAGTGGGGTAGCTAGTGTGGTTTGGGGGCCATAACAAGAGAACAGCAATAATTATGGCAAACACTCCCTTCACCCACAGTCCCCGCTCTACAGACACAAGAGCCATATGCAATTTTGGGGCTCCACTTTTGTATAAATTCACTTAATTCCTTGCCCTTCCTCTTAGAGCGAGTGAGCGGACAGCAGCAGCAGCAGCAGCAGATAGCGGCAAATGGATATGACTCTTGGTGCTGTGCATTATCCCAGACATCCAGATATGCCAGATATCCATGTAAGAGAATATGTGAATGAGTATCTGTGTGAGGCGAGTGCCTAGCTGCTCCCCAGCCAAATGGCTCGAAACGGTTGCCATAATGAGGATGGAATTGAAGTCTAAACAAACAGAATTGGGCAAATAGCAGAGGCCAGGAACAGTTGGAGGAATGTTGAGGAATAAGCAGAAAATAAAAATCCAAAGGAGTCTCCATGGAAATTGAATATTTAATTATGCGTCGATGGAAATTGCGTCTCAAGATGGTGACGAAAATGGCCCAAACAATCATGAGAATGACGACAGAGTGAGGGAGGAGGTGCGACACTTTGCTGCCTAGGAAAAATGTAAACGTCGCTTGGGTCTGTGAAATGTTCTTGCCAGAGAAATAGAAGAGAAGATGCTGCTAAATAATTTATTCTAATTTGCGACAGATTTGCCAAGGCCAAGAAGTTAAAATGTCAGAGGGATTCCCGGAACATATAAAAACAGATTCGAAGGGAGGGAAGGAGGTAGGGAGATATGTGTAAAAAGTTTTGTGGGGCATCATTAAATTAATTTGAGGGGACTCGTAACAGACAATTCTTAAGGTTTGATAGCTGCCTCATAGGGATTCATTTGCGGCTTTTGGTTAGTTTAAATTTAGTTTGCTAATTTGCACCCAGCGAGTATCTCAACTGGAAGAAAAACAAAGGGATGAGTAAGCACAGTCAGAAGCACCTTCCGCTTATCTAAACAGACTCACACGCTTCCCCCAGCAACTCTCCACTCACACATAAGAGCGCGTATCTACATAATTCTCGTCTGCTTTAAGCGTGTATGGGGGTCGCAGCATGAGCTACGTGAGCGCCAGGCAAAACTTGCCCCAACTGCCAGCAACCCCACTGAATAGAAGTAGAGCTGGCAGCCTGGCAGCCTGGTGGGTGGAAAGGAGAGTCCCATATTTATGAATGGCTCTTGTTTCGAGTTTAACGCACTTCGGGAGCTTTATCAGCTCGTAAATATAAATTAGAATTTAATTTTTATCGACGTGGAAAGGTGGCTCGAGTCGGGATTTGTATGTGGATGTGGACGTAGCTGTAGCTGCTGCCTTGGGAGCAATCGTCTGGTTTGGTGTGGTGAGTGCCACAAATTGGCAACGGAGTGGATCTGGTGGCCTAGGCAACAGGGCGACCGAACATCAACGGGATTCATATCCATTTGTGCCTGGCACGTGTCGCAACATATCAAAGGCATTGATTTACCTGAGGGCAGTTGGTTGCTCGATTCAACCCCCTTGGAGGTAATTCATGTGGCCACAGAATCAGATGGAGATTGGGACTCACCTGGGTTAGCTGCGAGGAGGCGTAGTAGGAAATCCTCGAGGGACACACCGATTCTGGTTTCGAGTAAATGGTCTCGCCGGCCTGGTCGCCCATTGGCAGCAGGGCGGTGGCATAGGGTGTGGGCGTGGGTGAGCTGCGGAAGCCTGTAGGGAAATGAATAGTTCGGAGGTCGATGAAAAAGGGATGGGTTTATTGTAGAGAGGGAAAACTTACGGTCGAATATGCTGCAGGACTTTTTGCTCTCCGTTGGATATTTGTTGAGGCTGGCAATGGTCGCGTAGGAGCCGGTGGCACTCGGCGGTCGTCCAAGAGGATCAAGGCGAATGAACACGTTCTGATGGCTGCCATAACCCGCTGTAGTAAAGCTGGTGCTAAAAATGGAGTGAGAATGAAGAGTTAATAGTTAGGTAGATAATTAAATTGATGTGCCAATCAATCAGGCTTACTGTAGCGAAACCTGCCGTAGCTGCTAGCCACAAGTCCAACGGCCAGGACTAGGCCCAAAGCACAGGCAGCTGTGTTCCCTGAGAAGGGGCATGGTCAGGAGCAGGTGATTGATTCGGCTCAGGTGAGATGCTTGCAATAGTTATGGCAATGGAAATGGAAATGAGATATAAGCGAATGACAATTGGTTATGATTGAGGATTGGTAGCTTACTTTTGGCAAATCTTGTTGCGTTTGAAGTGTAGTTGGGTGTCGTTAAGCCAGGGAGGTCCTTGCACCACCATGTTGACATTGACCGGTAGTTGGAGGCTGGAATTTTCCGTGCACGGCAGGTAGACTAGGAAGAACTCGATCTCCTGCGGCACTACGTCCTTGTGTAAAATGCTGTGCGTGGGTGTGCCTGGTCATTAGCGTACTCGATGCTGATTGTATAACGCAGCTGTCAGTGAGTTAGCCAGTTAATGGAGTGCAAATCAAATTTCAAAGTGATATAGAGGTGGGTCAGATGGGTTACCGGATAAGCGATGAGGGCAGCAGCTTGTGGACATCTGATGATACGGGGATGGTAAAGTGCATCGCATACGCAACACATACGTGTTAATGGCTCCCTCGTGCACATAGCACAAATTCGACTTCCACCTTGCGAACGAGAACAGAGAATAGATAGCAGAGTGAGGATGAGATTAGGTTGCCGATGCATTGCAGGATAAAGAGAAAGTTTATTTCACAATTTGCTTTGTTACAGTTCCCCCTTGGAGTCCCTTCCTCGGATTGTCTACTGCTGTGCAAACTTTGTGCATTCTGTGTTTACTTTCCTCGCAGTTGATGGCTCTCTTTTACTCTACCCTCAAGCTCTATATACCTTTCAACTTCAACGGAAATTGATTTCCTCGACAGCTCAAGGGGGGTGGAAGTAGGTTTGCAGCGGGTGAGCGAAGTTCGGTAAACAAAAACCAAGACACAATAATAATCGAAATCGAATCCGTCACCAGCAGGCGACAATGCAAAGGGCGTCAATTGGTTCTCGCTCTCAGTTCTTGCCTCAAATGATGCGCGACAGACGCCCGGGGGGAACGAAGGGATCTGTGTGGGGTGGGGCGAGATATTAAAAGGTGTCAAGTGTTGTCTAACTCGATTCGAGACGAGACCAGGCGAGACAGCGACAAACTCATCATCATGCTTCGCTTTGTGTAACTTTAACTAGCTTCGGGGACGTCCTAATCTCTGACCCCGACCCTGGAAGCTCTAAGCCTCCGTCGCTCACTCTATTGGCAGTGAAAGACGAGCTGTTCGAGTTAAAAAGACGTGAAATTAAATTTCTTCATCCGCTTTCATTGTTGTCTCTGCCTCTGCCTCTGCCTGATTCCCCCGTCTCCCATCTAACCCTCTTAGTGGGTTGCTTTATGTTGCATCATTTACTTCCTGGGATCAGGCCTCGCTTTGCATTGAAAGTCGCAAATGCTGTTTACTCTCCTTAACTTGACTACCAGTCCTCCTCTTCACCGCTTCCCCTGTTCCCCATTCATCCTTTTGACTGTGTGTCTGTGCCGGATGTTGAGTGTTGCGCTTCCGGTGGAGGCCGAAGGAGGGGCAGAAGGAAAGAAGCGCGTATGTGCGTGCATTTAGAAGAGATGGAAAAGTACGCTCTCTGTATTCTTAAAACAATTTCAAATCCAATTATAGAACAAGAAAAAGCATTTTTCGTTAGCTTCCTTCTTCTATTCACAACTCGTCTAAGAACTTCCCAATTCTTATGCCGTTTTGCTTTACAGTTTCATTTTGTTTTTGAATTCGAAATTGTTATGCACCCCGCTGACTATCCTTCAGGCAGCCAAAGTGTGCTACTTTCCTTTTACATTTTCCGGTTTCCGTTGGCAAACTGCACAAAAATGGAGAGAAAATAGATAGAGAGAGAATAGGGGCTGCAATTGACTCTACTTTGATCCCTCTTTATTCATCCATTTTGGGAAATGCGCCACAGACTAAACAAAAAACACAAACATAACCTCAAAGTGGCTCACATTAAATATGCACAAACACACGAAAAGGACAATGTCACTTAGCTCGAGCCGAGTTGTAGGACAGCAATGCTGAAAGGTTAGACAAGGTGCTATCAGAGTGGGAAGTGCAGATGTGAAACCACAAAGGGAAAGGGGAGGGAATGCACTTGTTCTGGCTTAATTAATTCAGTTTTGATTGGAAACTAATGTGATTCACTCTCAAAGAGACTTTTAACTTTTCGAGTGGCCTCTTTAGCGAATTTAAGCCACAGCCTGAAAGCAACTTTAATTTTCGTGAGATCCTCTTCGTTCTGCAACTGGAGATAAAAAGGACAGCCAAGTTGGTTACGGGTCCAAGTCTTCTTGTTCCGTCGAACTTTGGCCGTCTTTCATATCACGCGCCTTGCACAGCGCCAACTTTGCCGTCGTCTTGCAAACTTTTTAGCTCGTTCAGGAGTCCCAGTGCCTTGTTCCAGATACTTCCCCTTGTCGCTTTGCTCTCCACCATAATTATAATACCTGCGATTGTCTGAATGGCTTCGCCACACACACGTGACGCTGCAACCGCAGACGCTCGCTCGCAGAAGTGGAGGAGGTGGATCGAGAGAGAAGGATTTGCTGGATGGGGTATCAAGGAGTAGCAGAAGGACTCCGGTTTGGCTTTGACAATGGCATCACACAATTTGCATAAAAGATTAAGAGGATAATTAGTGTCATTAGCTGGCAGTCGCTTTGAAGCAGTGCAACGCCGTGCATTCCCTGAAATTATCATCCTGGCTGTTGCCTCTGTCTTCTCTCCCCTCTTCTGCTGTCTGGGTGACACCTCGACAGGGCTTATCCCTTTGCAATGAATGCAGTTCTTTTAATAGCCTTCGCCTTCGCCTTCGTTCGTTGAATCAAAATCGAGCTCGACATTTAATTGGCACAGTTTAAGAATTGCTCAGGCCTTCTCGTTCTGCTTTTCTCGCCTTGCTCAGGCATAAGCCGAATCGACCCTGCTCTATAGAAAGAGAGAGTGGGCGTAAAAGGTCGAGGGTTGCTTTATTAATGTGGCGATTTTCGGGCTGTTTTCTATTCATTAAAAATAATTTTCTTTTGCATTAACTTTTAATTTAAAGGGAAATTTTTGAGCCAAAAAGGTGGGAGAATGCTCTAGACCTAGAAACAAGTCCCGTTCGAGTTTGGGTTCCTGTTCGCTCTCAAGAAATGTGCACATCAAAGTGAAACTTGTTGAAATTGCATTTTTACGCACCCTTGCACAGCACTGAGGAGTTGGGGGTGGCAAGTGGGGCAACCCTCCCTGACTGGTGGCTGAAGCTGGTGTCGCTGGCAACTGTGGGTCGAAAATTGCTCGTTGCTGGGACGACACGGGGCAATGGAAGGCAGAGCGGAAAATCTTCAGCAAAAGCGTAAAAAATATTTAATTTTAATGTTGTCGTCTCTCCATTGAATCGAGATATATATGTATGTATCAGTATAGTTAGGAGCAGCCAGAAAAGAAATCGTTTAACTCATGTTTACAGCTCGCTTTATGGAACAAACTTTGAAATTGTGAGTCGAGGGAAGAGGAAGAGGAAGGGGAAGAAGAAGAGGACGGCGTTTCAAATAGCAGAGAGAACGCTGTACTCGATTTTTATTGTGGGAATGCATCACGTCAATCACAGTCACGCAATGAAGGCACTGCTAGTGAGTGAAGCTATTCGAAAAATGCGTATGTTGAATAAGGGAAGAGGAACTGAAACAGGGAGAGAATTGGCAGTTGGAACGGGGGCTTGGCTGGAGCTGGGTCATGCAGCCGTTACACGCATTCCACTTGAACAAATAGCCATAGAGACATATGCAGAGGAAGATGAGGAGCCCTGAAAATAAATCATGCAATGGCATGTCGCATTCGGAGGAAAGAGAAGATGGTGAAGTGATTGCCGAGGGGGTAGGACTCAGCTGGGCGGGTCAGTTTGTTTGATTTCATGCTGCTTGTTAATTTTGAAATGGAAAAAAAGCCCAGAGGGTGGTAAATATTATAGGGGAGGGGGTGTTAACTGGTCGTTAAAAACATAACGAGCTCTGTGGATGGGGTGGAGTAGAAGATGATGAAGAGAAAGCAAGTGGGAAAACGAATCTATGGGAATCGCGCATAGCACAGGAAATTACAAAGAGCAACAAACAAAGTGGAAGATTCTTTGAGCTGTCGCTAATGAAATCTGATTTGCATTCAAAGATGTAAAAGGGGTGAGGGGTGAGGGGCCAGTCCATGCTTTGTGAAGTGTCAATTGCCCGGGCGAGTAGTGCATGGCTCAGCGAACTTGAATGCAATCTCAGAGAGAACTACACAGAAAGATAGATGTAGAGAGAGAGAGAGCCACGCTAAGCGACGAGGGGGAAAAAGGAAGCCGAAGTAACTGACCCAGTGACGTGGGCGACAGCTGCAGCTCAAAGTTCTGTGGCCATTCATCAATCTCGGATTCATGTGGCACTTGTGTGGATTATTTTTATGCTGTTCAACTAATTGAAGTGCCGTGATTCGGCGATTAGGAGCGACTGGACTAGGACTGGGACTAGGAGTACGATTGAGCCTGCATAATGAGATTGAAGCATTTTGCTCCAATTACAGCTAAGTGCCGGAAAATGCTGTACACAGCTAACGCATGAATGATGGACTGGTGGCTAAGGGGAGGCAGAGGTAGGAGACGCCTTGGCTCACATTTTGGAACCATGAACCATTAATCAAAGAGAGGCAAGCAACACGACGTCATTCCGCCTTGTTACGCCGAATGAATGCCTATTACTGTAACTATTTTCGAGGACTTGAATTGGGTGGGGCTGGGGCTGGGTCTGGGCCTGGCACAAGGTCGATCTGGAGCCACTTGAATAGCTGGCGCCATCAATAACGAGGCCTCGCGTTGAGCAAAACAGCAAAACAGCAAAACAAACAACAAAATACGCCGCACCGGACTGTGAAGTCGTTAGCAGAGAGGGGAGGGAGTGAGGGAGGGGTAACTATGCGAGAGTTGGAGGTGGACTACTTGCAGCTGTCAACAGGGTGGCAAAGGTGCGAGGGTGGCTCCGTCTACAGCCGGAAATCGATTTGTGTGGATTTGTTTTCTTCCGTGTTTTCGCGTAACTTTTGTGGTCGTCCAACCCCGCGTCTTCTTCTTCTCCTTCTATATCGTCGTCCTCCTCCTCGTCGTCGTCATGGTCAACAATTATTTTGGAACTATTAATGACTGCGACGTGGTCCGTGCCTAAGCCCCCGCCTTAACTTATTTTGTTTGTTTTCCCTGAGCAATGAATTTGTCCTGTCGCACTTTGCCATTCAACTATTAATCATATCAGTGGGGCGGAGTTCCGACCTCCCGACGATTATTTTCAAATCGAAATAAGATTGCCCTCCCCCAAATATGTGTTTCATATGGACTTACCCATCAGCTTCATCACTTCGTGGTGACTGATGAAAATGTTGAGATATCCGCTGACCGAAGGCAACTGCCAACTGAGCAGCGAAGTCCAGAGGAGCTGCAGCAGCAAACAGCGGCTGTTGGCCATAATGAGCAATAGGAGCTCCTCCTCGTTCCTCTTGTCAACTTTATTTTATGGGGGATGCTTATCTGCCTGGGATATGTGCAGTTAATAACTTGTCAGTGCATGTGACGCCGCAATTAGCGCTCATTTCAAGGGGGCGTGGAGTTCCCCTTTGGCTTTGCGACAGCCAATTTCAATGTGTGACCATTGAAGCGTTCCGGAGGCACAGACGAGACTCTTCCTTTCAGTTTTGATTTGGTTTTCAGTTGCCAGCTGCCAGTTGGCAAACAGGCGACGCGGCTCTAAAAGATGCGTTAAAATCAAATTCCGGCAACGGCGATGGAAACGGCAACTGCTGCTAACAGTTCCGGATGCAACCACAAAGCAACGAGCGACGCCGAGCAGAGAGAAGAGCTCTACGAAATTTGTGTCTGGTAAATTTTGGAACTTTTCAGCCGTTGCAGCCTCTGTCCCTGCTCAACTTTCCCAGTTTTGTTTTTGTTGCGGTTGCTGTAGCTGTAGCTGTTGTTGCAGTTGTTGTTGAATTCGGCTGTCGACTGCAAGCGGCATCAGCATTTTCGCATCCGACTCTGACTCTGACTCTGCACGAATTTCGTTAGCTTTTTTATTGGCTAGCTTCCACCCTCCTCTGTGGCTGCTTCTCTTTTGACCAACTGCTGGTGGCTTAGCTCGTCACGTTGGCAACGTCTCGCCCGTTGGTCAGTAGCCAGTGCCAGTTGTTGGTGTCGAGCATGTGTCCTGGTTGTCCTCGTGGCCTTTTTGTGTCGTCTGCTCGACTGGTTCGACTGGTCCAGCTGGCCAGCTGCTGCGTTCGAAAGACGGTCCTGTTGAATAGAAAGTGATTTAGTTGAGTTTTCGGACAGGAGTCGAGTGGTTGGTGACACTGTGTGCGGTGTGTGGTTGGGGAGAGGGGAGTGTGTGGTGCTGTGGTTGAGAGTGGCTTTGTTGTTTGTTTCAAAAATAATTTGCGAATGTGCTGCTCAGAGAAAGTTTTCTGCCTGCAAAAGTAATTACAAAGTTGAAAAAAGATTAACAGCTTACAGAAACGCACATCAAGAACTTCTTGGTGAGAGGAGGAAGGTGGGGAGGAGCGGCAGGTGGTGTATCCTCTCCTGATTAAAAGTCACACGAGTTGTTTCGACTGGTGTTTTAATAAATTCGTGTTAATATTTTGTGTGTTTTCCACTTGTTAAATTATTCAGAGGGAAAAAGGAGTGAAAATAGGAAAAAGTTTTACGTTGCAGAAATGTTTGTGTGGATTTTGTGGTTCAAGTGGTTCAGCGCATTCCCTCTACTCCCCTCTTGCTGTTGCTTCCCACCTTCTGCTGCTTGCGTGTGGAGCTATACGAATGGAATTCCAGGTGCAGCTAAAACCAAAACCAGAACCAAAATCAAAACATTCGGCCAGGTGGAAAGTCAAGAGTTGGCATGGAAATGGAAATGGAAATGTGAGTGGAAAGGGGAGAGTCGGACGAGAAAGAATCAGAGTCAGAGTGGGTGCAGCAGTCAAGTGCCTCCAAAATGAAATTGTTGCCAAGAAACCGACCACCAGTTCCACCTGCTTACACTTGTTGCCCCTCTCACTGCCCCTGCTCCTGCTCCTACACCTACTCCTTTGCCTGCAATCCCCATGGCTGCATATTGGGAATTGTTGCTGGGTTTTTTGGCCGCAATAAAAATCGAAATCAGAAAACTTTGTTGCCTCCACTGCTTTGGCTTTCCGACGAAAACTGCTGAAAGTCTTGCAATGCGCGGTCAAGCCAGCTGTGGGCGCGGCAGCAATGCAGCCGTAGAATGTGGAATGTGGAATATGCCAGAGATTTAATTAAACTTATCTGCGATGAAAGGTAAAGCCGTAAGGCAGAGACAGGCGACGACTCACTTGATTAAGATCCATATCATCAGGACATCAACTGCAGCTCAGATCCCTGCCACAAGCTGAAGCTGAAGTTGAAGCCGAAGCCGAAGCCGATGCCATTCAGCAGATTCATTAATAATTCAAAAGACAAATAACAAAATGAAAGTGCACATGTGTATACAGATGGGTGTATGTGTGTGTCTCTTGTGTGTATTTGTGTTGACATTGCGAGCAATGTAACTGATTTAAATGGAGCAGCAGACAAACAGCCGGCAGCCAAGCAGTCAGGCAGCCAAGCAGCTCGCCTCATCTGTCGAGCTGCCGAAGCCGCCAAGTCGCGAGCGCGTGGCAAACACTCACAGTGAGTTGGCAGCCTTCCCTCCCATTCCCTCCCAATCGAGGAGAAGCTCGAAGAGTCCCTCGTCATCATCGATAACATATTAACGACGTCAACTCAATCATAATCAAAAGCAAGGATAAGAGGGAGCGAGTGGAGCAAGAAGGTGTTTGTCTTTCTATAGGGGACAGGGACAGGGACAGGGACTGCGAGTTGTCTGTTGGCTGTCGTAGAACTGGGGAGCCAATGCTGAAAATTTTCTGCTTAGTCACACGCATCATCTGTCTGGGTATCCACGCCTAGACACAGCTGCCACGCCTCCCTCGCCTTAGTGACAAATTGCGCTACGCGCTTTGTCTTCGAAAGCTAGAAGTTGATGTTTGGGATGGATGCTGCTGATGATGACGTGAGTTTTGTCAGTTGTGGCACAGAAAAAGAAAAACTTTTCAATTACATGATTTGGCGTCTAATGAATAATCATATCCCCCAACTCTACATCATGCTAAGAATTATCATTAGCTGCATGCTATGCCCCCTTCACAATACTTATTGATGTTTCTTTCTATTCTATTCCCTTTGCTATTTCCATTGTGGGCGTTTTCGCCTGGGGGCGTGGCAGGCAGTGAGGCAGCCATTCAGTCAGTCAGTCTTGTTTCAATTATAAAATGGCTTTCGCTTCTAATTGAATCTGTTCGTCGGGGAGTTAAGCTAAGTAAATGTTATTGCCCCCGTCAATTTCCATTAGTCTCCCCGATCCCAGAGCTTCTCCATGGCGACTTTAATTGCGAGGCAGACCACGTTGTCATTGCCGTCGGGGCTGGCGCAGGGGCTGGGATTGGCCGTCGGGCTGTTGAGCTTTCAATTATTTTAGTTATCAAAATGTACAAGCAGGTAAGCCAGGTGGCATCTGGAATTTACAGTATGCACAGTATATGTTCATGCTACGCTCTTCTAATTTAAGCCCAGCAAATGGAAACTCATCTAGCATAAGCTTCGATTTCTCTGGTTGTTTAAGTGCTTGAAATCGATTCCAATTCGCAACTCGAGCTGAACAAAACAATGCGAATAATATGAGAAATCGAAAAATCCACTTGACTTGCGTTGCGTTGCGATGCCAGCGCAATTTTAGCAGAGCCAACGGCTGTTTGCTCATTTGGCAAATAGTTTTCGATGCTCGTTTAGGATGAAGAAATGAAGAGTATATTGGTTGCAGCTCATTATCCTATTCGCATGAAGAGAGAAACTAAATATATCTTAAGTATTTAATCCTGGCAAATCGGGAAATGTTATATGATCTACAGCTTATATGCTGGAATCTCGAAGTATTGTACAGGATCAGATCAACCTCTTCACTATATAAAAATTCAAAATATACATTTCATAAAGTGCAACTATTGCACTGTTATATCATGTATTATACCAACTTCTATTTAAGCATCGGCAAGTTGGTTAAGCCCCACCACGAAGCTTTTACTTGTTTTGGCTCAGTTTCGGCCCACAAAAAGTATCGAATAGCCTTTCAACTTAGTTTTATGAGCTCTCATTGTTTTTAGTTAGAATAGCCGCCGGTTCAGCTGCTGTCCATTTACTTTAATGTTTTCCATGCACACACACACACAACACACACATAAAAGCATTTTCAACAATAAACAAGTGCGGGAAATGCAATACGAGCGGGCAACGGAGGATAAAACCCGAATGAACTTCATTAAACTCGCGTAAAATGTTAAACACAAAATTAAAATGAACACAAAATGGCAGCAATAACGAGTTTTGCGCTTTGCTTTCTATACTGTTCAGATATATATCTGTGTATATGTATATGGGGATATATGTAGCGCCCAGATCTCACACCCTAAAATGCTCGACAAATTTTAAGCGATAAATTTTGATAACTGATTAAAAATAACGAGCGACATTCGAGCTTTTGTTTACCTGCCAAGCGGCTGGATGCTAAATGCTCACCCAGGCTAAGCTGAAGGGTATATTAGTTTAAGGATCAACTCTTGAGGCCCTTTTAAGTCTAAAGGGCTTTACTAAATACATATCCAAGTGTTTCTAAGGCATAAGCTTTAGGATATGCTTTTAATATGTGTTGATTCTATTTTTACAAGGTATATTTACTACAAGTACAGGGTGTATTCGGCTTATATACAATATACTGTGTATCAACTGCAAGGTATGTCTTCTTCTTATACACTTCATACTGGGTATAAATTACAGGGTATGTTTTTATTAAACCTTAAACCATTTTCGACTCAATTACAGGGTATATTATTACTACAAAACACGTATAGCAGCTTTCAGTGTATTTATCTTAACTTTCTTGCTTTTCAAGATTTACTTTTAGGCATTTCTTTGGCATCACTGGGTATCTACTAGTCTACTACAAGTTGAGAACATGTTTAATTGCGCATTATACGTTGGTCAACAGGGTAGCAACATATTTTTGTTGTTGTTTGCTATACCCAAATCGAAACATTTTTGTTTTTCCAGCTAATTTGTATGGGCAATTAATTTACATTAGGCATGGGCAGTCAAGCAGGAGCAGGCGCAGGACGAGTGAATGCAAACGCTTTTGTTGAACTTGGACTAACCTGGCAGATAATGGCCCCCTACAACATTTGTCACATAAAATCTAATAATAAGCAGGCAGAGTCATAAAAGAAAAAGAAATATCGAGAAAGAGGTAGAATGAGAGAAGCATGGCAGAAGCATGGAACTATTTGATTATTTCATTTGAATACAAGTTAACACATGTAAGAAAATTATAGTCGGATGGAGCCTCTTTATCAGACAAAGGAAAACCCTTGTATAATTCCAAATTTCAAGTCCTTAGCATCAATACATTCATTTTACAAAACCAATATACCCTCTTATCACATCATGAACAAGTATAATAACGTACTTAAAGCAAATCCATATCAATTAATTCGAAAAATCCGTTTCGATATAAATATTATACAAAATATGCTATTGTATTAAATATTATAAATTTAAATGCAAATGAGCATAATCAAATTTAATATTTTATAATATTTTCATACTTTCCCTCTCCTCTCTCTCTCTCTCCCTCTTTCTCTCTCTTACTCTCTCACACTCTTCCCGTCTGTGTCTGTGTTGGTGCGCTTTAAGCTGCAAAACTCACGCTTTAAATTTTACAGCTTTTCTGTGCTGCATCGACGTAATCGCACTTTATATAATATATATCAATAGCCTTTGTTATTATGACTTACAAAACTGATAGAATAAATCTAGATGGAATATTATAATATGAATTTATATAATATATGATATATATTCAATGACACGACGAGCTTTTGTACGCTGTTCCCATTGGCTGTGCGTAAGAAGGGTATATTGTTTTTTGCTAAGTGTATGGAACAGGATGTGTGGACCAGCGCATAAAGTATATATATACTGGTTCAGAACAATGAGCTTAATTGATATAGCCAATAAGTAGCGTCTGCCTCTTTGTCTGTTCGCCCTGTGAGTGTGTCGATCTCGTAAACTAGAGAAGGTAGATTCTGGAAATTTGAAATATATATAACTGGTAGACTATAAATGTTAGACATAGCAAATTCGGTATGTGGATAACTGATGATCTCCTGTCACACAATCATCTATTATGAGCCAACTAACCAACAACTTTGTACTAGCTTCACGGTATCTCCTAGTCTGTCACTGCCGACTAGACTCTTAGTCGTTTTTGTTGAGAGCTTATGGGATTTGGAAAAGCGTAAATGTGATTATCATGCAGGATAACGCAACGAAAGACCACGACCACCTGCCATTGGGAGCGATGCAGCCATTTGGCATGAAATACAACCTCAATTACGTTTTATAACTCAACGCTCGCCCTTAGCTGGGAATTTTCAATATTATATAGCTGAATTTATTGTGCGACAAAAGCGACAAAGCGACAAAGTGACAGAAACGACACACACACACACTAGACAACACTCCGACTCAAAAAACACAGACACCAAAGAGAGAGAGAGAGAGAGAGGGGGAGATGCAGACATCGAGAGACTTGGGTCTGGGCAGTCTTTTTATCTGCCAAGTGCTCCCATAAAAATAGCTCGGATTTCAAACTTGGCAAACGAGCAGCAGCCACTTTAAAGCGCACAAGAGAACTTGAGCTAAAAGCAAAGCTATGCCAGGCCAAAGCCAAGCCAAACGTCCTTATACCCGAGCTCCACTCCGTACAATGGGCAATAATCATTGATTTATGGCTGTCATTTCGGTTATTAAACTGAAATTTCTTTTTTAAGCAAATCTCAACTGGCAGCCACTGTCTAGCTACTATCTGCCTCACGCCCTCACGAGCTCACTCTCTCGCTTTCCCTCTCTGAGGCAAACGAACTTTTGATAGCATTTAGAAATTATGCTGCTCCACTTGGCCTACTCATCGCTCTAGTGTCCTCTTGACCTGGCTAAGACGCAAATTGAAATATTCGACTCGTTAAGCTGTGTCCGTGCCTAATCTATGCCTATTCCAAAGCCTAAGCTTACTCAATGGAACTGAAGCCACAACAAAAAGTAAGCGATGAGCATGAAAGTAGAGTGTATGCTATGTGTAGATGCTCTGTAAAATTGTTAGATCTATTTGAATTTCGATCATAAATGTCTTTTGTACTAAAATCTATTGGATAAGAGTTTCACTTTAATAGATATTGCTGATATGCTTTATGAGTGAAGCTTTCATATAACATTTCAAGGATCAACCTCTGCAGATTTCTGCAGCAACTGAGGCCTCCACTTCTTGCATTACCAAATGAATAATACCCAATACACTCTAATTCCTAGGGTATCCTTATAAAAATCAGCATAAGCTTTAAGAGTAGCACATTTCTGCTGCACTTGGACTATACATAGCGCCCATTCTTGTTATTGTTGCTGTTGCTGTTTATGAGGCACATCGAAGCTAAAGGCACTTAGTGGCCATTCAATCAAGCCAAAGGGCGTTGTTGGAGTGGCAAGCGGGGAAGGGGCAGGCGCGCATTGAAAAGTGTCCAAGCGCAGCGAGAAAATTTGCATAATTTGCCTTTTAAGGTAGGGGGAACGAGTGCCGGGTATTGAGGCAAATGCGGGTCAGTTGTTTGCCATTACTTTAGGGCCACAGCTCAACTAATCTCTGGCATATTTCAATTAGTGTCAACATTTTTGGATTCTTTTTTTTGTACAAACACTGTGTGTCACGCCCCCAAAAATTACTAGCCCAAACAGTACATGCCTTGTTTTACTGCTACTCCGCCTCCTTCTCCTGCTGGCTCTGTCGTTAACTGCCCACAAAAGCAAAGTAGAGAACCGCATACATGAAAACTGGTCACGCAATGCTGCGGTTATTGGGTGACAGCTCACAAACTAACACATAGCTAAACACACGCATACATACACGTGCACTTCTACATACTAAACAGGACTTGCAATTATGCATGATACTGATAGGCTGAGAGATACCCTGTAAACTTATTTACTTATATATAAGCTTTATTTCTTTTGCTATCCGAACAGTTTCAGACTATGTTTGCATTGGCTATTAGATTTTAGTCAAACAAACTATATTTAAGAGATTTTCCATGCAAAGTGCAAGCTTATTAACTTATCAAAACTGTTTTTGGGGTATATTTGAAAATATAGGGTATTAAATATTTGTTTGCTTATTGTGTGAAGCGGGTCGACAACAACTGTCTGTTTGCTGAATCGTTTGGGTGTGTTAGACAAACATACACACACACACACACAAACACACACACACACACACATATACACACACGAGTAAACATAAACGCACATTAAAAGCGCACTTATCAAAACGCAATCAGCTCAAATGCTGTTTTTGCTGTTCCCATTGTCAGCAAAAGGATTGAGATTGTATATATATATATAAACATACATATACATACAAGTGTGCCTGTGTATGTGTGTGTGTGTTATAATAGCTGCTGATGCCATGTTTAAGCATTTTTGAAGTGTCCAACCGGCATTTCCGCTTTTCACTGAGCAGATTACATTTCAAGCAAACACGAGCTGAAAATAAATTAAATAACTCGCAAAAGGTGTTAGAAATGGGTTGAAATTTCGAATGCCAGCTAACCCTAGGCAAGACCCAACTTCAGTCACATAATAAACTGTGGCTGCGTGTGACAAGGACTTTAAGGCGCTTTAAGGCACAACATTTATCGATTGTCGAGTGGGAAACGCTATGCCCAAGGCTTAGCGCCGCACAGTTGTCGCTTGTCGCAGACACACCGTAAAGCCCATCATCTGGCAGACAACTAACGAAATTTGTTTACATAACAAAAGCCGAAAAAGGAAAACTGAAAAAAAAGAACGGTAAATCCAAGCGTGGTCACATGCGCATTGCCTGCCAAACCAAAATCCTGCCACGCTTACAACTTGCAACTTGCAACTGTTGCGCCTTGTTCAATGATTTTTTGCTTCTACTATTTGTGTGCCATGCAAATGGACTCTAATCCAATCTGGCTGACATCGCACTGATGTATTTATATATATATATATATATATATATAACATAGTATATGCAAGCAGATTCGCATAACTAATTGGGCAGCAGAAAAGCCGGACTCAAATTTGATTACGCCAAACACATGCAGCCAGACAAATTGGACAACTTGTCCAAGCCAATTACCAAGCGACGTCACGTCCATCACAACGCTCGTCGTATCGTTCTCCAATTTTGATTTGATTTCGATTTCGATGTGGCATGAAATTTAATTAAAAAGCGTTTTGCAGGCAGCAAAATGCTTTTGAAAAACTCTGCACAAACGCGTCTCATTAGCAGCAAAAGCCCCAAATGCCAAAAACTTTTTCCTTAAATTTCTGTGACAGCCTCAGCGAGGGGCAAAACTTTTAATTAAAGCAAAAGTGCTGAAAAAACACAATAAATTGAAATTCATTTAAAAAAAGCCTCCAAATATAATTGAAAATATTCAAGCTGTGCGTTGGAAAACCCTTTTTCTCATTTTCCGACATCATTTATGTTGTTTACACGTGCAATTATAGAAGTAGAAGATGCAAGTAGAGTTGACGCCAGCAGACGCCACGTGTGGCTATTAAGTGTCGGCCAAGTAAATTGCATGCGATAAGACTCTGATTTAAGAGGAGGAGGAGCAACAGCAACAGCTACTGATAGCTGATAAGCTTATAGGCAGGCAGAACCACACGAGAACCACTAAGCCACCAGACGTGCTCTTATCAGCGAAGGCAACAGGAGGCAACTATCCAGGGACAGTGGCACGCCCACTTTACAATAATGAGTCCAGTCAAACACACACAAAAACCAGTTAGGGGAGTGAATAAGGGAGAGAAACTAAGTTGAAATGAAAGGTTAAGCGCGCCCCATGCAACAAATGTGAACAAAAAGCTGCACAGAAGGATAACAATAAGCAACAACAACAACAACAATTCAGAGACGCTTAAACAGTTGCAGGAATTGGAAAAAAAAGCTGCAGTAGAGTGGCAAAGTTCACACCAACCCCAGTAGAGAGGAGGATGGAGAAGTGGGAGAGCGTAGAGAAGGAAGTGTAAGTGGTAAACCCTAAAGCGGTCTAAGAATAAAGAAAAGGATAATAATGTGAATGCGAATGCGAGAGCAAAAACAAATATGTGAGACTTGATCTGTGGCTGCAACTGTGTGTGTCTAAGGAATGTGTGTGTGTTTGTGTGTGGCAGGCGCACGCGAGGCGAGGCAGAGGACAACAACAAATAGTGAGGAGAGAACAGAAAATAGAATCAAATCGCAATAAAACGAAACGGAATCCTCTTAATGCGCCATGTAAACAAAATGGGCACGTGACCCGCAGGAGGGCAACCTGCCCCCCTTAACCCACTAAATTCACCCTTATCCCCAACCCAAATTTGTGTCCTGCTGGCGCCGGACAAATTGCCTCGTGAAATAATCCTGCCAGGCAGCAGATGCAGCTGCAGCACGAGAGGAAAGTCTCGTGGCGCCTTCATAAAATTCAGAGAGTCTCGAGAAGTTCTAGAAGGAGCAGCTTGGGGAGTCGAGGTGGGGGCCAAAGAATAATTCACGGTTGACCGAACAGTGTGAATGCACTTTCCAGTTGCTCATCCTATTTATCCTGGTGCACACAGTTATCAGAGTCCTTGAATGGCTGTCAAGTTGCGGCCGCTTTACAAATCGTTGCAAATTCTCAGATCAAATATTTTAGAAGAGTAGAAGAGGAAGAGATAGACGAAGAAGAAGTGTGCAACAATATAAAAGATGTATCTGATGTGTCTGTTGAGAGTCCGTTGCAATCCTTTGCCGCAGTCCACAACAAAAGCAACGCAAGCTCGGACACTTCCTTCTTCCTCTGCCTCTGCCTCTGCCTCTGTCCCACTGCCTGTTGCTGCCACATTTTGGGTCATTTCCTTCATTGCTTCAACACATTGCACTTGCATTGTCAGCTGCTGAGAGGGGGCAAATATTGGAAGAGGGGCAGATGGGCAACTGCTGTCAGTTACAGTTGAAATGCCTTTAGAGGATATCTAATGTGTCGAGTTGCGAATGAATAAGTAGAAGAGGAACCTTTCTCTTGGCCTGTTGCCAGGTTTCTATTGCCTCACGTATTCCCATATGCCTCTCTCGTTGGTTAATTACCTCGATAAATGGGTAATTGCCTCACTTACTCACAGAGCATGTGGGGCCAATAACCCCAACTAAGACGCCAACGGCACTTCATTCTATTTTATGCGTCACAATTTGCTTTTAGTGAGTCGCTTCCTTGTGGCAGATCCTCGAATGGGGGGAATGGAATGGAATCTGTGTAACTATCAAGATTTTTAGAGTCAAGTTATGAAGTCCGAAAGATAATAATGGGCCAACACTTTACGCTTGGCACTAATTCAAAATCAGCCAACAAGTTTGAGAAGCGCCTCCAGCCAAGGCCAACTTGGCAGCCAAAAACAGAATTACACTGAGAGAAATGGGAGAGAAACGCTTTTTACGATATTGCTTGTATTATTATTATTGTTGTGAGGGAAAACTATAAGCAAAACTCTAACCAAAAGTCAGGCGAGTAAATTGTTTGATGCTTTGAGGCACAAACTCAGTTCCATCCGCCTCAGCGGGGGTGATGAAAGCAAAGGGAAGGGGCAGTTGGTCGGAAGCGTCGGAAAACTTTGGTTGCCAGCAGCAGCAGCCGCAACAGCAGCAGCAGCAGCAGCCGCAACAGCAGAAGCCATCAACTGTCGGGCTCCACTTGGATGTCAGCAGTCGGCAATGGGCCAAAAGGATAAGCAGCGTCGCAATATGAAAGATCTGCCCATCCACAGGGTAAGTGACCAGCGGAACGGGATAGAGGGGGATACTGGACTAAGGAGAATTTCTTTTCTCAAAGCTTTTATTGCTTGTCGCTGTCTGGAAGATGACTGCGGAAAGTAGCGCCAAATTTGTATGATTGGAAAAAGTGCAGAGCCAAACTTAAGTCTGTCTAGGCAGGACGAATAGAGGATGGGGTATGTGGATACTGTTACTGTGGGGAGCACGCCGGGTAAATGAAGTGTGACGCTTTGTTTTCCTTTGATTTAGTTTTATGGGTCTACATCGGATGTAATTGAATTATGCAACTTGGCGCCGACACCCGACAGGCCAAGACAGACCCCGCAGACAAGACACAACAGACAACAGACGACTTTATTAGCATTGAATCGTAAAAGCGAGACGAGTCTATATATGGAAAGAGGAAATGACATCTATATTCATAATGATGAAGCCAATGATGATAGAAAGGCAGCCAGGGGGCATATGGGGATACGGCTGCAGCTGCGAGCGGGGAAACATGTATACATGTATACGCTTTTTTGCGTTGATATTTGAATTTTAGATGGCCAGGTCTGTTTGGTTCCTGCCCAACACCCGATGAAATGAGTTGGAAAATATGTCTGCGGTTGCCCAACAGCCAGAGCTCGCAGCGCCATTGACATCCTGCGATATCCTGCAATATCCTGCGAACTCAATGAATCTGCAAAATTTCCATAACTCAATAAAGCGACGCATTAACTGATAAGCAGTCGTTGCCAGAGTTGCCACTGCACCCAGTTGATAGACTAGCGAAGTGATGAGTGATAGGGACATAACTCAGCATTCTATGATGTCGATGGAATCAGCAAATGCCAATGATATGGCAATTGGAGCTGCTCAACAGAGAATAGAGAGACAGAGAACAAAACGATGGACATAGAGCCTGATAGGTTTGAATGGATGCGGAGCTGTTGCCCTTAAAGGTTGACTCTGACCCAAAGATGAAACGAAACTGAAACAGAATCCATTTAAAGGGCGAAGCAACACGCGTTTGCTTTCAGGTCGGAAATCCCAAGGGAGAATAGGCAAACTCGATGGAATGGAAACGGGTTCTGTTTCAGTTTTATGCTCTAGGGTCTGGGACCTGCCCATAATTAATATGCGAGTTGCCATAGAGTAATCTGTCATATCATATATTGAGTGCAAGCGAAAGTCACCCTAGACTGTGACTGTGTGACAGTGTGACAGTGTGACAGGAGGAACGTTTCGGATACAGATACAGATACTGATTCAGACAGCTCGCTTCAGTGGCTTCCAATTACAGTTTCATGTCCTGTCAGACCTGTTCGAACCTCCATATCCACTTGATGCCTGATGCACTGCTACTCATCGAATCGATGCGAATTAAAAGTCGAAACCATGGAACCAATTGAAATCAAAGACATCACCTTGAACCCCTCCGTCAACTGGGCAACAATTCGAGTCCCAATGCAGCGCAATGTAAACGGTTGAGGGAGGTCCAATTGAGAGTTCTCTGGCATTTGTGTTGCCCCCTTTGATTGTTGTGTTGTGCTTCTGTCCTGTTCAACATGGACTAAGCTGTGTAAACGACGACTGCAGCGGAGGAAGAGACAGCAGCAGCACCAGCACCAGCTCACGCATTGACACGGGACTTAAAAGGCTGGACGGATGTTGTAACTCCAATCAACACGAATAGAGGAATAACAACAAAACTTGGGGAAAAAGCTGTGGGTCATGGATTGGTGCAGTCGTCGAGTGTAGAACAATGCAGTTTAGTAGTGCTCGAGGCGAAGGTTTTTCCTATATAGTTTCAAATTTCTTGCTTAAAGTTTCCCTAAAATGCTCACGTCCTGGGCACGTGACCAAAATGTTTGCACATAAATAAGGAAAATATGAAAACGAAGAGATGAAGTTCGCAAATAGAAGAAGCAACTCGTTTATCCTCAAGTTTTCTTCAGTCTTTTAGCGACTTCATATGAACTAACAAACTTCGCACGAAACCTTTGAAATATTCATCAATGAGTCGTGAGTCGCAGCTGAAAGACGACGAACAGCCCTCCCATGGTCACTCTTCCACCCACCCACAAGACATTAACCCCAATTGGCTAAATGGCTCATTAGGTCAGTGGAGAAGTCTGTCAGTCTCTTGGTATCTCTGTCTGTCTGTCCGTCTGTCTGTCTTCCCGTGGCTCAGCCATGAGGTAAGCAACAAAAGTCACTTGACTGCCATTCAGAGAAGTTTTCCCCATTCAACCAGTCGGTCGTCGGGGCTTTTCCATTTCTATTCCCATTCATTCAGTCGGAATGAAAACGGAAAGAAAACGCAACCGAGTTGCACTACTGCGTGGTCAGTTATAATTAGGAGGCGCTTTTAGGGTTTTATGGGCTAAGCGATTATCGCCAAGCGAAAAACGAAAAGCGAAAGCGAAGAGCTGAGCGGAAAGTAAACGCGACTCGTAAACACTTTCCCATTGACCTACTCGAAAGGATTCTATTGGAGCTTCTTCTCCCCTCTTCCCCTCTCTGCATCCACTCTGAATTCAATATTGTTAATTGGCGACATGGTTCCAACGTGATTCGAAGAACCCAAGCGACCCATAAACCCATCGTATACAGCTGTATCCCTATTTGAAGCAGCTCTAAGTTATGTTGACTTTCTGTATTTAGCAGAGGAGTTGGGAGTTGGGTGGTTGAAATACAAGTGGGTGTGGCCGTGGATACGCATAAGTCAGTGAAAATATGTTTCGGATCTGGTTCTGCTGTAGGGTTGATTAATTGGCCATAAACCAAACGATTATCATACTAATTTTGAGAAAAGGAAGCTTATACTTCAGATAAACTTCAACATCTCAGATGAATCGACTTTCTAAGGGATGGCCTAGTGATATGATGAAATGGAGTTCCGTGTGTGGAACTGGACCAGGGGAGCATATAAATGGTACTTGGAGTTGTTTGAGTTCCGTTTGGCTAGGCAACGTTTACCGTTATGATTGTGGGGTGCAACTTCCTCATCGTCCCCTTCTCCATCCTCTCCCTCTCTTCGCAGTTGCACGAAGCTCCCAGAACTGCCCCATAATCAAAGGGGATGTGGACACGGTTTCACTCTAGACCTAGCTGGCCAGGGAAATGGGGCACAGACAGGGGCAGGGGGTAGACGCAAGGCAGTAATTGCTTAATTTGATTACGTGCCGCCGTAAAAAGCAGAACAGGAAATTTGCACACACACACTCTCTCAGACACCCTGTGCTCGGTAATGAAGTTGATTCGCTGAATGGATGAATGGATGGATACGAGGACACATGGATAGGCAGTTAGCAGGCACTCGCGCACGGGTGGTTCGGGTATGTGGCTCGTAGCACCCGAATACTATTCCCAATCCACTCACTCTCTACAGCAGTAGACTGGGAACTGCCTCGACTTTAAACTGTTTTTCAGATCCGAAACAACTTAATTTATGTTTTTGGGCTGAAGCGAAAACCCTTTGCCCAAATGTCGCCAACAACAGTGCGGACAAGAACAACAACAACTACGGCAGGGAGAAGTGCAAATTTAGAGGCAACAATAGAGCGTCAAAGGCACGAAATGGAAAACCATTTCGTTCGCTTCGTGCGATAATTAGAAGCGACCTCTGCACGCTCAATTAGAAGCTTGTAAGCATTACTCCCGAGGGGGCAAGGGAAGAGAATCGGGACAAATACGTATATATAAACACTCTCTAAATTCAGCTGCAACAACAAAAGCAGGCAATACGAAGGGAAACACGCGACCAACTGCAGCTACAGAAGGAGAGAGTTGGAGTAGGGCAAGGGCAGGGATTAGGCTGAAACACGAAGCGAACGTGGCGAAGAGGGTCAAAGAGTGGGACGAACAGCGGCTGGTTGAATGTCTTAATTAACTGTTAGCTGCACTCAGCTAAAACAGCAGGAGGAAGGAGAGTGGAGAGTGGGTGATGGGGGTGCAGTTAAAACACAAAGTGGGAGGGGGAGAGTTACTGCTTCTGCTTGTCGCCTGTTGTTGCCACTAAATAATGTCGAGGACAACCGACGCCAAAGCCGTGCCTCAACTAATTTATGATTTGCAATTATTTTAGAGAGAGGTTCGCTTCACTAGTGAATAGAAAAGAGAAGAGTAAAAGAGAGGGAGGGAGGGAAGGGAGTGGCTAGGGGGCGGTACGAGTTAGGTTCGCTTATCTGATTTAGGGATACACGAAGTGTGCATAAACCTGAACACGTCCCCATCACCAACACACGCACACACACACATACACATACATATGCCTGTTGGCTGTGGCGTTGTTTCATTTATTTTTTTATTTTTTGGCGGCAGCGGCGCCAGACGAAAGTGTTCGCTAGACAAATGCTATGGCCAGGGAGAGAGACATAGAGAGAGAGAGAGAAAGGGAGGAAATAGTAGGGAGTCATATAGAGAGCGAGAGACTGGGCTGACATGTCACTTGGCCATAAAAAAAGTTTATGTCTGACATGAGCCAAAAACAATTTGCATATTTTTCCACTGGATAACAACTTAATTTAGGATACGTTCGAGCGAGACTATTGCGTAGGGCGGCCATAGGCATTGAGGGGTCAGAGATTGGGGAAGCTGTCTGGTTTGTCTGGTTTCTCTGTCTGTCAGAGCAATTAAAACGAACTTACGGCAACTAGTTGAATTTCCTGCGTTCCTTTCCGTCATGAGTTTCTTAAGCAATTTGCTCGTTTCACAGATATTTGCTGAACTCTGATGTTAGTTGTTTTATGACATTCTTTTCTATTCACTTTATTGGCTTCTAGTCTTCCGTGTTCACTCACTCTTTTTTCTTTTCAGACATCAGGAATAACTCGCATTCATCATTGTTTGCCAGTGCATTGGATGGTCTGCCTTTCCCTTGGCTTCGATGTTGTGATGCTTTATTAGTTTCACTCACAGAAAAACTCTCATGCTTTTTCCTTTCTCTCTCTCTCACTCTCTCTCCGTCTCAGTTGCATTTCACACCTTTTGTTAGTGCACGCAGCGGGTGTTACAAACATTCTTTGAAATTGCTTTTCACTGAGCTTCACTTCCAGCTCACCTTTCACCTTTGGCTGCCGCCTTCGCCCGCTCTTTGGTCGGATGCACTGCAGCCGAATGCAATTTATTTGCTGTCGCGCGCATTAAACGCGCTGCGCTGACTTTTGACTGACGCCATATTTTCCGCCACATTTGCGACGCGGCGCGGCGCGGCACGGCGTTCGCTTGCTTTATGGCTGACACGCCCACTCGCCCGTGCGCCCATGCGCCCATGCGCCCATTCATTTTTCATAACTGTCAGCTGTGCGCACAATTCAAAGTCGCCCGCCCACACACACAGAAGCTACCCAAAACCCCAAAACCTCTTTATGCTCTTGTTCCCATTCTACAATCATGAGTTGAGAATGATTGGAAGGAGAATTTCCTTTTGTGCAACTGTCGCACTTTCTGCTTAGCCATCGAAGTGTGGAGTTAATGGCCAAGAGTTGTGAGCTGTGAGCTGTGGGCTGTGTGAGCTGTTAGCTGTTAGCTGTTAGCTGTAAGAGTACATTATGCGCATTGCTTTTCACAGCTACAAGGCCTTAATTACGGGCACGGGCAACAACAACCAACACCTAAGTGGTTAACTTCTTGAGGGGTGTTGCCAAGGATGAAGGGGTAGGTTGGGGTTGGGGGGGTTGAATTATGCAGCATTTTTCATTAAAGTGGCAAACGGCATTTCTTGTGTGGCCCGCGGCGGAAGTGGAAGTGGAAGTGCGCGACGGATGTGGCCAAAGCCAAAAAGACGTCCCATGGATGGATTTGTGTGTAGCTGACAGGTCCTTTGGCTGCTTCCTTAGCTACCAGCCCCTGTCACAGCCCAAGCCCCAGCTCCAGCTCCAGCTCCAGCTGCAGCTGCTGTTGAACATGGCTAAAGCATGTTCACTCGAAATTTGTGCTCAGAGTGAGACTTGGAAATTAGCATAATCAACATGAAAAGGCGGTATACATGGAGAGTCATAGACATTGGGCTGAGCATAGGTTTTTCAACAGGACTAAGCAACTCACGCTGATGCCTCGGGTGGCTCGGGTGACTGGCTGACTGCCTGCCCGCCTACCCGCCTGCCTGCCTCTGTCTCAGCTGTGGTCGAGCTCTTTGGAGCGCCTTTAATTACACAGCGCTGCACAAATGATGAGCTGGCAAATTCTTGTGCAGTGGGCGTGTCCTTTTGTGACATGGATGACTAAGAGATTGCGCAAAAAGGGCCCGCAGCAAGAAACAGAACAGACCAGACCACGCCAGGCCAAAGCAGACCAATCCATAGTAGACCCCGGCCAAGTCAAAGCAGAGTAGACAAAGCGATTAGTAATCGTATTTTATGGAGTGGTCTTCAAGTGTGAGACGCTGTCTCAAATTGAGATATATACATTTGAAATAAAGTAGATGAAAATGAATCGCATAATAAAGAGCTAAGATGAATAAGTGTAATAAAAAGAGAAACAGAGCAAAGCAACAGAGTATTGCCATAAGGACACGCTAGTCAATTGTTCCGAAATAGAGAAGCCAAGCCATATTTGGCCTTTGTTCGGCAGGACAATTGCCTGAACAATGAAAGCGTCAATTGTGAAGTGTAAGGCTAACAGATGGCACTCGACTATAGGTTAAAAGCCCTCCAAGTGTCAACAACGATTGATTTCAAACAGAGAGCAGATCCTAACTTTCAAATCCAATACATCATGTATATATATATACATGTGTGTGTATGTGTTTGCTTAGGGATTAGAACTCCTACAGAAGAAAGTTGTTTGCTTGGAAAAGCAAACGAAATTAATTTCATGGCTCGCAGAACTCAAATTGAAAATAATTTTTGTTGAAACATCCAACAACAATAACAAATAACAAACTGTGCCAAAGCCACACAAATGCTGATGAAAAGCTGTGAAAAAGTAAAGCTGCAAAGGTGTGAATGAGAGCACATAATCAAGCTCATTGTGAGCACTTCATTTATGCTAACACCCCAACAACGAACAAGGAAGAGTGCTCGAGTCGGGTCTGTCCGACTAGGAGATACCCTGAACTGATATTCCAACCATTTTACGCTTCACACCTAGCAAACGTCATATGGATGTAGCGTGAGCTTTGGTTTTATATTTTACGAGATCCCACCATTCATACGTATAGACGGACGGACGGACAGACAGACGGACGAACAGACCGAAATGACTACATCAACTCAGTTCTTCGTCCTGATCAAAATTATATATACTTTGTGGAGTCTACCACGCCTCCTTCTGTCTGTTACCTACATTGTCACAAAACCATCATACCCTGAATTCCCATTTACAGTTCGTTCAGGGTATAATACTGTCGAAAAAGTGTCGAAGTGAAAGCTGCCTTCAAAGAGGATTACATATATATAGTGACATAATCATATTGATTACGTCCACAATATCCAAAAGCTGTTCCCATTCCCAAGCTCGCAACATGCATCACCCACAAATAAACATTTGTTCCTAGCAACATGCATCATCCGAAAGTTGCAAACATTTTAATAGCTCACTCAATTGTACTTCGAAACAATACACACATACTTTGACTCCAATCCAGAATAAACCGGATAGCCAAATCATAAACAAACGACTGGCGCAGAATTTGGAAAGTGCCGTTGCACGTTGCTGCCGCACAACAACAAAAAATAGCAAAAGAACAAATTCTGAGAATAACGCGTCCGACGGTCACCAAGAGTAACGGTTGCATCGACGCGTCATGTTGCTGCTGCGTAATTTCAACAGCATATAAAATAAGCCTATGATGAAATTGTCTTTAGTCTTAAGCTACTATTCAATAAAGCAAGTTGTCATAATCGAACTTTAACTCCGTCTTTTAAACAAAAGCAAGTTGTCATAATCTAACTTTGACTCCGTCTTTTTAAACAAAAGCAAGTTGTCATAATCTAACTTTGACTCCGTCTTTTTAAACAAAAGCAAGTTGTTATAATCCAACTTTGACTTCGTCTTTTAAAATTATATTAGCGTTGCCGTTAGCCTGTGTCGCGGCATTAGTTCGACTCAAACACACAGTAAATATTTAACTAAATATTTAATTGGCGCAGCCGGTAGGATAGCAATAAATTGTGGATCCTGATGCAATAACTAAGTTATTAATTCTTGTGCCCCGTTTACTGCTATCCGCTAAACAACTAACGCAAAGGCAACCCACGCGACGGTCAATATCGCGTCAAGTTTTTTAAATAAAACCTCGACAGTGACGTGTATACCAAAATTCGCATATTGCCAAAGCCGCAGATTGTGCAAAAAAAACTTGAAAACAATTCAAGAAGACGCGATAGAATTCGAAGAGAACATAATTCCAGAAGCTTCTGGTTATCTCGCGAAAATTCGAAAGAGCTATCTGTGCAAACAAACTGAACTTAAAATTAAGTGAATACAATTAAGCAAATAAGAATTTACAATACAAACAAACTGAACTTAAAATTAAGTGAATACAATTAAACAAATAAGAATTTACAATAAAAACAAACTGAACTAAAATTAAGTGAATACAATTAAACAAATAATAATTTACAACAAAAACAAACTGAACTTAGAACTAAGTGAATACAATTAAACAAATAATAATTTACAATAAAAAGAAACTGAACTTAAAATGAAGTGAATACAATTAAACAAATAATAATTTACAATAAAAGGAACCAAACTGAACTTAAAATTAAGTGAATAAAATTAAACAAACAATAATTTACAATAAAAAGAAACTGAACTTCAAAATAAATAAAAAAAATAAATAAATAAAATAAATAAATAAATAAAAAAAAATAAAAAAAAAAAAAAAAATAGTGTAATTAATTAAATAAACAAAATGGAAGGAGACGCAACAACACCCCTTTCCGATGCCAGCATGACACAAGTGATCAACCAACTTAAAAATATTGAGAAGTTTACTGGAAATAAGAACAGTTTATACACGTTCGTTAACCGGATCGACTACATATTGGCACTTTACACCACCAATGATGCGAGGCAGAGGTCAATACTTTTTGGACTAGTGGAAAGCTGCATCAACAGTGAAGTTATGCTATCTCTTGGCATAAACAGTCTAACAACATGGACGGATCTCCGAAAGCAACTGATCCTGAACTACAAGACGCAAACCAAGAACCACGTCTTATTGGAGGAATTCAGGAGCACCCCATTCAAAGGCAACGTACGAGCTTTTCTGGAAGAAGCAGAACACCGTAGGCAGACATTGATGAGTAAGCTAGAATTAGAAAATAATTTAGATGAAAAAACATTGTATGCGCGGCTAATTAAAACCAGTATTGACGACCTAATCCAAAAACTACCTACAAATATTTGCATTAGAATTATAAATTGCGAAATTACCGATTTAAGATCTTTAATAAACATATTACAAGAAAAAAACCTTTATGAAGAATCCTGTATAAATCAAAACAAAGTAAAACAAGATAGAAATTTCAAGCCGTTAGAGCCAAATCCCAATATACAAAAGTTTCCTACATTTCTTCAACCAAATCATTCCTATGTCCCATATCGACCTTATTTTCAACAACCATATCTTCCACCAACACCAAATTATACTAATAATAACATTTTTTCACCTAATCAATATTCACCTCGACCAATGCAACCAACACCTAATCCGGTCAGACCATTATACTCTACATTCAGACCAAATTTTAGACAGAACCAATTTGACAATAATCGTTTTGGACAACATACACAAGTAACTGCACAACAAACCCCTTTCAATAGTTCTGGCGTAGTCAACCAAACAATAAAGCGTGCTAAACCTGCAGAAAGTGGACAAAGTAAAATGAGCATAGATGAAACTAGAAATCAAGAAGAAATAAACTATCACGATTATATGCAACAAGAATATTATAATCAGTTAGCCTCTTATTCCGAATACTATCCTCAATATTACCAAGAACCAATTTACCCACAAAATTCAGACTACACATACACACAAACAGCCACAGCCGAACATGAGACGGACGAACCAAATGAAATAGAAACCGAGAAAGCCGAAAATTTTCAGCTGCCAGCCTCGGAAACCAACAATACATAATTATCACTTATAAGGGTAAAAATTTAAAATGTTTAATAGATACTGGATCTACTGTCAATATGATGACATCCAATGTTTTTAATTTACAAATTCATGATACCGATTGTTTTATTCAAACCAGCAACGGACCTTTAACTATCACAAAAAAAGTGAATGTCCTTTCTAACAACTTGTTCAAAAGTAATAATGAATTTCTTCTACATCAATTTTCACCAGATTATGATCTATTAATTGGTAGAAAACTGCTTTCAGAAGCACAAGCCGTTATAGATTATAAATCCCAAAATGTAAATTTATACAATAGAAAGTACAAATTATTCAACGATATTCCAACCACAAACCAAAATCATTTCGTAGCTCAAACAAATCTTGAAACTAATCAACACTTTAACAATCCAATCAGAGATAAAACACAACATAGCGGTGACAAAGACAATAGTAATTTAATTTGCATTACAGAGAAACCAATAAACACATTTAAAAGACAAATTATATTTTCTAAAGGCATTCCAAATATTAAAAAACATAATTATTTCAAAAAATTAATAATTCACATTACATACGATAACATGACAAAAGACAAAGCCGAAAAATATTTGATTGACTATTTTTGTACAAAGAGTAGTGTAATGTTTATAGACAGTGATGCAGATTTTGAAATCATTCAAAACGCACACAAAGAAATAATCAACACTAACCATACTAAAATTCTTCGAAGTCTCATTCAATTAAAAAATATAAACTCATACGCCGAATTTAAAGAACTTATTTTGAAAACCCATGAAAAACTCTTACACCCCGGAATTCAAAAAACAAATAAACTCTTCTGTGAAACTTACTATTTCCCTAACAGCCAATTACTAATACAAAACATAATAAACGAATGTAACATTTGCAACTTAGCAAAAACCGAACATAGAAACACAAACATGCCGATGAAAATTACCCCCAAGCCCGAACATTGTCGTGATAAATTTGTAATAGACATTTATTCCTCTGAAGGCAAACATTATCTTAGTTGCATAGACATTTATTCAAAATTTGCTACTCTTGAAAATATTAAAACAAAAGATTGGATAGAATGCAAGAATGCATTAATGCGTATATTTAATCAGTTAGGAAAACCAATAATATTAAAAGCTGACCGAGACGGCGCATTTTCCAGCTTAGCACTAAAAAAATGGCTTGAAAATGAAGGAGTAGAAATACAATTAAATACTACAAAAACAGGAATAGCAGACATCGAACGACTACACAAAACAATAAACGAAAAAATTAGAATAATAAACACTTTAAATGACGAAGAAAATAAACTCAGTAAAATAGAAACCATTCTTTACATTTACAATCACAAAACAAAACATGACACAACTGGACAAACTCCTGCACACATATTTTTGTATGCTGGACAACCAAAGTTAGACATTCAAGAAAAAAAAGAAAAAGTAATAAATAAAATCAACAGTGACCGACAAGAATACGAAGTCGATACCAGATATCGAAAAGGACCGTTACAAAAAGGAAAATTAGAAAATCCCTTTAAAGCCAATAAAAATGTTGAAAAAATAGATCAAGATCATTACCAAATTACTAACAAAAATAGAATTACACGTTACTACAAAACACAATTTAAAAAATTAAAGAAAATTAACCAAATTCAAGTCCCACAGGTTTCTACTTCATAATCATATCACACCCAACAAATACAGATGAAACTAATTGACTTTCAAGCTACTAACACAATCAAAATTATCCCATATCCTGATCACAATGGCTACTTATTATGAAAAAGATAATAAAATTTTTAAAACCAATAATTGATGAACACATAAAAAAAAAAAAAAAAAAAAAAAAAAAAAAAAAAATTCTATTACACACAAAACCAATCTGTAATTATGAACATATAAATGGCAAAGAAATGATAAAATATATCGAGCCAAATACCATTGTAATAATCACAATAATCATATTTATAATTGTAATCTTATATTTAATATACGTATCTTGTAACCGCATAATATTAATCCGTAAAATCAAACAACGCCATCAGTTCAACCAGAAGAAAACACAACTATCGAGATGACACCATCAACTTTATCAAAACTTTACCCTTCTGTGTCACCTTGACTCGCAGGCTCGTCTCTTAAGGAGAGGGAAGTGACATAATCATATTGATTACGTCCACAATATCCAAAAGCTGTTCCCATTCCCAAGCTCGCAACATGCATCACCCACAAATAAACATTTGTTCCTAGCAACATGCATCATCCGAAAGTTGCAAACATTTTAATAGCTCACTCAATTGTACTTCGAAACAATACACACATACTTTGACTCCAATCCAGAATAAACCGGATAGCCAAATCATAAACAAACGACTGGCGCAGAATTTGGAAAGTGCCGTTGCACGTTGCTGCCGCACAACAACAAAAAATAGCAAAAGAACAAATTCTGAGAATAACGCGTCCGACGGTCACCAAGAGTAACGGTTGCATCGACGCGTCATGTTGCTGCTGCGTAATTTCAACAGCATATAAAATAAGCCTATGATGAAATTGTCTTTAGTCTTAAGCTACTATTCAATAAAGCAAGTTGTCATAATCGAACTTTAACTCCGTCTTTTAAACAAAAGCAAGTTGTCATAATCTAACTTTGACTCCGTCTTTTTAAACAAAAGCAAGTTGTCATAATCTAACTTTGACTCCGTCTTTTTAAACAAAAGCAAGTTGTTATAATCCAACTTTGACTTCGTCTTTTAAAATTATATTAGCGTTGCCGTTAGCCTGTGTCGCGGCATTAGTTCGACTCAAACACACAGTAAATATTTAACTAAATATTTAATTATATATATATGGAGTCTTCACATATGTCAAGTATTCGAAATCTGTTTAAATGTCAACTAAAAGTTGAGGGTTGTTTAGTTGTAATGAAAACACATTATGTGACGCTTTCTATATAATTAAGGAACTTGTTGAAATCGAATACAACAATGAAGTGGAAATCAATGACTATAATTATTCCACTTATTCTACCTTTCAAAACATAAGCACATTTTCTCAGCCAACTCCCCAGTCGTTAAAAGTTTATCCTAAAATTATTTTGATTGGTCAATTGTCGGCACTTTGTGCCATATACTGCAATTAATGTTTGTGGTTTTTCGAGTAGTCCGAGCCGTTTTATGCCCCTCCCCAATCGAGAGAATCTCTGCTAGAAAGCACTTCGATCCCAAGTGTTTTCGCATGAAAAGTGCACTTCAAAAGTGCAGCTTTTCGATACTTGTAATTGTGGCAAAAAGTTTTCAAGTGGGACTTTCGGCTCATCGAAGATGTAAAGGATGTGTGTGTGTGTGTGTTTGTCCCTGAACATGAATATAGACAAGCCAAGAGCACACGCTAGTTGCCAGACAATAAATGCAGCACAAACTATTCAAGGAAAGCCAAGGCAAACCTTGACTTGGGTAAGGTTGAGGTACGAAATGGGCAGGGCTTGTGTGTAGCCTGGGGTGGTTGCGAGCGAGTCGTTCTGCTGCATTGGTAATGTAAATACATGTGCGAAAGCGAGCACCTGAGATATCAAGTGCAATTGTCTGAGGCAGCGCTGGAAGCGGGGGCGGCGCAACAATAAAAATGATACAAAATGCGGCAACACGAAGCAGCTTATTGTGGCCACAATTGCGCGGCCGCTGAGGGGAGAACGATGGATGCATGGAGGGATGGAAGGAAGGAAGGACGCTACGGTTGTTGTCTCGCCATTATGCGTTGTGTTGGCATGGATCTAAAATTGAATGTAAATTGCGATTGTGCGGCTGTAGGAGGCAACTCAAATGAATCAAAATGAATCAGAATGAATCGAACGTGGGCTGATACACGTGGGAAACGTGCAGCTGCCTGCCAACTTGGCAAACAAACAGGAGCCAGCAGCAGGCGGGCCGGCGGGAGTAGCTGTAGCTGTTGCTGTAGCAGGAATAGCGCTGTTAGTCGGCAGACTTCTGCTAAATCATTCAGCGGCCATTAAACTGGCAACGGCAACGGGCAACGGGCAACAGACAAGTTGCAGCCAAGTCATGTGGGTGGCTGCTTTGGCAAAACATACTTGGCCAAGTGTCATTGACTCCATTTTGCTAAAAACTTTAAGCTGTGGCCAGCAGGAGCAGGAGCAGGAGCAGGAGCAGGAGCAGCAGCAGTACCAGCTGCATTGGTCAGCTCGCTTCGTTCGCTTGGCTCGTAATTCCTGTAGATAACTATTAGGGGCCGTGGCCATAAAAAGCCATTACATCTTATCTTGGCCAATTGCTTTCGGTCAGCTTTACGGTCCCTGCCTGCTTGCCGAGTGGAATTTATACGCTGGCCTAGGCCAAAAGCCAAACATGCGAATAATTTAAATCAGCTGCAGCGCAACACCTGTGAAAATGCCTTGCTATCAACACTGTAACCAAAAAGGGGCCTCGCCACATATTTATCGGGGCCAAAATTGTTTGCCAAACGGAATTTCAGGCATTCCTTTAAAGCAACAGCAATGTTAGCCAAACAGCCAAACAGCCAAACAGCCAGACAGCCAGAGACCAGAACAGAACAGAACAGAACAGTACAGACCCACACCACGACTTCCTTCAACTCATACATCATGCATATTTTGGCTGCTTTATGCTCTGTGTATGCCCCGTCTCTCTCTGCCTCTCTCTCTCTCTCTCTCTCTCTCTGTTTCCTCTTTTATGACTTTATACTGTGTGTGTGTGTGGCAACTTCATTGAGTTGTTGTTCGACGTTTCACACAGATTTTACGACCATGATGGCGCATTAAATTTTATAACTTATCAAAGAGACGACACCCCAGTCAACGGTGCTCCCCACTTGCCCCACTCGCCCCACTTGCCATGAAAGTCATTCAAATGTTGGTTAACTGTAAATTGGCTGTGGGCTTCATGCGAAACGCGCGTTAATTGAATTTGGCGTCAAACAAAAGACGCAGCGTCCCGAAATTTTCCAAAATTGTGTGCCTTGCGTCACACGAAGCATAAATGAGGGAAATGGAAACAGGATTTTGAAAACTCACCGGAAAGATTCGCATGCATCTAGCTGTTTCTCATTTGATTTGATTTAATTCAGCGCTCCGCTGAGTGACATGTGAGGAAATTGCTTCTATTCAAGCAGGTTTCAGTGTTAAGTTATGCCAAATGAACTAGTTCCGAGCTGTGGTAGATTAACTGCAAAAACATAATTCGATATGAATAATATAATATGATGTTATATTCATAAAGCAAGGAACTAGTTACAAGTTTTTTGGTTCATTGAACTAGTAGTTTGCCAAAATAGAACTGATTTGTGAAGGATTTTATATTTGCTGTTCATTGAACTAGTTCTATTTATATTATAACAACCTGACTTTGAGCAATAAACTAGTTTTCATTAGAAATTCAAGCTTTTAATATTAATTAGATATTTTTGATTCATTGAACTAGTTCCACTTTGTGGTTCATTGAACTAGTTCAATGCAGCTTACAGTCAAGTCTAAGCATTAGATTATGCAATGAATATTCTGTGTCCACGCAGCCCTTCAGTCAAACACAATAAAAATGGCCTCTTGTCACCCTCCTACCCCTTAAATATGGTAATTGATTTAGCCATTGCACAAAGCTGAACTAGACAGCCTGAGTGTGAGTGAGACAACAAGAGAATGACAACAAAAAGAGTGAAGGAGACAGAGAGAGATGGGAGGGTGAGCTAGAGAGAGATAAAGTATTATGCAAGCATTTTTATTAAGTGCATGCATTGAGTGTGTATATATAGAGAGGGGTGTGTGAGAGGGTGTGTGTGTGTGCGTGTGTGTGTGTGAGTGTGTGTGCGAATGTATTTGAGGGTTATTAAATGCAATTGTTATTTTGCAATCAATGCCAATTAAAATTGCCATCAATTTGGTTATGGTAAATGCGTTTTTGTTGCGTCTGATCTCTATGCCGCACACCACCAAAACACACACTGCACACACACAGGCACACCCACAAAGCCGCAAGTCAAACAAATGCATGTTGCAAGCATTAACAACAACAACAAGTGCAACAACAACAACAAATCTGTGTGGGCAATTGATTTAAATTAAAATTTAAATGGAAATCGATTAATTGGGACCGAAATACGAAAATTTAATTGAAATTTTCATTGCGTGGCTCAAAATTGAAGCGCAAAACTGAAATTGAAATTGAAACTGAAACTGCATTAACTATAGCTCATGTTGTTGTTGTTGTTGTACTCAATTATTGTCAATACTGAATGCAACAGCAGCAGCAGCAGCCGCAACAGCAATTGTTGTTGCACACTTTCTGTGGCTTTTACAGCTGCCAAGAGAGAGAGAGAGAGAGGGCGGGGGCTGGGGCTGGGGCTGGGCTAAGGTGGTCAAGTGGTTGTGGCACATGTGCGCCTGGGCACGAAAATTGGCTTTGGCTGCAAATTAACAATTTCATTTGATAAATCAAAGGGTCAGCTGCGACATGGCACACAAACAAATAGCAAAACCAAAATGCAACGAACATTCACATTCACATTTACATTCGCATTCACACTCGCACTCGCACATTCAAGCACTCATTCACATTCGCATTCAACAGAGATTCAGTTGCACGCATCACTGGACAATGGCTGCACTCTCTCTGTGTATGTGTGTGTTAGTTGTGTGTATGCATATTTAACATGACATGAACATATCGAACACCCACGCATCGTAGAGCATTCATTATGCAATGTTGCTTTCACACACACACACACACACTCACATATACATTTGCATAATTGTATGTCTGTCATTGGCATTGGTTTTGCTGGCTACAATTGCATTCGATTTGCACTCGTCCTCGCTCTCCTCTCGCTCTTTGTTGTTCTTGTTATAAACTGAACCTTTTAACTTTGTGTTCAACTTGTTTAACAAGCAAAATTTTCCATTACACTGCAAATTGTTGATGTTGATGTTCCCAATTTTGATATCAACTGACAATATGGCCGTAGACAAATGGGTTTTAATACAAATAATATGGGTGAGATGCAGTTGGTTTAAGCTGAAAACTGCATATTAAATTAACATGAAGTTAATTGACTTTTGTTTAAATATATAAAATAAAAAGTTAAAGATCTTTTTAGTTTAATAAGACTGGCCAATAGAAGTTACTAACCAAGAATGAGTCTATCCCTAAAGGTTCCAACAGAATTTCTAAATATTTGGTAAGTTTTTAAGTATCGCTTAAGCAATTTCTAACATTTATTTATTTACATTGAATTACTTTTAACATTTATTCTCCTTAAATTAAAATTTAATTTATATATCTTTACAACTCTTAAATGTTTTACATATTTATATTTAAACTTTCATCTACCAAATTGCTTTCAACTATTTCAGCTATTATTATATCTCAACAGATTAGCCTAACATTTAATATGTTACATCCATCAATCAACCCTTCAAGCTGATGTTAAGCAAAATGGAAAATGTTAAACTACATTTGCCAGTGTTGGATAATTTGAAACAAATTTTGTGAAGCATTCGAATGATTGATGGTTATACGAGAGTAACTGCATATTGCACACATATAAATGTATATATATGTGTGTGTGTATGTGTGTGTGTGTGTGTGTGTGTCTGTGTGTGTATGTGTGTGTATATATATAAATTGCTATTTGTTTTCGCACTCGGCAGACACTGAACATGAGCAAATAAAATTTGCTGACAGAGCTGGGCCAAAAGCGAAACTAGAAAATTGTTAAATCAGTGCAGGTAAATATTGGCTGGACAAAGGTAAATTTTTCGGTGCAGACATTGCCGCCGCCGCCATCGCCGCCGCCGAATATGCATTGCACATTGCAGATGATTTCACATTTTTAATTAAAAGGCTTTTGTGCTGGGTGCCCACAAAAAGAAGAAGCTGAAGAACAAGAGCAAAATTGCTGTTGAAACCAGAAAATGTTCTATATACAACCATATAAATATATATATATATAAAGAGAGGGAGAGAGACAGATATGTTGTTGACTGTGCAGATTTTATGGGTTAGTTTATCAAATTTAAAACGAATCAATAAACAGAGCAAAAATGTTACGCTTAAAGGCTGACAGGGATAAATGTTATATATATATATATATTGAGAGAGATAGAGAGAGGGAGGGAAAGAGAGGGAGAGAAAGAGAGGGAAAGAGAGATAGATATGCTACGCCTTTATGCACATTAACAGCTGAGTCATTTGCTTTATGGGGCATTTTCTTCAAATATTCGTCAGTTACAGCACACACACACACACACACCCACACACACACACAGTCTTAGTTGTTGTTGTATTTGTCCACACTTCATTTATTTTATGCGTTTTAACCCCCCTTTTAAATGTGCATGTACTTGGTTAGTCACTCTCTGAGCTGAGCTCTCCTTTGCCCTTTGCATTGCTGCTGCATAAAATTTATTTCGTTTTTATTATCATTTCATGCATGTGCCCCCAAACACTCAGCCACCACCCACACACACACACACATATGCAACATGGAACGAAAAAAATTTCCGAGAAACGCCTGCAATTGACCTGCCTGCAGAGCCAGTCACCAGCCCCGCCTCCCCCGCCTGCCTGCATAAGAGGCTATAAAATGTTGTGTTTTTTTTTCTTCTTTTCAAAGGGACAGCGAAGCCAAACAATAACAACAAGATAACTGATAGAGAGAGAGGGAGAGGGAGAAGGGGGAGGGGGGCAAGCAAAAAAATGAAGTGGCAACAGAAATAGTTGCGCCCTCGCTTTATAACAATATATGTATGTAAGCTTGCAACGAAGCGACGCTGCCTCTTGTTGTTGTTGTTGCAGCCTGAAAAAATATCAGAAAAGAAAGAAAAAGAAAGCAGCGGCAGCAGCGGCAGCAACAATAACAATGGCAACTGTCGAGGGGGCGTGGGCGTGGCACAATAGCCGCATCGCTGTCTATTTTAGTTGTTGTCGTCATTTTTACCCAATGCTTTTGCCTCTTTCTTTTTTTTTTTTTTTTCTTTATGTTTTTGCGTTCAAATAATGTCATTTTGTAAATTGCTTCAGTTGCCACACGAACACACACACACACCAACACACACCAACACACACACACACACACACAATACACTCAATATATGTGTATATAAAAAATCCCCTTCTCGCTGCTCTGGCATATTTTTTTTAGTGCTTCTTCCTTTACGTTTGCTGCTTTTATTGTGCTGCCGCCAACAATTGGCCTTTTTGGTCCTGCGTCGTCCTTTTGTCTACCCTGCAATCTGCTCGCATGTCCTGATAGACATGCCCACCCCCACACCCACACCCACACCCCCGCCCACACCAACGCCCATGCCCAGGCAATCCTCCCCTCCTTTGGCTTCAAACTTTGCCTTTGTTTGGCGCGAAAATCAATTAACGCGCTCAATGAGCTTCAAAAAACTTTACGACACACACACACACAGGCATAAACACCCCTCACACACACACACACATTGAAAACAAAGCCAATTTACAGTTAACCAAAATGTAAATGGCGTCAAGGGATGCCCGCTCGGCCTCGGCCTGAACCTGTGCTGCCTGTCGCTCGCGCTGTCAATGTGGTTTGCCCGAAAAGCCCAAAAACTGAAACTGAAACTGAAACCGAAACTGAAAAGCTCCAACTGTGAGTGGGAGTGAGCGAGAGAGAGAGAGAGAGAGGGAGAGAGGCAGCTATAGCCTCTATAGGTGCAAGAGAGACACAAGTTGACGCCGTGCAAGTGTCAACTGTTTTGATAAGCTGTTAAATTAAATGTGCGGCAATGTCATAAAAATCTGTGGCACGGCCGCAAGGACAACGGCGCATATGAAGACATTAAAACACAGCAGGCAATGGAGTGGGAGAGTAGGAGGTGGGGCCCGTGGCAGGTTGCTGCTGCTGCTTGTTACCTTTGATGTTCGCCTCTTGCGGCTTGTTGGCGCACTCAGCCACAGACACTTAACAAAAGCCGTTTGCGAGAGATGAGCAAACGAATATGGCTAAAAAGCATTTGCATAGGAAAGTTGCGGCTTGTGCGGCATGTGGCAGCTGTGTGTATACCCACGTGTGCAGCGGCAGCTGCCACGCAATTCGGCATTCAATTTTTAGATCAATATATATATCAAGAACAGGAACAGGCTAGCAAACGTTATGCTAACGCGATTTGGTAACAAGCCAAGCAATGCCTCGACTCGCCTTAAGCTGCATGCCACAAACGCCCACACGAACCATGCCCCCGTGGCGTGCTGATTTCTCAGGTGGTCGCTTTCGCACATGTATTTACATTGCCAGAGTGAATCATCGACAAGTCTGCGCTGTGGCAGACGTTTCACTTAGTCTCTTGTAAGTTGCAAGACACATGCGACGAGAGGCATGCGGCAGTTGCCAGTTGCAAGTTGCGTGTCCACATGAGCAAACATTGTTGGCTGGAATCTTTGACAAAGTCGTGGCCAGTGGAGACTTGGCCAACAATTAAAAGTATCAATGTGGCAACTTGAGTTGCTATTCAACTGATTGAGAAAGAGAGAGGGGAGAGAGAGGAAGAGAGAGAAAGAGAGAAGCAGCGACAGATTGACAGAGACGACCGCAAACTTTAATTGCATGTCCGTCTCAAAGTGTTAACAAACTGTGCACAATTGGCCCAATCAAACGAATTGCTAAACTTTGACTATGGTTTTTGTACTCTTGACTAGCACTTTGAATACCCTGTAAACGAGTGGAGGGTATATGCTTTAAATTTCAAGTTTCCTTCATACGGGCAGGCCAAGAGATGGACAGACGGACGGACAGACGGCCGGCCGAACGGAAGGACAAGCAGTCGGATGAACGGAAGGAAAGCGGACGGTCGGACTGACAGCAGTAGGAGCATTGCCCAAAACTCTTCGACTTCGAACACTCTCACAACTTTTACAGGGCATTGCCAAGTTGAGCATTTGCACTTGTTGCGCTTGCGTGTTTGCGAGAATTGCGGTTTGTTGCTCGCTTCATATGAATCTTGGCTGTAGCCACGACAATGGGCAGTTGATATTTATTGCCCCGAGCCCCGAGCTTGGGCAAAAACTTGAAGATTTATTTTTGGCTTTTTCTCTGCTCTCGATTTACACATGTTTTTTTTTTTATTTTATTTTATTTTGTTGGTTTTCTGTGAAATTCCTTTAGCTTTTGGTCCTTTTCTAATTGTTTACGATTTGTGTTTTTTGAGCCATGAAATTAATTTCTATTGCCTTTGTTGAACTGCGGGTTAAAGCCACTTACTGGAAACTAACGTGACCAAAACGGGAAACTTTTATTATTAAGTGGCAAATGCCTTTTACTGCGACCTTTATCTGAGCGCCACAACAACATTTTCGAATGGCTGGCAAAAGTTAACGCCCTCTGAGCCAAGTTGAAAACAATGTGAAGTGCGAACGAACATAAGGGGAAATAGAGTATTAAAAAGTTCGAACATTATTAAAGTCAACAGGCGAAGACTTTCGACTTTAAAACTTTTACTCCAACAACTTGAAGTTGTTTAAGCTTAAAGTAATTGACTTTTCATATCTATAATTTATGTTACACAAATAGTTAAATTATTCAACTCAGGCTGTGAATAATGTTGAATTAAGCTGAAGCATAAATATTACATTGTAAACGAACGAATCAACGTTGCGTGATTTTATCTGGCACATTGCTGACCCCACCTGACCCACCTGGGCATGGGCATACCTGTGCCGTGCCCATGCCAACGGCCAACGGCCAACGGCAACAGCCAACGAGTGCTTGTGCAATAGAAGTGCGTTGAGCCGTGGATTGTTTGCATGCATGAATGCATCTTGATCTCTTCGAATGCAGCGCTGTCCACTCATCTCCCTCGGCTCTCGATATGCCAATTGCAAATTGCTAAAGTGTTTCGCCCCAGCCTCCCGCCCAATCGCGTTGCTGGGGCAACATTAACAGGCAACAGAGCTTCAATTCCAATTGCACTCAGCAGCAGCAGGCAGAGCTTGTTAACGGCTTCAAACTGTTTTTGGCCTGTCGTAAATTTGACTGAGTGAGATAGAGGGACAGGGAGAGGGAGAGGGAGATACATACAGATTGAGAGCTCTATCATCGTGCATTTAAGTGACTGCAGAGCAAACGTTTATTACACAGCCAAAGCAGCATTTGGCAATGAATTAAAAATGCTCTCTATGAGCGTTCGCCAGATATGGATATGAAAATGGAAATGGCTGAGCCGTTGGACTTCCAGCCAAATTAGCTTAAAAGGCAGCGCTGTGCAGCCCAGAAATATATACAGAAAAAGAAGCTCGCAAATTAATTTCAATGTTTTGGGGCAATTTTTTTTCGCTCTTATTTTTTCTTGTGCTGTTGCTAGGGCAAAGTTGGGAAGCAAATTTGGTTTGACAGTGAATAAAATTGTGCGCGTTGCGTCTGTGAAATGAAATTCATTTGGCGCCCCACAACGTGCGCCGTTTTGGCGCCCAGCTACTAGCAAAAACGGAAAAAAAGAAGGAGAGTCAGAAGAAGAAGCAGAAAGGCAGACGGGGCCACGCTAGCGGCGACAAGGCAATGAAAAAGTTTCTGACTCGATTTTGGGCGCTTTTGAAAGTTTCAAGTTTATTAGCGTAGCATAGTGTTGTGCAGTGTCGGCTGCCAGTGTTGGCTAAGTGCATGCACATGCAAGAGAGCGCAAAATAAAGAGAACTAACAAAAAAAAAAAACCAAATCAACAGCCAACGGGCGATGGCCAAAAACGCAACCAACATTTGCCACTCGCCAAAGCGTTTGGCCATAAAGCCAAAGTTGAAAGCAACGCCAAATGCATTTAAAGTTGCCAACGGGGCGAACGAATTTCAGGTGCGCTGCTCTAAAACCCTCGGCCAGAGAGTAAATGGATTTTGCTCTATGCCATTGCTACTTCCTTTTCTTCCTCTTTTTTTTGCTATTTTTTATAGCGCCACACAAAGTGGTCGGAGAAAGCGAAATCCACTTTCATGTGCCACCCACACACACACACACACACATACAGAGAGTAAATGAAAGCGATTTCATTTCATTTTGTGCGTGGAGCAGGCAGTTGAAGCGAAGCAGCTTCCGCTTTGACTTTGTGCAGTCCATATTAGATTAGAGCTTGGCTTTCATAACTGTAAATGCAGCGAAAATTGCCTCTAATCATATCATTTACAGCTATTCCTTACGAAACGCACATCAAAGCAGCCAAAGAATTGCCTTTGTGTTGCTGAACAAATTTAATAAAATATTACATTATAAATTGAAGACAAAAGTTGAAAGTCAAAAGCCGAAGTTAAGTCATCTTTTACTCTTCATATTTCAAGATCTTAACTTCAGTTTAAATATCTTGCACATGACTAATAAGTTTTTCTACTAATTGCCAGCTTAACAGAGTTCTATTTCAGTTTCAGATTATGCTAATCTATCAGCCACTTGAGAGAGTCATTGCAGCAGGAAGTCATGACACTTTGAGAAATGGCTGCACACACCATCAATGCCTGGGCCACAGGCTACACGCCTCATGCCTCCACTGTCTGCAGTAGCTACTCTCTCCCTCTCTCTCTCTAGCTCTAAGTGGCCTCTCACTGCATGGAAGGCGGATGAGCTCACGGCTATTGCAAATGTTGCGGAAAATATGGTGTCAGTCAAAAGTCAGACCGACGACAGCAAATAAATTGCATTCCAGGTAAGACTCCACCAGGCAGCTGCAGTAGCAGTAGCAGCTGCAGCTTCCTCTTGCGGAAATCCATTTCGCATCCGAGCCTTGCCTTAAGCCACTTGGCAAATAATTGGTCAACTCTCAACTAAATGAAATTTTCTATGCCAGTTCCTTTTTTGCAACAGATATGACTTGCCCTCAACCCCTTCCAACAGGGTTACGCAATAGTCTCAGTCACAGTCCCATTGGCGTTGCTTGAACGTATCCTAAATTAAGTTGTTATCCAGTGGAAAAATATGCAAATTGTTTTTGGCTCATGTCAGACATAAACTTTTTTTATGGCCAAGTGACATGTCAGCCCAGTCTCTCGCTCTCTCTTTATATGACTCCCTACTATTTCCTCCCTTTCTCTCTCTCTCTCTATGTCTCTCTCCCTGGCCATAGCATTTGTCTAGCGAACACTTTCGTCTGGCGCCGCCGCCGCCAAAAAATAAAAAAATAAATGAAACAACGCCACAGCCAACAGGCATATGTATGTGTGTGTGTGTGTGTGTGCGTGTGTTGGTGATGGGGACGTGTTCAGGTTTATGCACACTTCGTGTATCCCTAAATCAGATAAGCGAACCTAACTCGTACCGCCCCCTAGCCACTCCCTTCCCTCCCTCCCTCTCTTTTACTCTTCTCTTTTCTATTCACTAGTGAAGCGAACCTCTCTCTAAAATAATTGCAAATCATAAATAAGTTGAGGCACGGCTTTGGCGTCGGTTGTCCTCGACATTATTTAGTGGCAACAACAGGCGACAAGCAGAAGCAGTAACTCTCCCCCTCCCACTTTGTGTTTTAACTGCACCCCCATCACCCACTCTCCACTCTCCACTCTCCTCCCTCCTGCTGTTTTAGCTGAGTGCAGCTAACAGTTAATTAAGACATTCAACCAGCCGCTGTTCGTCCCACTCTTTGACCCTCTTCGCCACGTTCGCTTCGTGTTTCGGCCTAATCCCTGCCCTTGCCCCTGCCCTGCCCTACTCCAACTCTCTCCTTCTGTAGCTGCAGTTGGTCGCGTGTTTCCCTGCGTATTGCCTGCTTTTGTTGTTGCAGCTGAGTTTAGAGAGTGTTTATATATACGTATTTGTCCCGATTCTCTTCCTCTGCCCCTCGGGAGTAATGCTTACAAGCTTCTAATTGAGCGTGCAGAGGTCGCTTCTAATTATCGCACGAAGCGAGCCAAATGGTTTTCCATTTCGTGCTTTTGACGCTCTATTGTTGCCTCTAAATTTGCACTTCTCCCTGTTGTAGTTGTTGTTCTTGTCCGCACTGTTGTTGGCGACATTTGGGCAAAGGGTTTTCGCTTCAGCCCAAAAACATAAATTAAGTTGTTTCGGATCTGAAAAACAGTTTAAAGTCGAGGCAGTTCCCAGTCTACTGCTGTAGTGAGTGAGTGGATTGGGAATAGGATTCGGGTACTAAGAGCAACATGCCCGAACCACCCGTGCGCGAGTGCCTGCTAACAGCCTATCCATCTATCCATGTATCCACGTATCCATCCATTCATCCATTCAGCGAATCAACTTCATTACCGAGCACAGGGTGTCTGAGAGAGTGTGTGTGCAAATTTCCTGTTCTGCTTTTTACGGCGGCACGTAATCAAATTAAGCAATTACTGCCTTGCGTCTACCCCCTGCCCCTGTCTGTGCCCCATATTCCTCGGTAGCTAGGTCTAGAGTGAAACCGTGTCCACATCCCCTTTGATTATGGGGCAGTTCTGTGAGCTTCGTGCAACTGCGAAGAGAGGGAGAGGATGGGGAAGGCGACGATGAGGAAGTTGCACCCCACAATCATAACGGTAAACGTTGCCTAGCCAAACGGAACTCAAACAACTCCAAGTACCATTTACATGCTCCCCTGGTCCAGTTCCACACACGGAACTCCATTTCATCATATCACTGGGCCATCCCTTAGAAAGTCAATTCATCTGAGATGTTGAAGTTTATCTGAAGTATAAGCTTCCTTTTCTCAAAATTAGTATGATAATCGTTTGGTTTATGGCCGATTAATCAACCCTACAGCAGAACCAGATCCGAAACATATTTTCACTGACTTATGCGTATTCACGACCACACCCATTTGTATTTCCACCACCTCCCAACTCCTCTGCTAAATACAGAAAGTCAACATAACTTAGAGCTGCTTCAAATTGGGATACAGCTGTATACGATGGGTTTATGGGTCGCTTGGGTTCTTCGAACCATGTTGGAACCATGTCGCCAATTAACAATATTGAATTCAGAGTGGAGCGGAGAGGGGAAGAGGGGAGAAGAAGCTCCAATGGAATCCTTTCGAGTGGGTCAATGTGAAAGTGTTTACGAGTCGCTTTCGCTTTTCGCTTTTCGCTTGGCGATAATCGCTTAGCCCATAAAACCCTAAAAGCGCCCCCTAATTATAACTGACCACGCAGTAGTGCAACTCGGTTGCGTTTTCTTTCCGTTTTCATTCCGACTGAATGAATGGGAATAGAAATGGAAAAGCCCCGACGACCGACTGGTTGAATGGGGAAAACTTCTCTGAATGGCAGTCGAGTGACTTTTGTTGCTTACCTCATGGCTGAGCCACGGGAAGACAGACAGACAGAGATACCAAGAGACTGACAGACTTCTCCACTGACCTAATGAGCCATTTAGCCAATTGGGGTTAATGTCTTGTGGGTGGGTGGAAGAGTTGCCATGGGAGGGCTGTTCGTCGTCTTTCAGCTGCGACTCACGACTCATTGATGAATATTTCAAAGGTTTCGTGCGAAGTTTGTTAGTTCATATGAAGTCGCTAAAAGACTGAAGAAAACTTGAGGATAAACGAGTTGCTTCTTCTATTTGCGAACTTTATCTCTTCGTTTTCATATTTTCCTTATTTATGTGCAAACATTTTGGTCACGTGCCCAGGACGTGAGCATTTTAGGGAAACTTTAAGCAAGAAATTTGAAACTATATAGGAAAAACCTTTGCCTCGAGCACTACTAAACTGCATTGTCCTACACTCGACGACTGCACCAATCCATGACCCACAGCTTTTTCCCCAAGTTTTGTTGTTATTCCTCTATTCGTGTTGATTGGAGTTACAACATCCGTCCAGCCTTTTAAGTCCCGTGTCAATGCGTGAGCTGGTGCTGCTGCTGTCTCTTCCTCCGCTGCAGTCGTCGTTTACACAGCTTAGTCCATGTTGAACAGGACAGAAGCACAACACAACAATCAAAGGGGGCAACACAAATGCCAGAGAACTCTCAATTGGACCTCCCTCAATCGTTTACATTGCGCTGCATCGGAACTCAAATTGCTGCCCAGTTGACGGAGGGGTTCAAGGTGATGTCTTTGATTTCAATTGGTTCCATGGTTTCGACTTTTAATTCGCATCGATTCGATGAGTAGCAGTGCATCAGGCATCAAGTGGATATGGAGGTTCGAACAGGTCTGACAGGACATGAAACTGTAATTGGAAGCCACTGAAGCGAGCTGTCTGAATCAGTATCTGTATCTGTATCCGAAACGTTCCTCCTGTCACACTGTCACACAGTCACAGTCTAGGGTGACTTTCGCTTGCACTCAATATATGATATGACAGATTACTCTATGGCAACTCGCATATTAATTATGGGCAGGTCCCAGACCCTAGAGCATAAAACTGAAACAGAACCCGTTTCCATTCCATCGAGTTTGCCTATTCTCCCTTGGGATTTCCGACCTGAAAGCAAACGCGTGTTGCTTCGCCCTTTAAATGGATTCTGTTTCAGTTTCGTTTCATCTTTGGGTCAGAGTCAACCTTTAAGGGCAACAACTGCGCATCCATTCAAACCTATCAGGCTCTTTGTCCATCGTTTTGTTCCTTGTCTCTCTATTCTCTGTTGAGCAGCTCCAATTGCCATATCATTGGCACATGCTGATTCCATCGACATCATTGAATGCTGAGTTATGTTCCTATCACTCATCACTTCGCTAGTCTATCAACTGGGTGCAGTGGCAACTCTGGCAACGACTGCTTATCAGTTAATGCGTCGCTTTATTGAGTTATGGAAATTTTGCAGATTCATTGAATTCGCAGGATATTGCAGAATATCGCAGGATGCCAATGGCGCTGCGAGCTCTAGCTGTTGGGCAACCGCAGACATATTTTCCAACTCATTTCATCGGGTGTTGGGCACGAACCAAACAGACCTGGCCATCTAAAATTCAAATATCAACGCAAAAAAGCGTATACATGTTCCTCTCCCCGCTCGCAGTTGCACCCGTATCCCCATCTGCCCCCTGGCTGCCTTTCTATCATCATTGGAATCATCATTATGAATATAGATGTCATTTCCTCTTTCCATATATAGACTCGTCTCGCTTTTACGATTCAATGCTAATAAAGTCGTCTGTTGTCTGTTGTGTCTTGTCTGCGGGGTCTGTCTTGGTCTGTCGGGTGTCGGCGCCAAGTTGCATAATTCAATTACATCCGATGTAGACCCATAAAACTAAATCAAAGGAAAACAAAGCGTCACACTTCATTTACCCGGCGTGCTCCCCACAGTAACAGTATCCGCATACCCCATCCTCTATTTGTCCTGCCTAGACAGACTTAAGTTTGGCTCTGTACTTTTTCCAATCATACAAATTTGGCGCTACTTTCCGCAGTCATCTTCCAGACAGCGACAAGCAATAAAAGCTTTGAGAAAAGAAATTCTCCTTAGTCCAGTATCCCCCTCTATCCCGTTCCGTTTGTCCCTTACCCTGTGGATGGGCAGATCTTTCATATTGCGACGCTGCTTATCCTTTTGGCCCATTGCCGACTGCTGACATCCAAGTGGAACCCGACAGTTGATGGCTTCTGCTGTTGCGGCTGCTGCTGCTGGCAACCAAAGTTTTCCGACGCTTCCGACCAACTGCCCCTTCCCTTTGCTTTCGTCACCCCCGCTGAGGCGGATGGAACTGAGTTTGTGCCTCAAAGCATCAAACAATTTACTCGCCTGACTTTTGGTTAGAGTTGTGCTTATAGTTTTCCCTCACAACAATAATAATAATACAAGCAATATCGTAAAAACTGTTTCTCTCCCATTTCTCTCAGTGTAATTCTGTTTTTGGCTGCCAAGTTGGCCTTGGCTGGAGGCGCTTCTCAAACTTGTTGGCTGATTTTGAATTAGTGCCAAGCGTAAAGTGTTGGCCCATTATTATCTTTCGGACTTCATAACTTGACTCGTAAAAATCTTGATAGTTACACAGATTCCATTCCATTCCCTCCTATTCGAGGATCTGCCACAAGGAAGCGACTTACTAAAACCAAATTGTGACGCATAAAATAAAATGAAGTGCAGTTGGCGTCTTAGTTGGGGTTATTGGCCCCACATGCTCTGTGAGTAAGTGAGGCAATTACCCATTTATCGAGGTAATTAACCAACGAGAGAGGCATATGGGAATACGTGAGGCAATAGAAACCTGGCAACAGGCCAAGAGAAAGGTTCGCCTTCTCCTTATTCATTCGCAACTCGACACATTAGATATCCTCTAAAGGCATTTCAACTGTAACTGACAGCAGTTGCCCATCTGCCCCTCTTCCAATATTTGCCCCCTCTCAGCAGCTGACAATGCAAGTGCAATGTGTTGAAGCAATGAAGGAAATGACCCAAAATGTGGCAGCAACAGGCAGTGGGACAGAGGCAGAGGCAGAGGCAGAGGAAGAAGGAAGTGTCCGAGCTTGCGTTGCTTTTGTTGTGGACTGCGGCAAAGGATTGCAACGGACTCTCAACAGACACATCAGATACATCTTTTATATTGTTGCACACTTCTTCTTCGTCTATCTCTTCCTCTTCTTCTCTTCCTCTTCTACTCTTCTAAAATATTTGATCTGAGAATTTGCAACGATTTGTAAAGCGGCCGCAACTTGACAGCCATTCAAGGACTCTGATAACTGTGTGCACCAGGATAAATAGGATGAGCAACTGGAAAGTGCATTCACACTGTTCGGTCAACCGTGAATTATTCTTTGGCCCCCACCTCGACTCCCCACGCTGCTCCTTCTAGAACTTCTCGAGACTCTCTGAATTTTATGAAGGCGCCACGAGACTCTCCTCTCGTGCTGCAGCTGCATCTGCTGCCTGGCAGGATTATTTCACGAGGCAATTTGTCCGGCGCCAGCAGGACACAAATTTGGGTTAGGGATAAGGGTGAATTTAGTGGGTTAAGGGGGGCAGGTTGCCCTCCTGCGGGTCACGTGCCCATTTTGTTTACATGGCGCATTAAGAGGATTCCGTTTCGTTTTATTGCGATTTGATTCTATTTTCTGTTTTCTCCTCACTATTTGTTGTTGTCCTCTGCCTCGCCTCGCGTGCGCCTGCCACACACACACACACACATTCCTTAGACACACACAGTTGCAGCCACAGATCAAGTCTCACATATTTGTTTTTGCTCTCGCATTCGCATTCACATTATTATCCTTTTCTTTATCCTTAGACCGCTTTAGGTTTTACCACTTACACTTCCTTCTCCACGCTCTCCCATCTTCTCCATCCTCCTCTCTACTGGGGTTGGTGTGAACTTTGCCACTCTACTGCAGCTTTTTTTTACAATTCCTGCAACTGTTTAAGCGTCTCTGAATTGTTGTTGTTGTTGTTGCTTATTGTTATCCTTCTGTGCAGCTTTTTGTTCACATTGGTTGCATGGGGCACGCTTAACCTTTCATTTCAACTTAGTTTCTCTCCCTTATTCACTCCCCTGACTGGTTTTTGTGTGTGTTTGACTGGACTCATTATTGTAAAGTGGGCGTGCCACTGTCCCTGGGTAGTTGCCTCCTGTTGCCTTCGCTGATAAGAGCACGTCTGGTGGCTTAGTGGTTCTCGTGTGGTTCTGCCTGCCTATAAGCTTATCAGCTATCAGTAGCTGTTGCTGTTGCTCTACAGCTCGACAGCCTTGCCCCTTCCCCTTCTAAATCAGAGTCTTATCGCCTGCAATTTACTTGGCCGACACTTAATAGCCACACGTGGCGTCTGCTGGCGTCAACTCTACTTCCATCTTCTACTTGTATAATTGCACGTGTAAACAACATAAATGATGTCACAGAATGAGAAAAAGGGTTTTCCAACGCACAGCTTGAATATTTTCAATTATTTTTCGAGAGTTTTCTGATGATTTCCAATTTGATATTTTTGCTTGCAGAGGCTCAGGACTCGTTTGCTTTAATTAAAAGTCGTCGAAAGTTCTAAGTGTCCTGCCTGCTGAGGCGGCTGTCACAGCAATTTATAGAAGGAAGGAATTTTCAGTTTTGCTCGTTTTTGGCCTTCCCATTTTTTTGGACGGCTTTTTGTTGTTGTTGTTAATGAGGCATATTTGAGGCGTTTTTCAATGTAATTGCTAACTAATCAACCTTTTTTAATTGAATTTCTGCAGCTGGCAAATGGCAAACAGCCTAACAGACGGGTCGTCCCACTCCCAACTCCGACTCTGCACAAAATCAAAGAAAGTTATTTCATTAAAAAATTTTAATTGACATTCGTTTCTTCTAGTAAATTGGGCTTTGTGTCTGACAAGTCTCGCTGGCCATCTGTCAGAGCCTGGGACAGGAACTGCCACATAACTTTGCCCTGGCTCCACAAATGAATCAACTTGACAGTTTACATACATATATATATCTGTATGTATATATACTTGCTTACTTTTTTGATTGTGCTGCGTTTTCACTTGTTTTTCTTCTCTTTTTAGATATTTTGATGTAATTACTGCGACAAGTTGCCCAATTTGCTTAGTTCGGTTCGGTTCCAACTTCGTTGAGAGTTCGTTTCATTTAATTAGTTTGGAAAATGTTGCTAGCAACAGTTCATCATTCTCTACTGCTGCTGCTGCTGCTGCTTCTTCTTGAACTGATTTTCCGCCTCTTTTTTGCTACTTCTTCTTCTAGGGCTACTGTTGTTGGCAGCTAGCAGGAAATTGCTTCATTTCGACGGCTTTTGAGTGACAAATTGAATTTGCAGCACAACAAATAGGGCTACTTGTCACAGTCAAACACACACACACACACACACACATGTCTGTGCTATACAATTAAGTATATGCAAGTGTTTGTGCCACATGTGTAGCTCAAGTTTCACACAATTCCATTGCATGTCTCTCTCTCTCTCTCTCTCTTTCTCTATTGCATTTCCTTACGTCTCTCATTCCAAATTTCAATACACTCTACAAAACAACACAGAGAAATTGAAACTTTATCCAAAGCCAAAAGTATTTGTTAGCTAAGCCAATTAAATTGCTTTTACAATCAAATTTATTTATAATTTTCAACAAGTTCAAGTAGAAATGCCCTTAAGCCCCACTTGACAGTAGAATATATTATTCTATTTACATGTGTTCACATTTCTATAATATATTATATTGTTGCAAGTCTGATGGCTATCATGAATTTGACAAGCTAGCAACAATCCAAAATTCTAATCAATTGTCTTTCTATTTGTTGATATAAATTACTTCTATAAACAAATTCAACATGTCTCAAAGTGCCTTTGGTGCCCCAACCTAATAACATTTCATTTGTTGCTAATATTATGTATTATTTATATATTCATCTATCAGCTTTTTATCAACCAATCAGCTAGTTGGTAATACTTCATAATTGCTTATTATGCCTAATAAATTGCCTGACCCAGGGGAATTTTTCGGTATACAAATATTGATATGAGCATCGCACTCAAGCCCAATACAATTAATTTCGCCTTGCTGTTGCGAGGCATTTCCATAATTATTATTGAATTATGTGATATGCTTATTAGCTTATCGGTTCATCAATAGAAATGGCTACAGCTGCTTCTCGCTTACTCAAACGCCTTCTCTCTCTCTCCCTTTCTCTCTCTCTCTCTCTCTCTCCCTCTGTCTGTCTCTGTGAGGAAAAGCACAACAATAACAAATGTTCAGGCTTTGGCCATTTGGAAAAAATGCGCAACAGTTGCATGTGGCATGTGGCATGTGGCAACAGCAACAAACCAGCAAACAATTGTCCTTTCTGCTGTTGCCAAACATACCCCGCCCCGAATACCCTAACTCCACGAGCCGGCATATTTCCTGCCCAACTGCGCATGTGCCCACACAGCCCAAAAACGAAGCTAACTTCGTCAAATTTCGGCTTTATCATGGGCTTTCGGTTAGTCGCGATGCTCGAACTGCATTTAGTCGCACACAGCTTTCCGGTCGAGTCAGTCGGAATCGTAAGGCTAACGCGAAAGACTAAAGCGAATTATTCGGTGCAAACGATTCGCCGGCAGGACTCGCTTTGAAATTCGTGAAGTGACGAAGTGAACTCCGTCCAGTTGTAGTCCAAGAAATACAAAATATTGTTCCTCTACCTTTTCGAAATGCCCAAAAATACATAAATAAACCAAGCAAATCATTAATAAACGTAAACGCCGAACGTGCAAAGGGCCCAAATCATCAGCATTAGCATCATCAGTGTCAGCTTCAACATCGGCCTCTGTATCATTATCATTATCGTTGTCATCGGCATTATTGTTGTACGCGGTTAGCGGTTCGCCTCGCGCGTGCTGCGTCAAACCAGCTACGAGGACATTGAGCCCGCAAGTGTCGGTACCGCCCGTTGCTCGCTGCCCGCTAAAAGAGCCATGTTGACAGGCTTAAATGGGCTTTTAAGCGCTTAAATTTCAAGGCGCTTTTCCTCTCATTACGCTCGCTTCCCTCTCAACGCCTGTCAGCGTTTTGGCTGGTGTCCTGTGAAATGATATATTACACCCAAGCAAATAAAAGTGTTGGTCCAAAGTGCGAATACGTTCTCAGCCAAAAAGGATTAAGCACTTCGTGCCCGACACTGTGTGTCCGTGTCCGTGTGTGAGTGTGCGGGTGCGTGCGTATTTTTGTTGTGCGTGTTAACTGGCCATAAGGCCGCGCGTCTGTGTCGCATAGCCAATGAAAGGATTAAAAGCATAACATTTCATATCAGTTGACAGTCCACAGGACACGGTACACAGCCCATAGAAGGATACAGCACATTGGACAGAGGACTCTGCGCCTAAGCTGATTGCGTTTTGATAAGTAAGCATTTAATGTGTTTTGCTAAACACTTTTTTCCAACACTCGACAACAACTTGAGCACCCACTTTTCACGATTTCGTCCTTTCGCATCCTGCTCGGGCCCACACAGCCAGCAGCCGTGACTAACTCGGTTCGAGACGGAACGTCAACAGACTAGACCCACTTCAAAGTGAAACTAAATAAATATTTTCACATTTAAGCATTGCGTCCCTTCTACTACTAGACATGTGGCTGGCCAGTACACTGAGCGAAATGGCAAAGTCAATATGAAAACAGATTTTTGCTTCGAAGGACTTAAAGTCTTTAGTAATAGTAGCTAAATAGTTATTTATAATATATATAAAACAATAGTTATGATAGTTGCACTCACCCCTTCTTTTCGCTCAGTGTATGCTGCGTATTCTGTGTGTGAAGTGTCTGTGTTAAGCGTTGACACTAATTGCAATGTGCGACAGATTAAAAGCTTTTGACCAGCTCTTCAAAGTAGGCAATCAAAAGCAAATTGAACGACAGCTTACTGCGCGATTACCCTGTAAAAAAATCGTAAAAAAAAACGCTTTAAAAGCTAAAGAGTTTATTGAAATGAAACGCATTAAAAAAACACGCTTAAATTTAGTTATTACTTCCTTTTAACTGTCTGGCATAAAGAGTTGATGATGCATGCATATTACAGTTTAATTATCTTAATTTACCCTACATTTAGTATATTTTCTTAGAGTTGAGGTGACTAGCTATCCTATTGGCTGAGTAGAGCAGGCACAGAACACAATACGTCCGCTTATTCTATCTTCAGCTCATTATAGCCTATTAAAATTGTTTTACAGGGTATATTACTTGTGCCTACTCTCTATTTATAACATAGTAACTGGCTTCGAAATTGAAAGCAAACCAAAACTTGGGTAGAGCTCAGTTTTCCCTTTCTATATATTCCCTTTTTATTGTATATTACAGGGTATTCAAATATATTGGCCTTCCCTTTAAGTTAACAAAGAAGGCACACAGCTTATAGCTACCTCTAATCATCACATATTCTATGGCTAACACCTTTCTCTAAACGTTACATACTGTATCCATAGTTCATCACTTTACCCTTCACAAATTTTCTAGGGTATTTGTATGCCTAATCTCTTATTTCAAACACTCTACGAGAGCGCATTGAAGTAAATCTTGTCTCTCCTCTTACAATTTGCTCAGAGTTACATTTCTCATCTCTAGTTCATCATAGCCTCTGCATAGTGTTTTCTAGGGCATATAACTAATGCCTGCTCTCTATTTCCAACAAGCGAAAGTAAATGGCCGCAAAATCCGTTCAAATCAAAAACATCAACAGCAACAACAACAACAACAGCAGCTTAAGAAAATGTCAAGTTATGCAAATCTTGTGCTGCGCTTGAACAACTTTTTTGAATGGGGTCGGTGGGCAATGCCCGCACCCAGTACCACTCGCACGCTATGGCACTATGCTGATGGAATGCCTAAGTGCTTGGCCAGGACACGCTGCCAGCCACATTAAATGGCCAAGCATAAAGGACAACAATGGGCGCTAGTGTCGAAGTGCAACAAAATGTTGCCCCAAAATGTATGCTACATTTTTCTATTGCCTGCCTCCCTTTGTTGCTCTCTTCGGTCTTTTATGGGTTTTTTCTGCTTCTTTTTTTTAGGTAGTTGGGGCAAGTGCTAAGTGGAGGGCTTTTGATTATGTGACCAAGTTGAAAAATATGCATAGATTAGGCATGCTTTTAGCGCCCTACTTAGTCAGGCGACTTGATGATGTTGATGATGATTCAATTAGAAAGCAACCAAGAGCAAACAATCAAAGATTATAAATAGTTGCGCTTTTTACACTCGAGCTGAATCAATGGCCAAGACTTTTGGCATTCCAACTGAAATCTGAATATGATAGGATTTTAATAACCAGCAATGACAGCCATAATAAATCAATGATTATTGCCAACCATTGTGTCCGGGGAGAATTGCCCAAAGAACATTTCAAATTTTTAAAATGGGTCGTTGAGTCGAGTTATTTCCTTTTATGACACTTGCACAGATAAAAGCAACAACCAGCCAGACAGGGTCGAGTAGCTTGAGTCTGAGTGGGTGAGTGGGTGAGTGGCTGAGAGAGATGCCTAAAAGTGTCATCGCTTAGCTGCGATTCTGTCACATTCTCTAGCTGCTAACAATAAATTTACCACACATAAACATGAAAAATGGCCAGAGCCAAGCTCGGGGCGTTCGAGTTATCAATAGGAGGACATAAAACATAATTTGCGATTGTTTTTCATGCCAAATGGAACGCGGCGCTGACTTATATAGCTCGCTTTAAACAATTTTATGAAGAATATTATTATTTAAGAGTTAAGTCTTTTAGATTTAAAGGCCATTTAAAAAATTGTGGGAAATTGTTTTCAAATTTAAATGGGGAGGAAAGGGAGTTGTAGAAAATATAAATAAATATTTAAAATTTATTAAGATATATTTATATAGTATATTTTTATCTCACAGATTTTTCATTTTAATAATTCTGAGTCGAATATCGTTTTAAAAATATATATATTTTTTTTATATTTATTATTTTAATATAAATTATGGTCTTATACAAAAATATTTAATATTTTAGATATTTTGATTTATTAAAAGATTAATATTTCATTATTAAATATATATTTAAGCATTTTAAATTTATTTCCAATTTTTTAATAGTTTTTAAAGAATTAATTAAATATGTTTTAAAAGTAACTAATCTTTTGAAAATTTAATTAATATAATATTCATATATATTTATAATTACTTTTTCATTATTTTAATACGTCTTATTTTATTTTTTAATTTATTATATTATTATCATATAATATTAAATAAATTGGCATAATCCCATTACGATTAGAGCGAGCTATTGGGGATCAACCAATGAAACTTTCATTATACAAAATATACCTTCTATCCATATCAATTTCGTGGCAGCACAGACAATTGTAGCTCCACATAAATTGTTCGTTGTTCATTGAAAATTGCACAAATTGTCAATTAGATAGCAACAAATTACACTGCCACAAATTCAGCTCACGCAGAGCCACCAAGTCACGCCCAGCGCACCGCCGCCTGTCCCCTTAGGCATGCTCAACCACAGTTTGAGCCACAGCCTTTATTAGTGTCCATGGAGTTGCGATATTTAGTGCACACGACAAATTGTCTACCCAGCTCTAGCCCCTCTGTGTAACATATGGTATATATATAGTATATATATAGTACTATATGTATATCCATGTCAAAGCCTATCCACCTCACCCCCTCTCTGGCTGACTCTCTCTTTGCCTAGTGAAGCGCAGCGCCGAAATGTTACAAAATCGCACAAATGGCCTGCACCACATCCCTTTTCATTTGCGTTTGCCTACCCATAATGCCCATTGCCTATTGCCCATTGCCCTCGCCCCAAATGTAAATTAATTGCCTGTACAAATTAGCCAACTCGGCGAACATTTCGAACATTTTGTACATTTTGGACATTAGGCCCAGGCGCACAAAATGCTGGCATAAATGGGCAAACTCTCCCTAATTTCCCCATACGAAATAATTGGACAATCACCAGCAAAAATAATTGCCATCGAAATGCTCAACTACAATATACCCTGACTTAAATATAAATATGGATTTAATGGAGAATATATGAGTTTTAATTATATAAAAGAGAAACGCAAAAGTAAGAGTCTTAAATACATTTGTTATATATAAATATTTTGATATGCTTAAAAGCTTTTAAGCTTGGATTAAACTACTCTGCAAGTAAACTATGCTATTAGGTAGCCAACATAAAATATTGATGAGCTTTCAATAATTAAAGTTAACTCTATGAATCACTAATGTAATCTTAGATATTCTTAGAATGCAAATAACAGAAAGCTTTAATGTACTTTCACTTACATATAATAGTTTGCTTTATAGCTATGATTTGATTAATCTACATTCATCTATTCTTGCAGTAGCCCCTACGAAGCTTTTATGTGCTTTTGCCTATTAATGTTCATTCAATGAGTCAGTGAAAGATCAAGTTAAGCTTGTAGCTTATTATTTTAATGTTAAGCGCAGTTTAATGCTATATTGAAGCTTTAATCGTATAAGCTTTAATGAACTTCTTATCGCCATTGAGGCTTTCATAATATGATTTTACAGTAAAATGCGCTATGTAAACAACTAGCATACCCTACCACCTCTCACACACTCACATTTTGTCATCGCCAGGTAAACAGATGCAAATGTCGCTCGTTATTTTTAATCAGCCATCAAAATGTAAAGCTTCTAAATTTATCTGAAACATTGTCGAAACGCTGCTGAACAACATTTGCCATTTCATTCCAATTTTAATATTGTGCGCAACAGCAATTCTTTTCACGTGAAATATTTAATGAAGTCGCGCATATACAAACCACGCGACCCCACCTAAAAACCCCATTTGGCACATTTGACTTTTGGCTTGTTTGTATTTAGTTTATTTGTGTTGTGTATGTGTATGTGTATGTGTGTGTGTGTGTGTGTGCGCTGTGTGCATATTGAAATTTGTTGTTTGAGTCGCATTAAAGTTAATGAGGAAATTGCTGGAACAGGCATTCAGCGGTCATTTGATATGGAGGCCAACTATTTGCCAAAACTGTGCTCTAGGCCAAACTCATTGAAATTGGACTTCATTTACGAATGTGCAAAGTTTCAAATTACTCAAATGTCTGAATTTAGATTTTTCTTATTTTTATGAGCGAGAGCTTAATAGCCAAGGCAATGAGCTGCTTCTATTTCTTTTTCAACGGAATAGAAATCTGAATCAGAATCTGTTACCAGTTTATCATCAACAACAACAACAATTGAAGCTACCCAATCCCTCGAGTTTTGTGTCTGCAATTGAAGCAAAAGCAAATGCCTCGAGGCTCTTGGCAACATTGGCACAGCAATTGGAATGAGACTAGAAATGAGAAATGGGAGTGGAGAACGAATGCCAAATGGGAAACGGGAAGTTGCCTGCCTCGCCTGCCATTTAAAGTCGCCAAATGATGCCAGGCAGCAGAAGCAGCAGCAGCAGCAGGAAAACAGTGGCAGTACTCAGAGCAAACAGAGCGGAGGGACCCCCAGAGAAGGAGGCATAAGGGTGCTGAATGGGGAGTGGGGGCCTTGCCAGCGCAATTGAAACAACAACGAGGCGGAAATAAAATATTAACTTTGCTTAACTCAAACTCACGATTCAATTAAGAAGCGAAAGCCATTTTATAATTGAAACGAGCTTTGCCTGCCTGCCTCACTGCCTGCCACGCCTGCAGGCGTCTGCCCCATGAAGTGAACGATAAACAGGAAAACGGCTGTGGCATAGACCAAAGGCAAACAATAAAGAACATCGATAAATATTGCGAGCAACAAAAATTAGCAAAAAGGGGGAACCTACGTAGATAATAACAATGGTTAGCAGAATTTGGAGAGTGGCAGGCGGGTTGAAAATGAAAGATGATTATTCATTAGACTCCAAATTATGTAATTGAAAAGTTTTTTGTCACAACTGCCAGGACTCACATCATCATCAGCAGCCGCAGCCGCAGCCGCAGTCGCTATTCTGAACATCATCTTCTAGCTTTCAAAGACAAAGCCTGTCGCATAATTTGTCACCGAAGCTAGTGGGCGGGCGAGAGAGGCGTGGCAGCTGTGTCTAGGCGTGGATACCCAGACAGATGATGCGTGTGACTAAGCAGAAAATTTTCAGCATTGGCTCCCCAGTTCTACGACAGACAACTCGCTGTCCCTGTCCCTTTCCCTGTCCCCTATAGGAAGACAAACACCTTCAGCTCCACTCGCTCCCTCTTATCCTTGCTTTTGATTATGATTGAGTTGACGTCGTTAATATGTTATCGATGATGACGAGGGACTCTTCGAGCTCCTCCTCTATTGGGAGGGAAGGCTGCCAGCTCACTGTGAGTGTTTGCCACGCGCTCGCGACTTGGCGGCTTCGGCAGCTCGACAGATGAGGCGAGCTGCTTGGCTGCCTGACTGCTTGGCTGCCGGCTGTTTGTCTGCTGCTCCATTTAAATCAGTTACATTGCTCGCAATGTCAACACAAATACACACAAGAGACACACACATACACCCATTTGTATACACATGTGCACTTTCATTTTGTTATTTGTCTTTTGAATTATTAATGAATCTGCTGAATGGCATCGGCTTCGGCTTCGGCTTCAACTTCAGCTTGTGGCAGGGATCTGAGCTGCAGTTGATGTCCTGATGATATGGATCTTAATAAAGTGTGTCGTCGCCTGTCTCTTCCCTGCGGCTTTACCTTTCATCGCAGATAAGTTTAATTAAATCTCTGGCATATTCCACATTCCACATTCTACGGCTGCATTGCTGCCACGCCCACAGCTGGCTTGACCGCGCATTGCAAGACTTTCAGCAGTTTTCGTTGGAAAGCCAAAGCAGTGGAGGCAACAAAGTTTTCTGATTTCGATTTTTATTGCGGCCAAAAAACCCAGCAACAATTCCCAATATGCAGCCATGGGGATTGCAGGCAAAGGAGTAGGTGTAGGAGCAGGAGCAGGGGCGGTGAGAGGGGCAACAAGTGCAAGCAGGTGGAACTGGAGGTCGGTTTCTTGGCAACTATTTCATTTTGGAGGCACTTGACTGCTGCACCCACTCTGACTCTGACTCTTTCTCGTCCGACTCTCCCCTTTCCACTCACATTTCCATTTCCATTTCCATGCCAACTCTTGACTTTCCACCTGGCCGAATGTTTTGATTTTGGTTCTGGTTTTGGTTTTAGCTGCACCTGGAATTCCATTCGTATAGCTCCACACGCAAGCAGCAGAAGGTGGGAAGCAACAGCAAGAGGGGAGTAGAGGGAATGCGCTGAACCACTTGAACCACAAAATCCACACAAACATTTCTGCAACTCAAAACTTTTTCCTATTTTCCCTCCTTTTTCCCTCTGAATAATTTAACAAGTGGAAAACACACAAAATATTAACACGAATTTATTAAAACACCAGTCGAAGCAACTCGTGTGACTTTTAATCAGGAGAGGATACTCCACCTGCCGCTCCTCCCCACCTTCCTCCTCTCACCAAGAAGTTCTTGATGTGCGTTTCTGTAAGCTGTTAATCTTTTTTCAACTTTGTAATTACTTTTGCAGGCAGAAAACTTTCTCTGAGCAGCACATTCGCAAATTATTTTTGAAACAAACAACAAAGCCACTCTCAACCACAGCACCACACACTCTCCTCTCCCCAACCACACACCGCACACAGTGTCACCAACCACTCGACTCCTGTCCGAAAACTCAACTAAATCACTTTCTATTCAACAGGACCGTCTTTCGAACGCAGCAGCTGGCCAGCTGGACCAGTCGAACCAGTCGAGCAGACGACACAAAAAGGCCACCAGGACAACCAGGACAACCAGGACACATGCTCGACACCAACAACTGGCACTGGCTACTGACCAACGGGCGAGACGTTGCCAACGTGACGAGCTAAGCCACCAGCAGTTGGTCAAAAGAGAAGCAGCCACAGAGGAGGGTGGAAGCTAGCCAATAAAAAAGCTAACGAAATTCGTGCAGAGTCAGAGTCAGAGTCAGATGCGAAAATGCTGATGCCGCTTGCAGTCGACAGCCGAATTCAACAACAACAGCTACAGAAGCAACCGCAACAAAAACAAAACTGGGAAAGTTGAGCAGGGACAGAGGCTGCAACGGCTGAAAAGTTCCAAAATTTACCAGACACAAATTTCGTAGAGCTCTTCTCTCTGCTCGGCGTCGCTCGTTGCTTTGTGGTTGCATCCGGAACTGTTAGCAGCAGTTGCCGTTGCCATCGCCGTTGCCGTTGCCGGAATTTGATTTTAACGCATCTTTTAGAGCCGCGTCGCCTGTTTGCCAACTGGCAACTGGCAACTGAAAACCAAATCAAAACTGAAAGGAAGAGTCTCGTCTGTGCCTCCGGAACGCTTCAATGGTCACACATTAAAATTGGCTGTCGCAAAGCCAAAGGGGAACTCCACGCCCCCTTGAAATGAGCGCCAATTGCGGCGTCACATGCACTGACAAGTTATTAACTGCACATATCCCAGGCAGATAAGCATCCCCCACAAAATAAAGTTGACAAGAGGAACGAGGAGGAGCTCCTATTGCTCATTATGGCCAACAGCCGCTGCTTGCTGCTGCAGCTCCTCTGGACTTCGCTGCTCACTTGGCAGTTGCCTTCGGTCAGCGGATATCTCAACATTTTCATCAGTCACCACGAAGTGATGAAGCTGATGGGTAAGTCCATAAGAAACACATATTTGGGGGATATTTCGATTTGAAAATAATCGTCGGGAGGTCGGAACTCCGCCCCACTGATATGATTAATAGTTGAATGGCAAAGTGCGACAGGACAAATTCATTGCTCCTCAACAGGAAAAACAAACAAAATAAGTTAAGGCGGGGGCTTAGGCACAGACCACGTCGCAGTCATTAATAGTTCCAAAATAATTGTTGACCATGACGACGACGAGGAGGACAACCATATAGAAGGAGAAGAAGAAGACGCGGGGTTGGACGACCACAAAAGTTACGCGAAAACACGGAAGAAAACAAATCCACACAAATCGATTTCCGGCTGTAGACGGAGCCACCCTCGCACCTTTGCCACCCTGTTGACAGCTGCAAGTAGTCCAACTCCAACTCTCGCATACTTACCCCTCCCCTCTCTCCCTCCCCTCTCTGCTAACGACTTCACAGTCCGGTGCGGAGCATTTTGTTGTTTGTTTTGCTGTTTTGCTGTTTTGCTCAACGCGAGGCCTCGTTATTGATGGCGCCAGCTATTCAAGTGGCTCCAGATCGACCTTGTGCCAGGCCCAGCCCCAGCCCCACATCCCACCCAATTCAAGTCCTCGAAAATAGTTACAGTAATAGGCATTCATTCGGCGTGCCAAGGCGGAATGACGTCGTGTTGCTTGCCTCTCTTTGATTAATGGTTCATGGTTCCAAAATGTGAGCCAAGGCGTCTCCTACCTCTGCCTCCCCTTAGCCACCAGTCCATCATTCATGCGTTAGCTGTGCACAGCATTTTCCGGCACTTAGCTGTAATTGGAGCAAAATGCTTCAATCTCATTATGCAGGCTCAATCGTACTCCTAGTCCTAGTCCTAGTCCAGTCGCTCCTAATCGCCGAATCACGGCACTTCAATTAGTTGAACAGCATAAAAATAATCCAAACAAGTGCCACATGAATCCGAGATTGATGAATGGCCACAGAACTTTGAGCTGCAGCTGTCGCCCACGTCACTGGGTCAGTTACTTCAGCTTCCATTTTCCCCCTCGTCGCTTAGCGTGGCTCTCTCTCTCTCTCTCTACATCTATCTTTCTGTGTAGTTCTCTCTGAGATTGCATTCAAGTTCGCTGAGCCATGCACTACTCGCCCGGGCAATTGACACTTCACAAAGCATGGGCTGTCCCCTCACCCCTCACCCCTTTTACGTCTTTGAATGCAAATCAGATTTCATTAGCGACAGCTCAAAGAATCTTCCACTTTGTTTGTTGCTCTTTGTAATTTCCTGTGCTATGCGCGATTCCCATAGATTCCTTTTCCCACTTGCTTTCTCTTCATCATCTCCTACTCCACCCCATCCTCAGAGCTCGTTATGTTTTTAACGACCAGTTAACACCCCCTCCCCTATAATATTTACCACCCTCTGGGCTTGTTTTCCATTTCAAAATTAACAAGCAGCATGAAATCAAACAAACTGACCCGCCCAGCTGAGTCCTCACCCCCTCGGCAATCACTTCACCATCTTCTCTTTCCTCCGAATGCGACATGCCATTGCATGATTTATTTTCAGGGCTCCTCATCTTCCTCTGCATATGTCTCTATGGCTATTTGTTCAAGTGGAATGCGTGTAACGGCTGCATGACCCAGCTCCAGCCAAGCCCCCGTTCCAACTGCCAATTCTCTCCCTGTTTCAGTTCCTCTTCCCTTATTCAACATACGCATTTTTCGAATAGCTTCACTCACTAGCAGTGCCTTCATTGCGTGACTGTGATTGACGTGATGCATTCCCACAATAAAAATCGAGTACAGCGTTCTCTCTGCTATTTGAAACGCCGTCCTCTTCCTCTTCCTCTTTCTCTTCCCTCGAATCACAATTTCAAAGTTTGTTCCATAAAGCGAGCTGTAAACATGAGTTAAACGATTTCTTTTCTGGCTGCTCCTAACTACACTGATATATACATATATATCTCGATTCAATGGAGAGACGACAACATTAAAATTAAATATTTTTTACGCTTTTGCTGAAGATTTTCCGCTCTGCCTTCCATTGCCCCGTGTCGTCCCAGCAACGAGCAATTTTCGACCCACAGTTGCCAGCGACACCAGCTTCAGCCACCAGTCAGGGAGGGTTGCCCCACTTGCCACCCCCACCTCCTCAGTGCTGTGCAAGGGTGCGTAAAAATGCAATTTCAACAAGTTTCACTTTGATGTGCACATTTCTTGAGAGCGAACAGGAACCCAAACTCGAACGGGACTTGTTTCTAGGTCTAGAGCATTCTCCCACCTTTTTGGCTCAAAAATTTCCCTTTAAATTAAAAGTTAATGCAAAAGAAAATTATTTTTAATGAATAGAAAACAGCCCGAAAATCGCCACATTAATAAAGCAACCCTCGACCTTTTACGCCCACTCTCTCTTTCTATAGAGCAGGGTCGATTCGGCTTATGCCTGAGCAAGGCGAGAAAAGCAGAACGAGAAGGCCTGAGCAATTCTTAAACTGTGCCAATTAAATGTCGAGCTCGATTTTGATTCAACGAACGAGGGCGAAGGCGAAGGCTATTAAAAGAACTGCATTCCTTGCAAAGGGATAAGCCCTGTCGAGGTGTCACCCACACAGCAGAAGAGAGGAGAGAATACAGAGGCAATAGCCAGGATGATAATTTCAGGGAATGCACGGCGTTGCACTGCTTCAAAGCGGCTGCCAGCTAATGACACTAATTATCCTCTTAATCTTTTATGCAAATTGTGTGATGCCATTGTCAAACCCAAACCGGAGTCCTTCTGCTACTCCTTGATACCCCATCCACCAAATCCTTCTCTCTCGATCCACCTCTTCCACTTCTGCGAGCGAGCGTCTGCGGTTGCAGCGTCACGTGTGTGTGGCGAAGCCATTCAGACAATCGCAGGTATTATAATTATGGTGGAGAGCAAGGCGACAAGGGGAACTATCTGGAACAAGGCACTGGGACTCCTGAACGAGCTAAAAACTTTGCAAGACGACGGCAAAGTTGGCGCTGTGCAAGGCGCGTGATATGAAAGACGGCCAAAGTTCGACGGAACAAGAAGACTTGGACCCGTAACCAACTTGGCTGTCCTTTTTATCTCCAGTTGCAGAACGAAGAGGATCTCACGAAAATTAAAGTTGCTTTCAAGCTGTGGCTTAAATTCGCTAAAGAGGCCACTCGAGAAGTTGAAAGTCTCTTTGAGAGTGAATCACATTAGTTTCCAATCAGAACTGAATTAATTAAGCCAGAACAAGTGCATTCCCTCCCCTTTCCCTTTGTGGTTTCACATCTGCGCTTCTCACTCTGATGGCACCTTGTCTAACCTTTCAACATTGCTGTCCTACAACTCGGCTCGAGCTAAGTGACATTGTCCTTTTCGTGTGTTTGTGCATATTTAATGTGAGCCACTTTGAGGTTATGTTTGTGTTTTTTGTTTAGTCTGTGGCGCATTTCCCAAAATGGATGAATAAAGAGGGATCAAAGTAGAGTCAATTGCAGCCCCTATTCTCTCTCTATCTATTTTCTCTCCATTTTTGTGCAGTTTGCCAACGGAAACCGGAAAATGTAAAAGGAAAGTAGCACACTTTGGCTGCCTGAAGGATAGTCAGCGGGGTGCATAACAATTTCGAATTCAAAAACAAAATGAAACTGTAAAGCAAAACGGCATAAGAATTGGGGAAGTTCTTAGCCGAGTTGTAGAAGAAGAAAGCTAACGAAAAACGCTTTTTCTTGTTCTATAATTGGATTTGAAATTGTTTTAAGAATACAGAGAGCGTACTTTTCCATCTCTCCTAAATGCACGCACATACGCGCTTCTTTCCTTCTTTCATTCTGCCCCTGCTTCGGCCTCCACCGGAAGCGCAACACTCAACATCCGGCACAGACACACAGTCAAAAGGATGAATGGGGAACAAGGGAAGTGGTGAAGAGGAGGACTGGTAGTCAAGTTAAGGAGAGTAAACAGCATTTGCGACTTTCAATGCAAAGCGAGGCCTGATCCCAGGAAGTAAATGATGCAACATAAAGCAATCCACTAGGAGGGTTATAAGGGAGACGGGGGAATCAGGCACAGGCAGAGACAACAATGAAGGCGGATGAAGAAATGTAATTTCACGTCTTTTTAACTCGAACAGCTCGTCTTTCACTGCCAATAGAGTGAGCGGCGGAGGCTTAGAGCTTCCAGGGTCGGGGTCAGAGATTAGGACGTCCCCGAAGCTAGTTAAAGTTACACAAAGCGAAGCATGATGATGAGTTTGTCGCTGTCTCGCCTGGTCTCGTCTCGAATCGAGTTAGACAACACTTGACACCTTTTAATATCTCGCCCCACCCCACACAAATCCCTTCGTTCCCCCCGGGCGTCTGTCGCGCATCATTTGAGGCAAGAACTGAGAGCGAGAACCAATTGACGCCCTTTGCATTGTCGCCTGCTGGTGACGGATTCGATTTCGATTATTATTGTGTCTTGGTTTTTGTTTACCGAACTTCGCTCACCCGCTGCAAACCTACTTCCACCCCCCTTGAGCTGTCGAGGAAATCAATTTCCGTTGAAGTTGAAAGGTATATAGAGCTGGAGGGTAGAGAAAGAGAGAGCCATCAACTGCGAGGAAAGTAAACACAGAATGCACAAAGTTTGCACAGCAGTAGAAAATCCAAGGGACTCCAAGGGGGAACTGTAACAAAGCAAATTGTGAAATAAACTTTCTCTTTATACCTGCAATGCATCGGCAACCTAATCTCATCTTCACTATACTCTCTATTTTCATTCAAAGGGCTGGAAGCGGATTTGTTCTACGTGCACGAGGGAGCCATTAACACATACGCGATGCACTTCACCGTTCCCGTCCCTGCAGATGTCCACGAGTTGGAATTCTCCTGGCAGAGTCTCATCACTTATCCGGTAAGCCACCTGACCCACCTCTTCTACCTGACTTGAAAATTTGATTTGCACTTCATTAACTGGCTAACTCACTGACAGCTCCGCTATACAATCAGCATCGAGTATGCTAACGACCAGGACGCACTGGGCACACCCACGCTCAGCATTCCACACAAGGGCGTAGTGCCGCAGGAGATCGAGTCTTTCCTAGTCTACCTGCCGTGCACGGGAAATGCCAGTCTCCAACTACCGGTCAATGTCAACATGGTGGTGCAAGGACCTCCCCGGTTTAACGACACCCGACTCCACTTCAAGCGCAACAAGATCTGTGCCAAAGGTAAGCTCCCAATCCTCTACTGCAACCAATTGTCATTCGTTTATATCTCATTTCCACTGCCAAACCTATTGCAGGCATTTCACCTGAGCCGAATCAGTCACCTGCTCCTGCCCATGCCCCTTCTCAGGGACCGGCACTGATGAGCGCAGCTGCCTGTGCTTTAGGCCTAGTCCTGGCAGTCGGGCTTGTGGCTAGCATGATGTATGTGCGGGCTCGGAAGCAGCTACGCCAGGATTCGCTACAGTAAGCCTGATTGATTGGCACATCAATTTAATTATCTACCTAACTATTAACTCTTCATTCTCACTCCATTTTTAGCACCAGCTTTACTACAGCGGGTTATGGCAGCCATCAGAACGTGTTCATTCGCCTTGATCCTCTTGGACGACCGCCGAGTGCCACCGGCTCCTACGCGACCATTGCCAGCCTCAACAAATATCCAACGGAGAGCAAAAAGTCCTGCAGCATATTCGACCGTAAGTTTTCCCTCTCTACAATAAACCCATCCCTTTTTCATCGACCTCCGAACTATTCATTTCCCTACAGGCTTCCGCAGCTCACCCACGCCCACACCCTATGCCACCGCCCTGCTGCCAATGGGCGACCAGGCCGGCGAGACCATTTACTCGAAACCAGAATCGGTGTGTCCCTCGAGGATTTCCTACTACGCCTCCTCGCAGCTAACCCAGGTGAGTCCCAATCTCCATCTGATTCTGTGGCCACATGAATTACCTCCAAGGGGGTTGAATCGAGCAACCAACTGCCCTCAGGTAAATCAATGCCTTTGATATGTTGCGACACGTGCCAGGCACAAATGGATATGAATCCAGTTGATGTTCGGTCGCCCTGTTGCCTAGGCCACCAGATCCACTCCGTTGCCAATTTGTGGCACTCACCACACCAAACCAGACGATTGCTCCCAAGGCAGCAGCTACAGCTACGTCTACGTCCACGTCCACATCCATATACAAATCCCGACTCGAGCCACCTTTCCACGTCGATAAAAATTAAATTCTAATTTATATTTACGAGCTGATAAAGCTCCCGAAGTGCGTTAAACTCGAAACAAGAGCCATTCATAAATATGGGACTCTCCTTTCCACCCACCAAGCTGCCAGGCTGCCAGTTCTAGTTGTGTTCAGTGGGGTTGCTGGGAGTTGGGGCAAGTTTTGCCTGGCGCTCACGTAGCTCATGTTGCGACCCCCATACACGCTTAAAGCAGACGAGAATTATGTAGATACGCGCTCTTATGTGTGAGTGGAGAGTTGCTGGGGGAAGCGTGTGAGTCTGTTTAGATAAGCGGAAGGTGCTTCTGACTGTGCTTACTCATCCCTTTGTTTTTCTTCCAGTTGAGATACTCGCTGGGTGCAAATTAGCAAACTAAATTTAAACTAACCAAAAGCCGCAAATGAATCCTCATGAGGCAGCTATCAAACCTTAAGAATTATCTACTACGAGTCCCCTCAAATAAATTTAATGATGCCCCACAAAACTTTTTACACATTTCTCCCTACCTCCTTCCCTCCCTTCGAATCTGTTTTTATATATTCCGGGAAACCCTCTGACATTTTAACTTCTTGGCCTTGGCAAATCTGTCGCAAATTAGAATAAATTATTTAGCAGCATCTTCTTTTCTATTTCTCTGGCAAAAACATTTCACAGACCCAACCGACGTTTATATTTTTCCTAGGCAGCAAAGTGTCGCACCTCCTCCCTCACTCTGTCGTCATTCTCATGATTGTTTGGGCCATTTTCGTCACCATCTTGAGACGCAATTTCCATCGACGCATAATTAAATATTCAATTTCCATGGAGACTCCTTTGGATTTTTATTTGCTGCTTATTCCACAACATTCCTCCAACTGTTCCTGGCCTCTGCTATTTGCCCAATTCTGTTTGTTTAGACTTCAATTCCATCCTCATTATGGCAACCGTTTCGAGCCATTTGGCTTTGGAGCAGCTAGGCACTCGCCTCACACAGATACTCATTCACATACTCTCTCACATGGATATCTGGCATATCTGGATGTCTGGGATAATGCACAGCACCAAGAGTCATATCCATTTGCCGCTATCTGCTGCTGCTGCTGCTGCTGTCCGCTCACTCGCTCTAAGAGGAAGGGCAAGGAATTAAGTGAATTTATACAAAAGTGGAGCCCCAAAACTGCATATGGCTCTTGTGTGTGTAGAGCGGGGACTGTGGGTGAAGGGAGTGTTTGCCATAATTATTGCTGTTCTCTTGTTATGGCCCCCAAACCGCACTAGCTACCCCACTCATACGAGTGTTTGTGAAGCACTAGGCAAAGGGAGTAGGTGAGGGGGCTGACGAGCATAGGAGCGACGCACTCATTTAGTCAAACAATTATATCCAAGTGCACACACACTGAAATGTTGTCGGCTCTGATCTGCTCACTTGTGTGGAAATATCTCATTTATGTGGGGCTTCGCTTGCCAACAACATCCCTCCGCTCTTTGCGACTCCCTTTTGATTCTATTAAATCAGTCTATAAATGTTGGCCAAATTGCTTTAATGTTCAGCGAAAGTTTAGCTAACGACTGCGGGGACTAACATACAACAATTACAGCACAAGCCAACGGGATGAAGGGTAAATAACAATAAAAACAGCAGCGAGAAGAAGAAGAAGCCAGACTACAGCTGTTGAAACATGACTTTGTGCTTGTTTAGAAACACTTGCAAAATATTATTGCAATAGCAACAACAAAAGACTTCAATAATAAATGGGGTGGAGCTGGAAGGCAACCACTTATTGCGGGTAGTCAGAGGAGAAGCTAGCTACTGCAGGCGAAGCAACAAACATAGAAAAGCATTAGGATATTGGATCAGGACTAAGCTCAAGTGGTTTAGGGAAGAGGGATCAAAGAGAGAGCGAGGATAGCATAAGTGGCTGCTGCGGTTGAAGATGTCGAGAGCAAGTACAAGAAGCGAATGGGTTAACTAGAAGGCGGCAACAGAGCCAACTCCACCTCCAAGCCTCGCGACGCATTCGAATAGCATCATTTGAGGGCGAAGTTGGAAAAGTGCGTGAGGCAGGGAAGCGGAACAGAGGAGCAGCAGCGCAAAGTTGGAAATTAATTTCCATGGAGCACGCTCTGGCTACAGTATTTTATGGAGATTACGAAAGAGATTCATGCAACCTGAACAGGTGCTAATTAAAAATGTTGTCGTCGCCTCATTAAAGAAATTTGTAAATCAACCTGCAAATGACGCGCGCAGAATGCGAAAAGTTAAGCCTAGGCACAAGCCAAATAATGGAAAGGGTACGTCCAAATGGAGGGTACGAGGACCAGTGTGATCCCTCTTTGGGGTAAGTGGAGCAACTGAGTGTGCGGCACGTACGCCGTTAATGGATTTTTCACTGTTGTTCTTTTGATTAAAACGAATTATTTACATTTGCGACAAAGCCCGAGGCCAGCTAGAGGGGTATATGGAGATGATTTAATATGCGACGAGGCTTAAATCTAGTCAGATGAAGGGAAACACCATTGACGGCACTCGCCCTCGGCTAAGGTTGACAAATTGCGCAACTGTCAGTTGATTTTTGTTCAGTTTTTTTGCATATCTTTGGCTTTGCTTTTTTGCACCAATCCTTGTTTGCTGTTGCATGGAAAGAACTTGGCTCTTTTCTTCGGCAGGCTAGTGCCAAACTATGGTGAATGCCTTTGTCTGCCATTACACTATTGATTGCTTCCTGTCAGCCGCAGCAAGAGACAAACGGATGTCGGCAACGGATGTTGCCTTTGTTGCCCATTGTCTGTTGCCTGTTGCCTGTTGCCTGCTGCCTGTTGCCCGGTTACTCAGTTACCAGGACAGAAAGAGAGAAAGGGATACAGAGAGTTTCGGCTGTCCGACATGGGCTTTATGTGGGATTCTGGTCAGTTGCAGACTGTGTCGGAGGCTTTTGCGGTTTTCACACCACCCACACTTGGCCAGACAATGGTAGGCAATGCGATAAGATGGATGCGTTGGTTGTTGCTCTCGGCTGATTTCATTGCGGTCAGTTTGCGTTGACCACCTGAGGCACTGAATGGACAGGGATTGGCATAAAGGCCGAGAGAGATTGAGAGAAAAGTCGCGAAACATGGTTCAATGATGCATTGGCATCTGTTGACAGCAATAACTTTGGGTTACTTAAGCTGTTGGGCAGAAGGTAAAAAAGGCTTTAACCAAAGGAGAGCTCGGAGCTTTAAGGCAACTTAAGTCTTATTCGGCTTGCTAGTTGCTAGGAGTTAAATAAAATACCTTTAATCCAAATTAATTATTCAAATTCATTCCTTACTAAAAGCTCTATTAGCATTATTTATGAGCATGATTTAAGAAACAACTTGAATAGTTTTCCATATGAAATATTCATGTCCTTTGTGTAAGAAACATTTAATGACGCACTTAATCAAGCACATTTTAAATAACATTAAAATTGATATGACAAAAAAATGTTTTTACGCCACAATTGAATTCCAATTCCCAGCTACTCAGCGGTGGGCGTGTCCGATGGCACGCGATGCCTAATTGAAAGGCAATTACCTGTAATTAGATATGTGTGTGTGTGTGTGTGAAAGTCGTTGTTTGTGTGTAGGTGGCAAAGTGGGCTAATTAGGCGGCAGTTTTAATTAGACCCGAAAGGCTTTTCGGGACCTTTAATTATGCATTAGATGCTTAAGACCACAACAAAAGGCGCTCAAAAAGTTTCCAAGCTGCCATTAAATGCTCAAATATACAGAAGAAAATGTTGAAGAAGGGCGAGGCAAGGTCTAACAACAAGGCAAGTAACTCATCAAATTGCCATGCATCAAATCGATCAGGCATAAATCAAACGAAAATTCAAATTAGTTTCCCAGCCAATTAGAAAGCCATCTCGCTTGGTCTCTCCCTCTCTCTCTCTCTCTCTTTCTCTAACTGGCAACACGCTAAGAGCCAAATGCGAAATTAATGACAGTCTGCCTAAGACAGAGAGAATGAAAAAACTTAAAATTCCAAAAGTCTTGATTAAAGACTTATATTCAAGGAACTGGCAAATGAGTAAAACGGGCAGGTAGATAGACTGTCAGTCAGTCAGGTAAATTGAAATATAATTGAGCTACGAGCTAAGTCTCTTTATGGCTTGGGCACAAAGTTCACTTTTGTCAACTGACTAATTTCAGTTCATTAAGATGCCTGACTCGTTGCTCGTCGCTCGTCACATCTAATGCCAAGGTGACAGCTCGTATACGTAATGCTTCTCTGCTCCCTGCTGTCAGCGTAGCCTCTGGCAATTGTGTTCTACTGCAACAGCAACAACCATTTGCTACCAAGCTAAGAACAATTTCAAGAATGCACAGTGGTGCGTTCAGTGGGTTTGGGCAGACTCTAAAATTTGACTAGGGTTGTTGCTTAATTTGAGTTTAATATGTGTCGCCTTCGCTGAGCTGTGAGCAAACCTTGGCACACAAGTACATGAGCTGCAGGGCTCAGACCCTAATCAAAGTGTTTATAAAGAAAAATTTCAAAGTATTTGTATCTATTAAATGAATATTTAAAGGATTTGAATAATTTAATATGGATTTGTGAGACTTATGGGAATTTGGGCTTTCTTTGAATGAGTTTTCTAAAGTTATATGCAAAAGGAAGTTATTGAAAAAGAAAATCTCAAATACAGTTAAGTTTACAGTTGAATATACTCTTAGGTATAACAAGCTCTAATACATTTGGAATATACTGACTAAAGAGCATTTGCTCTATAAGCCAATCATTTGAAATCACATCAACAGCAATCAAAAAATCTTTTTTTCTGCTTTCTTTTCTAGACATTCTTGTGTCACTGTGCTTGTAACTGCTGTCGCTATTATTTGTTGCTGATGTGCTGTTTGTTGCTGCATTTTCGGTTGCAGGCCAAACACGCTGCTAAAGCAACACGAAATGTTGGCAAAATTGTCATCAAGCGTTTTTAATTACGAACCAGTTGCGAGGGAGCGCAGCTCAACGTTGTGGTTGTGCAGGCAGGGTGTGTGTGTGTGTTAGAGTGTGTGTGTGGGCAGCCATAGAGCTGCAAGTGACATAAACAAATCAGACGCCTGTCAAGTGTGTGAGCCGAAATTTGTGTATGTCTGCTTATGCGTGCGTGTGTGTTGCTGTGTGTGTGTGGTGTACATGTTATTTGCAGACCAGCAGCAGCTACGCTGCATAGTCAACCCCCCTGGCCTCCGCAGCAAAGCAAGCCACCCTCTCCCACTGCCTGCCGTGTTGTGTTGTCATTAGAAATGTCACAACAAAGCCAAACAGCTGCAAACCAAACGTCAACATTGCCAACGCTTTGAGTCACATTGTTGTTGTTGTTGATACTGCTGCTGCTGCTGCTGCTACTGCTGCTGCTGTTGCTGTTTTTGGTTATGTGTTGCCAAGTGTCGCCTCTGTTGGCAACAATAACGCCCCCCAGCCACCCAGCCTCTGTTGCTCTGACACCCGAGCCACATCGAGTTTAAATTTGTGCAAATTTATACTAACAAGCAGCTGCCCTCCCCCCACAGAAGCCAAGCCAACCCTCTCTCTCTCTCTCTCTCTCCTGTGCTACACACTGCCCTGGGCTCATCTCGCCTCATCTGAGTGTCAATGCTAAGCGAGATGAGAGAACTGCGACTAGTCAGACAGTTGACAGCAACGGATGTTTTCCAATTTTCAGTTTAAGCAATAAGAGACAACAGCAACAACAACTTCAGCAGTAAAAACCATGGCAATATTGTCTATTTGACGTGCACTTTTAATATTCCTCACAAAAATAGCTTAGCTTTTGCCACAGTCACTGGGGCAGACTCTTTGTGGGCTTTTGCAGGTGCTGCTCCTACTGCTGCTGCTGCTGCTGCTGCTGCTGTGGTTGGCTTAATTTCTTCTTCTTCTAAGTCGAAATGGAGTGCAGCCCACTCAAAGAGTTCCATAGACAGTCGAATTGGCATCAGTTGGTTATTTGATTCAAAACAAAGGGAATTTTATTCAATTTAAATGTGCTTTTACCAAAGTGAACTTTACCAAATTGAACTATTGCTAGAAAAGCTATCAGTTATTGGCTCGGTTTTATTAGAGAAAAAGTCAAAGGATTTCAATTGCAGTATTCAAATATTCTGATTCATCTTAAGCTTTTAGTATTAGATTGGACAGAAGGTATAAAGTTTTTCTTAGAAGTGAATCTCTTTGATTGTTTTCTAATAGAGAATAGACAAAACCATAGTCAAAGTGTTCCAACTGGATTTTAAACATACTCTAAGACATTAGACTTCAGATACATTTCACTTCTTATGGGAAGGTTGACCACTTAGGTCAAATGATACGAATCTATAAAAGATTTCCTTAAGCTTAAGATAGGTCTCTTCGGTAGGCTCAATAGTTAGTAAAAAGATAGGCAACAATGTCTTAGCCATTTGATGGTTACTAATTGGAAACATCAGAGTTAAATCATTTCAATATGTTATCATCAAGATCTCATTCTTAAGTTAAACCGTGAGGAGCTCTGCTTGGCTATTTGCTTTGTTTTTTATAGGAAGCAATTAAAGTTAATTCCACTGAATTCTTAGAATTCTCCTTCGCATCTATAAAACTTTTTTGCATTGCCTTATAAATATATTTAGCACGCTTTCCGCTCCACTTTCATTTTCTGCATTGATTCAATTCACAAAGTTTGCAGCATTATCCAACACTGTGTTTAATGTTAAGCCGCTTACATAAAATCTAATTACACTTGAACTCTGCTCATTAGAGGGCAACTTCGCCCAGCTAATGCTAAGGACAAACGCAATAAAAACAAGCAAATTGATATATGTAGATGTATATATCTATATATATATATATGTGTATGTGTGAATATATATACTTTTTGCTTGTTTCTGCAAGCCGAACAAGCAAAGGAAGTCTCTGCCTCTCTCCCTCTGTCTTAGTTAGGGTCATAAAAGCGACGCCGGTGCAGCCCGCAGACACTTTTGTTGTGCCTGTCGGTGACATTGTTGTTTGTCGCTGTAGTACACAGCGCCACCTTTTCCCCTCTCTTTCTTCCTCACTCTCTCTCTCTCTCTCTGAGGCATTGTGTGTGTATAGCAAGCGCTTTGCATGTCGTTGGACCAGCTGGGCGACAAGGATTTATCGCCAGCGTCGCATTCACGAGCTGCCGCTGACGAGGGGACAAGCGAGCGCGTTGATGAGCTTGAACCAGCGGACAGGACATGCAGTAGGAGAAGCGCCAGCAGCAGCAGCAACGCCAGCAACACTCACAGTAGCTAGAGTTGGTGCTTTGATGATGGAGTGCGATACTGTTGCGTTTTAATTGAATTTTCTTTGTGCGACAGCAACAACGAGCAGGAACAAATAAAATAAAGGACAACAGAGCACAAACCAGAAGACAGACGGACGGACAGACGGAAGGACAGACAGACGGACTGGGGCAGCCAGAAATGGCAATAAAGGCAATAATGAATGAAATTCACTAACAATGGGCAAACAACTATTGTTTTTATTGCTGTCAAAGTTGCTCTTGCCCGTTGGCTGTCCAATTCTCTTTGACATTGCTATAGACCACATGTAGCCATGGTGTACTCCGTATAAAGCTGTTACTTTTAATAAACGAAAATTATTGGACAGTTGTCTCAGGTGGCACCGATACTCGTGCTGCTGCTGCTGCTGTAGCTGCGGCAGCTACAACATTTATGTAAATTTTCCACACCAAATTAAGAAAGAAATGAAGAGATTTTTCTTGGGAGTTTATTAGACCAACAGCGCATCGAGCAGCCGCTCCTAGTCGCCGCTAGGCCCCCATCCAGCTCAACGGGCGGGTAAATGATTTTCGCTGTGTGAATTTTATGAAAATAAATGAGCTGCTGGCAATGGCTAAGGAGCTGCTGCTGTGCTGTCGCCCTATCTTCTTTATATATCTTGAGTGCCCGTCGAGCTCCCTATCCCCTCGTTTCCGACCGGGAAAAACGTTGTTTATACAACTCATCTCGCAATTTCCTACAGCTGCGCCCTTCATGCCTCGCCGTGTTGCTCTTGTTGTTGTTCGTGTTGGTCTAGGGCTTGGCTTCTGCTACACTTCTGCGTGCTCCTCTTGCTGCCCCTAGTGGCTCCTGGCACAAGGCTATGCAAACATAATGCTCGACGAATTAAAGCTTTTTGCCAACCAATAAATTATTCATGCCGTAAGACAACTACGGCTTGTCCTGGCGGATACAGAGCTAGTCTACCCGGTCCCCTTCGCACTTCCTCCCCTTAAGCCCGTCTCCCCACTACTGGCAGCCCACGCTTTGCCCACTCCTCCCCGAGGGCCACACAAATTATGGCGCAGGCAGCAGGCGTTTGATGGCGTTGGCAACGCCAACTGCCAGCCAGTTGGCAACATCAGCAGTTCCTTCAAGCGGAAACGGAACTCAATTCATTAAAATGAATGAACGAAGCGCAGCCAAGTGCATGACTAACGGTAAACGGATGCAAACTGAAAGATGCAAATCCGGTTGATGAAATTGCGTTTCCATTGCCTTCCCTCTATGCGTAATATCAAACTCTAACTCCCCATCTACAGCTGCCTAAAGTTCATCAATTGGCCACAAAAAGAGTTTCGTTTTATATGATAATAGCAAAATGTGCTAAGCATGGGCTAAAGGGCTTGGAAATACAGCAGGTGTAAGGGCTTCGCTTGTAAATGTTTTCTAAGATTATGATATAATTGAGGCAAGCGAAGAGGAATCTGCTCTCTTTAGCAAACTGTTGTTTTACAACTTTGTAAGAGTCGGAAAATCTTCCTTTGAAGCGATTAACTCTGGGAATCACATGAAAATTCTCTTTAAGAACTTATTTACTATCTCTTCTTCATTCTATTCTATATTTAACTTTACCTACTAAAAGTTATTTCCTAGGAATTCCTTCTCAAATTTAAGCAATAATTCCTCCCATAATTCCTCCCTTTAAGAATTTGTTATCTCATCCATCTCTCTTACATTCTCCCTTTTACAGCCCTGCAGCATGTCCACACCGAAGAGCAGCCGTGGCAATGGCAGCGGCAGTCTCTTTGGTGGCATTGCCGGCATTACCGGCAGCACCATCACAGTAGCTAGTCACGGACACGGCGATAAGACCAAGGAGCGTCTGCGTCGCATACCCAGTGTTCAGCCCGGTGCCTTGAGCTACGAACAGCTGATCAAGGAGGGCACCTTTGGGCGCATCTATGCTGGCAAACTGGGCGAAACATGCGATGCGCTGGTAAAAACAGTCATCGATGGCGCCTCACTGACGCAGGTGGCCTGCCTGCTTCAGGATGCCTCACTGCTAATTGGCGTCAGTCATCAGCATATACTGGCGCCCTTGTTGGCTAACACAGAGCTGCCCGGTCCACCCGAGATTGCATACCCCTATCCGTCCAAGGGCAATCTGAAGATGTAAGTTGCCTGCCGTCTATTTCTATCTATGTCTATTTCTATTTCATTTGCTTTGCAGCTACTTGCAAAAGTCACGAGAGTCGAGCACAGCGCTAAGCACTCGCCAGCTGGTAGAGTTTGGCTTGCATATTACCAAGGCCTTGGCCTACTTGCATTCACTGGGAATTGTACACAAAGACCTGGCCACACGCAATTGCTAGTAAGTATACGAAGAGGAGAGACAGACTGAGAGTCTGCATCAACTGTCTTATCTACATCTCTTTGCAGCGTCGATGAGGAGGCTTATGTTAAGATCTGCGATAGCGCACTCTCGCGTGATCTCTTCCCGGATGACTACGATTGCCTCGGCGACAATGAGAATCGTCCGCTCAAGTGGCTATCGCTGGAGTCGCTGCAGAAGAAGATCTATACCACACAGGGCGATGTCTGGTCACTGGGCGTACTATACTGGGAGCTGGTCACACTGGCCCAGATGCCGCACGAGGAGGTGGACATATTTGAGCTTACTAATTATTTAGCTGCCGGCTATCGTCTGGAGCAGCCCGTCAATTGCCCGGATGAATTGTGAGTAGCCTTTTAGCCTGTTTCATTTTCAAATCATGCAACCCTTTATCCAAACCCCAAACAACCCCCCAACCCCCACCCAACCACAATGCAGCTTTACGGTAATGAACTGCTGCTGGCACTGTGAGCCCAAACAGCGTCCGACACCCTCGCAGCTGTTGTCCTATCTGCAGGACTTTCACGTCGATCTGGGCATGTATATCTAAGGATGACGATGATGATGAACTGACTAACTGATAAGCACTGCAGGCTAAGTATTCAATTGAATGAAACAGATAGAGAGAGAGAGAGAGTCAGGCTTATACATTGTATAACTGAAGACGATTTACGTGAGATAAATTAATTGAAAACTTTTACATTTTAAATGTGAGAATTGAATGTGAATTACCTGTTACCAATTTTCCCTTTAAATGTATATGTATATGAATGTATCTATGTATGTATGTATGTGTATATAGTATATAGCAATTTATGATGTAAGTAAATGTTAAGGCGTTTAAGTGGCACAACAAACCAATTAACTCAATAACAGTTGCAGCCAATTCCACTGCAAGGCACAAGAGACAAAGTTGCATTTGAGATGTGTTCCCAGAAACGTTTTCTCCCTTAAGAGAAATGCAATTGGATTTAAGCATAAGATTTCTTTGATAATTAAGGCGATTACATTTCTCGGAAACCAAGTGCTTAAGTACGGTTGAGCCATAAGTAGCTAGAAATTGAATACACACAAGTACACAGGCTTAAATGGAATGTATATGTGGATATATATATATATATATATATGTATCTATATACACTTCAAGCATGAATAAAAGAGATACATGAATGTGAACTATTGAGAATGCATATTTTATTGAATGTGTAGAGAACAGTCAAATGAGAGAGAGAGGGAGGAGATTAGTAGCGAGAGATAGAGAGAGAGAAAGAGCAGTGAATAGATTTGAATGTGCGACAACAAAATACGGAATCTTTTGTTCTCAAATGTTGTCCTCAATTGTTATAACAAAAAAAAAAAAACAAAACACGAAATATATATTTATTTATTTATTTACCAAACGAGCATTTAAATATTATTATATTATATATTATTATCACATATGAATATTTATAAGAGAAATAAAGAAACTCTCGACTGATTGCGAGTCAACATGAGGCACAGAAGCAGCTGAAGTTCAAATTAGTAACAGAATCAGAATCGGAATCGGAATCAGAATCAGAATCGGTATCAGAATCGGAATCAGAATCAGGTGAAAAGGTAGACAATGTAAATTGCTTTCAATTGTTAAACGTAGCAAAGCAAATTCAAATCATTTGTCAAAGTTAGAAAAGTTATCAACGAAATTCCATTAGAGACAACGCTGAACAAACCCAAAATTAAATCTCACAAAATGCACTCACACACACACAACTCAAATACACACACACACGCACACACACAGCTTCACACTAATTTAGTTATAAAACTGACTACTAATTCAGCTAACTCAGTCTGTCTGAAGTTTAAATAGACGCTTGTGGGGGTTGAGTGCTTGCATGAAGCAACTGAGCAAAGGAATATCTCAATCACATTTTGACTATTAATAATAAAGCTTATTGGCTTGAAAGCTAAACGTGATAGGCAATTCAAGAGCTTAAATATAATAGTTTTCAAACACTTTTAAATAACAATAGAATCTTTAATGTGCTTTGAAAGCTGCTAACGCAGAAAGCTCTCTGCAAAGCAACAGCTTAACAAGGAGTTAAAGTGCTTAAATTAATACATATGAAAGCTTTCGGATAATTTCAAGACTATCTCAAAGAATTCAATGGCTTTAAAAACTGTTTAAAGAGAAAGTTCATTAAGTGAGCTTGTCTTTTATGATTTCAAAACTCTAGCAAAGCTTTCATAACCTTTAAAAGCTGCATGAATAAAACATGAGATTTACACGCAAAAAAACTTTAAAAAGAGATATAAAAGCATTCAAATCTCTTTACCCCCCCCCACAAAGCTCGTATTCTGCCTTCAGCTAGACTGACAACTTATGCTCCTTGAACTCACCTCAGCACTCACTAAGCTTACTTAGCTGTACTTATCTAGGTGTACATGGTTTTTTACAGGGTATCTTTTATGTTTTTGCTGCTCTTGATTATGTTTTTGTGCAACTGCTCGTCCTGTTTCCAGCTTAGCTTAAGATATTATTGTTGTTGTTTATGCTTTAGCTTTAGTTGAAATTGCGTTACGTTGTTTCCAGTTTCTGTTTCTATTTATGTTATTATTTGCATTTCTGTTAAAAGTTAAGGGCAGCTCAAAGTTCGCTCGCAAGTCATGCAAACAGTAAACAAAAACTTAAAATACAAACAAAATACAAAGAACAACAACAACAAGAAATACATTCATAGAATACGAAATACGAAATACGAAATACTGATTAAATGTTGTTGTAAATGTTAAAATGTGCAATAAAACCAAAATAGACGAAACAAAAAATGCAGAAAATATTGTAAGAAAAATACAAAAAATACCAAAAAATACTGTCTAAGCAATTGTTTTACTTTGAAAATACCAACAACTGCTTTTTCATCAAACTATGTAAGCTATAACACTCTACTATATATAAATATATATATATAAATCTATATGTTTTATTTCTAAGCACACTAACTGAACAAACTGAATTTTACTTTGCACTCGATGGTATCCAAAATATGAATGTTACTACTACTACTACTAAATACTCATTAAAAACTAACTTGAGAAACGAATAATGAAAACAAAACTAGTTAATAATTCTCTGATTCTGATCTCTCAACTCTATATAGTATATGTACTAAGTGAAGCTGCTAGGCAGATGGCAAACAGAAGAAAACCAAATAATAACCCCAACTAAGTGTAAAACAGTTTTAAATAGTTAAAGATAATTCACAAACACACACACACAGCACACCCACACACACTCACTCACACACTCACTAACAACTCTAACTAACTGAATGTGTTTCATATATAAATATATTTATATAAAATACTCTAACTTCTGAATGTATGTACGTTTGTATGTCTGTGTGAATGTATGTATGTATGTATGTATGTACCATCTATGTATGCATATTTTGTCATCAAATTGAACAACTCAAAAGCAAAGCAAAAACAAATAGCTAACAATATCCCCGAGGGATATTTATTTGTTGTTGGCTTTTTTCTTCATCTTCAAATACCGAAAACTTTTGCAAAAGGATACGATGACTAATACATATGCATCAACTAGGTTTTCTCTATGTATTTTTAAGAAAACAACACACACACACAATCACACTCGCACACACACTCACACACATGCCACAGCAAAGCAAAAACCTTAATATTATCAACATTCAGATTCCGAACATCTCTCACTCTTTAACACTGCCCAATTTTTATATAGATGTATTCTCTGTCTCTGTCTAACTTAAGATATATGTGTGTGTCTACCCTAGTCTACGTATGTATGTGTATTGGATAAATATTTGCTAAACTAACCCACACACTCACACACACACACACACACACACACCAACCTACCCACCCAACACACACACACACACACACACCAAACACTAAATGTAGTTTCATTCGTGCGACAGTTTTTTGGGTTTTCTGAAAAACTCAAACTCTGTGGGCGGTTGGCAATTTAAGCTAGCAAAAAGCAAATGCAGAAATTCAATTTTTGCCCAAAAAATAAACAACAAAAACAAAAACAACAACAACAAACTAAATGAACAAAAACAAAAACAAAAAGCAAATTAAATAAATGTTCCTTTTGAATCATCAACAAAACTGACAAAGCTCTCTCTATTATTATTATTATCTCTCAATGGGTTTTGCTCTTTCTCTGCAACAAAAAGTAAGTATAAAGCAGCCAACACTTGCAACACTGTGTTGCATGCGCACTCGTTTTCAGACTGCCAGTTGCCTCACTTGATTGGCTTGTCTTGGCTTATGCGGCGTATGCGTGATGTCCATGCCGCGGCACGTACAACACAGTAGCAACCAGCCAAAAAGGATAAAGAAAAAACACTACTACAACTACATCGTGCTTAAAAGAATATATAAAAAAAACACATTATATTGCCGTTACAGCAGCGAAAAAAACTCGTTTGGTTCAGCGTTCCACTCAAACTGCATAACTACTGAAAGCTTTCTTTCCTTTTCCATTGCTTCTGGCAGGGATAACAGATAGAAATGTCAAATTGAAAATCAGCTGACAATTTTAGCTCTATATATTCGCTATGAAAAAAGGTGAGAGGGACTGAGAGAGAGAGAGAGAGAGATGAGGCATGTAAAGATAAGTAGATTGGCTGAAATCTTCACTTCTATAAGCTGTGCCTTTGGCATGTATAAAGCAGAGAACTCGCTGAAATCTTTACTACTGTAAGAAGTGCTTTTAGCATGTATAAAGCACTGAATTAGCTAATATCTGATGTCTGAGATTAGGCATACATATAGAGTATATAGAGAATGTATAGAATATAAAGCATATAGAGTATATAGAGTATATAGAGTATATAGAGTATATAGAGTATATAGAGTATATAGAGTATATAGAGTATATAGAGTATATAGAGTATATAGAGTATATAGAGTATATAGAATATATAGAGTATATAGAGTATATAGAGTATATAGAGTATATAGAGTATATAGAGTATATAGAGTATATAGAGCATATAAAGTTGCTCAAGTATGAACATGTTATTGACGGCCACCTCCTGACGCCTTGATGTGGACTGAGGGAGAGCATGAGGGACTTACGATCATCCCCACAGAGTATAAGGTAATATGTAAGACTTATCAATAAAAGAAGTCGCTCTTCTGAGCGACAATCAGAACGACACAATAGAGCATCTATATAAAGAACTGCTTCTTCTATCTTCTGTCAGATATGATGTATAAATTAGTAAACTAGATGATATCCTTATAGCTAGCACTGCTTTTAGCACATATCAAGCACTTATCTAGCTCAAATCCTTACTTCTTTCATTAATGCTCTTACCACTGAAATCTTCACTTCTTTTAGCACTACTTTTGTCATATATATCTACAACTTAGCTAGCTATAAGCTTCACTTCAGTTAGCAATGCTTTAGGCTAAACTACTTCATTTTGTATGTTTCAGTCAAATCCAGCTGGGTGGTTAGCTACACACACACACACACTCATACACACACACACACACACTCACCCACTTACAGCTGGATATATTTGCTGTGCGTGTCAAATGCTGAACTCGACGCATTTACAGCGCTCCTCCGGCATCCGCCTGCTTCAGCGCTGCGCTCTAATTACAAAATCACTGTCAGTTTTTTGTTTTTGTTCTGCTTTTTTCTGTTTTTTTTCTATTTTTTTTTTTTTTTGTTTTTCGTGCGAGGACATTCGCTTTTCGTTTTCATAACGGCAGCACTTTGTTGTCGAGTGGCAAGTGGCAAGCGTGGCAAGTGGCAAATGGCAAGTGGCGAAAAATAAAAAGTGCCACGTTGTGTGTTTGTTCGCTGAGCTGGCAAAAACTCGAACAACTCGCACAGTTGACCAAAGGGCTTTTGGGCGCCGTTGTTGTTGTTGTTGTTGTTGCTTGTTTGTTTGCTGTGCGTGCCCCAAAATTCAGGCGCCACACATACTGAGCATCAGCTGCTGCTGCTGCTGGTGTTGTCCCGCCCAGCCAATCATAGCCCGCCTGCTTAACGCCTTTTTATGCGCTCTCATAATTGTCGACACTAATGACGCGTGTGTGCATTTCGCAGCCATTTACAACACTTGAAACACAGACAGAGAGACTCTGTCTAGGGACAACCAACAGCAATCATAAATGGATAAATAATGTCAAATGTTTTTCATGTTCTATCAAAGCTGAACATTTGCCTTCACAGCTAACTGAACCGAAAAGAAAATCAATTCAGACAAACACAAAAGTAGCAAAAGCTTTTGGCCTTTTTAGCTTGGAAAATGCTAAAAATAAATATATTATTCAATTCATCTCTTGTTTTTTGACATATTTAAATCATAAAGCAGATATTTATCTATTTATGGCATAACTCATACGCCCCATAGCTTTAATCGATCAATTCAATTTCAATTGAAATTGCCTTTGGCTTGATTTTTGTAACTTTTGATAACTTTTACAGTTATTAAATACGATTTCTATATGTTTGGCTGTCCAATTAAAATGCGCATTACAAATGCTGACATTTGATTGTGCAGGGATTATTGTGCATAGCGCTTTAATCAAAATAAATCGAAATCAATTTGAGTAAAATTAATTTTTATTGCGCTTTTTATAGAACGTGTAATGAAATTCATATTTTTTTTTTCGCTGTCGTTCCGTTGAATATTTTTTTTTTTTTTTATTTGCAATCATTTTGGCATTGTTTTGAATTGTTAAACAAATTGTGGAATTTGGCGGATATAATCAATTTTGTATGTGTGTGTGTGTGTGGGGGGTGTATATGTGTGTGTGTGTGTGTGCGTGGGTGAGGACGTGTAGGTGGTAGGTGTGCGTATTTATAGTTTCAATTCTTTTAAACGCCTTTGGGCCTTTAATTAAAATGATATATGCTTGTGTGTGTGTGTGAGTGTGTATGTGTGTGTCTGTGTGTGTGTAATACATTTTTAGCGGAACTGAAAAGCTCGCAACCACAAAATAAATACATTTGCAAGCACTGCAATAAGAAAACAAGTAATATAACGCGGCTGGGGAGTGCCCGACTGCGATATACCCTTACCCCATCAAAGAGCTGCAATATGACAGGTAATAAATGATACTTAGCATAATAATTATCTCTACTATATAAACTATCTAAGCCTTAATCTATGGTAAGTATTTAAGAAAGTATTAAAATCTATTTTTTTCTTATATATAATGATGATATATTATGCCTAGATGGATTCAGATGATAGCTACATATTTAATAATATATCAACTAATTTTATTGAATTTTAGAATGTTTTGCATAAACTTTTTCGCTCTTCTTGATAAATCAGAAAATGCTTAATGCTTTTTTCATTATACCGAAATGTAAGCTACTCGAGATGCTCTATATATAACATCTATAACAAATTCCCCCCCTTTTTTTATTGATCCCGTCATAATATCCTTTCACAATCTGAAAAGTCAATTTGCCAACAAATAAAGCATTTCCATCACCGAAATTGCAAAATTCTCTATAAGAGTATTAAAATCCACTATAGATTATATAATATTTACAGCAATTGAAGAGAGTGTATATGCGTACAGCTATGCAGGGGATATTAATATTCAGAGATATAATATTTTTGTATACAGTTCATAAGGGGCGCAGCTCGTTTTTATGAAAATTTTATTACAGTTTCAGTTATTGCAATCGATTTTCCCTTTGATTAAACGTAAATATTATAAGGTAGCAAAATGAAATATTTATAATCCAAGCAACGTGCGCCTAGCTTTAATGTTTATAAATAAAGTAAAATAACGGCAGCTCGCACCTGCCGGAAAGGCATGCAGCTCAGGTAAGGACACGAGGCAAACTGCTGCAAATTGTCAGTAACAGAATCTATAATGAAAATGCTTTTATGGAATAATATTACCTTCCCCAACTGGCAAATTGCTTATAAAAATATCTACAAAAAGAAGTGATGGAAAATTTTAAAGTGAAAAAATTGGAAAAATTCAAAAGGAAACTATGAAAAAGAAGTTTGAAAAGTAAAAGTTTCTTGCCTTAATTGAAAGCAATTTAAAAGTCGTGTGAAATGTAATTTTACGCCAATCGCGCATTTTTCATCGGCTAACAACAATTTAACTTTGAAACGAATAATAAAGGCGGCAATTAGAGAGAGAGAGAGAGAGAGAGAGAGAGAGAGATAGAGAGAGACAATGGACAGAGGACGAGAGACTGAGATACAAATCGAACAGAATTGCAGACAGCTGCGAGGGGAGATAAAGTGTTGCATAGTTTTGGGGGTGGCAGCCAAATGAATCACTTGCAACAGTAGCAAGCAGTAGGGGCAAGGAGACAGAGGCAAACAAAACTTATCTTGTCTGCGGTCAGCAGATATTTGTTTATTTGTTATTGATAAAAATTGCGCAAACAGTTTATAACTTTGGCCAGGCAAGCATGGGGGCATGGGGCACAAAGGCAAAGCCAGCTGCAGTTGAGACTTGTTATATATAGTTTATACACATATATATATATAAACATATATATATGTATATGTATGTGTGCGTGTTTGGGCATGGGCATGCCATTACTCTAAGCTAAAGTTGAGCGGCCGCCTGCAGTGTTGCGATTTAATTAAAACGCCATTAAGTCAGCAATTAACAACAACAACAACAACAACAATTGTAGCAGCAACAGCAGCTGCAACAACAATGGCAACTGTTGGTGGCAACTTCAACGGGCTTTGAGCATTTGCCAAAGCAACTAAGCGCTTTGTATATGACTTTTTTCCAGCTTGGTTTCTTTTCGTTTTTTCTTTTCATTTTCCTGCTTTAACTGTATTTAGCTCGTTTTCTTCTAGCGTTTCCTGTTCTTGCTTTTTACTCTTTCTTTGTGCCTTGGCTTTGTTGTCCTTTGCCGTCGCATTAAGTTCTACTTTTTTTACTGTTATTTTGTTAGCGGCAGCAACTAATTCCAATTGCTGGGGCAGCGGCAGCAGCAACAGCAGCCGCCGCAGCGGGCAACAAAATGTGGCACCAACAAAACACATTAAAAACATAAAAAACACACGCTGTGACTGAGATCGAGCCATGGCAATGGGCATGCCAATGGCAATGGGAAGGGAGCTTGTTGCTTGTTGCCCGACGGTTTTCTAATATTTGATTTTGTTTATAATACCCTGTTTGAGCTATTGAGCAGAGAGGGTATGCTGTAGTTGAAGAGAGTTGGTTTGAGGTGGAAGAGGGAAGTTGGAATTAGACTCTGAATAGTGTTATAATCGCTACATAGAATCCTACATATAAACTAGATAAGCACAATTGAAGTGACTATCGATAATCGATAACTTATCTATATCAGCTACCAGAGCAGCTGTCGATACTGCCTCTTCTTAAGCTGCATTTAAGTGTTTTACAGGCTATCTAAAATTAATTATATATATACTAACAAGCATCTGTCTTGAAAAAACTAATAATGATTATCGATAAACGATAAATCATCTATATTAGCTTCCAAAACAGCTCTAGGTAAAGATCTGAGCCCATCATAGCCAATAGCAACGTTTTGTATCACACTTTAAAATTTTAACAGAAAATTTTTGCAATACAGGGTATTTCAATCACTATATCGACTATCGATAAACGATAATATGTGCAAATAAGCTATCGAAACAGTTCTATGTAGCACTCTAGCCCACCAATTGCAAGACTTTACAGCTAAAGTCACATATCTTATATTACAGGGTATTTAAAACTCACTTATCAAATAAGATTTGCTTATTTTTTGTTTCAGAGCAGGCTGCAAGTTTTATTATGGGTACGTGTCTGACTGGCAGTTTGTGTGTGAGGGATGTTTTAGGGTTAAAGACTAGCCTGCCAGGGCTCCCAGACGCCAGACGAAGGGCGAGTGTGTATAAGTGTGTGTGTGTGTGTGTGAGTGTGAGTGACTGTCGAATGAACTGAAACTGTCAAAAGTGCACATTCCGCACTTGACATTTTTGCAAAGCGCATTTTGAACTCTGCCCCCGCTGGGTAAGGGGCCAAGTGTGAGGATTTCTCTCTTGGGGTGCGCTTCAATTGGCATTGAAAGCGTAAATGAAAGGGAAGCCTTTGCATGTTACTGCCACAGCTACAGCTATAGCAATGGCAAAGTCAGCGCCGGAATGCCAGTCAGAGCTCAGACATAGACGAGAGAGTGAGAGAGAGAGAGGGAGGGAGAGGGGGAGGGAGACGAGGGTGCACAGTGCACAGGGGCTGAAACTGTGGCACGCGTTCGCCGCCCCCTTGTCAAACAGTTAAAATAATGAAGAAAAAAATGAAGTAAAGAACGTGGCATAAACCCAGAAATTTGCTCGTACGTTTATTGCTTTTAAATTTGGCAATTGTCGAGTCGAGTTTAACATGTGTGTGTATGTGAGTGTTTGTGTATGTGTGTGTGTGTGTGTGTGTGTGTGTGTGTGTGTGTGTGTATGTGTGTGTCAATGAGGGTACTTGCCTGCTGCCAATTGCTTATCAGGCCGCATTTGCAGCAGTCATTCCGTTAGCCGCCCTTAATTTGCCCAATTTAAAAATGGAAATCGATTCCCCCGAGTGAAAAGGCAGACAGCAGACGCCGCCCCCGTCTCGTTGCATGTGTCAATAAAATGTGATTAACAAGTTTTGCATAAAAATGCCGACAGTCAATTGCAATTGTGTTGCCTTAACCACCCCACCACCCGCCCTGCCCCACTCTACATACTCCTCTGGCCGCAGGCATTTTTCTTTTGTTCAAAATCCCAAAGGAAACTCCTGCCACGGCAGAAGTTGCTGTTGTCGCTGGCAAGCGTGGCAAATTATCCCTTTCATAAGTGACAAATATGTCTGTCGAACTGCAATTGGGAGCAGACAGAGAGACAGACAGACAGACGGACAGCCACGCAGGGGCGAGACAGGGGCGAGGCAAGTTTCTGCCCTTATCGGGCGCGTGCGTTGGGCGGCGGCTGCTGCAAGTAATGAGATTTTATTTCAAACCAAGTATCTTGGGTTTTTGTAATTTGCAATAAATATGCAGCCAACCAGGCCAGGAGTCAGCAGCATAGATAAGAGCTACGAGGCGTATGGCAGCCATAAAGCCCTAGGCAATGCTCAGCTCAGCTGCAGCTGCCATATCTCTGGTATACATAAATATATATATATATATATATATATATGTACTTATATAAAACTTTAGACTCTTAAGCTCTGCCATTCAACTCAATTGGCTGGGCAAATAGACAGACAGACGAACGGACAGACGGACGGACGGACGGACAGCCATTTGATATATTAGTAATCAGCATTTTAATGAACCCACAAACTTTCGGGCATAATTAAACAAATTCCACACATAACGTTGCTCTAACCTCAGGCAAATATTTGTTGTTATTTCCAGTTGCAAATATCTCCTGTGTGTGTGTTTGTTTGCTTTGCCACTTTAAGCAACAGCTGCAATCAATATGCAATTGTTTAAGTGCTATTAGCTGGGATTCCATATGCAACGACGCAGAGCAACGTGTGTGAATGACCTTTGAGAAATGATATTCAATTATTTATTGGTGATTAGCAAGTCTATTGCCCAGAGAACTTTGTCTTGCCTTAAATTTCAAGTGAATTTTGAATTTAACAGAAATATTTGCCTTTTTGTGGGAACTCTTAAGGCCTTGGCCAGACAATCACGGTAAGTTCTAAAATAGTGTAAATAAACAGTTTGTTTTTTGCCTTTTGATTGATCAGCAGTATCGTACGTGCGCAAATTAATTATGGAGCGATAACGCTGATAGCGATACGAACAGTTCAACAGAAATAAAAATAGTTTTATCATTTTTACATTCCTGTTAAATGAGATAAACGCATTAAATTAAAATAAATGCTGCTTGCTTAACATAAACTGTTATTGCAAAGATATTTTAAAGATTCCACTGTTAAATTACTCAACAGCAAAGCAATCTGTTAGGCAAATGTTAATACGCAACTTACCCAATTAGAATGCCCTGGAGTCTGCTGAGAATGCAAAGCAGAGAGCGCGAGCATTGCGAAATCCGTTAGGTGTGCGAGTGAGAAAGAGCGCAAGAAGAAAGAATTTTCTCTCAGCAGCAGAGCCATTAACAGCGCAAAGAAATTGTCTGAAAATAGATAATTGAAGAGAATTTGCAAAACTTGTTAATGTTAATTAACTTTATATATGTATGTAGGTACTTAAATTACCAAAAATTAAAGAATTTGCCCACAACAGCAGCAGCAACAACAAGTACTTTGTTAACAACGAGTAATTAACATAAAATGTATTTAAACACCACCGCAATTTACGACACTTATTATTTTTCATTCACAGTTTATCACTACACTGCACACACACACATACATATACATGTAACTCAACCAAACAAAAGTAAATTAAATACACTTGTATCAATTAAAAACTGCAGCCACTTATTAAAGCGTGCAGACGACAACTAAGCAGAGATCAATTACACAACAATTGAAAAATCAGCAAACGGCCACCTGCAACTGCGAAGGTTGCACAAAAAGGATTATGAAAATAGCGCAGAATAGCCGCGAGAGTGAGAGTGAGAGCAGAGTATGAGCATATGCCAACAACAAAATACAAGCAGCAGAACAACAACTGAGAAGGAGTAAGAGGCAACGCACATTGGTGCTTAGAGTAAGAGTGATGAGCAGTGCTTCCAACTCTTGAGGGCTTCAACACGCTAGATCCAATGCTCAAAAAAGCCAGAAATAGCTTGAAAAATATTGGAAACTCTAGAAAAGAAGCTTTTTATGGTTTCAAGTCAGTTTTTTTACGAATTTCGAAAATACCCTGAAATCAGTCAGCATTACATAAATCTGGATTTTTCTTATCCGCATTCAAATCGCATCGAAATACAGCTAGATCACAATTTTCTCCAGCAGTCTGGGTTTGTGAAATGCCAGAACTGACGGGAAAAAGGGCTAAAGTGGCAGCACTGATGGGCATATGCGAACAACAAAATACAAGCAACAGAGCAGCAACTGAGAAGGAGTAAGAGGGCAACGCACAATAACGCTCAGAGTTAGAGCGACGAGTGCCACAATAGTCAAATACATAAACAACAACAAAGCATCGGCATCGGCATCGGCAACAACAAAATACAAGAACAATAACGGCAGCTAAATGCTAAAAGCAAAAGACCTGAGGACAGAGCTGAGACTTCAATTGTGTATAGGCAAAAACAACAAATACGAGCATGCATTAGCAAATGCAAAAACAAAACAAGAGCAACGCATAACGGATCAACGAAATGGCGCAGGCAAGCGCCGAAAAGACGTACATATATGCACTGTTAAAAGACACCATAGGTTATGCAAAGACCAGTTCCGTTACTTTTAATGTTAACTAACAGGGCTCTTGTGACGTCACATTCTCGGATTGTGCTCTGTTATCTCAACTGAAGTTTGGCGGGCACTTAAACTGATATCCGGCAAGTGGTCCAAAGCAACCAAAATTAACTATGTAGTACCAAATTCCAAAAATACCCACCATAAAAATGGTCAATGCTTAATTTTATTCCCTTAAAATAAACAAATTTGGAAGATAATGGCATAAACTTCGAGGCTTTTTGGCAGCAGCAATGATATGGCCAAAATGGATAGTATGTCAGAATAAATGGTTAATAGACAGAGCTGACTGAGGTTTTCGCCATGTGTAATGCTTATTTATGTCAATCTATCCAAATATTCAAATATAACACACGTGGAAGGAACATCAATGAAGCTGCGGTTCACACCTGCTGCAATATCAAAAACATCCGAAAGAATGCAATAAAACGTGTGTATTAGTTACAAAATCGAAGACGGAGTATGATTCTTGGTATAAAGCCTCAAGAAAGACATAATCTGCCTAAAACAGCTCCACAAATCTTGACAGAAGCTAAAAATGCTGCACGTCATCTTTAGCCCTCAGATCCTCAATATAATGATAAAAAGGGGTAGATATAATGATGTGGATGGATGGGAAATGAATAATACTTATTAATACTATTCACTTTTGCAAATGAAAGTCTTGGAATATAAAGTTAAAGCTACTCAACACGAAAGTAAACTCGGTCAAAGGATTACCTGAGCGATCACTGCATATAAAACGACTTAGAACAAAAATAATTAGTAAAACCAATATATTGTCCGATTTGGGAATCTATATAGAACTAGTAACTATCGGCACTTAACGTTTTTGTTTTGTCTACTGGCTTTGAGATAGATAACAGTGTCAAAATCGTTTGATTTTCATACAAAGATCAGCGCCCGCACACGAATTTCCGATAAAGTGACGTCACACTGTTAACTTAACAGGGCGCTTTGCATAACCTACTATAACTCAATCGTGCATATATGTATGCTAGCAACAACCACTGTTAAAAGACACTATAACTCAATCGTGAGCAACAACAACAGCACTGTTGAGTGGCATTGTGAGCAAAAGGGAGAGAGAAAGTCTGAAATATGCAATGCATAAGCAAAAACAAAAAATGCTGGCTGGCTTTGAGTGACTCTGACTCTGCAATGCAAAATGGCGAGCAGAGAGCTGAGCGCTGAGCGCTGAGCGCTGAGCGCTGAGCGAGGCTTAACAATGGCTGTGCTTAAGAGATCACAGCAATGGCGCATAGAAACGGAACAAAAATCTATTTTTATGCATTGACAAAAATAGAATACACTTAAAGAAATTAATGGAAAAATGTACAGAATTGATAACATTTGCATATAAAATGTATGTATGATAACGACTGTCTATCTGCAGCAGATACACATAGAAATAACTGTATAAAAAAGTACCAAAGAAGTCTCAGAATACTGATATGGTTATCAATTGCTTATCATAATTTTTAATGGCCAAAAGCAAGCAGCTTCCACGAATTTGATAGCACTTCAAAATATATGTGATTTTCTATTTAATTTTGATCTACGATTAACTAAGTAGAATTGCCCCGGCCCCTGACCATCAACAACGGACACATGTCTGAAGTAAGGCCCAGTCGAGTGGCATGACTCAATGAAATTGCAATAAGAGAATAACAATATTTCGTTTGCTTATCAAAAAAAAAAAACGGCGAACTGATTAAACGAAGCGCAGGGGCTGCGACGCCTGCTGCGCTGCACCTGTTCACCTGCCCACAACGACGCCCATGCCCGGCCAGGCTTATCGGAGACAACAGCGCACGAAAAGACGAAGCACTTCTCAGTTACGGCAAAAAATATTAATTAAAAACCCCCTCCCACTCGCGTGTAAACAATATTACTCATACGCCGAGCGTTCACTATATAAGCAGCTGGCCGGGCAGACCTCAGCCAGAGTCAAATCGAACGTCTTCGAAGTAGAAACTAAAACGAAAACAAAACTGAACAAAATGAAATTCCTATACTGCTGCGCTCTACTGCTGGCCGTCTTCGCCGCCAGCCAGGCCTTCAGCACCAGCTGGGGCAGGCGCAACAATACCGATACCCTACTCTCCCGCCAGACCGAGAAGCGTTACCCACTCAAGAACAACTACTGGAGCATCAACATCGACTATCCCCGTCCCGTAAGTAGCCCGTGAGAAGTGTCCCAATTGAAACCTAGTCTAACACTCAGTTACCTATGCAGGGCACCACCAGCAACTACAACATCACCTTCGTCAATGTGATCGATAACTTCCGTAATAGCTCCGGCGCCACACCCAGCCTGTGGAGAGGCGGCCCCGGCTATCGTTATGCCCAAGTCAATCTGCGCAGCCAGGTCAGCCGTGGCATCGACTCCACCGTTGAGATCTGGGGCAGATACAAATAAGCGCCTCAACTGACTCGATCGATCTGAAACTCTGATGTATTCCAAAACTCAAAAGCTTTAGGTAGAAAATATATAAAAAAAAAATTAACTAAAAACTCAAAATAAAACAAAAATTGCATTTATCAAGACATGAAACAACTTTCTCTCTCCCTCTCTCTTTGGCTATATATTTGGATATACGTAAGACTCTATTTATTCAGCTTTTATATGAGGATTGCTTTAAGAGAAGACACAAAAAGTATATACGAAGAAACTATATATATGGAGTATATAACATAATGTTTAAATTAGCAGAAAATTAGCCAAAAACTGACCTAAGTTCTCTATAGTTGAGCGAGCCCGACTAGATAATACCCTGAGCACTCTGTGCAGCTGCAACTTCAATCACTCTATGCTTCATATTCATAGACCAAAACATTAACTCACACATATCCACACCCACCCACTGTTATACTGTTATAAATACATATAGGTATACTAATATATATATAGTATGATATGCATAAGTTGATCACTTCCATATATTTATCTCTTTCCAGTTTTCTTTATATTGATAAAAAAAATTAATTTTTTATAAATAATTTCTTCCGCGTAACTCAAGAACTATAAAAGCTATAGATACCAGTAGTTGCTAGGGAAGTATATTTATAGATTTAAGTTTTTTTAAAAGACAAGAAAATCGTGCAGAGATCGAGGAAATTGTTTTTGAAGCTTTAAAAAAATATTTTCAAAATATGATTTTAGTATTTAAGCAAAGAAAAAACAGGTGGATTACATAGAGAAAAAGAGAATGAGACAGAAAGACATAGATACAGAGAGAGATAAAGAGATAGAGACACAAAGTAAGAGAGAGATAGAAAAATAGAGGCAGAGAGAGACAGATAGAAGAAGAGAGAGAGAGAGAGAGACATAGAGACATAGAAACAGAGAGAAAGAGATAGAGGGGGAGACAGAAAGAGATACAGATAGAGAGAGAGAAAGAGAGACAGAGAGGAAGATAGACAGTGAGAGAAAATGACAGAGAAAGAGAGAGAGACATAGACAGAGATAGAAAGAGAGAAAGAGAAAAAGCGAAAGAAACAGAGAAAGATAGACAGAGACAGAGAGAGACAAACAGAGATGTATATAGTCAGACTGCTCAGCCTTAGCTCTGTTTAAGGAAGACACTTGTCTATACGTACAGCATATCTTCCAGTCACTCACACCCGTCTCTTGGCATCATATCTTTTCAAATCTTTCATTGCATGAACTATAACCGATATATGAATGAGTATAGCTAAGTATAGAGACGACTATATGGACAATCTGATGGCTTATGATGAGCGCATTTGATGTCTTTTATGGGCCAACCATGAATTGTCATCGTATTATTATCTAGCCATAAAGACTCTCGCCCAAATGACTCACTAATGCGGCATGATGGTTGCCAACAACAACAACAACAAAAACGGCAACAACATTGATCGACAACAAACATTTGCATACAAGGAATATGTAGGAAAGCCCCTCAGTTGAGTTGGCTTTAAGGGTGCGCTGCGCTCCGCTCCTTGCCGCAAGCGTAAAGGACAAAAAAATAGAAGAAGAAAAAAAAGCGAGGATGAAGCCAGGATATGCTGGGTGCTGCCTGCAGGCAGCTGGCAAAGGAAAACATTCAATATTTAATAAATATGTTGGCGTATAGCACATTTCGTTATTTTTCTCCCTCTCTCTCTCTCTCTCTCTGTCTTTCTCTTTTTCAGTTAGCTATTTTTGCACAAATCCTGCAGCAGACAGCAGGAGCTGGGGGAGTTGGGGCTGGGCACTTATTGGCCTTGGTTCATTTGAAATTTGTATGCGAGCCGCTCCCCTGCCGCTTGAGTGATAAATAAAAATGCTGCTAAGCAAAATGTTAAGCGATACGGTCAAAAGGATGCGCCCTGAAGTCCTTTTCCTTCCCTTTTCTTTTTGGGCTATGTTCTATGCCATAGCATTTTGTATCGAATTTAAATTTCAATTTCGAACGTCTTGAGGCGACAAAAATAAAAAAATAAAAAACTAGACCCTAAATCGAAGACAACTCTATCGCACCCCTCTCTCTCTCTCTTTCTCCCCCACCATCCCCCTCTAACTGTGTTTGTCTTGCATGTAGGTAAATATTTGCACAGGACGCACAAATGTTTGAAAAGTTGTCAACGAAATGTTTCACTTAGTTAATATGCAAAACGCGCGGCTCGCAATGCAAAGCCGTCGCCGGATATGTTTACGGATGCTGCCACGGATACACACACACACACATGCACACATGCACACACTCACACACTCACACGCCATCTGTTGGCGGGCTGTGGCAATATAAAAACAGTTTGGGCACAAAAAAAAAGAAAACTGTAAAGAAAGCGCGCAACTTGCATGCCCCGTCGAGCTGTAACAACTGCAAAAAAATTGCATTCAGCGTCACGTAGATGCTCGAGGCGAGGGCAGTAAGTAAGATTATCAACAAATTATATGTATATATTATAGGATAATAGCTAAAAGTTGGAGTTTGAATGAAGTGAGAAAGTAAGGAAAATCATTAGCTAAGACTAGTTTTTTGAGATGTAAAACAAGCTGAAATAGAGAGCGATGTGTTTATATGCTGAATGAATGATCAGATATATAGTTTATTATACTAGATATTTTCTACTGTATATAAAGTCAATTTAGTTTCAGTTAATTTCATGAGAATTGCATAGAAAGGCGCATACGTTTTCCTTTTAACTAAAGTTTAAACTGCATTTGTTTTGAGTGCAGCCTCAAAACGCGTTTGTCTTGACTTAGTGTGGAAGAGGTCGGCTTCTTTTTATCTTTAAGTTCTCCCATTTCATTTCAAACTAGAGAAACACTATCAATTATACTTCTATTATACTAAAGACAAACTCAACAAGCAACCCGCGCAATTTGCTCATAAATTTCTACTATATCGAACAAGTCTATACCTAGTTCTCGTATATCACTTCTTCAGAAATTACATCTAAATTCATTATGTTTATAACAAACAGAACAAGCAACCCTCGCATCTAATTCATGTTAGATTCAAACTAGAGCCTATATAAAAATATAGTTATCATAGTTCATTACTTCTCAACTCAAATATCAATTCGTTGCAATCAAGACAAACTCAACAAACAGCCCTCGCTACAAGCTCTTTACTGCCAAATTAAAATTAACGCACTTATCAAAGCTAATCAAAGTTGGAAGACCTCTAACAATTCCCAACTGCCATATCAATTCAATTCAATTCAATTCAATTCTAATCAATTACGATAAACATCTCAAACAGCCCTCGCTGCTTAAGCTGCCAGTTCTTGGCTGCCAAATTCGCTTTGGCAGCGCAATTTACTTGACAAATTTCTCATACGCCGCGTGGGCCGCAGTCAGTTGGCTCGAATGCTGCCTAGCCTAGCCTAGCCTAGCCTAAGCCGCTTGCTGGCTAAGCTCTGACCACGACATCGCCAACCACCAGCCAACCACCCCCTACAGAATGCCCCACTCTCCACCTCCCCCCCTCCTATATTTGGGGTCTGGCTACAGCTGTGCAACAGACTTGTGCGACATCGTTGCGTTCATGTCCAGGGCAACAGCTTGCAAAGCAATTACTTCAAACTACCCGGAAATGTCGCCTGGCTGACCAGATGCCGGTGTGTTGCCTCCACTGCCCAGGCATATGTGTGGCAAGCTGTGTGTGTGTGCGGGTGTGTGTGGGTGTGTGTGTGTGTGCGGGTGTTGCTGCAACAGTTATTGGAGCATGGCAGCAACACGGACCGCACTGCGGCCCTCGAGGCTCAGCAGATGTCACACACACACACACAGAGGGAGATAGACAGAGACAGAGACACCATGCCACCTTGCCACATGCGGGCCTGGTTAAATTCTGCTGATTTTGTTGCCAGCCACATTGATTTTTAATAAATAGCAATTTGGCAACAGCCAGAAACGGACTTGTTATTATTCTCACAGCACGTTCTCCCAATCTGCTTTCAGGTGTTTACGTGCCACCCGGTGGGGGCTCCCACGTGGCTGCCGCCACCTTGGCAATCGCTTCAAATATGCAACAAGCCAAACAGTTTGCGCCGTTCAATCTGCAAAACTGGCTAAATTAATGCCAATGCATCGCATCGCATCGCTTGCCATCGCTCGAAAATGTTTCTCTAATGCGCTACAAATTCCCTAAGCCCCAACAATCTTGCCCGCTGCTCCAACTACTATTCCATGCTGCCCCCAAAACTGTAATCGTCAAAAGTTGGCAAACGGCACAGTGGGGCGAGAGAGCTGTCATACTGTGCAAATGTGTCACTTTTCTCTATATAATAGGTGGTAAGTATTAAGGACTTCTGCTATCGATTACAATTCATCAAACATATTTCTGTTATCGATCGCTGTCATAGATATATAATATATATATAAGCTGATATTACCGATATTTACTAGTTATCGATCAATATTTCTGTATCTTTGAAATGTAAATAATTGAATTGAGCAACAAATTGTTGCTGTTATCGATAACTGTTATCGATATTAGTATATAAATCTAGGTATGGAATCGAGTGCATATTATATAGGTGTTATATAAATCGCTATATATACATAATTAAACTAATATTCTAGTAATTCGGTGTTATCGATATTTGCTATCTGTCGATAAATGCTTGAGCAACTGTGAAACATAGCTAATTGACATTTGATAAGTATTTCATCACACTTAATCTATGGATATACAATACATCGAGCATGTTACTGTCATCGATTACTGTTATCGATATATGCTTAAGTATCTTCAAACTGACTCGCATATTATTTCCTTAACTAGATTTTAAATATATTTTTATAATTTTCAGCTGCCATTTCCCAACTGTTTTGCCCCACTGTGCTGCGCTGGCCCTTTTGCCCTTTGCCAGTCGGTGCAAACGTAATGAAGTATTTATGATTGGCTGATTGGCTGATTGCAAGGCGGGGGCGTTGGCCAATCCGTTACAGCCACACTTCTGGCCAGCGTGGCCAACGTGGCCAACGTGGCAACAGGCAACAGGCGAACGCAGTTTTGACAAGCGCTGCTGGGGATTTGTGGCATAACAAATTCGTGCCGAAAATTGTAAAATAACATGCCACCTGCACACACACACACACATGAACACACACACATACACACAGCAATCAATATTGATGAGGGGCAACACCAACAACAACAACAAAGTTTGCCAGAGAATCGCTTTGTGAACTCTGAACTCTGTCATTAGAATCGTCGTTATTTATCGCCACAGTTGGAGCAAGCCCCGATTTGCATGCCAAAAGTGATTAAGTCAACTTATCTCAACAACAACAACAACAACAACAACAATGGCAATTTTTCATCTCCTTTTTTCGGGTGCATAAAATATGCATTGAAATTTCATTTCGACATTTTCCGAGCTGCAAATGAAATTTTATGAAAATCGAAAGGCAATTACTTGTAGATAATACCTGAACATAAATTGCCATGGATTACAGGTGTGCACACACACACACACACAGAGAGGGTCAACCTTTGAAATGCAATTGCCACAAATGTGTAAATAGTGAAATTCGAGTACTTTGGCCATAAATTGAATGCAATTTGAACAAGTCGGAGCGGCTGGAGCGGCTTAGTGTGAATTTAATTGTTGCAATAGAAACTAAACGGGCAAACAGGCAAAAGCAGAAATCGTTTGAATTTCAGCTTAAAGTTAAATGAAAACAAGATTAAAGGTATTCAATTTGCTATAAAAAAGTAACTAAATGGACTTATAGCTAGTTCAAATGCACATAAATACCTAAAACACTTTATTTCCATTTAATTTATTTTAAATTTAAATTGTTTTAAAGATTTAATTTATATATAAATTTTTTTTGTTTAGTTTTAAATTTAATTTAATTTTTTAGACTTAATGTAATTTAAATTTTGATTTTTTTAAAAATTTGATTTAAATTTAAATAAAAAACTTCAATTTATTTAAATTTCAGCTAAAAACTTTCGTTAACTTAAAACTGTTAAGCAAATTTCAAATAATTGCGGCACTTTCGTTGAGCTAACTCAACATAGCTTTCGTTCAGCTAACTTAACTTAATTTAACTAAACGTAAGCACAGCCAACTTCATGCCTAAAAAACTTTACACCTAGCGTAGAAAACCATAAACTAACTAAGCCTAGACACAAACCCAAATTGACTGTACTCATTGCCAACCCAAACGCTCAGTTGTTAGTCCATGCTTCCCCCGCTAGATGTCGCCTGCTGTTTAGCCAATGCACACACCCTGCAGCGCTGCACATTTTCACCTATCGAAAATGGCGTCAGTTGATTTTGAGGCATGAAAAATGCCAAAGCAAAATTAATTAAATGGAATTCATGAAATTACATATAATTGAGAGTAACAGTGAGTACCTAAGTACAGTTAGCACAGCTTGTTTGCGCATTTCCGCTGATTTGCGCAAACAAAACACTTTGGCTTTTCACACACATCGGCGCACTCGTGCTTATAAATCACAAGTCAAACAAAAATCTTGCGTGCATTTACATAAAAGCAAAACCCCGTAATTTGTACGAGTACATAGCAAACCCCCCCAACACCCCACTTCAACTGCACCCTTGCCATTCCAGCCTCAAACTGCGCCCACGCCTTGGCAAAGCAACCCCAAATAAAAATGAATTCTCGAGTTGTTATATTAAATACACACACACACACACACACATACACATATACATATATACAGACACACTCTCGCCTAGGCGCCTTGGCATTTTCCTTTGTTTGCGCTCTATGTTATTTTCTTCCCCGCTTTGCGTCGCTCTTTCCGCTCGCCCTGAAACACGTTCCATTTGTGTGTTTGCGCTTGGAAAACGAACAAGAAAAAAAAAAGATATCTTTCCATATGGCTGATTTTGAATGGTTAGATACAATTCTCTCTTCCTCTTCTTCTGTCATTTTCATAATGAGTAATGAGCCAAGCTGCGTTTGGGTTTTCTGTAACTCTAACTATGCCTTTGCCTCTGCCTCTTTCTCTTATTCTTTCTGTTTTGCTAGCTTTAATCTTTAGCTGCACTACAAACTCCCAAATTCTGACTGTACTTTTAGCCAACTAACTGTTTTGCTCTCTGATATCTTCAACTTGCAACTGTAAATCAAAGTTAAGCCATTCACTCGCTTCGCTTTGTGCATTAATTTCATATCAAACTAAAACTTTTCGCTTTAGTTTTTAGCTCTAGTTTTGCCCTAGCCAAACCAGTTAAACTCCTCAATCAATACACACACTCAGGCACTCACACACACACGCACACATGCACGCCGTCAACTCCTGTTACGACGCACAGAAAACTCGCCCCCTTTTTGCGCTCGAACGAAATGCATTTGGGCATTTGCTGGCCACGCCCGAACAACCCGAACGTTTGGCCGAATCGCAGCCCACAGCGGGCAACGCCCAATCGGTAGCCGTGCGCCCGCTTCGGCTCGTGTGTTTCGGCTGACGTCGGATTGGTCGTGCTTTGCCTTCAGCTGCCGACGAATCGGGCATTGCTGTTCGTTCGTTTGTCGTCGTCGACTGCTCGGCAACCGGTTCACGCGCGCTCTCTTCACTCACTCGCAAAGCAAAGCAAAGCGAAACGCAACGTGGCTCTTCGGTTAGCTGCTCACTCTCTTGCGCCGCAAGAGAGCGAATGGATTTAAGTGTTCGTTAATTTGCGACGTGACTGAATTCATAAACATTTCCATTTCATTTGTTTGGTAATCAGTTTTTGTGGTCGTATTCTCACTGCCTATGCCTAAATAAGGAATGCAAAATTCTTATTGGAAGTATGAATATGAACAAATTCTAAGGTCGATTTCATTGTTAAGTTGCTATTGGAATCTGTGGAAATTGGTTGAAATATGGAATTTGCTGGAGCTTATGCAATCAAGTCTCATCACCAGCCAAATCATATTATTCCCATTTTCCTGAGTAAATGAGCAATGAGTGAATAATGATGAAGTGTACAATGTACAACAAGATTTTCATAGTTCTCTCTCTGTCTCATTTCCTCTCTCAGTTACTCTCGCTGTCTCTCTGTCTTTTCCTGTCTCTCTCTTGCTGTACTTCTCTCTAATGGTCAATCTCTTTCTCTATCATGGTCTCTCTCTCTCTCGATCGGCTTGTAAACATACACATGGGGAGGAAGGGGCGGGAAGAGGAAGAGAGACAGTGAGAGAGAGAGAGAAAGAGAGATTGAAGAGTGAGATTAAGATTGTCTCTCCCTCTCTCCTACTCACTCTCATACCTTGTCTCTCTTTCTCTCCCTATTTGTCTCTCTTCGCTATTACTGTCTCTCTCTTACTCTTTCTCTCCCTATTATCTCATTCCCTCTCTCTTTCTCTATTATTTTTCACTCTCTCTCCCTTTCTCGCTCTCTCTCTTTCTCTATTTATCTTTCAATCTCTCTCTCTCACAGACTTTCTTCTCTTATCATCTCTATCTGTGGGTCTCTCTCTCTCTCATGCTTTTCCCATCCCTCCTATATCTGTATATCTCTCTCCGTCTCTCAATTTCTCTCTTCGTGTCCCTCTCAGTTCTCCATCTCATCTCTCTCTTTTCTTCTACAATTTGATTAGCAGTGGTCTATATTAAATCTGTACTTACATATCTTCCTCCAGACATTCATCCACATGGCACAGTTCCCACCATCAGCTTCCCCCATCAAGAGAAATACCTTTGCTATCGACACATTTCGTGCAGGTAAATCAAATTCGAGTTACAATCAATCAATTATCACTCAATTATTTAGCCATCAGCAGAGACGCAGCTGCAGCTCCTGCTTCGTCCTGCTTCGCACTTCTCGCTTCGCTTTAGTTCTCAGTTTTTTTTTTCGGTTTTAGCTGGCAATAAAATGGCTTCAACGACTGAGCTCTGACACCTGCCACGCCCCTGCCTCCTGTCGAGTCTGACTCACATCTGTTGACTGAGCTGGAGCTGGAGCTTGGAGCTTGGCGTCTGTTTGCCTCTTTTGGTTTATTGCGCGGCGGCACTTGGCTTGCCACACAAATCACCATTTTTAATGAAATGAGCTGTCGAAAGTGCCGTTAACTCTGCAACGGTAGCAAAAAACTACAAATTTTCCTCTGCTTTTCTCCTCTCGCGTTATTTTTCGCTTTGCATATTTCATGGCATTTTACTAGCGGTTGAGTTTTAGGGCAGATTCGTACTAAGCGGGGTTATAGTTGGTGATAATGATAAGAGAGAGAGGAGAAGAGGGAGAGAGAGAGGGAGAGGGAGAGGGAGAGAGAAGGTAGAGTACATATCATATATTCTTATGTTATGTATGTAAATATAATACATAAATAGGCTTTTATAGATGCTAAAACTCTAAAAACTCCAAAAAATCTAATGTCTACACTCCCAATTCTTATAGAAACTTCAAGAAATGTAATCTCTACACACCAAATTCTTATAAGACTTCAGCCAACAGCATCTTTATACATTCTCTACATTTTCTACTCCCTCCCCACTCACTTAACGAAACCCCCCATCAAGCCAACCAAGCGCAACAGAGACAGACTGATGTCCTAGTCGCTCAGTCGATCAGTGGCTTCGCTGCAACTGATGTCACAGCTTTTGAAGCTGAGCGCGCTCAATAATCATAATTTGCTGTCGCAGAACTGTCGCAGCGCTGTCGCTGCGCTGTCACTGCCAGCTGCGACGCATCAGCAATTCGCCTCGCCGCTCACTTTCTACTCCAAAGCACAGAGTGTATTGTGTAAATACAGTTATAATAGAAGCAGCACACACGCATCATTTGCTGCTGCTGTCGACTCATTTAAAATGGCGTCTGCTGAGTGACGTCACAGCTGCAGGCAGCAGACAGCAGACAGCGAATAATCGAAACTCAATTTAATTAAAATTCCGTTGGCTAAATATTTGCTTTTCGCCTTTAATTGAAAACAAAATGATCTAAATTGAAATGCCGCAGCGACACGCAAAAATGCTATAATTAAACAAAGCTTTCGCAAGGCATTCGCTGAAATAATTATAAATAAATGAGAGTGCAGAGGCGGCGTAGAGAGGGGGTCAGGTCATAAACAAACGCATTTGCAGCCAGCGAACAAACGTTAAATGAAAAGTCGTAAAAACAGCGCCAGCTAACGATAATGGGCAAAGGCCAAAAGCGTTAACGTAATTGCGATTTTGATAGGCGACACTTTTCATTATGACGCCATCTGTGTGTGTGCGTGTGTGTGTGTGGGCGTGTGCACCACACACAGTGTCGTTAGGGAGGAGCAGCGTGGAGCCATAAAAAAAAGCTCATCAAATATGCCAACAACAGCAACAGCAGCGTTAACTTAATAATCGCCATAAATGGCGCCATTCGCAACGCAGCGCCGCGCCAGTTTTCCCCCCTCAGCCCCCGTCCCCCGTGCCCACATCCGCCACTGGCAAACGGCAACAATCTACAAATGACGACTGAATTTTTCGCCATGCTGCGTAATGCTGAAGTCTGGCAACAGCGCAAACGGCAAACGCGCAAACTGAATTATAGTAAAATGCGTTCGTGTGCGAGCGATGTGTGTGTGTGACCTTTTTCGTGACGTTGCAATCGGCAGCGCCAGTGACTGACAAGATATTTCATTCGAACTCAATATTATATTCGAATTTCGAATGTGAGCGCCGTCGTTGGCGAATTCGCCGCAAGAGAGTGTGAGCACGAGAGCGCACACGAGCGCGCGCCCGACTACAGTTCGTCTGCTTCGTTGGGGTTCTCTGTGTGTGTGTATGCGTGTGTGAGTGCGGATTTTGATTCAAAACAGAAAAGCGCGGAAAATTTTATAAGCGCGCCACTTTTTGTTATGCTTAGCTCGGCGCTGCCCGTGTGTGTGTGTGTGTGTGTGCGTGTGTGTGTTGTTGCTTCATTTTGGCTGTGTTGCCAGTGAAGAGCGGCAACAACGCATTGCCAACGTTTTCGGCACTCTCAGTCGCTGCGGCTCGCCTTCAGCTTCGTAATTGAACGAAACTCGAACGTTAGCCAAAAACAAAAACAAAAACAAATAATAATAATAAAACAAAGCAAGACGCAAAAACAAGCCTCTAAAGTATTTTTTGTTATTTTCGATTATTGTTTTGTTTTTGGCTTTATCTAAGGCCTCGCAACTGCGGCGCATTTATCGCATCTTTTTGCTGCTTTTCCATTGTTTTAGCCTTGTCTCGAAAACTTGGCTAACTCTTTTGGCCATAGGGCCATAAATCGTTTAATTTATTTGGCAATTTCCCACATAATGAGTGCCTACTGTCTATGCAGATAAACAAAAGCCGATGCTGAGAACTTAATCTTATCTGACTATCTTTAGTCAACTTCCTTTGATAATTTTCAACCATTGTTCAAAGTAGAATTTTAAGAAATCGTTTGAAATATCTATTTTTAGCCATGTTAAATACTTATTTTTTAGTTGTTCATAAGATAATCATATTTTTTCGTAGCTAAACTTTCGAAAACCACTTTTTTTATTGAAATTCCAACTTTATCCATAAGTAATCATAAGAAAATTTGGGATATACGCAGTTAAATTTAAAAAATATCAAAAATAAGGTTTAATCTATGTAATTTCATGTTTTTATATAGTAAGACATCATGATTCCATAATATTAGCTATTTTAAAGGACTTTTGATGCACTATACAACTAATTACTGGGCAAAAATATTTAAAAATATCTGAAGAACTCTTAAAACTAACAAAAATATCATGTAATCTCTTAGAACATATCAATATAATACATATGACGCTATAGATAATCATTGAAAGCTATAAATTATTTAGAGATAAGAAGTCAAAGAAGAAGTTAAATATATAAATACATGAATGTATGTATATTGAAGAATAAAATAGTCTTTCCTTAATATACATATGTATCTACAGTCCAGTACATACAGATACGTGTACATACATAGATACATATTCATACAGGGCCTTTTTCGACTCGTTCTTCTGATAAAGTTCTTGATATGGCAAATGATTTACGCAGCGAACGGACACAAACTTCATAGATTATGTTTCCAAATGGGCTTTTATGGACTTTAGAAGGCCAAAAGCCATAATTTGATATCGATTTAAGCTAACTCAATACGCCCTTCTAGTTATATTTGTACGCTATAAATATAATTTGAAGTGTTATAACTGTTTTACTATCGCACCGCCATTTTGTTATGGATTTCGTTATATTTAGATATTGTTAGTTCGAAATGTTATGAAGGGCTTAGTGGGTATAAGTTAGGATGACCACATGGCCATTCCGGGACGGTCGACGACTTTGTTGCAAAAAACTGCTTATCTGCGCTGCTTTCCTCAAAAAAATTCTTCTCTTGTCTTGACAAAAGAGGGACATGTCCCGGAATTCCAGGACGGATGGTAACCCTAGTATAAGTGTATGTTTCGGACTACTTTGAATGTCAAAGAAACCTAGAAACTAGATAGTTTTGTTAGAGTTATACATGGACAGACGTTCAGAGGCAAAAGACGAACAGGTTAATACTGATTCGACTGTTGTTTCTGATGAGGAATATACTTGTTCACTTATTAGAATCAGCAATTCATATTCTCTGTTTTCGGTTTAACTTGTATAATAGTTGATACCAGAAACATCATTCAGCATTCATCATTTATACATTTTCATCTAAGTTAGCTAGTATAGGTACATTTATCTGTATCTATTATCTCAAAATGTCTTGTTTAGATTGTGGAATATTGATATAAGTATGTTATTTATGGGTTAGAATAGGTACAATACCCTTTGATTTCTCCATTTTTAAGTTCAAGCAGCTTATGTTATAAATAGAGATATGTTCTGATAGAGATGTACTTACATAAAGTGTATTATGCATACATGAATATATTATATAATAGATCAAAATCGTTTAGCTATACCCGAAGAGACAAACAAGCACAAATATCTAAACTTATGATAAATAAGCTTTAAGATTTAGTATATAAATACATACCTATGCCTAACACCCAATAATATTTAATTACAGTTTTAAGTTGCCTACTTTCATAAGAAATGTACTTAGTTGAGTTGATTTACAGTAAAAGCCTTCTATAAATAGATACCAATACACACGCAATGCAATTCATTGCAATGCAAAAAATTAAAGCAAAAATAAAGACAGCGCAAATGATAAGCAGCAAAACATAAAATGCCGAAGGTCAAACAACAGAATATGAATAAAAATATGCAAAATAAATACAAAATACACACAAACAGACAGACATACACACGTGTACACACATACATACATATGTACATATGTATAAAGCAAAATAAATAACTGCATTTAAAAGATTTAACAGTTGTTTATAGGCCTGCTTTTTGTGTTGTTGTGTGTCTGCTTTTGATGGCGCTGACGCTGGCGCTGACGTTGACGCAAAGGCAAAGCAAACATGAAAATAAACAGAAGCAAAATGCTGATGTTCCAATTTAGCACAAACTTTCGCTAGTTGTCGCCACTAGGGGCAAAGAGAGAGAGAGAGAGAGAGCGCGCGAGGGAAGAGTGGGCAGAATGCTGGAGGTGACGACGTGCAAAGCGCACACACACACAGGCAGACAGACAGACAGACATAGCGACTGAGAGACAGCGTCGTCGTCGTCGTCTGTGTGTGCAAACGTCATCAACATAATTTTCATCACTCAGCGATAAACACGAAAATATGCTGATGAAAGACGCCGAACAGAGCGCCGAGCAGCGCAGCGCACGAATGCCAAACACAGACACGAATGCAAGCCGAATGCCAGAGAGCTGCATGGGCCAGAGTGTGGGTCTCCCAAGGGGCCAGAGGTGGAGTCTCGCAGCCAGACAGAGCGCGAGCATGAGTGAGAGCGAGAGCGAGAGCGAGCGCGCGAGCACGAACAAGCGGGCGAGTAAGTGCAATCGGTTAAGCTAGCGGTTGGGGCCCACAGTCTCACCAGTTCGCCACAATGCCAGTCGGCAGTCGGCGAGTGGGTGTCGCTCTGTACAAAGGCAGCGGCGGAAGCGGCTCGTTGAGACGGCGAACCAAGCGGCCAATTTGCCGCGCGCGTACAAAAACGGCAACAATGCTGTGTGTCTGGCACACACAAACACACGCCCTCTCTTCTGCCCACCCCTCTCTCTCCCTCTCGCTCTCTCTCTCTTTTTGTTATATTTCATTTATGCTTTTGTTGCTTTTTTGCCTTGTGTGCGACAGCCGTGACACTCCATTTTTATTTTTGCCTTCGCCTCATCGACAAAATATGCTCTTGGCACGAAATGTTTGGCCGTCGCCGCCGCTCGTCGTTGTTGTTGGGTACCCACTGTACCACATAGCTGCACTAATTGAAGCTCATGATTAAGTAACTTTTGCAAAACTCTCAAGTCCCACAGCTACAGCTACAGCTACAGCTACAGCCGAAGCAAAAGGCACAAAAAAAAAAACGACGACGTCGACTTTCCGGCATTTGTCACGAAAAGGTCTCTGGAGCTGCAACTTTTATGGTGCACCTTCTCTTTTTTCCCATTGTACCCCTCATGCCCCTCTCCCTCCCTCTCTCTCTCTCTTACCCTATTTGAGCTCTATGGAAAATGTCAAAAATATAAATCAATTAACTTTTACGTACAACTTTTCCACAAAAGTTTCAAAGCCAGAAAAGCGTATTTTTCTCGACGGCATTTCAAATTGATTTTAACAGTTAAGAAATAAGAAAGATTGGGATTGGGTTTGGATGATATTGGTTATTTTTTAGAGGTATTCAAGAAACTTTTGGGCGCTAAAGAGCAAGGAAGGTGAACTTTAAAGTTAAACTTGATTTAGATGCTAAAAGATTTGAAAGATTTGATCTCAGGAGATGGGCTGCATGAATATATCTTAATAATATTTGATATATCTTAAGATATTGTCTTAGGCATATGTATGTACATCTATATATTTCATACATACATCAAACTATAGCTATAAAAACTCTCTGTAGGAGCTGTTTACCAGAAAAAGGCATTTGGGCCTTTCTAACAGTGAGAATTGGGTTTCGGAGTCTAGCGTCTGTATATTTTAGTTGTTAGAGCTCTGCATTATCATCTCTAAAATGGATTTTCTCATATATCACATTATCTTTAGCACAATAAGCGCAGAATTCCTTCAAAAAGCCAAATCTCCATGTTGCTCAGGTTCACTTTATTCGATAACTCCTAAAGTTATAACTTCAAACTAGTTTACGTCCGTATTCTTGAGTTAGGCTAAGGATATTACCTAGTAAGACGCCGACGAATAGAGCTCTGTAGCTACTAAGGCCTGTCCTAAGTGTTGTATAAGTATTAGATTTCTATATTTTGGGGAAATGAGATATGTCATACAGAAAGAGTAGAGGAAAAGAGTAGTTCTCCATCTTTCTGTATGCTTGAGTTTTTGCTATATACGAAATCTGCTATATGCGAAATCCCATGATTCTACATATTTCAATGCCCCTTTAATCGATATAGTGGAAATGTTAAACTTTTTGGATGAATTGACAAAAACATGTGAATTTCATGCAACGGTGAACGTAGCTCTAAGATTATAAGTCCTAAGCTACATATTAATCTATACTTCTTACAGGTGGGAAAGGCAGAACTATTAACGGACAGAGGTAGATAGTCACTGCTCTTAATCTTTATCAAAATCCACAGATTCTTCTGCCTGTTATATTGTGGTAAACACAAGTTTTAGTTTTAGTAGCCAGCTCAAGGGTACAAAGTGAGTTGGTTGATAGCTTATAACTAACTTAGTTAAGCTTATAATAACATCTGATAATTCATTTCTGAAAATACTATATCTAGAGCATATCTATAATCATTCATTTGTAATTAAATTCAATTAAACAAAAACTATTTCAAGGTTTGAATACTCAGAAGCTCTTAACACGTTTACCAACACTTAAAGACAAAATGGCGACCAAGATTGCTCAACATATGAATGTCATCTAAGTGGTAACCATGATAAGGTGAAGAGAAATTCAAAATATGCAAACATTTTCCATAGACAACAACTGAATTTGAATAAAGGTGTGAAGAAATTGATTAAATATATATGTTAATTAATCGAAAAACAAGCTTTTATCAATGCTTTTTTTTTACTTAACTCATAAGTCAGTTTAGATTTAGTGGAGAGTACGAAATTATGCCTTGAATCACTTTCGTTTCTGGTTTGTTGATAAACATTTGAAATGAAACGAAAGCTCATTAAATTTAATGTGCAGCATAGAAAGTTAATCGTATAAACAAGTGTTTGTCTATGTGTGTGTGTGTGTGTGTGTTTGTGTGTATCTAAATATCAGCTATATAATAAGAAAAGACCTTCATTTGCGTACTATTTACAAACAAACAAGCAAACGAGATACATCCAACGAATCTCTATGCGTAAAGTATTTGTCTTTCTGAAGTCCCCTGCATCTGTATAAATACGTATGTTTGCATGTATGTGTGCATATATAATAAGTACTTATGCACACACACACATCTCTCTGGTCTCTGTGGAACTGCCCAGAAGAAGAAGAAGAAGAAGAAGAAGAAGAAGCAGCAGCAGAAGCTGCCAAAGTAAACAAAGAAATCATTTCAATTCCAATTGCCAAGGCAACGTCCAACAAACGGATGTTTACGTCGTCCGAGTTATATAGTAGAGCGAAAAGCAGAAGATGAAGAAGAAGAGGAGGAAGCAGAGGAATCAGAAGTGCCAATTTTATTTATCACTCCACAGTTGACTTTATTAACTCGCCAAATGAATTCACAAATTGTGAATAAATTCAAGAAAATAAGAAGCACTTGAAACTTGAAAGGGAAAAGCAAATGCAAATGATTAGGATGATGATAATGATGGTAATGATTATGCTAATAAGAATGGTGATGAATACAATAATGAAAGAATGAGAATGAAATTGAAATTGAAAATAGCTATGAATATGATAATGATAATGAAGCATTCCTAATGGGTATAATGTAGATAATGATTGATGATAACATTTATTATCATTATATAAATCAAGTATAAAATGAAAATTATATTGGTAATGCTAATGATAATGAAACTGAAAATTGTTATGAAAATTATATTGATAATGAAAATGAGTATGATAATACATGCTAATGCTAATGCTAATGCTAATACTAATGCTAATGCTAATACTAATGCTAATGCTAATGCTAGTACTACTGCTAATGGCAATGGGGATAATAATGATAATGATAACAATCAAGATGTAAATAATTTGAATTTGAATTTAAATCGGTAAAGCGAAACATAATAATATGGCTAATAAGACTTTAAAACTTTATTGCTGTCAGTTTAGGGTCAGAATCGATTAGCGATTGTAGATTGTATATATTTTACCTTTTTTTCGTAGGGATTACGAAAGAGCTAGGCTTAGAACTGAAATTGAAGTCTTTACACCCTGTAAATTTTACAAGAGTTAGGGCTTAGAAACACATTTTAAGCCATAAAGTTGCCTTGCGTACATTCATTTCTGATAAAGAACTAGCTATGTAGTCTACAGTCTAGTCTTTAGTTTCTCCAAGAGTAAAGAGTCATATGCATAGTTCGTTTATCCCACTAGATATCATCTTTAACCTACTCAAGTTACCTACATTTGTTGTCTAAGAATACAATATTAGAAAACTTGATTCTAATATGAGATTAGACACAATTGTTATGCCTGCAGGGTATCTTCAAGTCGATCATCTTTCCAGCTAACAGCTTTTCTTTCTTGTTGTTTTTCAACTGAAATTTGATACTTTTCGGTGCATATTTCGGCGCTATTTGCTCATCCTGCTGGCCTGCGAAACGGGCCAAACATAGTCCCCGTGGCCGAGACTGAGCTGAAAATCGCGATTGTAGCAGAGGCCGAGACGGAGCTTGGAGACAGAGGTAGCTGGGCGACTGGGGCACAGCAGTTGAGAGCTGAAAAGCTGGGGGAACTGCATGACAGTGTCTGAATTTAGATGCCGATAAGTAAAATGTATCTGCGGCAAAAGCCGAGGTGCAAAATTCAATGCGAAAGCCAGCCGCAACTACAACAACAACAGCAACAGCAACAACAACAACTAGCACAATACCAAAAGCGTCGTCAACAACAGCAACAACAACAACAGCAAAGAAACTTGCATAAATGGAACCAGTTTTGAGGCCCAGTCGGAGACGGAGACGCAGCCAAAGCAGAGGCTGAGACAGAGGCCAAGGCAGAGACAGAGACAGAGGCAGAGATAGCGACAGAGGCAGAGGCAGAGGCTGGGAGCTGTAGCTGTAGCTATAGCTGAAAAGCCGCTTCGGCTTTAGTTAGCGACGAATAAATTTATGCAGCCTAAAGCGCGTTTTGTGTCCAGGTGGAAGCAGAACGTGGAGAGGCGCAGGAGGCGGAGGAGAGCAACAGAAAAAAAAAACACGGGGAACGGCCTGTTTAGGCAGCGAGAGGCGAATCGGGAATGGGAGCGGGCAAACGGGCAAGCGGGCAAACGGGCAGCGGGTGAGAGAGGCATGGAAATGGGAATGGCACACTGGAACTGGAGACTGGCAACTGGCAACTGGGTAATAGTCGGCATTCAGGGCCGGCACAGTTGCGCCTGCCGTGCCGCGTCACACGTTCCACCCCGTGTCAGTCGCTCACTGCTCGTTGCCCCTCCCATCTCTCCGCTCGCCCGTTTCCATTCCATTCCGTGCCGTAACTGGTCGCGCATACCAATGAACGACATGTGAATATTAATGTTTGCCGCCACAGCCAAAACGGATTGGAAACGGATCGCAACGACTCCAACTCCAACTCAAACGCAAACTCAAAGCCAAAACGAAATCTTGTGACAATTTTTGTAGAGTTTGCTTGCAAAATGATTCGCACTGGGCAGAGACTTAAACTGCGAGAATTGCAAATTGCAAATTGCGAATTGCTGTCTGCAGCCGCGGGTCGTTCAGGCGTGTAAACGCGAGACATAACACACACGTATATGGGAGGGGTCTAGCAGACCTCCAGCGGAGAGAATATAAATATTTATACACAGCATTTGTATAACTAATGTGAGGGAAGTGGAGAGTAAAGGAGAGATGAGAGAGTTGATTTGTAGTTGGATTTGGAGTGGGATTTAGTTTGAATAGCATTTGATGTCTTTTGAGTATATTCAAATTGCTAAGTCTCAAAGTGATATATAGATATATAGTTACATTTAGAGACTTAAAGATTGGTATTTTGGTATTTTATCTGTATCTATCAATCTCTAAGTGTATAAATAGTTTTCTGCACCTATGTATATCCAAGTATCACCAGCAAACACATAGTTCAGCTATGGCATAGTAGTCTGTAGCCTATAAATCTCTAAACTGAGTTGATTTTCAATGACTTGCATCTTGTTTTACATAAATAAATAGATCTGTACATGGATGTGTATCTATAATATCATCATTAGATGGTGTTGTGATAGAGCAAATATAGAACTAAGAGCACAAAATAAAACTGAACAATGTAAAGAAGAGAAATAGAGGATAAAGACGAAGAAGAACAAGAATTTGATGTATAAGAAGAAGTAGAAGAGTTAAGCATTGTTAATCATTCCTTCTACTAATGGAAGTTTGCTGAAACTCACTAAGTTCAATAGGAAAGTTTTGTTTTCTTTACGTGAACAGTAGTAGATAAGAGACTCTGTTAAGGAAACAAGTTAGTACAAAATGTCTTCTAAAATCTAAGCTAAGAATAATAAATAATAATTCCAGAGTTATAGAACTATAGAGGTAAATAAAGCAACCTTTCTATAGAGCTGCCCTCGTTCAGTTGATAGTTGAACTTAATTTTTTGGCTTGTGCAATTCTGTGATTGCCATTGCGATTGCAAATTGCAAATTGCAAATGAGAACGAGAGCAAACAACAACTACGAGAATCATATGAAATCCGTGCGTGTTAAGGATCAAACGGGTTTCATTCCAGCTCCAGCTCCAGTTCCAGCTCCAACTGCAGGCAGACGCAAGTCTCATTGTCAGTCGTATGCCACATGACAACTTGATAAAGATTTCATGCCTTTGATTAATATATTAAGTCCCCGAACGGAAAGCGAGAGAGTGAGAGAATGGGGGAAAGGGAAAAGCGGAATGGGAAGCGACGGCAAACACCAAACACCAAACACCAAAGCACACACGCACACACACACACACATACACACGCACACACTCAAGGTGTGCAAAGTTTTTGGAACATGGCCATAAATCAACTTGCAACTCGCAACGGGCAACTCGCAATGGGCAACTCGCAACTGGCAAACTCGGAACGGAACGTGCAACGTGCAACTTCTTGCTCAGTTGATGCCTCCGTTGGGGAAACTTGCAGTTCCGCCTGTCTAATGCGAGACTTCGTGTCAATTAAATAGAATTGAAGTTCACTTCGGTTCAATTTGATGCCATCGCCGCCTGATGCATTTCCAAGTGGATTTCAAATTCTCTTTTTGCCACTATCGCTCCCCCGGGGCAGCAAGGACATAACAAATCGTTTTTGTTAGCATAGCCAAATAATGAATTGATAAGACGTATGAGTAGTTGAGCAGTAGAAGAGTTTGTAGAGGATGGAAGAGTTAGTTGAGAGTATAAGAGCTAGTTGTTAAGCAAGGTCTAATAAGGAATATGATATGAGGAAGTATTAGAAGATATAGACAGAGTGGAGAGTGAAGTCCTAGTCGTAGGTGCATATCATGTCCAAATATAGGAGTAATTTTGACATCTAAGTTGTCTTATCCTAAGTCCAGAGTTGTTAGATCTGTTAACAAAATGGTTCTTTTGACAGTTTAAGCATATATCTATCTATCACATATAATATAGAGATATGTATCATATCACTCTACTATATATCATATCTGTATATCATTTTTCTGTATCATATATCATTTATACATATCAAAATATTTATTCAGTCAAAAACTTATTTTCGGCTCCAAAGAAAACAGATTTTTTTTATAATTTTCAATTCTAATAGATAAAAACTCTTACCTTCTGGAAAGATTGACAGCACAGTCTCTCGAGTCCGAGCTGACTGAATAGATTAGTGGCTTGTCCAGGCTAATGAAAATGGAATGAAATGTTTAGATATTTGAATTAGTATTTAGTATTTTATAAAAGGGAAGAAATTGACTATAAAGAAATCAAAGCGAAGATTCGAAAAATCATACTTTGGTTATTTTTTAACTCATTGAAAAGTAAGCAAGTTGTCTGTGAAGCTATTTCAAGTAACTCCCGCTGCTATGCTCAGCAGATTATGTTATCAACTCCAGGTTTTTCCAGCATTCTTGGCTAGTCTCTTCCAGCTACAACCAGTTGGGAATTGCATCATTAAAGCTTCGAGTGAAAAGCAAGATAGAGTTCCAGGTAAATATAGTTTTTAGTGTCTTGCTTCAAGTCCTGCATATAGACTTTTTGTTATATAGAGTTTCTGGTATTCAGAGTTTTTGGTATATTAAGTGTCTTGTACATAGACTTTCTGCTAAATAGAGTTTTTGGTTTCTTGTTGTAGATCGATTTTTTGCTATATAGAGTTTCTGTAGTATTGAGATTTGGTTTATAGAGCTTCTAGTATTTAAACTTTCTGCTATTTACAGCTTTTTAACTTACTTTTGAAGCTCTAAAGCAGCTTAAAACATATTTGTTGATATTTTTAACATAAATAGAAACTTTAAAACTTCCTCCTATAATCAAAAATATATGTATATCAAAAATATTAAACAAACTTACATTTACCCTAAAAAAAAGCTACTTCAGACTCTTCTACTCAAGTTTGCTTACAAAACAAAAGTAATTTTTCTTTAAAAACTTTTTGGTTCTTCTCCAAACTTTCACAACTTTAAAAACTTCCTGACAAACTATAAGATGCCACGTACAACCTGAACATAGATAGGAATAGAACCCAGGGTATCTCCGCATATGTTCGAATACCCTTTTGGCCAAGGTGTGTGCGATAAAAAGCATTCGACTAAATGATGTTGTAGCTACGCGCTGGTTGCCTGAACCAATCATTAAATGGCATAATTGAAGCCTTGGGGAATACACAAGGACAACGAGGAGAGCCGAAATCTCGAAATATAATAAAAATAAAAAAGTCGAATAAAATGGGAAATGACAACAGCAGAGGGTGGACGGCGGAAACAAGGGACACAGACGACACAGGCCAACCCCAAATGGAAGTGAAATACAAATGCACACAACAACAGCAACAAAAAACAACAGTAAAGCAATAACAACAACAACAAAAACAACAGCAATGCAATGTCTGTAATGTTCTTAACATAAAAAGTCAAAAGCAAATACAGCGCAACTGTATGCGTATGCATGTGTGTGTGTGTGGTTGTGTGTCTCGCCTCAAGCACTGGCAGGCACACAAACGAGCGTAAAGCACGCGCCAGCCAAGCAGAGAGAGTGAGAGAAAGAGAGCGCACCACCCACCACACACAAACAACAACTGAGAGCAGCAGCAGCAGCAGCAGCGCCCGCAACGAGGACAGCGCATCAAAATAGAAAAAGAAAAAAATTTGCTCAAAACTTTTTTTTTCTTCTATTTCTGTTTTTGTACTTTTGCTATTTGCTCTTCGCAGCGCTCGCCCCTCTCTCTTGTGTGTGTGTGACGGCGGCTCTCCTGGGCAAATATTTAATTTTTATAAAGCCTTCATGCTCTCTTGCGCGCTGTAACTGTATGGGTGTGTATGTGTGGTTTGTCTTTGCATGTGTGTGTGTGTGTGTGGGCTTAGCATTTTGTGTGGGCTTTAAAAATATTAAAGGATAAACGCGCGCACATAAAGCTAACATTTTATGATTGCAAATGCTGCTGCTGCTGCTGCTGCTGTTGCTGCCGACGCTGACTTCTGTATGTATGTATATGTTTGTGTGTTTTTGGGCTAGCTTTTACAGTAGCTTCGCCTCAGGGGAACACTTTTACATCTCTATTTTGCGTTCTCTCTCTCTCTCTCTCTCGCTCTCTCTCACTTGTTTGTTTGCTGTGGCGCCTCGATTTGCCTTCATCAATTATTGCTACAAGTTTTGCCGCGTCGCTGCTAATAGCTGATAGAATATGCATATGAAAATGGGCCTATCATTACACACGTTGCACGTTTCTCGTTTTACATTTCTATTTGTCTAACCCTGTCCGTCCCCCTGTCCGTCTCCCTCTCCCTCTCCCTGTTCGATCCGATGTGCGTGTCCTGCGTATTGCGTATCGTGCTCTGGCCCACCTTCATTAGAATGCATGAGGTAACAGCCCATTCATTAGACATGTCTCTGCCTGTCTGTTTGTCTCTAACGCTCACGCATGCCAGGGTGACCAGGTTATGCAAATATGGGCTTAAAGCTTGACAGTTGTTAGCACTTTGAAGGGGATTTGAGTTATTTGAATTTGAAATGACGCTAATCTAGTTATAAATGAAGTCGGGTGGAAATTCAATTGAAAATATGCTTTGAATTTACTAAATATATACTAAATATATACTAAAAGATACTTGAAAAGATAAATCCTTCCTTTAAATTTTCAATATCTATATTAGCTTATAAAAAATATTGAAAAATTCTATAAAAAGTAAATCCTTTCTTTAAATTTACTTTATTTATATATTTTAGCTTATATAAAATACTACAAAAATACTTTGAAAAAGTATATCCTTCGAGCCGGAGTCGAACCAGCGACCTGTGGATGTCTACACAACACAATCAATGCTAATTTCTACAGTCCATCGCTCTACCAACTGAGCTATCGAAGGTCTACTTAAGCTGCAATCCAAATCATATCAGCTGCTGCTGCTGCTGCTCTAGCTAGTCCACAGCTCTAATCAATAAACACGCTCACCTTGCGCAATGCTAAAAAAAAGATAATCAAATGCAAAACAAACATAAAGCTGCGCTCATCAGCTACGAAATAGCTGGCAATAAGAATTTCTTTCTGGTCACCCTAAAACACAGCGCATACAAAATGGAGTAGCTAGCGCCTGTGTTTGTACGTCCCTCTATCTATACATACACACACATACATATATGAATGTATGCATGTATTTGTATGTGTGTTAAGGGCTTGGCGTGCGCTCGCTCTAAATACGAAAAAGCAGCAGCAGCAGAAGCAGCAGGCAAAAAGCAATTTCGAAAAATGCTAAAGGGCTTGCTTGCTGCGCTCGCTGCTTAGGGCACGCTAGGCAGCGACGGCAGCTGAGGCAGCAGCAGCGGCAGCGGCAGCGGCAGCGACAACGGAAACATGTTCAATTATCAGAACCGCAGCACTTTGCTGTTGCTATTGCTGCTCAGCTCAGCTTAACTCAGCTCTGCTTGCTTGTATTTTACCCCAATAGACACACACACACACACACACTTACACATACATATGCCCATGGAGCGCTATTGAATGTAGCCCCAAAAAAAAATGGTTTGAGGTTAAGTTGAATTCATGCCATGCGGTCGTCGCCGTTTGGACGCTGTTGCTGCTGTTCTTGATATATGCTCTGCTCTGCTATGCTATGCTATGCACACCCTTTAACAGCTCAACTCTCCACTCTCCACTCTCCGCTCTCCTCGCCTATCTCGCGCTCTCGCTCTTGCTCTTGCTGTTGTAACATATGGAATTGGCGTGTCGACGTTGACGAGCGCTCGTCTTCGCTTTAGCTCTGGCTATGCATATGTGTGTGTGTGTGTTTGTGTGTGTTTGAGTGGGTGGCTCTCTGCCCGCTGCTGCCTTTGCTGCTGTTCAGTGAGTGCTGCTCCAAAGGGGGCGGCGTAAAGCACTCAACGTAACAACAGCAACAACAACGGCGCTACGTAAAGCGCCCCTGGGAATATGACGTTATAATTTATTTTAAATCTCGCCCGTTTCGCTCGCTTTAAATGTGAACAAGAGCTTTTTTTTTTTTATTATTTGCCAGCAGCCATAAAATCCGTTGCAAAATGCTCATGTGGGCAAAATAAAAAGAAGAAGAAGCAGCAGAGAAAGGGGAAAAAACATTTGGCCAACTAATTAGCCGGCGGCCAGGGGGCGTGCACAGCGTGTGTGGGGCGTGGAGCTACCCTCCCTTCTGTTTCTTTTACTATTATTGACAGTTGGAGTAACTGTTATTAAATGGAGCTACGTCATTGTTGCAATTGCATAATGGATATTATGTGCCATTTTTCGCTAGGTTTATGACTTGCAAAATAGTATTATTAAATAATGCAGATTGTGGGGGGAAACTTAAAACTATGTGGTCTTAGTCAGGTAGAACATTGAGGTAATTGTGTGGTAAATTATAGAGTAATAGCTGTTATAGTCTTTGAGCAATTGGAAATTTTACTGGTCATACAGCATAGGTCAAACTAAGAGAAACTGTACACCTCGTTTCTGAGCTTTGGATTGCGAAGCTTAAGAGCTTTGATAATGTTCAGATACATTATGATTGATCTTGATATATTTGTAGATCAAATATCGAAATATGACTGTTTATAAGTAAAATTGAGCTATGAAAGAATCTAGATATCACATTTAAAGACTATATCAATAAGATATGCTACGAACAGCCCATTGAAGAAACTAACTACAGCTAGAAACCGAGAAAAGCAGAGAGAAGTTATATAAAACTCCTTAGTTTTTCGTGATTATTCATATCTCTTCTTCTAAATACTTTCTATATCTAATCATCTCTCTGCTCTCCAATGGGTGTCGTATCAATGGGCTTACTTTCAGGATTTTCTCTTCATTTAAAGATACGTATTAGCTCAAAGAGAGCTAAAGGGCTTCAGCTCTGACTCTAACTGCACAAAGTCAAAGCCTTCTCTGAGTTATAACAAAGGACTAACAAATCACCTTTCATAATCTAACTCTAGATAATGAAATTACCAGTAACAAGAGGTGGTTACGTAACAATTTTAAGGACGCTAGCTTTAGTCTCATAGCTAAAGTAGGTTTATGAATATTTGCTGATATTTGATATTTGCTTGATGAACAAATAGTTCAATAGACTCCAGAACTCGAGCTGTAACTATGCTTAAATGAAGTGAAATACTTGCAAGCTATAAAGAAACCTACACACAAAACTTAAGAACATTAACTCTAGAAAAAGAGACTTGATTAGGCATAAAGCAGATGAGATAACAAACTTAAAGATTCTGGATAGGATATACGATAGGAACTGTAGAGAAACTGTATTAAAAAAGCTATGCATAGAACAAAATCCAGACGTCAACTTCAAAATGTACTTATGGAATATAAAGAACAGATCATAGACCAAATTTAAGAAGTATCTATCATGTATAGTCTATGTACTATATAGCTACAAAGATATGTATAACTACTATACACTAGGTATGTATCTATGTAACCATTCCCATTTACTATATATGATATCATAGTCATATCATAATTAACAAATGACGTTTCGTATAAACCTTGTTGTTGTTGCAGGTTGTTTAGCTCACACAGATATAATGCGAACAAACCCTTCGAAATGGCCCAATTGACATTTAACGCTGCCTTTGACCCGCGTGTCCAAGCCGTAACAGCCGCTGCCCGCACGCTCTCCTCTCCCACTCTCACTCTCCCACTCTCTCTGGCTATCTATCAAACATCACACACACACACAGAGGGCGCTGCAATTAACCGCAAAGGTTTCCTTTTGTTACTCTCCACTCTACACCGCGCCCTCACTCAACTCTCACTCCATCTCTCCCTCTCGCTCGCTCTCACTCTTAACAGCGTCTTCTGTGCCTAAACGAACGAACACGAACCCGAGAACACGAGCACACGAACTGCGAACACGAATACGAATTGTTGTTGCTGGGAGTTGGGCTGGAGTTTGTCGTCGTCGTTCGTTAGCTTTAAGTCATGAAATAATAATAGGCCTCGCCGACGTAACTTTAATGGCACAGTTATTAACTTTTGTCCACGGCCAGGAAGTGAACTCGGAACTGGACTCGGTCGGCAATGTCCCGCTCTATATTCCGATAATATTGTTTTCGCTTATCGCAATTATTATTATGTTTTCTGGTTGCTGTTGTTCTCTAATATAGCTGAAGGCTTTGTCTGCTGCGTGTTTCCCTTTTACCCTCTCTCTCTCTATGACAAAAGCCAATTTCAATTACCTGAGTGATAAAAATTTTTCCATTTTCCTCTTCATTTGGGTTCCAGCCCAATTTCCATTAAGGTCGCACCACAGTTTTAAGCTTTTATTATTATTATTTAGGATTTTTGAGAGTTTTCTTTTTCGCAAATTTTCATTCAGCTTTAAAACTTTTGCGCTTTGGAGCTTTCCCACTGTCAGCTGTTTGAGTTCCCAAGCGCCCTTTTTGCAAGTACTTTAGAGTTCGAATAGACCAAAAAGTGTATATAGATCAAACAATGTTCTCATGTTATTATGTAGCTAAAATAACAAAGGAATAACTATGGGAAGTCCGCTCTGACATAGGGTATAACTATGGGTAATAACTATGGGAAAATGGGACTTCCCATTGTTATTCTCTCCTCTTTTCAGCAATTTTTGACAGCCTTTTGCCAAAATTTTGACAGTTCTTGATTATTATAATATACAAATATATGGTTTTAAAATATCTTAAGAGTTTCACTATATAATCTATATATTTTTATATTTTCTATACTATACTTTACTGTTATATTCAGATAGTTAATGCATTTGCTGATAATTCCAATTCTAGATAAGACTATCGATAGTTCTCCACTTCTAAGCTATATAAGGTTTATCAAAAGGCCTATAACACATATAACCAACGATATTAAGTAACATTATCCGACAGCAGAGATGAATGTAGATAAAAATTGCAATTGAAATCAATTCTAAAGCGAAAGCGGATATCTATGAGTAAAGCTTGAACAGGATATGGAAATACCTTTATAAAGACAACATAAATTATATATATTGATTCATTCTATTCAAAGTAAATGCCAAAACGGATATCAACGGAACGAATCATTATTCAAAAGTGACACTGAATGACAATTGTTATGCATATGCATACATATACCTACTATCTACAGATATTTATCTATAGATATGTATATATCCACATATGCAATTTTTACTACAGTAAATCAGTCAATCAATCAATCACTCAATCAGACAAGTGTTGTGAATGGTTCGTAAAGCTAAGCCATCTACAATTACAACTAAGTCAATAAATAACAAAAAAAAGCAAAATATATTCGCTAGCTGTAGAGTTGTATACCTCATGAAAGTGACTAAGCAGGGTAGGTTGTTTGTAGTAAAATGTATAAACACATATATGAATGTATATATATATTCCTGATCGACATCAATGTCAGCTTGTTAACAACTTATCGATAACTTTTCCTAAATTGCATGAAATCGATAGAAACCGATATTTCATTTTAGTTATTTAAGCATATCTCGTATGTTTTAACAGCTAGAGTCCTCCAATTTTGTATATAGACTCTACTTAAGTATGTTAATATTTCGCTCTTTGAATACGTAAGCCCATTAGAACCCAAAAATCGAAAGAACTTAGTTTTAAGGTTACAAAATGTAGTTTTGGCTTATATAAACATTTAGCAAAACATATTTCCCTTCTAGAAATTGAATTTAGGTCTAATACTGCCTTACAAAGGCTTAAAGTTCTTTTGAAGAATCTATCTTTTTGTAATTAAAGTTGAATCTTCCAACTTTTTCCATAACTTCAACTTATCACCTATTATAGGGCATCTGCTAGTCGTGCACAGCCATCGGCTGCACTCTTACCTGTTGTAATTGAGATTTGTAATCGAGATTTTGCATTGCCATTCAAATGAAATGCAATACGATTATTACGTCTAGCTGAAATTACCTAATGCCAAGCCGAATGAAGTAATAATCAATAAGGCGCAATAAGGCCAGACAAAATATATATTATATATATGGTATATATATATATTTATAGTATATCTGTTTATCTGGCATTTTATGGAGCAAATGGAATGCAAAAATTTGTGTCGTAAATTGAATTCAATGAAAGAAAGTCGTAAATTAAATAATTAATGCAATAAAATTTTTATATATAAATATTGCAATACACACACACACACATATACACACACAGCATGTGGCATATGCAACCAGTTTATGAACACAGACAAAACACATAAAAAAAAATATATAAAATTAAAATAAATAAAAAATTGCAAATTTCCAAAATGCGCACAAAATTTGTAAACGCAAAATGCAAATTAAAAACGATCAATAAAAATGCGAATATATCAATAAAAGTCAAAATGCAAATTTTCAGTTGGCAATCGGCAAAGTGACGAACGATAAAACTGAATATGGAAACGAATTGAATATGGAAAATTTATTATAGCAGCCAAGGGAGAGAGAGGGAGGGAGAGAGAGCGAGCTGAGGCAGTATCTGTGCTATGTGCCAAATATAGCTACGATCCAACAACTGCTACAACAACAACAACAACAACTTCAACGACGACGACGATCGAGTACCCCCATGGGTGCTAAATATCGAAAAAGCGAATAAATTTTCGTGCACTTTTCGTATGCAATGCGCAGATACAGAGAAACAGATACAGAGGCCTAGAGAGGAGCGCGTGAGTCAAGCGTGAGCACAAGCAAAAGCTAGTAGTGAGAAGAAAACAAAGTGGAGATCATAGATATGTGTATTAAATAATAATAATAAAATTAATAATAATAAATAATTCTAATAAACTTCATATATTAAAACAAAACTACATAAACAATAATTTCATTTCATATATTTACCTATTTAGCCTCATCTAAAAACTCTCCACAACATTTTCGCTCTATTTCTGCTTTGCATAACTATTTTTCGTGTTTACTGAGCTTTCTAGTTCACCTCTCACTCAGTCTCTCTCACTCTACCTCTGCGCCCATCGCTAAGTCCACGTCACGATGCGACGCGTCGGCAGTCAGAGAGCAATCATCATCATTAGCAGCGGCGCGCGCGTAGGCAGCGGCAGCGACTGCAGCAGCGGCGTGGATCGGTAGCCGACGCCTTGGGGAGCTTTATTTGCTGTGTTTTTTTGTTTTCGTCGGTTTGGGGCGGTAGCTGCGCTGCGCTGGCGACACGAAGCGTACGCCGCGTCGTTTGCTAATTAAAAAATGCGCTCGCTACAAAATAAAACTTAATTGCGATTGCATTTTGCGATATGCGCAGCGCGAGGCGACGCGACGCGACGTCGTCGGGCATTGGCGCAGCAATTGAGTGTAGCGTTCCGGCAGAGGCAGAGGCAGAGGCGGAGCGCACGGGGCGTATGAGTGAGCGCCGGCAATGCGCGTTGACAACAACAGCAACTGTAACAACAACAACAGCAACAACAACATAGGGCCAAATTGAGCACAAGAGCCCACTCGACTTTTGTAGCACGAAAACGTAAGTAAAATAAAATAAAACCTGCAACAACTACAACAACAACAACAACAACAACAACAACAACAAGTTTAAGTGATGGAGAAATCTGAAGCACAGACGAGCAGCACAACTCGCCGCCGAGTTGCACTTTAAACAGGTTCAGACCTGCTGCTGCTGGGTACAGTGGCCAGCAATGCAATTTGGTTTTTTATTGCGCGACGCCACTGCAGGCAACGGGCGCGCTTAATAAAGATTGATTTACACACAAACACAAACACAGGCAGGGGCAGAGGCAGACACTGCCTGCAGTTGCGCTGCGCTGCTTTAATGGGCAGAGCCAGCGCATAATATATGCCCAAAAATGAGCGCACAAAGCTCAATCGTTAAATATGCTCAATTGTTCGACTCTACAAGGCGAAGAAGGGCTACGATTGCCAAATGATAATGAGAGCAGTCGAGCTCAAAAGCAAAATCTCTACAAGGCGAAGTAGATTCACAAGCGCTCAATGCTCAAGCCCTGCACTCTCTGCCGACCTCTCCTAACTCTCCATCAGCTAAACTCTATTGCTCGAGCTCTCCAACACGCGCATGCAAGGCAGCGAAAGGCTGCCCTGTGCTGCCGATCTCTCCTAACTCTCCATCAGCTACGCTCTATTGCTCGCACTCTCCAATATGCAGCGAAAGGCCGCAATTGCCAAAATGTATAATGACAACTGACAATGAGAGCAGCAAAGCGCTCAACGCTCGACGCTCTGCCGATCTCTCCCAACTCTCCGACAGCCGAGTCGAGTGCAAGACACGCTCAAGTGCCAGTTGCGCTGCATAAAGGCGAAATCAAAACGTAGCAGGAGCGTGTGCAAGACGTTGAAGTAGAGCGCAAGCAATCACACACTCGCACACACACACATGCATATACAATGTATACAATTCCAACAGCGACGCTGCCTGCCTGCTGCTTGCTCCCAATCAAAGTGACGTCGACGTCGACGTCGATGTCGGCGTCGAGCGCAATTGCCATTTATGGCCTTGATTTATGTATCTCTGCTACTGGATCTCTAATGCGAGCGCAGACGTACAAACACACACACACTCACACACACACGTACGGCGAGTATATTGAATTTATTTGCAATTTATTTCATTTCCTTGGCTTGCGGCATGCGGCGAATGTCCGAACGGTCCGAAAGATGCATGGCAATGTCTCTTTGCGGCAGATTTCTGTTGTCGTTGTTGTTGTTGTTGTTGTTGTTAAAGTGTAGCCAAGGTAATGGGAAAATGCTGACTCGACAGCAATTTTCCAAACAACAGAAAGGGTCAAACTAAGCTCCCCAGTTTATTGACAGTATGTGTGTGTGAGTGTCCCCCGTCTCTCTCCCTCTCCCTCTCTCTATGTGTGTGTTTGTAAAAGCTTACGAAAAGCTCTTTTGCATAGCTGGGCCATTAGATTAACTTCAGCTGACCTCAAGCTCTAGCCGCAAATCCAATAAACACCCATCAATTTATTTATTCCAATCAAATATTTTATGTGCTCCATTGGTCATAACGGTGCTTCGATTTAGCACATCGTTTGGACGTCATCAACAACCCCAAAAAGGCCAATTGCTCTAATCAAAAGCAACAACATCCCCCGTTTCGGCGCCCAACAATGCGAATTCGCATTCGATTCGAAAGTTAAGATTGTAACCCGATATCATCATCGCTGAACCACTCGCCGCTCAATTGAAGCGAGCATTAGACGCCATTGTTAAGAAAAGCAGAAGAAGTTGAAGATGAAGAGGTAGAGATGGAGACAGAGAAAGAAGAGGAGGAAGAGGCGCTCAACCACACTTCACTTACATCTCAAGAATCATTGATACTTTGTAAAGCTGCCCCAAAAAAAGAGGGAAATAAGTTAAGCCCATTTTAAGAGCCGATACTTGAGCATAAGCCGCAGCAATTGAACAGTGGAAAGTTTTAGATTGTCAAAATTTAACTACTTAAAGTCAACTGTTTGAGCTCTATTAAACAAATTTGGTTGATATACCAAAAGCTACATTGATTTATAGCTAGTTTGACAAGCTGCGCTATACAGATAAACATAACTTATCAAACCTTGGATTAAGTCAAATACTATCCAATTGAGAGGTACTATATATAAGAAAGTAGCTTTAAGGTCCTATTCCTATTTCAACAGCTTTGAGTTCTTGTTTTCTTCACACTCCTCAGTTTCTTAGTAAACCTCATTGAATTGTCTAGTATTACTATAATGCCTCATATATTTATTTGTCTATATTATAATAACATATTTTACAAGGGCTCTATCTATATATCTATCTATCTATCATCTATCTGTCCATCTATCTATCTACTTGTCCATCTATCTACCTATCCATCCACCTATCCATCTATCACATATCTCTATATTTCTCTATCTCTCTATATTGAATGAGGAAAAACATACCCTATTTGACAGACTGACTGACACAGACAGACGGACGGACTGCTCGCTTCATTCAAGTATTACTAAATAATTCTTATAAATTAATAGAATTTTGATCATATAATTATCCATTCTACATACTAGTAAATTGTAGTCAAAGTAATACCCCAATAACACTCCATATAAATATAGCCCACATAGCTTTACTTTCCATATAAACTCATTTCATAACTCAACCCAAAATATTATTCTAAAAGAACTCCAAAAATAAACCCAAATTAGTTAACATAATCTTCTAAATTGCCAAAAGAAATCTTCCCCTCTGTCAGCTCTTTAGCAAATGTAGAACTTTCGACTACCAGGAACTGTGTGTAGCACTGCAAATACTTCAGACTCGAATGCTTCGTACTTCTAACTAACTAATCTAATGGGTTTTTGTTTTTTTTTTTTTTTTTGTTTGTTTATTGTTTGCACAGTTTAGCAGCGTCAACTTAGCGGCGTTTCGACTTAATGAGTTCACAACGGAGGCTAAATGCGAACTTGCCTCTGCCCCAGCCCCTGCCACAGCCCCCGCTCCATCTCCAACTGGGAACCCAACACATTTGTGCACATATTTGCCTATTTGAAAGCGAGCAAAGCTTGATGAAATTTATCATTTTAAATGGAAATTCAAGTTGAGGTTGGCAAAGCGAAAACCTTGATAAGTGTCGCAAAACTCCAAATTTTACCTGAAGCAAAAAGTACAAAAACAAAATCACTTGTATGTATATGTATGTATGTCTAATATGTATCTCTATCTAAGTATACATTTGCCCAAACACAGAGTAAGAGTTATATACAGTATGCCACTAAAGTCACCGTACCCTCGATACATTTGGTATGTGTTTGTACATCTATATAGAGCTACATTCTGAGTTTCAATTTCGCAAAAGTAGATTTAAGCCAAATTGCTAAAAGTTTTACAGTTCAGCCAAAGCAAAGATTTGATCGTAAAAGGTCTTACAAAAAGTGTCTAACCAAAGTAAATATTTGTGCGAAATTTTTAAAGTTTTAGAGTTCATTAGACTCTAAATGTTTTATTGAAATTCTTAAACTTTTGTTATAGAAATATAAGATGTATGATTAGGGTGACCAGACGTCCTGGAATTCCGGGACATGTCCCTCTTTTTTCAAGACAAGTGAAGAATATTTTTGAGGAAAGCAGCTTTTTGCAACAAATTCGTCGATTGTCCCGAAATGGCCTGAGGCCGATCTGGTCACCCTATGTATGATATATAAATGTAATATCTATAACTTTTTGGGATATGTACATATAGTATGCCATATAGAAGTATTACTTCTGTTTTAAAATTAAATATTTCTGAGTATATGTTAAATATAGCAGATCAAAGCTTTTTTTTCCTAGTTTCCTAATTATAAGATAGTAGTATAGTAAGCTCTAACTCGCAAAACTAATGAGATATTGATAGATCCTTGAATGCTCTAGTCCCGAATCAGTCAAAGTTGAATATATCGTTAATAACATGAGTTTATTGTCAGAAATGTTTCGAAAAGTTAGTTTATAAAGGGAGGTTTCAGGTATTATGAGCTCTACTCAAACTAAACTAACTAAAACTTAATTCTCTATTGCAGCACCTCATCGCAAGAGCAATTTGGCAACGCTGCATTAAGATTTTATGGCGAATTCTGAAATTGCAGCGAAATAATGGCGAAATTCTTTCTGCCTTTGCTCAACGTTAACGTTGCGAAGAACGTAAAAGTTTTTAAAGCTAAATGCAAACCTCAAATGTGGCCTAACGTGGTATAGTCAAAGGTACATAACTACACACATACATATGTATGTATATAATATGTATATGTATGTATGTGTATGTATATAATGAGTATTTTCTCTAAATTGCTGCGAAAATTCTGCAAACTCATGGCATTTGAGACACGAAACAAAGAGATTTTCTACTTTGGACACGCCGCAACATTAAGTTTGAAGACTAAAAGTAAAGAAGAAGAGGAGAGAGAGAGAGAGGGAGGGAGCAGGGGGATAGAGGTGGATAGAGTTGGACGCCGACGGACGACGACTTTGAGAGGTCAGACACAAGATGAACAAATTGTTTTTACGCATTTTTGCGTGAAGTCAACAACAATAAATATAAAGCAACAGCAGAGCAGAGCAAAGCAGAGCTGTGGGCAGAGCAGAGCGCAAAAAAGGCAGCGCTAATGCGAACCGAGAACAATGGAAATGAAAATGCCAAAAAAAACAAAACGAAACTAAACCAAACGCACAAACTAAAAGCAAACTACTGAGCGACAGAGAGAGAGAGCGAGAGAGTCAATGCACAAAAGTTTCTAAAGCGTAAATAAGTTTTTTGTATACGGCTTTATTTTTATTGCATTGCGAAGCTTAAAGTCTAAAAAGTATCTTATCTCTGCTGGCGAGCGACGACGCAACGTCTCAAGAGAAACGACGCAAAAATCAACAACAACAACAAGAGCAGCAGCAAGAACTTACACACACACGCATACATATGCAGTCACATGCTCGCATGTGTTTATTTTTAGCTGACGTTGAAATCGCCGCTGCCTCGCCGTCTGTTTACGTCGCATCGCTGCGTCTTACGTTCGCCGTCGCTGACGCCGTCGCCGTCGTTGCCGAAGCGTTAACTCGCTAACTAGACGCTCATGTGCCAAGAGCAGTCGTGGCCGAGCGGTTAAGGCGTCTGACTAGAAATCAGATTCCCTCTGGGAGCGTAGGTTCGAATCCTACCGGCTGCGAGTGAGAAATTGACGCGCCGCCGTCAATTTTTTTTTTATATTTATTTTTTATTCTTTTACACACTTCATTTCGTTTTGAGTTGTTTTTGTTTTGTTCTAGCAGCAGAGCCCACCCACATTTGCGTCCGTCTGCACAGTCCGTTTTCTACCTGGGGAATGAGTGAGTGAATGAATGAATGGGCGAATGCTGTGTGCAGCAATGCGTTATCTGCTCTTCCTCTTCTTCTTCGTTTTGTTGTTCTTCTTGTTGTTGTTATTGGCTTTTGTCGGTTAGCATGTTTTACCTGCGGGCCGCGGCACAACGGCTAAGGCGACGGCAATTTTTATGGCATTTTTTATCTCCAAAACAACAACAACAAAAACAAGAGGCAGAGCGTTGCCACACTGTTTGCCTGGGCACAGCTTAATCTGGTCTGCTGTCGCCGCCGACGCCGCCGCCATTTTATGGTTAAGGTCGAACGTCAATGCGTCGGCTTTGAATTTTTTGTTTTTTGTTTTTGTTGTATAGAAAATTTTTACATGAAATTGTTTGCCGTAAAAGCTGCTTATGTGCCTGTGTGGGAGTTGAAACGTGCCGATTGCCGGCTTTTAATGCCCAGGGATATATGGATATATGGACTAATAATATGTGCGGGCAAGCGGCTAAACGGGTAAGCGGGTAAGCGGGTAATGGATACGGAAACGGATATGGCGAACATGACTATAGATATCCAAAGCAAATTATGGCAATTGAAAGCGAAACAAGAACAGTTATGCTTGTGTGTATATAGATATTTGTACATATAGATACAGATATAAATATAAATATGTATATATATTTATATGTTTTATTTTGCAGACAAATTGTGCAAACGTGTCGATTGGTATTGTAAAATGTTGCAAGTAAAATTGACTTGCCACACGCACATAACTGAAGTCATTTAACAGCTTCAATTCAAGCCAGAAAAGGGCTATATAAAGCTTGTGAAAGTCAGCTGAAAACCCGCTAAATTGTAAACTTTTCTTTATGCAAAGCTTTAAATATCTTATCAATAGGTAGACTATATATAGTCTATATAGATAAGATATTGTCAATGGAAATATTAGCTGAATTCTGTATTTTCTATGTATGTATGGTTTGTTCTACATGATCTATAAGTTCTATATGTTGTATACATGTTCCATATGTTCCATATGCTCCATATGTTCTCTGTACTCTTTATATTCCATATGTTCCATATGAACTCTATACTCCATAGATTGCTTATGTTATATATGTTCTGTATGTTCCATCTATATGTTTCATATTTTCCATATATTTTATTTGTTCTATACATCTTCTATGCTTCCATATGTACAAAATATATTTCAACATAAACTTTTGATTTTTTAGATGTTGCTCTATATATATTTTTGCGATATGTTAGTATAGAAAACAGTTTGTTTTCTCTTTATATCTTATAATACATACATACATATAATTTACTATACTAATATTAAACATATTTAAGTAATTTCAAAAGACTTACCCATTGCTCCATTCTGTTCTATTAAGACTCCTTTTCCAAAAACCAATTAAAATTTTGAAGCAAAAACTTGATAGAAGCTCAATAAGCCAAAGTCTTTGCCTTACCTGTTGATTATAGAATAGTTTAGGTGATTTTAAAAATATATATATTAGATATATATACTATATTTATTTAGCTAAGACTTTATACTAAAACCTCAGATACTTTATAGCTTGTTTATAAGATACAAGGGGAAACAAAATATATTTTTATATTTTAATAAAATAAATCTCTTAATTATTTGATCAAATTTTTTCATGATTTTCCAACTTGTTTTTATGGAAATTTATTCATTTATCATTCGTGAAACATGCAATATTCATATATATAGAATCGTAATCTTTTTTTATATTTTATCTTAATCTTTAAGCCTCTCTCAAAGCTTGCAAATATTTAAGCATATGCAAAGCACATGCAAAGCTCTTCTAATCACAAGCTCTCATATCATTCCAAATGAACTAAAGTACATATACATATATGTATATATACAGATATATATGTATATATACAGATAGGTATTTATACATCTGGCTTAGCTGGTTCACTGCATACATTAACATTCAAAAAGGCAGCCCAAGTTGACGTTCCGATGTTAATCAGCTTCAATAAATTTGATATGAAATTTATTTTTTGTTTTTCAAAGCTGTAAATTCTTCACTTCAAATGAATTTCAAGCTGCTTAGACGCCGGAATTTGTTGAATATGTGTAAGTAGGGTATATTGGTTTTATTTGGAGTGTGTGTAGTAGGTTGAAGGAGGCGTGGCTAATACCATAGAATATAGATTCTTTCGAACTTCAAAAGGAAGGTGAAGAAAAGAGAAGAAACGAGAAGGACAGAAAACAAGATAGGAAACGAGAAGGTAAGAAAACGAGGAGGAAGAAAAAGAGAACGATAGACAGCAACAGGAGATACACTGAGTCGGCTTAGCCATGTTTTTGTGTCTATCTGTCTCTCTTCCTGTCTGCCTGTCCGTCTATGTGCCCTTCCTTCCGTCCGCCTGTTTATCTCTTTGAGCCTGATAGATCTCAGTATCTTATAGTCAACTTAAAATGTGGTACAGCTCAAGTTTGCTTAAAAAATCGATAACTTTTGCCATTTATCATAGAAATCGATTGAAATCGATATCAAAGGTCACATATTCGAGTCTTTCTCAGGCATTTTAAGTGCTAGACTCATCAAATTTGTTATATAGATACTCCGAAAGCAGACTTAGTCAAGGAGCATTCCAGTTTTTGTATACCTTTCATCTTACCTAGTATCATCGCATGAAGGTCAGGGTATCTACCAGTTGAGCATTGCTAAGTAGAGCTGTCTAAGTTTGTTTTTATTTTCGGCTACTAATTAAAAGTCACAATGAAACACTATAAATATATGTGTATATACTTAGATATACATACATATATACAGCTGTTTATGCCTATATGATACATATACATACATATACATACATATATGTATTATAGTATTCACTTAGCACTGTTTCAAGTTCAAGTCTCGCCTTTTTAACATTCCATCTTAATTCTATAAGGTCTGGCATACATATATATATATATAGATATTATATTAGCTATATATATCTATTTGTAGTATTATCTACATTGAAGGTCCCCGCCATTCGACTTGTTGTGCTGCATATCAATTGATTCAATGCGAATATACAATATATATATCTCTATATATTGTATAAGGCTATAGTCTCTGGGTATTGCCAAATTTAATGCTTTTCCAGTTTCTATATTTGTCATAACTCATCAAACTTATGGCCAATAAAAAATGTCTCAAAATGGCCGCAGCTGGTTTTTTACGCTTCTTTTTTGTCGCCGCCGTAAAAATATATTGCACATATTTTGGATGTGGATGAAACGTTGTGTTTCCAACTCCCCAAATGGAGCGCAATAAAAGCGAAACACTTTTAGATGCTCGTTCGCAAAAGGGAAATGAGAGTATATTGGTTTGCTTTAGTGCAATATCTTTATGTTCATTTGACTGCCTGTCCGTGTGTCTAGAGACTTCAAATTTGGAATAGTTGTTCAGATTTTGTATATACACCGATTGAAAATCCGGCAAAGTAGACAAAAACATAAGGAATTTATAATCTGAGAACTACAAGAGCGCGATGGACCTGGCTTGATCTATACTTTTGAGATTGTTTTGATACTTTTTTGGTTATTTGAGAACTGTGTATGAGATCTATGAGAATGATCTTTATTACCTATATTCCTTATATCATCATATATATACCATATATTTATATCAAATCATTTTGCTATATCAGAAAGTTAAACAAGTAAGAGTGCTGTAGTCGAGACGGCTCGACTACGAGATACCCTGAACCCTGCGAAGAGCCAATCTTCCCAACATTATATTCTTATTTTACATATACAAATATTGCGAGCAACGCACACACACACATACATGCATATGCACGTACGCATAAGCGAGCGCTCTGCTGACTGCGCAGTCAGCGCGGCGACTGCGCTCGGGCTGCAATATGCCTATTGTATGGGAAATTAAATGTTTAATAACTTTTTTTGTGGATAGACTTTCTTGATGAAACTTTCACAGCATATTTATGTCGTTCATATGTGTATATTTGTCAAAGCACAAGTCTCTAGTATTTGAAATACGAATTTTTCAAATTGGGGGCGAAGGGGGCGTGGCATCCAAAATCCAAAAATTACAAAATGTCCGCATTCATTACACAAATCTACACAGTGAATTTGGAGTCTCTACCTCTTACGGTATGCTTAACGGAAGAAAAGTTATCGATTTTTATCGATAATAAGGAAACGGGATGAGTTATCGAAAATCTAAAAAAAACTCGTACTGCGTAGGATATAGACGAGTATTCTCTGAAAATTTCATATATCTAGCTTTTGTGGTTTACGAGATCGCTGCGTTCATACGGACGGACGGACGGACGGACGGACGGACGGACAGACGGACAGGGCTATTTCAACTCAGCTCATCGAGCTGATCAAGAATATATATACTTTATGGGGTCTGCGATGTCTCCTTCTGCCTGTTACATACATTTCACAAAAACATTATACCCTGATTTCCCATTTTCAATGGGTTCAGGGTATAAAAATTGCTCTCATATCATAAACCCACTTCCTACAGAACTATCTATCTCTATTATTCCGTTTTACATCTACATACCTCAAAATATCTCACCTTTATATACTCTCTGCATATCATACAATTCTATTATAGATCTCTCTGGAAACATGATTGTAATCAACTTTAAAGAGTTATATATAACCCTTTTGAATGTCATTTCCATAGACAACTGTTTACTTTTTCGGACCCCTTTTGACTCGTTAGGCAAAGCTAAAATATGCACCCCCTGGAAAACTCAATTATGAAATATTTTTCAGACATGTCGTAACGTATGTGTTTCCTAACACAAATGAAATATAATTAGAATTTTTAATGAGTTTTAGAAGAAGTTAAAAAGTTATAAATAATAATATAACTGTATGAGATTATAGCAGAAATTAGAGAGATCTTCGAATGAATGATGTAGGGATGATCATTGAGGTGGGGAACTAGGAAAATATGACTGTAAATAGAGTTTAATGAACTTAGGATAGTTCCTTATTGTGAGTATTATTAAGTTTTAGTAGTTAGTAGCTCTAGTTGTAAATAGAGTACTTGTTATTAGAGACAGGTAGAGAAGAAAGATAGAGTAAAGATAGAGTTCTATCAAATGCCTGCTCTATTGGAACAAGTAGTATAACCTCAATTTTAAGATCTTGGACAATTGAGAATAGAGAGAGAGACAGAGAGAGACAGAGAGAGAAAGAGAGAGAGAGGGAGAGAGAGAGAGGGAGAGGGAGAAAGAGAGAGAGAGAGAGAGAGAGAGAGAAATAGAGAGAGAGGGAGAGAGAGAGAGAAAGAGAGAGGGAGAGAGGGAGAGAGAGAGAAAGAGAGAGAGAGAGAGAGAGAGAGAGAGAGCTAAAAGCTTTGCTTAACTTTTCTTTGCCTAACTCATCATCAATATGCTATAGAAACGAGTATATATGTATCTTAGTCCCAAGAATAGTAATTCTATAGAGTATCAACTCAAAACTCTACTTAACTCTAGAAAACTCCATAGGAAGGTTCAACAACTTTTACGAAATGTCAATGAAAGCAAAGCATAAAACTCAATCAAAGTCCAATTCGATTAAGTCGGCTACATATATTGATATAGTATATGTACTTACATATATATATAGTATATATAGTACAAAGGGAAACATGACTCACGTATTATGCGCTGTTGCATGCTTACATATGACAGCCAACAACAAATGGCGTAATTGAATTTCCTGCTGCTGTTGCTTTTGCTGCTGCTGATGCAAAATTGCAGCGATTGTAGCTGCAGCTGCAGCTGTTGTTGTTGCTGTTGTTGTTGTTGTTGCTCTTGTTGTTGCTGTTGTGAATGCCAATCAAATTGGTGCAGCTCGCGCCGCAGGGCGTCGACGGCAGCGGCGGCGGCGGCCGTCCGTCCGTGTCGTCGGAGACAGCGACAGAGCCATCAAATAGCTGTCAGGGACACGGCACAAGGACTTTGCATAAGTGTGCGTGTGTGTGTGTGTGTGTGTGTCTGTGTGTGACTGTTATGACGCCATTTTATAAATGCCAACACGAGTTGAACTTTAAAAAGTTGCTGTCGCTGTGCTGTGTTGCTGCTGGGGCTGCTCAACTGGCTGGCAAACAACAATTAAAAATAGTTAATTAAGATTTATTTAATCGAGTTGCCACCTAATTGCATTAACACTTAGCGTTCGCGCTGTTCATTTAAATTTATGAATTCGCCACTCAGCGCAAAAGTTTCATAAAATGCCAAGCTCTGGGCGCAAGAAAGAAAATGAAATTGTTGGAAATTTTACGAATATAATTAAAACGATTTTCCATGAAATTTAAAATGAATTTTTTGCTCGGCAGCTGGCAGTGCGAGCGAGCGAGCGAGAGGGACTGTAAGAACGGACAGTATGAAGCGAAAACTGTGAAAATAAAGCAAAGTCCGTTGGACGCAGAGCGAACTTTACAAACACACACACATGTATACATGGCTACATATACAGACAAGTCCCTCAGTGCAGCTCATCCCGCTCTCGCAACCCAAACAACCAACGAACTGCACGCAAACAAGGCGAAAAAGCTAGAAAATTGCAAAGCACAAGCAGCAGCAGTAGAGAGAGAGGAAGAGTGCGGCGAAGAGAGCAGTAGCAGCAGAGGCTAAGGCAGCGGCAGCGACAGCGACAACGACAGTGGGCAGAGAGAAGGCGCACTTTATTTTGGGGCCAAGGGAATGTATAGTTGAAGAAGAAGCAGAAGTAGAAGTAGAAGCAGCAGCAGCAGCACAATAAGCAGTTGAAGACGAAGCCGAGAATAAGCAAAAAACTTTACAGCCTGCACTTGAGTGTATGCGTGTGTGTGTGTTTGTGCGTTGTGTTGAGTGAAGATTGCGAGCAGCTGAATAGCAGCAGCATCAGTGTAAGAGTGGGAGAGAGGCGAGCGGGCGTAAGCGAAAGCCAGCAGGACTGAACGGCAAGGGAATAGAGTAGAGGAATAGAAAAAAGCGAACTGAGCTAAGCAACTGCTTGATGAATGGTTAGAATGGGTCGGTCGGTCGGCAGCGGGAGGGTTTGTGGCAGAGTGAGCAAATAAAAACAAGCGACGTCGCCGCCGCAGTCGACGACACATGACAAATGGCGCGCTAGTTGATGGCAACAGAGGCAGCAGCAGTGGCTGCGGCAGAGGCAGTGAAACTTTTGTAGTGGCAGAAAAAAACTGTAAAATAAAATGTCTGCAGACAAGGGTGAGCTGGGTATGCTGTGTGTGTGTGTGTATGTATAGCTGTGTGTGTGCATGCAAATAGCAAACCTTGAGCTGTGTGTGAAAAGTCAAAATAGAAATAGTATATAAAATTTGTGCTCCATTTTCTTTCGGGGGGAGCGCGCCGCGCAATTGCAATTTAAAATTGCTGTCAGGCAGGCAGTCAGTCATGAAATGAAATACGCCAGCCAAAAAGCCACAGCAGCAGCGCCAGCAATAAGAACGGTAAACTAAAAGCACAAGCAAATAGCAAATACAACAGCAAAAAGTACATTCAATTTGTTCATACAAATTTATCGCTTGTTGTGGGAGAGGGTGTGAGAAAGAGAGTAAGGGGGAGAGGAAGAGTGTGTGTGAGTTACAGATAGAGCGACAGAGCGTGTGTGGGAGAGCGGGAGAGCGAGTATGTGACGCGGGCAAATGCTGTGGAATTTTTGTACGAAAAACTTTGATTTTTTTTTGTGTGTAAAGCAACAAAATGAATATTTTGTTGAATGTTTTCGAAACGTGTTCCTGTTTCACACAATATGCGAGCGCACATAGTCCATACATACATATTTATTATTGTTTATTTATGATGCCCTTGTCGACACTAAACAACAAGTTCAAACTTTTAGCTCGGTCTCCATTATACAGTTCACACTGGCATACATACAGACATGCATGTGCATGTGTGTAAGTGCCTGCATGTGTTCATATCTAAATGCATACATAGTACTTACACACACATACATGCATTCACATACACACACATAAGTCAAATATATTTCTGACATTTATCGTCAAATACTTTTCTCGTATTCCTTTTACACATTCTTTCTAAATTTGTAAAAGCTTTTATGATATTCATGGTATCTGTATATAAGAGTATATAATAAGTATACTATATAGAAATATGATATAGCTAAAGCATATGTTTCGTGTATGAATGTATAATGAGTTGTTCTAGTTCTTCAAAATAAAGTTAAAATTGACATTGACACATTTACTAAACAACTATACATAAGTACTACAATAAAAGATTTATATCTTTATCTAACTAACTGAAAAACTGACTGTAAAGTTTGGATAAAAACAACCAGAACTTTAACTAGGCTATAGACTAAGCTAGACTATAGAGTACTATAAAAATAATGATATCTCGAGCTCTCTGCTACATATTCCAATCGAAACTTTCATATCCGATGCAAAAGTTGTATTATTTCTGCTTATCAGAATATTTTTTTGAAATGTATATGAAATCTCTATAACTAACACATATCTGATGTGTATCTGGAAAGTCTATAACAAATAAGCAATAACCAAGTTATTTAAGTAACATTTTCATAGTTTCAACAATTTTAAATGCATTTGACAACAAAGTGGACAGAAAATGCATTGGAGCTGTATATAAAATCTTTGCAATTTCGAAAATTCATCTAAAATGTATTTGAAATAGCTGCAACTATTAAAATTTAACTGAAATATCTGGCTAATGTATCTGGTTTGTATTTAAAAAGTCTGAAACCAAGAAGTGTATTGGAAATCTCTCTAATTAGGGCAAGGAACATAAAACGCAGAAAATGTATATCAAATCTATTCAAAACGTGTTTGAAATCTCTATATCTAATAAAAAGTATCTTTAGTGTATCTGAAATAACTTCAATTTTTAAAATACATAAGTTAGCTGAGATCAGTTATATAATCTTAAAAAGACATTCAATAGATCTTCATAGTTTTCCCAGTTATAACTCAAAGCGGTCTTAAAATGTTCAATCTTTAAAGTCTTTTACCAATATTCTTGGAAACCGGACATATTTAAAGCAAAGTTGCTGATTAAACAATCATGCCTAGTATATATATTATGTATACGTACATATAGAACATAAATGAGAGCGGATATTCCAATGATAATATACCCAAGCGAAAAGAACTTATCACTAAACTGACTCAATCGAGAAAAGAGACCAACTTTAATCTGGGTAAGTTCACAATGGGGTTTGCTTTGAGTTGATAAGAAGATTGTGTGGCATAAACCAAAGATGAGTCAGTAAAACATAATTTATATATATTATAATATAATATATAAACAATCTACATATTATACGCATTACTAAAGAGAAGTTGAACAAACTGAAGCTAAGTAAAGCTGTCAAGTGTTCTACATATACTTGTAGATAGATATTTATAGATCTCTATAATCTCTAGACTCACATATCTCTATAGTAATCGAATGTGCATATTTAATCGAATGATTAATTGTAATTTTATAAGTGATATGTAGAAAACTGTTGCTGAAGTGGGGAATTTCAAATGCATTCCTCTAAATCAGATACGAAAGGGTTTTGTGCTCATATAGGGGTCAAAAATATTCATATTTAATGAGAAATATATATACGTATGTCTATATGTACGCCCGTACAAGTTCCGCTCTGAGATTGTGGCACAATTGAAAGCAATTCGGAATCAATTAGAAAAGAAATTTGAAGAAGTCGAAGAATCGCTTTCAAGTAGCACCGACCGACCGACCACAAAGGGCAGAGGAAAGAGCAAAGAAAACTAAGTTCCGAGTTTTTGTTTTCTCACGCACAAAGCGGCGTTGCTGTCGACGTCGACGTCGACCGCACTTCACAAATGAGTGCACATCATTTTGATGGGCTCCACAATGCCGCAATCTCTCACACACACTCGCTCTCTCTCGCTCAGCCCTTCTCGCCTTTAACTCGTTCGCCTCGCTGCAGCAAAAGTAATAAAAAAGAATTATTTCTGTATATGTGTGTGCCTGTGTGTGTGTTTGTGTGTTGAAAATCAAAAACGAGGCGCAAACATAACAAGGCGAATGCCGGCACAGACGCAACGGCACAATTGCGGCGAGAGCGCGACGGCAATGCGGCGAGAGGCAGGGCATTGCGGCGAGGCTATCATCTTCCATTCCAATGAAGCGAAGTATTTCGAAAAACACGCCAATTGGTCATGTCTCGACCTCGGCGAGACTGCAGCGGGGCTGTGTGTGTGAGTGCATGTGTGCCTGCCTGTGTGTGCATATGTGTGTGTGTTTACGCGCTTATTATTCGATTAACTCGAATGGCCCTGAAGCGGCAATATAACTTTTATTTGAGTTCCGCCTACAGTCGCTGCCAGAAAACAATTCTAGCAAAACAGAAAACAGCACAGAGCGAAGAGCGCATCAAGCAGGTGCATATATACACACACACATAGTCATAGAACATCACTCACTCTCAGCAGCATCGAGTCGCTCAGTTCACACATCGCCCAGCTGCAGAATCTGTATCAGCAGCCAAAAGGCATCTGCCAAACTAAGCTACCCAGCCCACCTCACCCCCTTCTCCTTCTTCTCCTCCTCCTCCCTTTTCATTTTATTTCGGACTGCGCCTGCCTTTGGCAAACGGCATCCAATGAAGCCGCAAAATTGTGGCTGGCTCCGAACGTTGTTCAAAATGGCAAATTGCCATGCGAGCCACAGCCAGAGAGGTAGCCGGGGGTGAGAGTAGCTGCAAAACAAAAGCAAAAACAACAACAACAGCAACGAAATCGAATTCGCTTTGCGTGCTTTTCGCATATCGTGCTGCTGCGGGCGCAGGGGCTGCGGTGGCGGGGGGCTGAGGAGGGGCACACCTTGAACACCCGCAAAACGTGCCGAGGATTCGCTTGGTTAACGCTCATTTTGTTGTTTTCTTTTGTTCACTCACTCGCATGCTCGCTCGCTTGCACACACACACACCAACATACACATCTCCGTCTCTGTCTGTCCTTTGGCTGACCTTTTCATTAGTTTTTAATCGTCGTTCGACATTCCCAAGCGAACGGAGCAACAACGGGTTCAAAGTTGAAGCGTGCAACGGAACGTGTTGCGAAATGAACAACATCAACTGGAACTGGAGCTCTCCAGCTCGAGCTCGAACTGGAACTGGAACTGGTTGCGCCAAAAGGTGACCGGGTTTATCGTGCACCCACATCTCTGGCTAACTACAAATTTTGCTCAATTCCAAGGAAATTGCACAACGAATTCAAATCCTAAATGGAATTTTTGATTAGATTGCAGCAAGGCAAAGATTTTTTTTAGTTTTTCAGCTGCTCGTTGAGCTTTCACATAAAATGAATGCTTTCTAGCTGGATCTAGATTAACTTTTATAAGATTTTGTCTACAAATGTAGTTCAGAAAATAAATTGAAAATAAGAAAATTTATATAAATATGAAGAAAATCTTTAATTGAAGCTTCGACTGCCTAGATTTGGGATGTACTTGCATAGTTAGCTTATTTAAGCCAAGGTTTATCAAGTTTCTTAAATTCAAATTTGAACTCTAATTAAGTTTATTCCAGCTATACTTGACTTTATGAGTAAACGTTCTTAGCTTAAAAGCATAAGCATATACAGAATATATATAGAACCTCTCCTTTAGGAATATATTACTTATAATTTCTTCAAAAAGAATGCCTTGAATCGACTTATTTCTACTAATTCCCAGCTCTGTCTTTCCTCTTCTCGGCTGTAGTTTTCTCTCCATCTTTTCGTCTCTTCTCTTCACTTCTCTTATCTAGACTTTTCTTCTCTTCCCTAGGCCTTTCTTTTATTTCTATTCTTTTCTCTTTTCTTTCATTTTCTTTTCTTCTCCTAGCTTGTCTCTTTCTCTCTCATCTTTCATCTTTCATCTTTCATATCTCATATCTCATATCTCATATCTCATATCTCATATCTCATATCTCATATCTCATATCTCATATCTTCTATCTCCTATCTCCTCTCTTACTACTCATCTCTTTTCCTCTTACTCTATAACCCTTTTCAACACTTTATGCACTTTCCAGTGTTGCATAATTCTGCATTAACTCAAACTTAATAGTTTTTATCAACTTAACTCTTTGGGCATTGCCCCCAAAGTTTTGTTCAAGCAGATAATTCTGCCAATCACGGAGGAAAACTTCTGACACTGTCCAAGCCGTCGAGACAGTTGCGAATAAGCTGTTAAAACTACAAAACAAGCAAAAGGCTTACAAATTTTTTGCAAAATTACTTTAGCAAACAGCCTGGCTAAGGCTTTAAATAGTTTTGTGTGGCTTTTTATTTAGGGCAGATTAAGAATTTTAACTTGTTGGAGATGGGAAAGAGAATATGAGAGCAGGAAAGTTTGTTCAAATGGAACAAAAGAGTATCAAAAAGACAAAATGTAATATAGAAGAGTTAGTAATAGTTTGGCATTAGCTATGATAGCTACACACAAGGATTTTTATACAAGAAGCTGCTTTTGTTGGGAGTGCTCGACTAACAGCTACCCGGAACACTTTAGCTATATTGTGTACACATGTATGTGTGTATATAGAAACATACACACATAGACATACAAAAGTACAGCTAGTTCGGAATATGTATCCTAGGCAAGTATTCATTTTATCTGTGTATTCATTAGTAGAATCTATATACAAAATTTGATGTCCCCAGCTCTAATAGTCCTCTAGTTATGCTTCAAAAACCAAGTATCGATTGTAAGTGATTAATAGGTCATTAATGGACATGCAGAAAGATGAATACATAGATAAACAGATAGAAGGGACTGAAACACATCATCTAAATCAACTAAGCTTGAACAAGCACAACTTCTGTAATATATCAAAGAAAGAAGACGAAGAAGATATTACTAATTCTGTTTGTTATACATATACGATTGCCTTTGCCTATTTCCACAGTGTAAAGGACATTAAAACAGTTCATAGATGCTATAGGGAAAGGATAGAAATAAGTATATAGTATAGTTTATATTTAGGTGGTTGAATCTTTAGCAAAATTAAGACTTTGGGGTATATAAAGTTATAATTTCATAGAGTTTTATATAGCTTTAGTGAGATACAAAACGTTTCATATGAATTGAGTATATTTGCTGAAGTTACTAAACAAAGTTCTATGGGAAGTAAATATATTTTGTTTTGGTTTTGCATTAACTCAATTACTACTGCGTAAAAACTTGTTTTTAAGCTGCATTTAATGAATTTGATTTGGATTTAAGCTAATTAAATGAGTTATTATATTATATATTATAATACATTATATGAAATATGATATAATATATAAATATCTGCTCACATATCAAATTTTTCTAACAATTTGTACTATTTTTTGGCGTAAACAGCTCAGACGCCAACCGATACCAACTTTACAATCAATATGAAAACTGTAAGGATTACTATTAATACCATATTCACCTGCTATAAATTGCAACTAAAAGCACTCTAACTGCAACTGCAACTGCCCTACAAATGCAGCTTTAAATGCCAGACAGAAAACATCCATCAAATGGCATCAACAGAAAAAAGCTGATTTATCTATTTGATTGATACGATTTTAATAACAAGCGCAATTAAACGAAGCTAAAAAAATATATATATATAAAAGTCAAATAGATTGCACAATTTAATGTAAATGCAATGAGTAAGAGGGAGTGAGAGAGAGAGAGAGAGAGAGAGAGAGAGGTAGAGTGACAGCGCGTGCTAAGACTATGTATGTATGCAACGAGCGTCTAATATAGATAATAAATCATAACGGTTAAGTGTTTTCAATTACCCAATTTACCAATCGCAAATCGCAAAGCTGGGCACGTTCCAATGCCACCAGCAACAACAGCAACAACAAGCAGGAGAAACCGCTATTTATCAGCAACAACTACAAAGCCGTCGTCTGCCAGACCGACAGGGGGGTTATACAGTTAACTGCAGGCGAACGAAGGCCGGATGAAGCGACGCGACTTTAGCAAAGCTCCGGCAAAAACAAAAAGCTGATAAGTTCGTTTTTCGCAACGGGCGAGCCAAGCATTCCCTGCCCCCCTCACTCCATAACACTCAACTGTCTGTGTGTGTGTGTGCGCAGTAAAGTGCGACATTTTGCTGCTGATTAGGTAGCGTTCGTTTTTAATAAAAGTACGACAAACAAATAAAATACAACAAGTAGCTGCACACACACACACACACACATAGGCACATCGAAACGGCACCCACAACGGCAAAGCTTCGGCCTCGGCCTCGCTCGTTCGTTCGCTCGCGCGCCTTCGTCCTCAACATCTTGCCCGCTCGCTCACTCACTCACTCACTCACTCGCTTGCTCTGCCCCGCCCGACTTTCGTCATTGCCTTGAAGGTTATGGCACGAGCTCGGGCACGTGCCAGTTGTTACGTATTTGCGGCTGTGGCTTTGGCATTATGCATGTGCCACTGTCTATTACTCTGTGTATGTATGTGTGTGTGTTTGTGTGACGACAACGACGACTTTGGTTTTAGCGTGCCGCCATATGTTTCCGGCAAGTGTCCTGGCCCACACTTTGCCAGTTCATCGCCCCTCCCACCGTCCCCGGCCGCCCCTTGGCTTGAGCCATGAAAAGCGCTGAAATCTGCAATGCCAACAAGTAAAACAGCGCGCCCAGGACTTTGCCTTGACACTGGCTGTGCAATTTTCCTAGCGGGGGTTGGAATTACAAATGAAAAACTGACAACGGGCCCACAGTCACAGTGCGACCCACGCTCCCCCACTCCTCACTCCGCCCCGCTCACACTCTCTCCTATCTCGCTCAATCGTTTGCCACAATGCCATTTGGTTATTCGCATAAGAGATGAGCGCGTGACACGAAATGAAAACGCACTGGTGTGGAAGTAGAGTAGTGGGAGAGGGAAAGGGGAAGAGAGTGGACACTTTGCTAATGAGCTTAAGCGCTGTTCAGCTTAGCTTAGATCTATAGCGCGCTGTTAGGTAACAAAAATGAATAAATAAATTGTAAATTGTAAAAATATATATAAATTGTAAATAAAATGTTTATATATAAATGTATTCAAATTCTTATAAAATTAAATAAAATTATTATAAAATAAAGTTAATTCTTATAAAATTTAAATAGCAAAGAGCAAGAATTTATATTTTAAGCTAACTAAATAGGAAATTGACTTAAAAGTAAAAGATAAATAAATTTTTAACATTTAAATAATATTTGCACTATCTTCTTTTAGTTAAATTAATATAATAATTATATAAAATTTAATTTAAAATATATATTTATAAGCAAAACACTTATATAAACGCATACATACCTTATATTATTTATATATTAATAATTCAACAATATATGAAATTCATTTGAAGCAATCTGAAAACAATTTCTCAGCTGCCAAAGCCCGACACGCGCTCATCTCTAAAACGCCGCTTAACTGTAACAGCGAGTGTAACTGTAACCCGATACTCTTATGCGCATATAACGCATAAGTATCTATATCTATATGTATGTATCTGTATCTACATCTTGCCAGCCGCATAAACGACACCTTCTGTCGTCGCCTGTGTCTTCAGCTCCTGCTCCTTCACCTTTGCCGTCTCCTGCTCCCCCCACCTCCCACTTCCTTTGCACTGATTTATCAGCGCTCATAAAACGTTGAGAAAAACGCATTTGTCTATTTGTGAGTGTATTTGTTTTTTTATTATTATTATTATTATAATTCATTCATTTTATTTTGAAAATCAGCTAATTTATTTGTTTAACTTAGAATTTTGTGTGTGGATTACATTGTGTGTGAAGTTGTCTAACAATAATATAATATATATATTTATATATATGCATCTAATATTCTATAATTTATGTTTTTTTATGTGCACACATTCAGATTTCTAAATATAATATAATATATATGTTTATTATAAACTTCTTTTCCTCTTTTCTTTGTGTAAATTTAGTTAATTTTCAGCATGAAAGTTAAAACATTTCAGTGGAACAAACATTTATATAATTTAATATAATATATAGCTTATAAATTATTATAATTTTATAGTATTTTTTGTTTCTTTTTGCACGAAGTTGATTAAAAATTAAATAAATATACAATTCTCTCTGTTCTTTTTTATAGGAATTTTTACAACAATTTCGCTTAGTTGTCATGGCTCTGCTGCAGGTTATCGTTATCGAAAACATTTTGGGGAGGGTTTTTCTTGTCACTCGAAAGGGTTTTTGAGGGTTTGTTTGATTTATGTAAATTTTCAACAAATTCTAACCGAAAAAGGTGGTTGCAACATATCGCAGGGGGTTGTTGGGTGTTTCTACTACTTTATAATATCTATAGCTCGATAACGATAACGATAGCAGTGCTAGCCTGACTTTATAGATTTTATACAATTTATTTTTCAATTATGTACATAGAAATAACAGATGGAAACCGAGAGCAAAAAGGTTACGATTAATTGAGAGAGAGTTTTAAGCAGGATATAGTTGATCGTTATAGACGCCGATATATACGATACACGAAACACGATTTACGATATACGATATACGATACACATACTAAAAGTAGCTAAATTATTGTTATATGCATTAAAGCTTATGCGTTTATCGATAAGTGTCTTTGTTTAAGTGCTTTTACAATTTATCGATAAGAATTTTTATTATTAACTGCTGCACCCTTATCGATAAGTGTTAGTTTAGGCGCTTAAATATGTTGTTAAATGGTTTAAACATTTATCGATACATGCTTCTAAGTTGATCGATTTGTGTTCATTTAGACGATTTAAGCATTTATCGATAAGTGTTTCTTACTAAGTTTGATCGCTTAGTGTTTTGTTTGTTAACATTTATCGATAAGTGTTTGTTGAAGCCCTTTCGACATTTATCGATAAGCACGTAAAACGACTTTTCGAGTCATTTGATTTCTATATATATTTTTATTTAGTTTATTTTGTTTTGTTTTGTTTTTTGGTCGAAGCTTTAAAAAAATTGTTTCTGCTGTTCGATTTTCGTTTTGTTGTTTCTGTCGCTTCGATATTTAAATTTATGTACAAAGTTCGTGCAGCAATTAAACGTAACACTAAATACAATAAAGTATCTACACGTTATTTGAATATATATATATATTTGGGTATATATATTTATATTTATATATATAGGTTTGTATAGGTATATTTTAGTTATATATATTGTTGTTGTTGTTGTTGTATTTTCGTATCTTTATGCTTGACACGCTCAGCTCAGCAAAATCGTTAAAATTTTATCGCCTCAACGAACGTGCGTGGCTCTCTAACTGTATGTCTGTCTCTCTGTCTGTGTGTGTGTGTGTATGAGTGTGTGTGTGGGTTGGCTACTGTTCACACACCACCACCAAAAAAACAAAAGATCTAAAAGTCCAAAATACGCCGCGGCCGTCAACAACCTGCTTCACACTTCGCCGCAGACAGCGAAAAAAAAAAAACAAAATTAGATACAGAAAGAAAAAAAAACACTTCCGATTAAGTTCGCTTCACGTTTTCACATCAAAATTTATATCAATAATTTATATGATTTCTAGATGCGTTTCGATTTTGATTCAAAGCCAAACAAAATACGCCTTTCGCTTGTTCGTATTCCGCCGTAATGATTCCGTTTCGTATAGGTGTCATGTGGGATACCCTATAGGCACATTGAAGTCTATTTAATGTATTTTCGCTGTTTGGTCTATTCAATTTTCCTGGTCGTCAGGCACTTCAGCTGATGAAGCACTTGACGAGTTGCTTTGTGAGTGGAATTTGATTTGTGTTAACTGTATGAATTGGTTCCTTCTACACGAGTTTTATCTATATAAACGAGTTGATTTGTTGTACATTTGTTTTTGCAAGCTAACTCGTATATAAAGTAGCGAGTTAAGCTGACGAGTTATTACTTTAACGAGTAACTCTAAAGTGTTTGTTTGACGAGTTACTCTAAGGAGTTTAAAGATACTCAAACGAGTTCCTCTAACGAGTTACCCCAACGAGTTACCCTAACGAATTACTCTAAGGAGTTTCCCTGGCGAGTTCCTCTAACGAGTTACCCTAACGAGTTACTCTAACGAGTTGCTTTAACAAGTTACTCCGAGTTACTCTAACGAGTAGAAATCGCTTCAAAATGAAGCATATTGCAATAGCGAGTGCCTTCTTTTTGAAGCAATCTCGTCTATTTGTTAGCTCAATCTATCAAATTCGCTTAATAAATGAGGCACTGTCCATTGCTGCCACGATTTCGCTGTATCTATGCGAATTCGCTTCAATTTTAAGGTCTTTAGAAGATTTATTTCTTAGCTCAAACGTCTTCAATACGCTTCAAAATGAAGCACTCGATTCAAATTCGCTTCAAATGAAAGCTCTAGCTATTGCCGCAACGAGTTGTTTGTATTGAATTCGCTTCATAATGAAGCAACGAATTCGCTTTGGCTATGCTTCAAGCACTCGCTACATGTTCATAACGAGTTGTTTGTGTATTAAACGCGCCTTTCTTATAAGTTTTTTCTTCCCTTTAACTTAGAGTTACAAAACTGTAATTGATCCACTAAAAAATTGGTTGTTTTTTTTATCTCTACAAAAAATTTAAAGCATTCGCTCTGTTAACGACGAGTAGGTCCTAAGTTCTAAGAAGCACTTGATAACGACTTAGCTCAACGTAACTAAAAATCACTTCAAAATGAAGCAATGCGCTAGGAATTCACTCGGGTTTCAATTGTAGACTCGCTCTATATATATATATATATATGTTGTTTGCACGATCAACGTGTGTTTGTTCTTAACTATAATTGTTTCTCAACTCTCTGATATATCCAATATTAACAATTTGACTTGAGTTGCTAAAGCAGTTGCCTTTTCTGATAGAACAACGAGTTGGTTCCGAGTGCAGCGAGTTGTTTTCGCTAAGTTTTAACACTTTCATTGATTTGTTGTTGTTTTTGTTACTTTGTGAATAAATTTTATTCGCTTTTTGTTCTTGTTTCTTGTTTCTTCTTTAATTTAAAGATATCTAATCTAAAGCAACGAGTTGTTCCCGATATAGTTCTCTGCGAGTTGTTGTTGTTGTTGTTTCTGTTTATTTCAGTCCAACGATTTCAATTGACATCGTAAGCGTATTCAATGTGGTCTGCGCGCTCGTTTCTGTTGCTGTTTTTTTTTCGCTGATATTTTATAATTAATTTTCGTTCGCATTTTTTGTTTTTTTTTTTTTTTCATTTTTGCTATGCCAAACAGCAGCAGCAACAAAAGCAGCTCTCGCTGTGCTTTATTTATTTATATTTCGCATTTTTGTGTCAGCTTTTTGTTGTTGTTGTTGTTGTAGTTAGCAACAAATACGTTTTATATTTATATATGCATATATATACATATATACGTCATATATTTCCATTACGTTTATAATTTATTTCGACGCGTACTAATTCCAATCGCAAATATTTGCACAGATATTTGCATATGTCTGCGAATGCGCTGTATCTTTAAAAGTATCTGTATCTGTGTATATGTATCTGTATCTGCATCTGTGTGTGTATCTGTATCTTATATCTTGTTATTTGGTATATATGAATATATAGTTTTGTATTCATTGTAAGGCTTACGCGCTGCAGTCTAGTCAAGTCAAGTCATTTCCAGTTGCCGCCTCTCTTTGCGCTTCTCATTGTGCTAATTGCAGTGGCACGTCTCGTTGCTGCGGTTGTGTTGCTGTATCTCCATCAATTTGCGTTCGAGTTCTGATTGCCTTGCAGACTCTCGAGTGGCGCCACCAAATACATTTGCGTGCCGCACATCCAAAGAAACGCTGCATTTCAAATTGTACAAGTACGAGAAGAATGTAAATTGTTATTCATGCTTGAAAATACCAACAAAATGATGTAATGTGCGAGGCAAGCAAGAGTGTGAGTGTGTGTGTGAGTGAGCGAGTGAGAGACTGAGCGAGTGAGTCGTTGTATGCTGGGCGCTGTTCATTAAAAAGGCAAGCAAAAAGAATACAAAATTTAGCACCGAGAAAGCAACTACAAATATAATGAGCTGTGTGTGTTTGATAACGGCATAAATAAAAGCAGCAAACGAAATGAAACGATACGGTGAATTAACAAATGACCAACCAAAGAACCATAGAGAGAGCGGGAGAGTGAGGGGCACAGGCAGACAGCGAGTGCAGGGGGAGCAAGAGAGACAAAGCTAGAGGTGGCCACGGCAGCAGCGGCTAGCATTGACAAGCAAAAATGCTCGCCAAAAAAAGAGTGTGAATACGTAAGAGTGGGAGAACGGCAGAGGCAGGTAGAGAGCAAGGCAAAGGGGCGGGAGGGAGCTAGCTAGAGCCTAAGCTAAGCTAATGCTGAAGACGCTCACTCACAAGCAAAATCCTCGCCTAAAAAAAGAGTGTAACTGCGCGAGAGCGGGAGAGGGGCGCAGGCAGGCAGAGTGTCGCAGGTTGGGCAATTTTGAGGGTGGACAACAAAGCAAGCTAGAGCTTAGGCTAATTTTAGACAAACAACGCTTGCTGAAGAAAGGAGCGTGAGTTGGTGAGTGGAAGGAGAGAGGGCAGGCAGGGTGTGCTGACCAAGGCAAAGAGGAGGGAAGGAGACGAAAATAGCTAGAGCACAGGCTATTAAGCAAAATGCTCGTTAATAGAAAAAGTGTATGTGTGAGTGGGAGAGGGGCACAGGCAGCAAGACTGTGCTGAGCAAGGCAAAGTGGAGAGAGGGAGGGAGACAATGTTAGCTAGAAGCTAGCCTGGGCTAATGCTGAAGACGCACATGCACAAGTAAAACGCTTGCTAAAAAAAAAGAGTGAGTGTGAGAGAGTGGGAGAGGAGTCAAGCAGGAAGAGCATTAGTAGAAGGCGGGGAGAAAGGGAGGCACAGCTAGAGCTACCTAGCTAGACCTGAAGCTAACGTGAAAGACACACGTTGACGAGCATTGCACGCTAAAAAAAAAAATTATTTTTGTGTATAATGACTACTTGAGAAAAACGAAAAACGAAAGAGGAAAGCAAAGGCACAAGCAAAAGCAAAAAGAAAAGAAAGAAAAAACCGAGCAACAAAAACAAGCAGCAGAAAACGCGCAAACACGAAATGTAATTTGTATAATTTGAGTCTCTTCTGCTTGTATTTTATTTTTTATCTCTCTTTTTTTTGGGTTGAGTGTGGGAAACGCGCCAAAAAGAAAATACATATAGATAGAATGAATACAAAGCACTGAGAAGTTAAGCAACAACAGCAAACAATAGAAAACTGAACAAAAAAAAACAACAATATCCAGAGCCAAGCCATTAAAACTAAGTTAGCTAAAAGATACTTAAAGCTAGGTTCGAGAACTCCAAAATAAAAGTTGAAAATGTGTTAAAGAATGTTTGGATAAAGTTGAAGATGTGTGTGTATAAAAATATATATGTTAGGATATGTAGAAGTCGATCAGATATGCCAAAATAGAAGTTAGGATATTTAGAAGTTGAGCAGATATGCAAAAATGTAAGTTAGGATATCTAGAAGTCGATCATATATAAGTTAGGATATTTAGAAGTCCATCATATATAAGTTAGGCTATCTAGAAGTCTAGCAAACTGATCCAAAGCAACTATAAACGAATATATATCAAAACATAATTAAGATCTGAATATTTATAATAATAGATAAGTTAAGATAAGATAGCGTTAGTATAGTATATAGAGAAGTTTATCAATATGTATCTTAAAATGTAGAAATTGTATCTTTAAGTAAGCAGAGTGTATAGAGGCCATAATATAAGAGGTAATGAAAGGTATTATACACAGTAAAAACATTCATATATAGAATAAAAGTAGTATAAAGCCATATTTAAATGAATATTAATGAATGTATTGTATTATAGAAATGAATAAGTATATGAATATGTATATATAGTTTACATAATATTATACTATATATAGTCTTATCTCTTCATATACTCCCAATCTCATATAAGACTATCAATACATGCCATGTACACCCTTATATTAAGTTAATTTCTATTATTATGCAAAGCTTTAACGATTATTGGAATAGGAATAGGAATATATATAAATATGAATATCTACAACTAATTAATAGATTTATCGCTCAGTCTTTTGCTTTATGAGTGTTTCATGTAATGGATATAGAAATTTTCTTATGGTGTTGCACTTACCTTGTGACTAAGCGGAACTTGCCACCGATGCCAAAGTGTCGGTGGCGGCGATTTGTACAGGCGGCTTGGACATTGACTCGCTGTCAGCAGCAGCAGCAGCAGTTGGCAGTGACAGCGCGGGCAGCGAAAGTGCGGGCAGACTCGACAAAGTGGCAGCAGCAACAGTTGCTGCTGTTGTTGCGCATGTTGTTGTTGTTGTAGCAATTGTAGTTGTTGCTGTTGCTGCTGCTGTTGTTGCTGGCGTCTTGGCTTCCGTTTTGGCTGCCTTCTCAGCGACAGTTGCTGCTGCTGCTCCACTGCTGCTGTTGCTGCTGCCTAGTGGCGCCTCCTCAGCCAATGCGGCTGCTTTGGCCTCGGCGCGTATGTTCAAATTGGCAGCAACTTGATCAATTGTTGTTGCTTTCTTTAAAGCGCGCGGTGAGGTGGCTGAAGCAGCAGCAGTGTTGTTGTTGTTGTTGTTGTTGTTGCTGCTGCTGGGACTTAGCAAAGTTGTTGCTGCTGCCAATTTGGTTGTTTCTTCAGCTTTAACTGTTAGCGGCTTGGCCACAGCAGTTGCTGTTGCAGCAGCAGCAGCGGCAGCAGCAGCAACTGTTGCTGTTGCCGTTGGCGTTGCCTGATTGCGAAAGGCCAACGCCGAGGGATTTGGTATGCTGCGCACTGATGCATTCTGCGGCCGAACCAGCGCATTCTTTGGCTTATTCTCATAGATATTGCCGCACTTGATAGAGATTTTCTCACGCGCCGTTGCCGACTCGGAGAGCATATGCAGATTTTGTAGATCATCGCCGGTGCCAGCAGCAGCAGCAGCAGCAGCAGCCGCAGCAGCAGCAGCAGCTGCTGCCACAGCGGCGACAACATTGCTGTTGCTGCTGCTGTTGTTGTTGTTATTGTTGTTGTTGTTGTTGCTGCTGCTGCTGCTGTTACTGTTGGCGGAAATGTTTTGCTTGATTTTGTTTAAGGCTGCCTCCAGGCTGTTGCTGCTGCTGTTGTTGCTGCTGCTGCTTAGTGTTGTTGCTGTTGTGGGCGCCAGCTTTGTTGCTGTTGTTTGTTTGCTGTTGCTGCTGCTGCTGTTGCTGCGTCCTGCTGATAAATCAAGTATGTCAGCATCCTTGACTGTTGCCACAGTTGCTGTCGTGCTAGCTGCAACTGTTGCTGTTGTTGTTGTTGCTGCTGCTGGTGGCGGCCGAAATTCACGCAAACTCGTTTTCGACTTGTCCAACAGCGCCAAGCCATTGGCTTTGCTCTGACTGCTTGCTGCCACAGTTGCTGCTGCTGCCGTTGCTGCGGCAACTGTTGCTGCTTTCTTAGCATTTGATTTAGCTGCAAAGGCTGCATGCGTCGTCGCATTGCGCAGATTGATCAAAGCAGGCGGCGATGTGCGATAAGCAACATTGTTGTTGCTGTTGCCGATGTTGCCCATGTTGCTGATGTTGTTGATGTTGCTGCTGCTGTTGTTGCCCGCTCGCTGTGCGCTCAGCGTCACAGACAATGGCGGCGACTTGACCATGGCCGGCATGGACAACGGCGGCGATGACTGTGCCGCATTTGTGGCACGCTTTGCCGGCTGCCGTGGCAAGCTCGCTGGCGGACCCATTAGCCGTGCACCAGCAACAGTTGCTGTTAGCCCAGGATTTGGACCCAAGCGCACTATTTCCAACCCACTATCCGCGGCATAGGCATAGCTCTGCACGTTGCGTGGCCGTGGCGTTATGGTCAGGCTGCGGTTGGTGGGGCAGAGTTGGGGCACGAGCATAGGCGGCGCATAGACGTTGTTCTTCAATCGGGCAGCAACAGAGCTGAAACGCTGCAATTGTTGCTGCTGCTGCTGTTGCTGGTAGTCCAGGCGCGGCTGCTTGGCCTGAAATTGTTGCTGGCTTTCGTCTAGGGAGAGCGCGCGCTTCGGCTGCTTGTTGGCCGCGCTGGCTATGGAGCTGGGCGCTGTGGAGTGATAGCGTTGCATGTGTGGGGGCAGCGTTTGCCGCAGCGGCGACTGTGGCACGAGGAAATGTGGCGCTTGCACAGCGCTGGGCTTGCGATTGCTATTGTGATTGCTGAGCAACGGCGGTTTGGTTAACTTGGCTGATTTGTTGCCAGCAGCAACTGTTGCTGTTGTTGTTGTTGGTGTTGTTGGTGTTGCTGTTGTTGCTGCAGTTGTTGCTGCTGTAGCGCTATAGCCTTTGAATAGACTGGGCGGCAGCGGCGGCGAGACGGGCAATTTGAGCACGGGCTCAACAGCAACTGTTGCTGCCGGCGCTGAACTGCAATTGGCGCTGGCTGTCATGAGGCTATTGATGCTGCGTGACTCCTCGCCCAGCGTGCGATTCAAGGCATCCTCTTTAGCTGCTGTGATGGCTGTAGTTGCTGCTGCTGCTGCTGTTGCTGTTGCTGCAACTGCTGCTGCTACTCCTGCAATTCCTGCTGTTGCCACCTTTGGTTGCTCCTCCAGCTGCAGCTGCTTGAGCGAGACCAGCTCGCCGCCAGCCAGCGAATGGGAACGTTTCAGTTCCAATTTGTGCGCCTTGTGATTGTGCGTTGTCGTAATCTTCATCTTCATTTTGCCATCCGTCTGCGAACTGATCTCCGCATGCAGCTTCTTGCGTTTGCCATTCGCATCCTTCGGCTCCTTCGAGTGTTTCTTTTTGCGCTTGCGATGCGACGAGGATGAAGATGTGGAGTTGGAGCAACTGTTGCTGATAGTCGCGCTGCCATTGCTACCATTGGTGGAGCCACTGCTCGAGGACATGGGCGAGGCATTAGGACTGTATTTCAGCGCCTCCTGCTGCATGGGCTCAATGGGCTTGAGGCCTATGTTCTTCACATAAGTCTCCAGATCCACCTGCTGCTGCACCGCCGGCGCACTTTCCAGTCGCGGCTCAGCCGACTTGGGCATCGTTAGCTTTGTCGTCATGCTGTTCAGCTCGATCTTGAGCTTGAGCGGCGAGGATTTCTTATTCGCCGTCTTCAGCTCAAAGGCGCCTTCGTCGGCATAGTTCGCTGTGGATTTGCTGAGCTGCGACTGAGGAATGCTGACAACAATATTGAGATTCGAGAGATTGCTGTTGCTGTTACTGTTATTGTTGTTGTTGTTGTTGGTAGGCTGCTCCGGCTCTGGTTCTGGTTCGCTCTTGACACGCAGCAGCGGCGCAGTTGTCGAGGAATTAGAGTTGGAGTTGGAGTTCGAGTTGTTGCTGCTGTTAACCAGGCCATAATCGCTATAGCGCATATCATTGCTGCGCAAACTCTTAAAATTTGTAGGCGCCGCAGCAGCTTCTTCTACCTCCCTCGCTCTGCCTCCCGCCGGCTGACGTTTGCTCTTAGCCAACTTTGTATTGTTGTTATTATTATTGTTGTTGTTAGCTTTGCTGCGCGTTTTGCTTGTTGCATGCAACGGCGTCACCTCATCGGCAAAGGTCACCGTTTTGCTTGGCTTTGCCACCACCGGGACATTCGATTCAATATCCTGTTTAACCTTTGACAAATTGCTCTCATCGTTTTTTGTTTCCGCGCGTTCGTGCAACAGAATTCTATAGCGAAAGGCCATGGGCGCATGCTGTGTTGGGGCAACGGGGGAAAAAGCAAAATAGAAAATGGAAAATTGTTCAAGATGAAATGCTTTTGCAGAGCGTCTAAGCCTATATAGACAAAAGTCTAGTCTCAGTTCTGTGCAAGATTTAGCTTTTTTCGGTTTAAAACATCCTGATACTGTCTATACGAATGTCATTGTTAAAATTTTCAGTCTCTAACAATCTCTTCAGTCGGCGACAGCTATAAGTTATAGAGCTCGGATCTGGCAAGCACTGAGAAGCTAAACAGAGCTAACTCCTATAGTTATCTGAAGAAATAAACGAGATTCCTATAGAAAAAGTCAATTTCCGGCGATTTTTCCCATGTGAGCTATAAGTTAAAATACTCCGATCATGTTGATTCTATAATATGATCTTAGTCAAGTCCAAAGACAAAGCTGTGTCAAGTTTCATCAAGCAAACTGCTCTAAGAGCTGAGTTCCCTTAGGTACAGACAGAGTTAATCAACTATATGATCTGCCCTATAGATGCTGTTCTGAACCCTGAATCGGCATTATGGAATGAAACTAAACGAGCGGCACAATTCGATTTGCCAGCGGCTAATTTTGAGTGCCAAACACAGGCAAAACAAATCAACCTTCTACTTATCCCCTTCCCATAACATACCATACCATACCATTCCATACCATCCCATCCCTTCCCCTCACATCCTATCCCTTCCCTTCTCTTCCCCTCCCCTTCTCTTCTTTTCACCCAAAACAAAACAAAAGTTTGAGAACTCACCCGCTGCCAGTGGTAACAATAGCCAACGTCCATGAGCGTAAAGTTTAGCGGCAAAACCTCATCCTCATACGTGACCTCGACCTCAACGTGTTTATTCTCCGGATCGATGTCGTACTTGGAGCAGAGAAAACGCTGCAGATGCACAACCCTCAGATTGGCGGGGCATTGCAGATAGCAGATGGGCGGCTTTTCGGCTGAACCGCAATTTTTGAGTGTGGCCGGATGATATTCCAGCGATAAACTGTGTTGCGGGAAGAGAGCGAAAAGGGAGAAAAAGAAGAAGTTTAAGTGGGAGTTACGAAATGGAACAGGAGACTTATTAAAGTAGAGCTAAAATGTGGAATCTTTCAAGAAAGATAGACGAAGAAAGGAATATATATTATATATCATCAATGTGAAGTGAAGAAAGAAACTTATCCAGTTTTGTTTCTAACCTTCTTTCTTCCTTTCACAATCAATCATAATAATACTAAAAATCATTTTCATCTTATTAGAATATGGATTGGAAGTCACTTTTTATAGGAAATGGAAGAGAAACTTTCATTTAAAGATTATAAAATTATATGAAAAAGTCAAAGATAGAAGAAGTATTCTTAAGTTTCTCTCTTGTTAAGCTAAAGTTTTAAGGGTCTCTCAAAGAGCTTAACTCAACTAAGAAAACGTGACTTTGACCTACCTAATAGGCTCTCCGGGCGTATAGAACTCCTGTTGCTGTTCCCTTGACGATTTGAGCAACAAATCCTCCTCCTCGGCATCCAGTTCCTGATGCTGTTCCTTAAACTCAATTAGACGTTCGCCTTCGCGCTGATAGAGACCCGGCACCAGTTTATAAATCAGCGCACGCAAAGTGTCATCGGATCTGCAATAAAAACGAGGCGAGACAGTTGTTAAAGCTAAGATAGGGGAGGAGAGAGAGAGATAGAGTAGGAAGAGAGGTGTAACACCTACCTGAGGTTATCCTCGCTGATATGTTTGCCCCCGCTCGACTTGCACTGTGGGCAGTAAACATCGCGCAGCAAATGTTTCAGAATGCAGCTACGACAATCTAGAGAAATTACAATTGAAGTGGGTTGCATATAGTATGGGGATATATATGGATATATACATAGATATAGACAGATATATATATAGTATAAACATCTATATAGTTATAACTAACTCCTTTGCCCAAACTTACATGTATGATAGCAAGTGTCCACTGTCGTTGGATCTATCATATAGCCACGGCATATCTGACAAGTGAACTGCTCATTGAACTGGCTCAGCTGTCGTGCGGAACCAGTCCGCTCAGCTGTTTGCAGTTTGTGTTGTGGCGGCGTTGCTTCCATTTTCAATTGCATTTTTGTTGTGCGTGGGTGTGTGTAGATGTGTATTTTGATAGCCTCTTTTGAATGGTTTAGAATGTTTTAGATGCTAACATGTCCTGTGGAGAAGAAGAAGGATGAGAAATGAGTTAGATATTAAGATTAAGAAGAGATTTGTGGGAGAGAAATAGGCTTAGACTATATTTTAAATAGAGTTGGAACCTTAGTTCTCATATACTCAATCAAAGTTTGTTATGTTATTCATCTTAAATTTAAAATCTTTATAAGACTCCTTAGATCTTATAATATAAGACAGAAATACGCCATAACTGTTGCTTAAGTAGAGTTTCAAACTTCGTCCATGAGTCTATGTAGACTCTACCTAGTTGACAAGCATAGTTTGCTATGTTAAGGTGTCTTTATGATAAACCAAGCTTTATAAGACTGTTAGGTCTTATAATATAAGAGAGAAAGTTCAAAGAGTTCTCATAGACTCTACGTAGTAGTCAAGCAAAGTATGATTGGTATAGACATCTCAAGGATAGATCAAGCTCTATAAGACTTTTCAGTCTTATAATATGATATATAATAAAAGAGAGAAATACTCTAAAGCTATTTGGTATGTAAAGTTCGAACCCTTGACTTCATATGCTATGTTTACACATCATAATGATATTTTAAGCTTTATAAGGCTGTTAGATCTAGGCAAGCAAAATCTAAAGATCAGACTGAAGCTTCACAAAAACAAGCGCCACACAGACGTAAACAAAGGTAAAGAAGAAAAACCAACTGTGAGAAACAACATAAAGCAAAAATCGCAGCAACAAACCATCATCAACACCCAACGACATGAATGTGGTTGGGTCGCTCTAGGTCTGTCGACTCGACTCGTCTCCGTCTCGTCTCGTTTGTCAAACAAAAGCCCAACACACACACAACCACACACATAAATATGTATCTATGTATCTATATCTTTATAACTATGTAGGCTGCAAAATGCAACTGCAACTGTGGCTGCCACAAAAAGATCTGGCAACGTCAGACGCAGCACTTTCAACTAGTAAATCAGCCATCCATGAATCGGAACAATGACAAAAAAGAAAAAAAAACTATGCACACACACATACACACGCATACTCGCACACTTATGTATATAAAAAGAACAAAAAAACTAACTCATATGCGGCGCACATTAAGGCAAAGGCGGGTGTGTAGGGGGGCTATGGGACGCTACTGTGCTTACAAGCGACGCCCTTTGTGCCCGCACACAGAGGGCACCCGACACACAACCTCTCGCACACACACACACTCACACACACGCACACAGCGCACTCGACGATGTGTTGTACTTGAATCTAGTTTTAGGTTTTTGCGCCTTCGTCTTCGTCGGCGTCTTCGCTGCCTTCGTCTCTTGAGTTCGTCCGACGTCTTCGACTTCGTCTTCGTCTTTCGTTGTGCAAACGAATAAAGTACGAAAATTACGCTCTTGCTATGCCCTACACACACTCACACACGCACACACAGAGTCAGAGTTGATAAACATAATAATAATGATGATGATGATGATGATGATAATTACGATGTGGGCAGCGAGTTGGATCAGCAGGTTGGCTTGGTTAAGAAGCAGAGGCAGAGCAGAGACAGCAGCAGAGGCTGAGCAAAGAGGAAGAATATGTATGCCACATCAAGTTGATGAGATTTGAATGGAACAACAAAAAAACAGCAAGCAGCAGCAAATGTCATGTTAATGTGTGGAAATACACACACACATATACTCACTCATACATACACACACATACATACATACATATGTTTATATCTAATGTGTGTCTTTTAGGAACTAGTCCTAATTGTTTTGTCTGCAATTAAGTTGCTTTTGGTGTCAAATTAGCATAGTTAAGAGCACTAACTCAGCTGACTAAATAGATGTGTGTGTGAAATATAATATTTAATGTATCAAATATTAGTCAACGTATAGTTGGGCAAACAAGTATATAGCATAGCTTTAAAGTCTAATTAGAAATATTTGAAAGTTGTAGAGAGAAACAATAAGACGAACTTGAAGATTTTCATAATCAGCTCTTAAGATGATGGAATACCAGAAAGTTCGAATATTATAAGGGGTTAAGTTTTCAAGCATATACTTCAAGTATATATAAGCTTATATATATATCATACAGTTTTTATCGTTCAATCTACTCATCTATATCTATTCTATCTTTCTATCTACTTATCTATAAGCAAATAAATACCTACCTATTGAGTCTATAGTCTATGATTATTTATAGACATAGGTAAATGAATACATGCTTAGATTGGTCTATAGTTATCTTTATCTAGAAACCTAGATACTCATATAGTTATATATCTATATAGAAACATAGATAACAAGATAGTTATGTATTTATGTCTAGAAAGATATATACATAACTATTTATGTATAGATATAGGTAGAAAGAGCGATATATATATAGTTATGTAACTATATCTAGAAAGGTAGGCATCTATGTCAAGAAAGTTACATTGCTATATATGTATCTCCCTTTCCACCTATACCTATGGATAGTTATGTATAAATCTTACTATTTGCCCTTAAACTGTATAGCCATATGCCAATTTTTCTATATATATGACATATAACTATTTTTATACCTATATATAGTTACATAACAACCTTTCTACTTATATACATATATAGTTAGATGTCTATCTTTCTATCAATCTGTAAAACTTACTGAAAAATACATAATCTATGTCTTTATCGTCTATCTAGCTATACGCATTCATAGCCCCCCTATTCATCTGCCTATCTATCAATCTATACAAAGTCATATTTTCCTTAAAGCATTTTGTAGTCCATACTTAAACTGTCTACTGATTTTCCTTCACCTATTTGATAGTAAAACTCGTGTGATATTATGCTTTTTAAAGTCCATCTTGGATTGTATGATATGTATACTGCATATAAAGCCTAGATAAATAGATAGTTTTGGAAAGGTACTACATCATTGGCTATATATTTAATAAACTTTGATAACTTTTATATATCAGGCTTTTAAATGTCATATTATATACTTAAAATGGCATAAGACTGAACAGATCTATAAAGTTTCAACTTAGGACTCGCACAGTTGCTACCCAAACCAAAGTCTCTAAATCTAACCGTAGGGCAAATAAAAGTCGCCTTGGCCCGCCAATGCGCTGCCCACTTTTGTGTTTTCTCTCTCTTTTGCTCATATTGTTTTTGCCCCGTTTTTGCCTTTGACATGTTTTCTGCTTTTGTACGTCACACGCTCACGCGAAACTGGCACGAAAGCAGCTTGTAAAAGGCAAGACGAAATAGGCAGAGAGAAGCTGCGATGCGATGCTAGCAAAAAAGCAACAACAAGCAAAACAAAAAGCGAGCAAAAAGGAAGGCAGCAAAACAAAAGCGGGCAAACTAAGTCAAAGTGGGCACAAGGATAGAGTTAGAGAGGGGGACAGAAAGAGAGAGAGAGGGAAAGAGAGAGCGGAAGCTGGACACAGCCTTATGTAGAAAATGCAAACGTTGCTAAGGATAATGAGTAGGTGGACGGACGCCAAGCAAACACTAGCAGAGCCATTCATCACCGCCCACGCCCAGCCCCACTTAAGTGGCCTACTGTGCCGGTCCTTAGTGGGTGGCTTATGGCGGCTGAACAATTGACAACATTGATGACGTCTTCAATGTCGCTGACGTATTAGTTTACGAGCAAGGCTCACAACAAAACACCAACACCAACACACATAAACAGTTACACGCTGACAGTGACGAAATGGCCACAGCTTGCACAGACTTCGCCGCTTCGCTGTTATCGCTATCGAAACGAAACGAAGCGAAGCAAACAACAACAACAACAGCAACTGGCGCCGGCACGAGCGCAATGTACAACAACAGTGCACAGGGTGGTTGCTATAAACACACACACAAACATACACACACATACACAGTTAGAGACACGACGACGACGCGCACGCAACAAGCTTTGCCGACGCGGCGACAATTTGTATTTATATGAACGAACGAAATTTACTTGCGTTATGCACGTGCGGTATTTTGTCCACAACAGCAGCCACTGAAAATACAACTGAAAGCAATGCACGAAATTCAAATGCTATGTGCGAGCGCTGGCTACGTTGCGTTCGTACTCGCATTCGGTACTCGCCGCGCAATTGAGGCGAAACGAGCGCACGAAGCAACAACGACGGGCGACGACGACGACACCAATTTGTATCTATTCGCCGCGGCGAGAGAGCGGCGACGGCCGCCCCCTGTGGGCTGTGTATGGGGAGAGCGAGTAACAAGCGGCACAAACAAATCCCAAAACAAAACTTTCTACAATTTGCGCGCGCGTGTTTTCGCCTTCGCCGCAGTTTTAGTTTCGGTTTTTATTTCGAATTGGCGGCGGCGGCGACGACGAAAATTCCAATACGACAACAACACACACACACATAAACACGCACGCACGCACACACTTGTCACGTGTACGTGTGTTTACAAAATTTTCACACACACACAGCAGTAATGTGTAGTAGCAGCATAAATATATATTTTTTTATTCGTTACATTTCGCCGCGCTCGCCGCGCAATCAAAAGCAAAGTGAAATTTTTCTTATTAGAAATGTACACACCGTTGTTTTTCCAAGCGCTAGCCCAAAAACTGCGACGCAAATTGTTTCAGGTATTTGCCGTTAGCCGGCTTGGAATTAAAATCAATTTTTACACATAAATCGATTCAAAGCAAATGATGAACTCTTCTTCTGCCTCTTCTTACTTTATAGCACTTGCCGACACACACTCACACACATACACACTGTCTTCTTCTTTCACTTCAGCTGCTGCTACTCTTATCGATTTCTCATACACGTTTTTATTATCACGAACAGCGGTTGAGATTTAAACAGCTCTTGCTCTCTCACTCTCTCCCACTCACTTAATCGCTCTTTCACTGTCTCTCTTGTGCGCGCTGACAGCGTTGAAAATTGACTTTACTCCGTCCGCAAAGTGCACGGCACGAAAACTGTTCAAAGACTGATTCTGATTAGAGCTGCCAACGAATTCGGCAGCGCCGCTGTATGCCGATGCGTTCGTCGCGTCTGCGCATGGAGAGCTCGTCGTGAGAGCGAAAGCGAGAGCTCGAGCGCGAGCGAGACAAAGAGACGCTCTGTTGCCGTTTCGCGCCATTGCTGTACCGCCCACCCTGCGGCTGTTGTGCGGCTTGATTGGCTGCAACTACGACGTTCGGCTGTTCGGCAACAGCACGAACACTTCGTGTCGTTCGCTCGTGTCTGCTGCGACGCCTTTACCTTTTTGGGGTGGCTGTGCGTACCTGACTCGCTGTGCGTGTGTGTGGGTGCCTTTTTTAATTGAATTCAACTGTCAAATGAGAGATTAACGCGTCTGCATTGACGCTAGCGTCGGCAGCGACGTCGTCGTCGTCGTCAATCGTGCCAGCTACGTATTGGCCTTGGCGTTTATAATTATCGTGAATTCGCCTCTCCGCTGCCTCGGCCGCTGTCGCTGCCGCCGTCGCTGCCAGAGCTGTGCTGTTGTTGTTATGCCCTGTGTGCGTTGGGCATTTTGTATAAAATATGAATAAGTGGGGCCATATGCAAAAGGTATCTGCCTCTCCTGACTGTGTGTGTGTGTGCGTGCGTGTGTATCTTTGTATCTGTATCTGCATCTCTGTGACAGACACCCACTTGACATATGAAGCCTACTTGATCTCGCTATCCGTTTTGACAGCCGCCCAGAGCGAACAATTTATTGAATTTGAAAACGTTCAAATTTGCATTTCAAAGGCTTAAAGCAGAATGGAAAAAAGAGGAAAAAACACACGCTGACAACGACAAGTGGCAAGTGGCAAGTGGCAAATCGCATGTCCTTGAATACATATTTCTCGCACGTCTTCGCGCTGATTTCAAGGCTCGCTACACATTGATATGCATGGCAATGGCTGAATAAATCGTCCTCAGACATTCAGTTTGATAAATGATGCAGATAAGCGTTCACTTGCGTCGCGACGTTGCAGCTTATAGCACTGATGCTACTAGCACAATTGTGTTGTAGCAAGTACAGTTTGCTAGGTGGCAAGTGAATCCCAAATGGGAAATACTTCTTGAATGAACTTTGATGTTATCTAACTTAAGTATTTAGTTAGATTTCAATATAGACATTTGTATTATTGCAATTGCTTGAAGAAACTCGATTCCTCTTATTATAAGAGTTGTGGAATAAACTAATCTTTAAGCTATTGTCAACATAGTGCACAATTAGTAAAATCAAGTCAACTTTAAAGTCATATGGAAATGTTTTACTGAATCACTCAATATCATTTTTCATTGAAATGACTCAACGATCTTATAGCTTTTTTGATATATTGCTCTCATTACAATCTATCTTTCTGTTCCTCCTTCTATATTTTTGTACTCTCTCTCGCTCTCTGTCTGTTTCTCTCTGTCTCTCTCTCTCTCTCTCTCTCTCTCTCTCTCTCTCTCTCTCTCTCTCTCTCTCTCTCTCTCTCTCTCTATCTATCTATCTATCTCTATCTCTTACACACTACCCCATCGTTTTCGGATTCTGAGGCTGTGTTTCTCTCTAACAATCCGACTTCTTGGCTCTACGTCTTCAGTATTAATCAATTTCTCCCCCCCCCCCCTCTCTCTCTCTCTCTCTCTATATATATCTGTCTCTCTCTCTCTCTCTCTCTCTCTTTCTCACTCTCCCTCTCTCTCTCTATCTGTCTCTCTCTCTCTCTCTTTCTCACTCTCTCTCTCTCTCTCTCTCTTTCTCACTCTCTCTCTCTCTCTCTCTCTTTCTCACTCTCTCTCTCTCTCTCTCTCTCTATCTGTCTCTCTCTCTCTTTCTCACTCTCTCTCTCTCTCTCTTTCTCACTCTCTCTCTCTCTCTCTCTCTCTCTCTCTCTCTCTCTCTCTCTCCCTCTCTCTCTCTCTCACTCTCACCCTCTCGCTCTCTCTCTCTCACACCCTCTTGCCTACGTTCACTCTTTTTCTCAATCAATCTCTCTGTCGACAATAACGTTAGCACCCTAAGGAAAACTTGTCTTATTTTGCGTATGGCTATGAATTAGAAGATCTGAAGTATTATCCATTTTATAAGATTTTACAAGTTTTTAAATATAAGGTTAGGGAAATGTTGATGACCTTATTGCTGCAAGTAATGCTCGATATGACTAGGTGAGGAGGTTAACAGAGCTCTCAAGCATAAGAAGCTCTAATCAATATTTGATAGAACTTTGTGCACAAAAGTCAACAAGACATCGATGAGCACAAGTCAGTTAATTGTACTGTAGATACTTAGTCTAGATATTTAATCTATGAGTAGCTCATAGATGGATTTGCTATATGACATCCCAAAGTATACGTACAAATTTCAAAGGCCCAATATACATTATGTAACGCAACCAATGTCTAACGGCAATTCTAACTAACTACTAACTGCATACACATACATCTATATACTTATGTAGATGCTGTGCTCTGGTCAGTGGCATCGTGTGGTTAGCTTTATCTGCAACTTGTCCACTTCCGGTTGCACATAATTCATGGAATCTCCTTTGGAATGGAGCTAACCGAAAACCACTGCAAGTGCAGCAAGCTAAAGTAATTATAAGCGACTCGCTCTACTCCAAGTTCAAATGCTAACTGCAGCTATAGATACATGTGTGTGTGCATGTGTGTGTGTGTGTGTGAGTGTGACTGCACGTGTGTGTCCTTGCGACCCAACTGAAAATGAATCCTCCTGGCAAAACGAATAATTAATGTGCGTGTGTGGGTGTGTGTGTGTATGTGTGGCTGTGTGTGTGTGTGGCAACCGCCTGTGGTTTTGTCTGTGCGGTTGCATATTACATTTCGAGAAGCAGCACGAGCTGAATATTTGCAGAGCACAGCAAACATGCTGCTGCAGATACATTTGTTCGGGCGTAGATACATTTGCATCTCGTCATATTTCCAAGCATATTCTGTTTCATTTTAATTTCTTATTTATTTGAGTTGACTAATTTACCATTTGTTTCTATATGATATAAGATTTAAGTGGGCAACACAGTTTCAGATACTTTTGGTTCGAGCATTGATACATTTGCTAGTGTTTATGGCTTGAAATATTCTAAAAGTCTTTTGGGAATGCAATCATATTCTATTCCTTTTCCATTTGAGTATGTCAATCATATTCTATTCCATTTCCATTATAAACTTATCTTGCGTAGCCTTTCTTAACCTTTTAGCTCTAGTACAAAGTTTAAGATACTTTTCTTCTAGTATAGATACATTTGCAATGCTTCATGGATTGCTGAACTCTATGCAATCCTGAATATTGTGCTCTGATTATAATACACTATATTTACTATTAGACATACTATTTAGACATATGATACAACTTAAGATACTTTTGCTTGAATGTAGATACATTTCACATCTTTCATGAAACGCTGAACCTTAGGCAGCAAAGCTAACTGGAAAGCCAGTAACATTCGAATCCGATGCAATTTAGTATTGATTTAATACTGTCTGATTGACTTCCTTACCTCTTAGCTACATTTGGAATGAATGTGTCTGGTAATCCATTCAATTATGTATTGATAAATGAAAATAAAGATTATTTCGTTAATTTTCAATAAGTTTTTATACAAAGTAATGATTCCAATTGTTAAAATTTTATAACCTTATTACAGTGCTATAACTATAACGCACTTTTTACCCATTCCCATTCGTTCCATGCAGTTATTTTCATAATAAATACAATCTTTATTGACAATGTTTAATTCCATTCAGTTTTGTTGCTTGATCTATTCCATTCCGTTTCTCTTTCCAAAATGTACTCATTTCATGGGATTTCCACTTCTACAAGTGAGTATACATACATTGCAATCTGGTTTCATTTTAAGTATTCTGTTTGATTTTCTAAAGTTTTACTTATAGTTATCAATTATTTTAAATAAAGATTTGGTTTACCTTGTGTATTACTTAGTTACACTGTTTCATTGTGTTCCATTGCCATCATATTTGGTTTCATATCAGCTTTACTTCTATCTTTTTATTACTTTCATGTTAAGCTTTACTTCAATTGAGTTTCATTTCGTTTCATTTCCGATCTTCTCATTACTTTCAATACTAGCTTTATCTGCTTTGAGTTCCACTATAATGCTGTTTCATTTCCATTGCGTTTCATTTGTTCTTCTCTCTAATCCCTTCTATTAAAGCATTACTTTTTACTTTACTTTAAACAAGTGCCATTACCATATCATTTCATTTCAGTTTTTTAATTCATTTCATTTCAAAGTTTACTTCAATTGTGTTCCATTATCATATCGTTTCATTTCCTCCCTCTCTTTTCTTTACTTCCAATAAAAGCTTCACTTCAATCAGATTCCATTTCCATTTCGTTTCATTTCCTGTGTATGGGATACCCAATCTCTCCACTGCTTGTTCCTCTTCCTCCTCTTCAGCTGCCACAACAAACTGTTAACTGTGAAATAAATTTTGACAGGTGCGCTTATTACAGCGCCTTTATGGCAATTAATGTCCCCAGTCTCTCAATCTCACTCTCCTTCTCTCTCTCTCCGTCCGCTACTTTCGTTCACGGTCTTGCCACAATTAGGTGGAATGTACTTTCAAAGTGACATTTATCAAAAGGGAGCATAATTTATTAGGCACAAAGTACGCGCACACAAAAAGACAAAGATAGACGAAAGATAGAGCGAGACAGAATGTGCACGAAAAAAAAAAGCAGAAACAAAAATATGCAATAAAATGAGAAAAAATAAAAATGAAATGCGTAAAATTAAGGGTATAAACGAGCGAGTAAACAAGCAAGATTTGCGAGCTAGCGAAAAATCTGTGAAGTATCTTTTCATATACAATATATTAACCCTCAAAAAACGCATGTGTATGCATGTGTGTGTGTGTGTGTGTGTGTGTGTGTATAGTGGAATACGTAATGAGCACTTGCGGTACACGTAAACGTAAATGTCTAAAGCTGAATGCCAGCTACACTACGAATACCAACAACTACAACAACAGCAGCAGCAACAACAACAACAACAACAAGCATCAGCCGACGGCTGCTCGCTCACTCACCACTGCCAGACACACAAACACACACACACACATCCACACATACCCACTAGCAAGTGCTACGCTTTCTTGCTGCTGCTGCTGCTGCTATTGCTATTGCTTTTGACTCGTCGTTCATCGTTCCCATTTAATGTTGCGCACAAGCACACACACATACAAGCATACACACAGCCCAGTGTTAAATTTAGTCAGCGTCTGCCTGTGCACATACAAAGTTTGCTAGTAAATTTCCTAGTGGGCTTGCTAGCTCTTTTGCTGCTGACGTTGACAGCGAACAGCAGCAGCAAAGCAAGTTTCACGTTGTGCGCGCAAACATGGCGATGGCGTTGCCTTTGCATTTGCTTTTGCGCTGCAGTTATAGTGTATGTCTCTATGTGTGTGTTTGTGTGTGCGTGTGTTTACTTTTAAATTGCAAACAGGCCGTTCGACTGCTGCTGAGCGACGGCGTCGTCCACCACCATTTGGCTGGCAGCGACGCGTCGCTGGCGTTGGCCGCGACTGCGGCATATTTACATTTTGATTGGGAAACTGTTTGGAGGCGCATTTTGATGCCGCATTCGTGGGTGTAGTTTATTGTTGTTGCTGTCGTTGTTGTTGTTCTTGTTCTGCTGCTTGATTTGCCTTTTGCGTTTCATTTCGTTTGCTCACACATGCACGCATACATGGGTGTGTGTGTGTGTGTGAATGTGTATGTTTAGCTGTGCAGCTTTTTGTGTTGTTGTTGCTTTTGCGCTTTGTCCAATTATAATTTACTTCGATTTATCACACAACAACAACAATATATGATTAATTGTACAGACCTTCAGATCTCACTCTAATCTCTTAACAATCGTTAGACTATTTGTCATCTAACGGCTGTTCAAGAATTTTTCGCTTATTTTTTCAGCTTTATTTTTTCGTAATTTTATTACGTAATTATTACGTAATGCCTGCCGCTGTGACCTGTGGGATTTATCACAGTTCCAATCCCAGTTCCCCTTCTCCTGCTACTTCTACTTCAAAATTAAGCCCACTAATTAGCTTATGAATGTTGCGCTGCGTCGCAGTCGACGCCGACGCTGACGCCTTTATTATGCCTCAACCCTCGTCTTGAAATATTTTGGAAATTGCCAAAAACTCTTAGGTTGAAAATGGGTGACTTTTCTGCCTGGCAGGCATGACACGCCCCACCACCCCCCAGGCTTCTGTGAATTTTTGCGTAATTTAAGAGATTAAATTGTTGCCACATTGTTGCTGCTGCTGCTGCCACATTGCTGTTGTTGCTGCCACATTGCTGTTGCTCCTGCTTCATCTTTAACTTTTCAAATTCCAATTCCATTTCCAATTAAAGTGAATATTTAAATTGCTTTGATTTGCGCAGAGAGCCAAAGATTTTCAACACTTGCCACAGGAATTTGCATAATCATATCAGGGAAGTCAAGAGAGAGAGGGAGAGGGAGGCAGAGTGGAAGTGGGGGAGAGAGACAGAGAAGCATTTACATGTGTCATATTTCACATAATCTGCTTGAGTTTGAGTAAATATGGAAATGGGTGTGGCTATATAGATTATAGTATCTCTTCTGTTTAAGAGATTTCTCAATAAATTTTTCATGTAATAAGTAAAGAATCATATGTGGATAGCTATGTATATACAGTGAAATCTGTGTTAACTTAGAGTTATGTATGTGTGTATGTACATACGTGTGTACAGTGAAATCTCTATTGGACGTAAATATATTGAGTGAAACTCTCCGACTTATGAGGATGTCCGATTGATGGAACTGTGCGTTACATTACATTCATACATTCATATGAACATACATACTCTTATGTGTAAGCATTCATACATTCATACATTCATACAACATGCATCATACATCATACAAACACACATACAATATCATATCAATCGAATATCCAAGCACATTTAAAGCCCTTAAGATTCTCTAAAGGTTTCTCAGACTAAACCGTTCTGAAGCTTCATAGCCTCTAGCCTCTTACATCTACAAATAAGTACAGTAAAAACTCCCTAATCTGCATACAGATGCATAGTTCTGTATACTGCTCAACCAACTGTAAAGTCTAGACTATAATGAAAATAAAAGATTGAAATCATTTAAATTCTACGATCCATTTGTCTATCCATCCCTACACTCTCTAATCTTAAATAATACCGATATTACAGAGTTGATATAACGTAAATTAAGATATTACTTTATATATTATTAGAAGATTGATTGATTTATAATTGTCCTATATCAACTCTCCAGTTAGATAAATTATAGAATAGTGAAGAGAAAATAAAGCTTAGAATATATATTCTATAGTCACATATATGAATGTATATTTTCGATTTTTTAGATACAATACAATAGAATAGCTATAGACAGTTATCATAAAGTCAGCATAGTTTCATACATTTTTAACTTTATGAATATCTTCCTTTATAATCGTTCAAATATTGATTTGAAAAGGTTGCAGCCATAGCCATAGTCAAGTCATAGCCCCAGAAGACCAACCATATCTATAGAAAGTTCTTATCCCAACTTTCAATCTATATCAAAACTCAAGCAAAGTATCGAGAATAGCAGAGTTATCCATCAAATCTCCATTGTAAATCTAAGTCTGAGCTACACTATCTTTAAGTATGACAGATACTTTCCTATTCGACTATTTCAGTTTAACTCTATGAATCTACGCTCAGACACGCTATGACAACTTTTTTCATTTCAGACATCCGCAATCTTCACCTAATTGGATGCCTATCGATCACGCCTACATGAGATCATTCAAAAAACCAAAACCGAAAAAAAATGCCCACACCTCGATAAAGTTGTTTGACTGGAAATTTTTGGCGAAGAAACAAAATATATGTGTGTAAATAGGTATATATAGACATATATGTATGTATACAAGATAAGTAATATTCATATATTTGAAATAAATATATATATTGATAGATTGGTAGTTATATGAGTTACTGTTTTTGCGTAAATACTCAAGATGTCCACTTCAAGCAGAAGATGAAGCGATTAAATTCGAAGTAATATGTTTCATAAAGTTAGGGAAATATAACTAAACTATACTATATGCTATATAGGTATTACAATGTAGAAATTTAGAGCACCAACTGCATTTCCTTCCGCTTTTGTCAAGCTTCAATCTTGTAATCCTCAACTGCCTATAACCTGTTGAGAATTACATAATAGAGCAGAGCTACTGGAATATAGAGCCTTCTTACTTGTAGCCTATGAATCGATGGCTAACTGTGTTGATCGATAGCTTAAATAGGGAGTTACTTGAAGAAACTATACAGACAATCACCTCAGTTTTGTGTAAAGTCACTAGGAAAGTCGCTAATCATAGTATATCGTATATAAACATACTATAAAGTAGACAGTACATAGTATATACGTAGTATATAGTATATAGTACATAGAATATAGTACATAGTATATAGTACATAGTATATACATAGTAAATAGTATGTAGTTTCTTTGCTATAGTAAAGTTCTACATGGCTTCAGTTGTCTTTATAAACTACAGTTTCCGAGTATAAAGCTTAAACCTATAGCAAAACTGTTGGATATACTAAAATTTTACATTGTTTTCTTATAGAAACTTTGCCTAAGCTAAGATAACACTCTATAACACTCATATTTAAACCTATATACTCGCTTATGCAACTCTTCTAACGGAGTTCAATTATCTAAGTCTTTCTTCCCTCATCCCCTTAGAGTAGCCTTAATATACTCACATATCTCTGATTATATCTTCTAAGAAATACTCTAATATTCATTTAATAGCGATGTCTCTAAGAAGCAGAGATACCTTGACTTTGCATTTAAGAGGCTTAACTCAATTAAGTCTTGGGCAGAAGGATGCCTGAGGAACTGCTGCGTCATGGCGGAAACCCCTTTTCAAATGGGGCAAAAAGAAGATGGAGTCAAAGGAAAATCTACTTTCCTTTATGTATTTATTACTACAGTTCTTTAAGTTGTTGAAAAAGCAATCTATTAGATATCGAGGGATATATAACTAATGAAAACTGGGATACTTTTAATAAGAGATTAAGTAGAAAATTGGAGAAACAGATAAGACTAGAGAAATGGAAAATGGAGAATGTTTTCCTGTGAATACATATCTAAGAATGAATTCCTCCTCAATGAGAAATTAAAGAATAAGCAAACGTAGGACGATTTCTGCTGAATAGGCTGTTAAAATATGTAACTTGATGCCTGAGCTTAAGCATCATTTAAGAAGAATATCTTTGATATAAAAAACTTTAAAATTTTCTGGAATATTATAAAAATTGTCGAAGTATTTTAACCTTTGAAATATTAAAAAGTAAGCCATGCTTACATAATATTATTTTTTTTAGAGTATCATATCAATTATATAACTATTTTAATCAAGTTAATACAAATGGACACACAATTCACTAGGTGTTTAGTCATAATGTTCAGATATACTCTCTAAAACAATTCATGTCTGCCTTCCATGCTTGATTTCTCTTAGTCCAAATCCTTTATTTGCATCATTTCATCATGTTAAACAAATCCCCATATCAAGCAAATGCAGTTAACTGATAAAATTTCCATTGAGTTTGAACTTTGGGCTGACCTTTTGCTAGCTTTAGTTTTGGGTTTACGCATACTTTTTGCATTGACTGTCAAGAGTTTTATCCGCAGTCGAATTTCCTTTCACATCTACTTTAGTTGTTCTCCATCTCCTGCTGCTCCTCCTCCTCCTTCTACATCTCTTTTGGCGTGCTAAGCATCAAATTGGCGTGAACATAAAAAAAGTTGTACGCGACTTAGGCGAACTTTTGCACAAGTTCTCTCCCTCGCTCCCGCTCGCGCTGTCTGTCCTTTGCCCTCTCTCTCTCTCTCTCACTCTGTCTATCTCTCTTGAAGTAAAGCTTAAGTTTTTGGGTAACTTTTGCCGTTATTTTGCTGAAACTTCTGTCGTGTCGTGCTGCCGCCTCGCTCTACCCTCAGCCCATATCAACTTTTCGCATATTTTTTTGAGTACCTCTGTCCGTGTGTGTGTGTGTGTGTATGGGTATCTTACGACTACCGTCCGTAGGTAACTTTAATGAAATAATTTATTATCGGCTACGCCGCATACGTTTAATTGAAACTAAAATATTTTTGATTAATTATAAGGCAACAGCAGCAGCAGCGGCGGCAGCAGCAGAAACCTTTTGTTTTAATACAAAACTGAGCCAAAGCCAGCCACAGCACACGAGCGTCGCTCGTATTCTCGCTCTCTCTCTATCGCTCTCTCAAGGCTGTGGGTATTCGGTATCATGCTGAGCGCTGCTGGCGTCGCTGCCAGCGCTGTCGTTGTCGTTGTCTTCATTGCCCAACCTTTTAGCCCCTCTTTCCTCGTTCGTACAACTAACATTTGTCACAACACACACACACACGCTCTCACACACACCGCTAGGTACATGCATTGAGTTCGACTATGTATTGGTCTCTCTGTTTTGCGCAGCTCATTCGTCGCTCACACACAGTTTCGTCAATTCGCCTTTCGCTTCTCTATCTGCCTGCTGCTCTCAGCGACCCTCACGTACATGCACATATACACACACACGTACACACATTCATATTTCGTTTGCTTTTTGGCTCTTGCTTTTGTTGTTATTTTCGCTTCGCTTCGCTTAATGCTTTTGGTTTTTCGGTTCGGTTTGGCTTGGCCGCTGCATATGGCTTCGCCGCTGGCAGCGCTGCTTCAGTTGTCAGTTTTGCTATACCTACTCCATTCCACGCATCTTCGCCGCAGCTACTGCGGCTGACGGCTGCGACTGCGGCTGAGTCTGAGGCTGTCACTGGCAACCAGTTTGCTGCTTTGGCTGCTGCTGCTGTGGCTGTGGCTGTGGCTTTGCCTTGTCGCCCATTCGCATTGCTCGTTTCGTGGCGCGTATCTTGTATCTGGGCATTCAGCAGCAGCAGCCCCCGTTGCCTAACTTATGAAGCCAGCATATTATTTTTATCTTCTTCTTTTTACTATTTTTTTGCCTACCCCCGATGAAGACGACGACGACGACGACGGCCGCTGTCACTTTGTCTGTTTGTTTGTACGTTTGTCTATATGTTTATGTGTGTGTGCGCTATATGGAAAATGAGGACGAAGCGCATAGTGAGAAAACTCATTATTATGCTCTGAGCGGCAGTGAACGCTTGAGCTCTGCCGCTGTCGCTGCTGCGCTGCCTCTGCCGCTGTCTCTGTGGCTCTGTGCACGCGTAGATAATAAAGCAACACACGCTAAACAGGGTTGTCGAGTGTTTTCAATTCGTTTGGAATATATGTGCGGAGTTGCTATTGCTTGTAGTTATGTGTAGATATGGAGAGGATATGAAAATGATAGGAATATAAAAAGTTTAAGGGTTGACAAGGGTATTTTATATATTTATATAGTTATCTTTATAAATGTATACTTAACTATTTTTTATTTTATATGTATTAAGCACTTAAGTAGCTGGATATAATTAAAAAAAAATATTTTTTAAAAAATGTAGTTTTATTTACTTATCATTTATTTTTAAAGGAATTTACTTAATATAATTTTACTATATTATTACTATAATATTATTTATTATTTACAATATATTTATATATATTTTAATTATATTATTTTTAATATAAATCTTTAGTGTATTTAAATTTAGGTTTTATAATTATTTTTAATCTATGTTTGGGTTTTATAGTATTTTCCAGTTTGCTGACAACCCCAGCGCGCCTGTGGCTGCATGCCACGACCGCCAGCAACAGCTTAGGCCAGCGCACATGCACACATACAAAGGCGCCTTTCACACACACACAAACGCTGAGTGCACATAAACATCTGCTGCTGCTGCTGCCGCTGCCGCTGCCGCTGCCGCTGCCGCTGTTGACGTCGCTGGTAATTGGGAATGGTTGGTTATATGAGGCATGAGGCATGCGGCAAGGCGGCAAAGACGGCATGGGGCAAGCGGTCTGAGCCGTGAGCCATAAGCATGATTATGATGATGCTGAATGATGTGGATGTTGCCGGTCGCCTGTGACGTCACACGTATTGGGAAAATCTACTGGCAGAAAACAAATGCGTATCTGAATGTGTGTATGTATTTATGTGTGTGTATGTGTATGTGTGTGTGTGGCTCGGCATGCGCCCTGAATACAACGTTCGTAGCTGAAGCTGAGTTTGAGCTCACAGCTCACAGCTCGCTGCTCTGTCTCTGCCTCTGCCTCTCGGTCATTGCTTGCGGGATTTGTCGAGCCGTCGAGCGAATGAGAAAGAGAAGAATGAAAAAAAGAAGAAAAACAACAACAACAACAGTCGAACACAAATTAAACTTAAATGCCCCCCATTCAGTTGGAGGCTGCTACCGGAGTTGCTGTCGTTAGAGCTCCACTGCCGCTGCCTCTGCCGCTGCCTTTGCCTCTGCCTCCTTCTCCTCCTCCTCCTCCTCCTCCTTGTTGCATTTGCTTGTGCCTCGTCGTGCCACTGGCCACGACTTTCAGCGGCTAGAGGCTGCATCGTCATCCATCTGGGCACATTATTAGTTTCTTTTTCTTCATCTTCTTCAGTTTCTTTTGTTGCATTTGTTGCTGCTGTGGCGCTTTATCGCATTTATTGCTGCACGGCGTCTCAATTAAGCTGTTAAGAGCAGTTGAGGCCAATCTATCGACGGAATTAAAGCCAATCAATAATTTACGACGGAGCCTGGCAAGCCGCATCGAAGACAGGATGAGCTCAATCAACGTGCATTCATTGTGGGGGCAAGCCAGGAGGCATGCCACAAGCGGGCACATATCCAGCTGTCACACACACACACACACACACTCATACAGCGTTGCCATATCACTTAAAATGGCGTTTCGCTTAACCCCAGGGAGAAAGTCAGCTAAATCGGGGGTTTCATTTAAGTGCAGCTCCTCTGATTAAGTGTTGGGTATAGAGGAAAGAGTCTATTAGTTAATCCACTCAACTAAATACTAACTATCTTTAACTGTTCATTAGGATTTGGTATATCATTAGTTAATTGATGATGTAAAGCTTTAGCAATCGTTTAACTTGAATAACTACATCTATATATAGAGACCTAAGCAAACAGAGTCTATATGATATTGTCTATCTATCTCTGTATGTATCTATCCTTCATCTAACTATCTCTATATCGCTTCATATTTCATCATCTATCTACTTTTGATCTGTGTTTAACTGCTTCTATCTATACAATATATATCCCTTTCTATATGCGTAATTCAACAAATATGAACATTATGAATAGAAACTTAATCATAACTTAATCATAAGAATCTTTAGCAAAGAGAGAAACATCGACTATATTTACCTAACAATCTTTATAAGGTAAAGGATCATCTTTTTGTCTAAATATCTATCTAACAATCATGTATGTATTCATCTATCCTTCTCTTTCTTTCTCTCAATATCATCTGTCTTTCTCTGTCTCTATCTCAATCCATTTTCCCTGTCATCCCTGTCTCTTACTCTCTTTTTTTTTCTCTCTCTCTCTCTCTCTCTCTCACTCTCTCTCTCTCTCTCTCTCTCTCTTCCTCTATCTATGTGCCTCTCTTTCTCTATCTGTCTCTCTCGCTCTCTATCTCTCTGTTCATCTCCCTCTCTCCATATCTCTGTTCCTCTCTCTCTCTCTCTCTCTGTCTCTCTCTCTCTTTCTCTCTCTCTCTCTCTCTCTCTCTCTGTCTCTCTCTCTCTTTTCTCTCTCTCTCTCTCTCTCTCTCTCTCTCCACATTTGTCTCCTTCTCTCTCTGCTTCTATGTATATCACAAAAAACAATTTTAATATCGCTCTAAATTTATCTACATATCATATATCCATCCATTTATATTTCCATCTAATCGGCTTTCTCCATCAACCTCTATTTTCAACTTTACATCTGCCTCAAAACCTATATCTATATATATTCTATTTGAGTTTCAATCGAGGAACTTCTCTATCTACTCTTAACTACTATATCTACTCTATCTATCTATCTAATTTACTCACAATCCACTTTGAATCACTGGAAACAGAAAATCTCTTTATTTATTCCATTTAACTATCTCTCACATCTCTCCATCTCATTCCAATCTCATTTAATGAGTTTTTCCTAACTCATCAAATCATTAAAATGATTATAAGAGTTTTCATACAACAGCGAAACTTTCGTTTATTAATTAAGAATGTGAATTAACTAATGATAATGACTAATGACAAATGAATATTAATTGCATTAGCTTAAGAATGAGGTAACCTTGTTTTCAGAATAATAATGAATGATACAATCTATTATTATAACTAGGCTCAATTGCTTTAAACTAACATCGGGAAAAGCCCTTGCTAAAACTGTCTTACTACTAATCAACTTCAATAAAAGATCAATTAGATATGTGTAAAGTATATATATTCTTATGCATATCGTCAGTCCGTCCGTCCGTTCGTTCGTCTGTCATATTTTTGTCTTTCTGTCTATATGAAATTTTGTATATGTTTTAAGTAAGATTACGCTTATTGCAATCCCATTTTGATCTGTTTGCAAAGCTTATAATTTTGTCATGGGTTCGGCATTCAAGATGAGTCAAATGTCAATTTATAAGGCGTAAACAAGACTTAAGCTTACTTACGGAAATTGTTCGACAACTGTTTGTTTCAGAAGTGTATTCGGAATGTAAATGTATTGATATAAAACTGTTCTATAGACAAAAGCTATATATAAATATAACTAAACAGACTTTACTTGAGTCTAAAATATCACAACATTTTGTGCAAGACAAACTTGAATCAAGCCAAAAGTACTTTGACAAGCACTTTAACATGGAGTTTAACATGAGTTTAACAAGAGTTTAAGCAGCAGCTGCCTAGAGCTGAAAAATAAATAGCTTAAATCAAAGAAAAATCAATCATCATTGAGTCCTATAAGAAGCTGAGCTGTAATTGAACTCTAAAGCAAGATAAAGCAGAGAAAAGATTACGTTTACTAAGTTAAGCTTAAAACTGAGAAAAGATAACGTTTCTTTTGATAAAACAGTATAGGGTTCAGGAAGTCAAATGAAAACCCCAATGTCTTAACTCTAGTAAATGGAAATAAACTTTAATCAAGACAGAATTGCCTTCAAAAATAATTTGAGAAGAGTTTGTAAACCAAATCCAGGGAAAGTAGAATTTAGTTTCAAAAATATTGAATCGAGTCCAAAAATACTCAAAATTCTGTTTAAAGCATGTGACAATTTATTCTAACAAGCACCTTGGCAAGATGTTAAACAGCAAACGACTTGAGTTGAAGAAAAACATAGACAATTCTGAAACAATATCAATAACAATCAGTCTAACATGAAGTTTAACAAGCAGTTTAACAGCAATCACCCACTGAAGTTGTCTAAAACTTGGAAAATTTTTCATTGTTTAACCTCAAAGTCAACTTCTAATCAAAGTAATCAAAAAGTTAAAACCAATACTTTATCACGAGTCGACAAACAACTTTAATCAATGCATAATTGCTTCCTCAAGTACTTTGACAAGAAGTTTAACAGCAGCATCGGCGTCTTCATTAGCAAATCTCTTGCACCTGGTTGCATAATCAACGGATTGTCATTAGACCAGCGACAGAGAACGGTAAAAATGCAAAAGGAAAAAGAGAGAGAAAACCAAGAAGCAAAAACAAGAAAAAACATTCGATGAATGAATGTGCAAAGTGCAGACATCGACTGATTGGAGAGCTTTTTGCTCTCGCCCTCTCTCTCTCTCTCTTTCTCTCTTTTAGAGAAGGGAAAAATAAACACAAATGCTGATTGCTGATTCACATAAGTGTCTGCGAGTGTGTGTGTGTGTGTGTGGGGAACCTACGTGCAAATATGCAACTTCTGTATACGGAATTAACGAATATTGTTGAGTGGACAGATTTCAGTCAAATCAACTAGACTTGAGCCATGAAACCAAAAAATAAAGAGAGAAACATATGAAGATATATGAAATATATTTGTTTAAAGAGAAACAAGAATCGAATTATATATACATAAATATTTATCACATATGTACATATATATATTAATCACTGAATTCCTCATATGAAAGTTGTGAAAAACTTCTAAATTTATGTGTTTATATTATATACCTATACTATCAATCTTTGTATGCCTTATGTATTCAAATTTGTAGAGAACTCATGTAGCTCACAGCTTCTATAGCTCCCCCAGCTGGAGCTTACATTAAGTCATTGATAACATTTTTCAACTTCCATGAAATCCATCAAAATCAATATTTAATTTACTCTCAACTTGAGTTACTTGAGAATATCTCCAAGGTTTTAAGAGATGGAGTCATCTAAGTTTGTATGTAGATTCATCAAAAACTTTACATTTTGGATACCTAACTGTCTTAACTCATTTGTAGATTAACATAAAGTAATGCTCAGGCTCATAATATATTAAAGAATATTAGTAAAATCAGCATGACAGGATGGTCGAGGTATCTGCTTGTCGGACTCTCCACTCATTTTGTCTGATTTTAAGATCCGTCTGGCAATCTACTTTTTGGATTCCTCTTTTTTACAGTAGCTATTTAACATGGAAAGTATTAGGAATGAATAAATCAGCTTCTATTATTAAAATTTAAGTTGACAATACAAAAACACAAGTAGAATTGGAACTATAAAGTTAAAATTGAACTGTTTTCAAAACTTTCAATACTACATCAAAGTCAATGTCAATTTCTTAAGCAATAGTCTGAAAAATTGTATTACAAGGAGACAATTCTTCTGGGAAATTCACAAGGAATTCGAGGCTTTTTAGTTAGACACGGCCTCAGATAAGGGAGTTCTCAAATAGACTCAAATACTCAAATATAGTCTTGAAAATTCAGTACTTGATATCCCTAAATTCCCGTTTTGAAAGGAATTACGGTATGAAATATGTAAATATATTTCCGAAGTTTTTCAATATTTCCATTCAGAGAAAAATGTTAATGAAATATATGTTTGATAGGGACAACTCTAGTCTCCTAACTAAAGACTAGAGGAGCCTGTGTTTCCTCATTAAGAAAAGACTTGCAAATTAGGCTATATATAGAAAATATTGAGAAGACAAAGAGAAATCAAATTTTTTTTTCATATATCTAAAAAACTGAAGGTAAAATTTGTAAACTTAAGTAAAACGTAAAGCTATTAGCTAGACTAATCTATGTTACATAGACTATAGACTATAGATTTTAAACTTCTTTAATAGATTGTTAATAAACATATGAATAGTCTATGATATGTAGCTCTCTGCTCTCCAATATCAGCATTTTATATGCTCAGACTCTATGTAATATTTCATTTCTTCATTTTATATTACTGAAATCTATAAATGTACATAATTATATCACAATTATATTTGCCATTTTCAATCAGAATTACTATATAGTTAAACGTATTTTTATATATATTCAATAATTTCGTTTCACTACAACATATACCATTTTACACAGATGTTTTTCGTTCAGTAATTGCCGCTAAAAACAGCTTTATAAAGCCGTCAATTCAACGCTGCCTGAATAATAATTCTGAAATTTGTATATTTATTGGATGAAAGTATAGGATTACTTATATTGTATATACAAAAGCTGACTAATTGGTTGTTTGCCTGTCACCTGAGCCTCGGAAAACTCAATTTAAGATTGTTGCGGCAACACTGGCAAGGCACAAAATGTTACTTGAAGCCAATGGTTGCCGCTGGAAACACCTGGGATTAATGGATATACATAAAAGTGAAATACATATGACGTGGAACTACCCTTATATATCTGGAATACTCATATGATATGCATACAGAGAAACCTCTCTATATAAGTATGTATTTATATATAAATATGTCTGTAAATAGATGTGTACACACTTTTTTCCAGTTGTTTCATTCCTCAAATAACCGCATACATACATACACACACATACATATCCCATTGCATATCTTACATTCCTCTTTATGTACACACATCCGTGCTCTGAGCAGAGATCAAAGCAAAAATGCGTATTATATACTCAGCATACATATTAACACGCACTCAAGCTGTAGGGTAACCCACGCCACATACCACACACACACACACTCACACACGCCTGCACATAAAGCATTTAATACATAAGCCTTATATACGCATCGGCAGCGTCGCCAACAGCCCTTTCCTTTCACACAAATGTCGGTATGTATGTATGCATGTATATGGGCAGCGACAGCGTGAGTCGAAGAAACAAAGAAACAGCAGGCACAGCAGAGAAGAGCCAAAAGGCAAACAGCAAAAGCAACAGCAAACAGCAACGACAGCGGCCAGACGTCGCCAACTCAGTGCAAAGCCAACTTCGAACGAGAACGGTTCGTTTCGCGGTCGCCAGCAACGAATGAGATACAAAAGCCGTCGCCGTTTTCGTTTCCCGTTTGCCGAGAGCAGCAGCCAAAGAGACCAACGCAACTGCAAATCAACGAGTGTAAGCGAGAGCGAGTGCGCAGCAGTTGTACGCCCAGTGAGAGTTAGTGTGCGAGCGAGATGGTATTGTGGCAGCCACTGAGCGCGCAGTAGAGAAAAAGGAAAACGTAAAAAACGGCAGCAGAGGGCAGGCAGTTGGCCGCCGTCAATGTAAATAGGCGTTGCGTATGTGTATGAGTGCGGCGACTGCGCAAGTAAATAAAGACAGCCGTTGGCAGCGTCGCAGCCGTCGTGTGTTTTAGTCAGTTGAACATGGAACGTTGAGCCGAACAGACGTGCGCGCATTTTTCATCGCCAAAATTTTAAATTACTTCAACTGCCAAGCGTATAACATACATTTAAGTGTAATATTATAACTTTAAAAAATATAAATAATTATGCAAATTTATATTTAATTATAAAATAATATAAAGTGAAAGTAAGTTAAGTTTTATAAAGCATTGCTTGTGCAAAAGCTAGAAATTTCCTTTGTGTCTCGTGTGACAAATGCCGCAGCAACAACAACAACGACGACGATATCAGCCTGCGCTTTATATACACGACGACGTCTATGTAAACGTCGCAGTCGCAGAGCGCGTCAGCAGAGCGGCGTTTGTGAGTGTGTGTGTGCGTGTGCAGAAAACATAAGGCAAAGCATAATACACAATAAAGGTGCACACGAAAGCAAATAACCCAAAGTGACAGCCGCAGCAGCGCTCGAGTTTCTATGCTGTGTATATATATATATATATTTATGTGTGTGTGTGTTTTGTGTTGAGAAATATCAAAAGCAACGAAGCAGTGGAGTAAAGTGTAAAGCAAGCAATAAAACGTAGCAACGCAAACAGCTGAAGCTGAAGCTGAAGAAAGAAAGGCACAAGATAAATTGTTGAAAATCTAATTAAAACGAAGCGAAGAATATATATATTTGTGAAAGTGTGCGTGCGCTAATATGCCAATAACTGCACTTTTGGATTATTACAACAACAACAATCGCGTTTTGGATTACGTTTTACTTCTTGCAGCAAATTGGATAAAAGCAACATAAAAATGCCGCGCATTCAACTGGATTAGCAGTCAAATCTCAACACAGGTAAAAATAACAACACACAAGCATAGCTCAGAGCGCGAGATGTGCAATTGCAAATTATATGCGCTCTCCTTCTCTTTCTAACATTTTACAACACTGTTGCCGCTGCTTGCCTGCCTGCACAGCTGTTGCGCTGCTTATGCTCCCTCCCTCTCCTTCACTGCGTTTACCCAAATTAAGAAAAAAAAATCACTCACTCTCAACTCTCTCACTCCAGCAGACTTACATTCAGTCTCTAGCAGAGGGCAGTAAGTGAAGTAGCAGCGGCAAGTAGCTGCAAACAAAAACAGTAGCCGCGACAGCAACAGCTTTTAGTGCGCCCCTCTCCACACTCACACATACACTTGCACATAGTCTACATTTGCGATTGGCAAGTGAGCTTACACATATATGCATGTGTGTGTGTGTGTGTGTGTGCTTTACATGCTGTTAAATATGCTCTGCGCATACATACATATAAACATATACAGTAAAATTGCATATTTTTAACTGCTGGAAAGTAGTGCGTGTGACTGTGTATATATATATGTGTGTGTGTGTGTTTGAAAGAAGATAAAGTCTTGGTCGCTAACGCATTCACCCTACCCGCTGCATTTCGCAGGCGCTGCCCTTAGCGTAGCGCATTGCTGCAGTCGCGCAGGCCGCGCTTTTGTTCTCGAACGTTAACTCACGTGAAATTCCGCTGCTTGCTTTTAATTTTTTTTTATTTATCCTTTTCATTTTTCGTACTCTTTTTATTTTGCGCGCGCTCTGCCAGTGCCTGAACTGTTGTTGTTGTTGCTGCTGGGAAGGGTTAAACTTGGGTATGCTATGTGCGTGTGTGTGTGTGCACACTTAAATTTTATGTAAAAAGGATTTTAAAGGCAGCTCCGTTCGTTTGCTGGCTTGTGCGCGTCCCTGAATACATTTCATATTCATTCATATTTACATTTTGTGAGTGAATGAGCAAGGTAGAGGGGAAGAGGAAGAGGAAGAGGAGGGCGGTGGAGAGTTTGGCTCTTACTGTAAAAAGTTTTGTGCAAAACTTTTTACTGGCGCGCGTTGATGCAAAAACAACTTGAAATTATAAAGTATTTTTTATTTTTCATTTCGCACTCGCATTTGTGCTTTTAGAGAGTTCAATTTCAAGCCAAAAAAAAGCCGTACATAACCCAACTTATCTGGCTGTTAACTCTGCCACTGTCCCTGTCTCTCTCTCCCTCTTCCTTTCTATTTGGAGCTGCCCTTTGAGTGCCAATGCAATTTGCAGTAGTGTGTGTGTGTATGTGTGTGGAGGGTCGCACGGCAGTCGTTAACATTCCCTTGGCAACTCCAGAGAGAAAGAGAGGGGGAGAGTGGTAGACGGGAGCAGGGGTAGCCAGTGTGGAGCATCCATTATCCATCAACTGATTGAAGATATATATATATATATAAATTTATATATATATTTATATATCATGGAATACAGCTTCTTCTTTTGGCCAGTGATTTAACAGTTTTTGACTTTCAATTACGTATATGGCAAATGGGGGCGTGGCAGCGCCAAATATGTGGAATTTTGATGAATTTAACATGAGATTTTGTGTTTAACATTGAAGTGTTTTTTTTTTTTTTTTGGAGTTTTCGTATTTTTCATGTTTTTCTTTCTGTTTATGGTTCACAGCTCGTGTTCAGCTTTATAAGGTTTTTCACTATTTTCTTATCATTATGCATTCATATACAGCTAGATTGACAGCAAGAAAAGAAGAAGAAAAAGAAACAGCTGTTGCTGCTTGCTGAGTTTTATCTTTAATTTTATTTAACATTTTCACAATCAGCACAAAATGCACGAGGCCAACGACTTTATGCAGAGAGAGAAAGAGAAAGAGAGAGAGGGAGGAGAAAAAACAAACATTTCTTTATGTTTTCCACTGAAATGCTACGAGTGGAAATTTAAGATTTCTCTGTGTATGTATGTGTGTGTGTGTTTGGCAACTTGAAACGTATTTTTTATTGTGTTTACATATTGTATTTAAGGATTATTTTGAAGCTAAAGCAAGGGAGCGTACAGTAAGTGCTCGATAAGTGGGCAGCTCAGAAACTTTGTATGAAAGTTTAGGGTCTTAAGTCAAAATAAGGGATATTTCTATATATATATTTCAAGCAATTTGGTTTAAATAAAATAAAATAAGATCAATAATAAAAAAATACAATAAAAACAAAAATAAATAAATAAAAGTAATAAATAAATGAAAAAAATAGAATAAAATAAATAATGAAAAAAATAAAAATAAATAAAATAAAGTATAAAAAAACCAAATAGATAAAATATATAATGAAAAAAAAAAAAATAAATAAATAAATATCGAGAAGTAAAAGGTTCTATATATCGAGTGCTTACTATATCAGTTTCTAGTGTTTTACTCTTATGGTATATGTATGTATGTATGTATGTGTGTGCATAGCACTCTATAAGCATTATAACTCTTATTTTTTAATGCTCACAGCGTGAATACCCCTTCTCACGCTGTTGCTCTCTTTTTGCCACTCATGCATATGCATATGTGTGCATAAGTATACGTTTGTGTGTGTGTATGTCTATTAGCGTATGTGTATATATGTGTGTGTGTTGATATTTGCATTTGTTATTTGTCGTTTGGCTGCATATTAAATTTCCACGTTTTTTCTTTTTTTTTTTTTTCCTTGCAGAAAACAAAAGCGAATTTTAGCGCAACTTCTATTATTATTATTATTATTAATATTATGATGACGCCGGAGTCGAAGGCAACAGCAACGGCAGCGGCAACAACAACAATGGCGCATGCACAAAAGCCAGCTGCTGCGTCGGCGTCGCAGTCGCAGTCGCAGCATTTATCAGCACTGGCAATGGCGACCAAAGCAACAAAAGCGGCCAAAAGCTTTGTCAGCAATGCGAATAGCAACAACAACAACAACAATAATAATAATAACAACAACAACAATAGCAGCAAAAAGCTTGCCATAAATATAACGGCGACAAGTGTTGATAAAATGCAAATGCAAAAGCAACAACAACAACAGCAGCAGCAGCAGCAACATCAACAACAACAGCAGCAGCAGCAAAAGAGCGCAGCAAACAGCATTAAAGTAAAAAGTGAAAACACAACAGCAACAACAACAGCAACTAATGCATACACAACAACAACAATAACAAAGACATGCAACAACAACATTAAGAAGGAAGCAACACCTCCAGCCACAACAACAACAGCAACAACTGTTGCTGAGGGCTCCAACAACAACAACACCAACACGAACAACAGTTCATCATTTGCCTCGTCATGCTCATCATCCTCCTCCTCATCATCTTCGTCTTCCTCATCTTCTTCGTCCGCCTGGTCCAACATTGAGGATGCCAACAGCAACGGTGGCGCCTCCGCCGACGAAGAGCACTGCGCCAACGAAGAGGCGCCACAAGCTGCAGCGGCTGCAGCTGCTGCTGCGACATCATTGATGATGACAACGCCACGCCCCGTACTTCTAACGGCCGTCAATGCGCACATCATCTGCCACTTGTGCCAGGGCTATCTGATCAATGCGACGACCATCGTGGAATGTTTGCACTCGTGTAAGTACCAAAAGACAGACAGAGATAGAGATAGAGACCGAAAAAAACCCCTAGCCAAACACCCTCAGTTACCACGAATCCTGAGCACTTGGCGGCTAGGCGCAAAAGCTAATTAGAAGTAGTTAGCGAGGCGAAGCAGCTCTCGACTGACGGACGGGAATACCCTGTGAGAAAGCCAACATCAGTTGCTCTTGAGAACCAACAATCTGTGCTTGATGGAATGACAGCAGCATTTAAAAGTAATTTGTTTGGGTTTAAAAAGAAATTATATAAAGAAATTATATAAAATGAAGTAGGTTAGTAGCAAATCGATAATTATCGATTGTTCTTGCTTGAGATTAATTTGACGAGTTTTGTTTGAAGTTGAGTATTATGCAAATGTGACATGTAAAGTGGATTATCATGAAAAGAAAATCAATATCAAAAGTTGAACTCAATTTCTGTTAAAGCATCTGTCAATATTACTCAGCAAGTGAAAATCGATATTTATTGATTTGTGGGCCATTTAGTGGAATAAAATTGCATATTAATGTTATATAGATATTATCTGCTGCCCATTACTATCTATTTCAAAAAAATTAAGCTATATGGACTCTAGAAAGATATTATATAGATTTCAGAAAGATATATAGATTTTAGACAGATATTATATAGATTTCAGAAAGATATATAGATTTTAGACAGATATTATATAGATTTCAGAAAGATATATAGATATAATAGATTTCATACATAGTTACATTCCTAAGCAATATCAAACAACCCACTTTTATCTATATCCAATTATTACAGGGTATACTAACTGGCAAAAACTTGGCCTCCTCCCCTGCTCCCTGCTTATCTTCTCTGCGCTGTGACCATAGACGGCAAGCCAGATGCTGCCTTGACGATAAGTTAATGGGCAACATTAATGAGCCTGCTGATGCTGCTGCTGCTATTGCAGCTTCCTCATCTGCAGCCACAGACAGCCGACTCCGACTCAGTCTCACTCTTTTGCATAGCTCCAAAAACACAGCTTCTCTATATAGCCCCAAGTATGCTTGTGTCTAGAGAGCTGGAATGGAGTTAGATGTATGGCACATATGTCTGACTAAATAATTACAAATGGTTCTGCGAGGATGCTCAAGCTTAATAACTGCTGAACCATAAATCAGACAACTTTCAAGTGGAAAACTGAAATGCCTCCCCGAGTCTCCACTCGCTTTGCTACTCCGTCTCCTTCGATTAGACCCAGACGGGTTTAAAGAAAAAGCAACGTTTTAGTTGTCTTTTGAGCCATTTTTATGTTACTTCAATTTCCGGTTCGAGTTCGAGCTACAGTTTTTCAGTCTGCAGCGCTTTTCACGCTTTTCCACAGCGACATTTTTCGCTCTTTTGTTGACTTTCAATTTGGCGCACACCAAAAATGCAATTTGGTTTTATTGAACGAGAGTTCAAGAGTTAAAGCAGGGAACTTAATGCGCTTGGAATTTGAGATTATTTGGAATTTTGTCAAAAATTAGTTGAAGACAGTCATGGAGATAGTTAAAGAGAACTTCCAGTCATTTGAAGTGTTGCCAGATGGTGAAGAAATAGCAACTTAAACTTAAGTGGGATGGAACTTAGTCCAATATAATTAGACAAAGCTCTGTCAGAGGCAACAAATGCTTCAGAGTCTAGCTTACACTCATTTCAAGCGCAGCCAACTTAATTACCATGTCATTCAGTGTTGCCAGATCGCTGGCACTTATCTGTGCATTGTCATAATCCAGCAATTGCTTCGTTCTATGCACAAATTAGAGACGTCAATTTGCAGACAAATTATGACATTCGATTAACTGCGCATCCGACGCTAAATGCAGTTAGGCTTCATTCAATCTGTCAATCAGTCAATCAGTTAGCCAGTCAGTCAGTAAATCTGTCTAACCACACATGTGTCGATTGGCATTTCATGTTGCTCCCGAGGCACATTTAAATCTGTTGCACACAGCTCAGTCAGTGCCACATGCTGTTGACTGCTGTTGCTACTAGTTCTTCTCCTACTGGCAGCGTTGCCACCCCGTTCCAATTTTGGCTGCTGGCCATTCGTAGTGTACCAAATGGCTGCCAGCAGCAGCTGTTGTTCTGCTTTTCTTTTAATTTTCCTCGTATTTTTTTTATATATGTTAACTTTGTTGCATTCGCCTTGTTGCTAGTTCTTGCTCGAGGCCATTTTCGTCTCGCACCACCCGAATGACAACAGGCTTCAGCTCGTAGTACTGTCATTTTTTTTTTTTACCATCCATGTCTTTCGGACTGACAGACAAGCGTAACAGGCGCTGCGAATGTGTTGTGCAGCCCAGCCCAGCCCAGCCCAGTCTACCTATTGCTCCATATTCTCCCCTTCTCGCTTTCTGCTCCTCTTCACTGCTGCTGTATCCTGTCTGGGTCCAGTCTCCAATCTCTGTCTCACTTTGCTGCATGTTGCTGTCGGTTGGGTGACAGTTGTAGCGGGTACGAATGGACTGACGGACGGACGGGGGACGCACAGCATCAGACAAACAGACGGACAGACAGACTGCCATTGACATTAAAGTCAAAACAAAGTTTTTTTCTTTCTTTTTTTATACCACGTTACGGTTGGCAGCAAATGGGGTATGCACGTACTGTGCGTTTGTGGGTGAGTGTTGGGGAGTTGAAAATTACGTGTATAATCGCATTAAAAAAGGAGTTTCATATTTATGCTATAGAAGATTGAAGGAGGTATTGAGAGAGTGTGAATAGTTGGAAAGGAATATATATGTATACAAAATTGGAATATATATCATTTCATTCAAAATTATATTATTTTTATATCATTTTCATATAGCATTCTGAACTTCTGAGATGATAATTTCCAGTTTTTGAAGCGAAATCTATCTTTTTGCGTATTAGGATGACCATATTTGAGTTTTACTATATTCCAAAAGGACTTAGCAAACCCGCCTTAATTTTCCAGCTCAATTAAGCTTGAATCAACTAATACTTCTTTGTACATCAAATCCCTGCTCCAACCCAATTACAGAGTATCTGACAGTCGGCGCTTTACGCACTGTCCAACTTTTCCTCGTTTTTTGTTTGTAGCATTTTCTCGTGTGGCACGTTCGAATTGAATAGCTGGATTGCGTTGCTTTTGCATTTCCTATTTGGTCTTCTTTTTTCCGCCCTCAATTTTTTTTTTTTAGTACATCGTATATCCATTTTGGGTAGCTCTTGTGTGTGGGCGTGGCATAAGCTGCGTGCGTAACGCTTGGGGAATTATTTTTGCCAAGGTTTTACATAAATTTGTATAATTTCTAGGAGACCCAACGCAACGCGCAACACAACACAATTTGTAACTGTTTTATTCGCAGCTCTTCATCACTGTCTCTCCCAGTTTTCTAACTCTCTCCATCTCACTCACTCTCTTTCTATCTCTTTTGATTGCAGTCTGCCACAGTTGCCTCATCAATCACCTGCGCAAGGAGCGCTATTGTCCTCGCTGCGAGATGGTCATCAACAATGCCAAGCCCAACATCAAGTAAGTAAAAGACGCAATTCACAAAGAGATATAGATATATATATATATCTAGACTTATTTATATATATTGTTCTGTTGCTGACAACTACAATTAGATAATATAAGAAGCACAGCGGAAGCCTTGACTACATTCCATTTGTCTGCGGCGGGCAAGAGTTTAATCCAGTTGAATGGGTTAATGTTTAAGATGAGATTTGTATATAGATTAGATTTAGACTTTAAGGGGGCAGCTCGACTTGATGTTAGAGGTAAATATTATTTATGGATGGAAATTGTTTCAAGAATTGATACTTGAATATATAGAATAATAGTTATATTGCAATATCTATATGCAATAAAGGCAGTTTGAATCGCTGCTTAAGGTATATCGTTTCAAATTCAAAGCAATTGTTTTTATATTTTATTTAGTTTTTCTTAAGTATTCCAGAACTTTATTTAAATATTGAAAGAAATGTACTTAATCGAATTTTAATTTGATTTAAAATTATCCATTTGTATCACATTTTCGTCCAATTTATATTTTGTATTCAAATTCCAAAAATTTATAAAATTCTTTTCATTTGCCTGTTCCATTCCATTTCATTCCATATTTATTTTAGACTCTTTATACCAAGCTCTTATTCAGCTGTTTTTCTTTTATTCATTCCATTTAAGTATCTAAAGTAATTATAATTATAATATAAATTATTATGATTATAATAACTTATATGAAATCAAAATCTTCAAAAGTCATTTTGACTTTTTACTGCAATTTTCTGCCTCATTCGCTTTGAAACTCTAAAATCCAAAATAAATTTGCTGCTTGATCTTTTTTGTCCCCCCCTTTCTTTTTTGGAGGTCTTCTTCAATTTCGGCGTCCAATAACAAAACTCGTTGTTTTAGCCGGGTTAAGAGGAAGCAGGAACTCAGCTTGGCACTGTTCGTGTTTCGTCTGTGCCTTTTGGCTTTTGTGAACTGTTTCCAGCTGCTTTGTTGGACGTTGTTGTTGTTGTTGTTGTTGTTGTTGTTGTTGCTGCTTCCTTTCTCAGTCTTTATCGTTGCCTCTGGCCGTCGGCACAAGACCCGCCCGTTAATTATCTCTGTCTTCTGTTGTTGTTGTTGCTTCTTTTTTTTTGTGTCTTTTTCGATTTACTTCTTGGAAATGCGTTTGGCAAAATGCTGCCACGTTTTGTGGCCTGCAGTTTATCAGTTGGGCAGCAGTTTTTTTTCTTTTTTTTTTTTATTATTTTGTCTTTTGGGGCGTGGGCGCCACACATCATACAATACAAAAAGAAAAACATGGCGGGGGCCACATTTTGCAGTTGTTATTTCTCTTCTTTTTTTTTGGTTTTGTTTACCTTTTGGTCTGTAAAAGAAAATACGTAATAAAAACAAAATAAATAGACTCGGCTTTTGTTTTGTTTTCTCTTTGATTTCTTTGCTTTTTCTTTTCTTTCTTTGTTTTTTTTTTTTTGGGTTAAACAATAAAGTTTTGCAATAAATTTAATTGGAGACTCGAGACCAAGTACAAAAACCACTTGTCTGCTCTTTTTATAGAGTTGTATATATATAACTGTGTATATATATATATAGCTGTTCCATATAGCTAGTTCTGCTGACTTCACACCATTTGGCAGCAGCAGTTCGAGCTTCATTCATTCAGCCCTTACTCTTGTTGGAGTGAGCCTTCGACTATCTTTTCAGTTTTGTATTCATTATCTTTGTGACTAGATTACAACCTGACTGCCAAATACACAATTTGTATATAAGGTTTGCGTGTGTGTGTGTGAGTGAGTGTCTGTGTGCGCTGTGGGGTGGCTCTTGCCCTGGCAGCGGGTGGCTCTAGCCTCGCTCTGGCTGTCTCTTATTAAAGCTGTAAGCTTAAATTGATTCGCACGTCACGAACGCGTTTTCTTTCATTAGAAACGTGCGTAGCCAACGAGCAACTAGTTAAAGTTAGACAGTGACAGCAAGTGCAAATATTTGGCAGGCTTCACATAAAAAAGTTAAGCAAACGCCCAAGTTTTCCGACAGCAGCAACAGCAGCAGCAGCAGCCCAAAAATTCTATTCAATTCAAGGTGTCTTTGGGCATTTCCCCTTAAGCATTGACCCACAGCTTGTCAAGTTTGCAGGACTACCCAAACCACAATTACCACAGCGAAAGTTCTGTGGTCCAAAGAATCCTCAACATCCAAAGAGAAAACTTTACAGTTGAGTTAAGCGGGCAAAGTAGCGGGAGAGTTGTTGAGCCAAACTAGCATTTCCCACAATTTGTGTGTACTTCTAGTCCAATATGTCGCGCATGTGACATTTATGTGGCTAACCTTAAAACCTTTAGCCACATTCACGGCATCAACGCGTCATTCGATCATTGGAATGTCAGGTTTAACCTCACTTATTGCGTTGAACTTGTGGAGATGTGAGAGATGAGGAGATGTGGCTGTGATACGAACTTGATTTGAACTTGTATTTAACTGTCAATATGTGTATCAGTATTCTTTAGATATATATTCAGTGTCTTTTCAATCATCCATAGGAAGTCTATATTGATATTTGTTAAATATATCAACTCCTATGTTTCATATTAGCTTTCTAAAGGCATTCCATCCTCTTTCATTCCGTCCTCTTTAAGATTTAAGTAAACTTTCTTTATAATACATCGTTTTCATTATAATATTATCATATTCTTATAGTTTACATTCAAATATCACATATTTTCTCTCTATAATATATATTTCTTCATATTTTTCTCTCTCTTTCTTCATATTTTTAACCTCACTTCATAGTCCTTATCCATTCTCTATCACAATTCACATCATTACTTCATATTCTATCTACATATCTATATCTATATAAATTCATTTGCCCAAGGCCTGCCGGCGCATGTAAATGATCTTACCCTAGCTCTGATTTTTTTTCTTATCTTCTCTTCCTTTTTTTGTTTTTTTGGCTCATGGCAAGGACCCTAGGCAGCGACCCCTCGCAGCCATGCCCCTCATCTACTTATGCTCCTATATACAACTCGAAATTCCCTTTGCTTATTCTTTTGGGCTACGCAATTTTTCAATTCCTTTCACAAAATCATTTTGATTGAAGGCGAGCGACGTTTTTTTTTCCTTTCATTCTTCTTTTCCTTTCCTATGAAATGCGACTTAATGCGAGTTCCTGTGCGCCACCACCACCACCACCACCATAAGAAGCAGCAACCACTCTGTATGGCAGCAATACAGCGCATGCCACACAGTTGCTTGCCCCTGCCACAGAGCGCGGCATTTGTTGCGTGCCATAAAAGCAATTGCATCTGCCGTCTAATTTGTACTTTTTCTCTCTCTATATATATAGATCCTTATATATATATCTATTCATGTGTGTGTGTGTGTGTTGTCTTCCTTCCTTTTGCGCCAAGGAAGTCGCTGGCTGCTCTACGCGCGACTGACTTCTTATTTTCGACTCATTTTCCCGCTTTTCATCATATGAGAACTGAACTGCAGCCGTCTTGTCTGATTCACTCTTACTCTAACTCTCTCTGCATCTAGCTCCCTCCCTTTCTTGTCTTTTCCATTTGAGTGCACACACATGTGTCGCCTCTGTCCTTTCTGGACATTTATGCAACACCTCGTTTCTAACCACGCGCTCTTTCACTTCTTCCTTTCAGATCCGATACCACATTGCAGGCGATTGTCTATAAGCTCGTGCCTGGTCTCTATGAACGGGAACTCATGCGTAAGCGCGCCTTCTACAAGGATCGTCCACAGGAGGCGGCACTGGCCACGCCCGAACAGCGAGGTGACGATACGGAGCATTTGATATTCAGTCCCTCCGATGATATGTCTCTGTCGCTGGAGTATGCGGAACTTGGGTAAGTTTCTAGGCTAATATCGATAGATATATATATGTGAACGAAGAACCAAGTTAGATCTCGACCTAGCTCAACCTGTTCCTCGTATTCCTTAGATCTAGCAAACTTATTTCATCCTCATCACAACCCTTCTTTCACACTCTCTAATTCAATATCTTTTCCACACTCTCTTCCATCCCTTGCAGTGAATTGAATATCGATTCGGAACTGGAATTCGGTGACACATTGCGTCCACGTTATCTTCAGTGTCCGGCCATGTGCCGTGTTAGCCATTTGAAGAAGTTCGTCTACGATAAGTACGAGATTGATGCTCACAACTTTAGCATCGACATCATGTACAAGGTGAAGACAATTGCGCTGCAGGATTACTATACGCTCATGGATATAGCGTATATATATACGTGGAAACGTGATGCGCCGATGCGTTTCTTTTTTCGTGTCTATGAATCGCCAAAGAAGCCACAGATAAAGCCTGCCCCAGTAGTGGTCAAGCCACAGATACTGCCGCTCAAACAGGAGCGAGTGACACCTGAAGCCACGCCCCCAACGCCTCCATTGGTTGTCAAAGTGCCCACAATTTCACCGCCAGCAATTCTTGCAGCAGCAACAGCTCCACCCACTCCTTCACCTGCTCAATCGCCACGCATCAAAGTGGAACAGCCACAGGAAGAATTTCGTATTGCTCCCAAATTGGCTTCACCCACTGAGCAGTCGCTCAAGCTGGTCATCAATCGTAATGTGCTGGAGAAGCACGAGAAGCATCCACATCAGCATCAGCATCAACATCATCATTCGCCAAAGTCGAACTCCAAGAGTCCGACTACCAAGTGCCCGCCTCAATCGCCTGGCAGCTACAACAAGGAGGAGCCCAACATTAAGTTAAAGATCGATCTGTCCAAGCAGAATAGTGTCACCATCATCAATATGTCCGATCCAGATCGCAAGGAGATTGTCAAGCCGCTCAAGCCGGAGAAAGAATCACGCTCCAAGAGCAAAAAGGACAAGGATGGCAGTCCCAAATCGTCCTCCAACAGCAACAGTCCTTCGTCCTCTTCCAGTGAGCGTAAGCGCAAGAGTCCTTCCCCATTGACTGTGCCACCTTTGACCATTCGCACGGAACGCATCCTGAGTCCCAACGGGGTTAGCACGGTGCTCAGTCCACGCGTCACTAGCGGCGCTTGCCTGGAAGATCCCAAATCCGAGTTTCTCAAATCGTTTGCTTTGACACCAATTAAAGTGAAACTTGAGTCGCCGGAGAAGCAGACTCAATCAAAGATTGGTACAGTTGGTGCTCCTGCACCAGCTAACAAATCCAAGGCACACTTGGATGATAGCCTGCTGATGAAACCGCCCAGTGCCATGCCGCCCAAATCGATTGCCTCCTCCAAGCGCAAGAGCAAGGAGCCCGTCAAGGCGCTGTCCAAGAAGCCCAAGCTTTCACCCCCGCTGCCACGCGAGGACTTCAAGATACGTCTGCCCGCACCCACTGTCAGCGCCAGCAACTGCCCATCGCCACCTGCAGCTGCGGACAAACCGCTGATGCCGCCGCCTCCAGCCAAGCCGCCACTAGCACGTCACAATAACAAGGTGGCAAATGGTCCGCAAACGCCACAGCTGCCCATTTATGCACCCCAGCATCATGCACATCCCCTGCAGCAGCAACAACAACAGCAACATCAACCACATTATCAGCAGCAACCACAGCATCATGCTGGCCTACAAATGTCTGCACCTGGCAATCGCACGCCCATTGCCAAGCGTTATCAGCCCATTTTGCCGAAGGCAGCGCGTCCAAATCCTTTTGCCAATATACCCAGCGATGTGAATCGTCTGCTCAAGGATGCAGGCACCGAAATCAAGACAATTGGTGGTCAAACCAAGTCGCATGTCTATGGACCCAAGCAGGCACAGCAAACCGAACACAAAATGGGACCGCCGCCAGTGCCCAAGACCAACAACAACCACTCGAGCAACAACAACAGCAACTCGAACAACAACAACAAGTCAAACAACTATTTAAACTTGGCCTTGTTCAATGCCAGCAAATCGAAGGGCAAAGAGGCGCCGCCCGGTTGCCGCACGCCCATGCACACGCCCAATTCGCCCATCTATTCGCCCAGTTCGCCGCAATATGTGCCCAACTATAATATACCGACCATGCCCACCTACAAATACACGCCCAAGCCCACAGCTGCAGCAACAACAACAACGACGGCGGCAACAACAACTGCCACAACAACAGCAACAACAAATGCCAGCAACTATTTGCAGAGCATGCTCAATGGTGCGGCTGGCGGTGGCTTGGGCGGTGGCCTCTTTCCCAGTCCACCCACCAAAGCCGATCAGAACACAAATCCCGCTGCGGAAGATGCGCCCGAGAAGCAACAGGTGAAGGTCAAGTCCCTGCTCAATTCATGCAACATCAATATACCCTCGTCGCTGTCGATAACCATTTCGCGCGACAATGGTGATGCCTCCTCGCCCAGCAATGGCGCCCATGCCAAGCACAAGAGTCCCGTCAACAATTACATTGAGATTGTTAAGCTGCCCGATCAGCCCGCCGTCACAGTGGAGAAGGAGAAGGAGCGCGAGAAGGTGACACCCATGCCACCAGTCAAACTGCCTGCACCGCCTAGTAAGACAATACCCTCACCTCAACACTTGTTGGCACGGCTCACACCTCCATCGGCCAGCGTCACCACTGTGCCGCCCAAGACCTCGCCGAAGGCAACGCCCACGCTCAAGCCGGTGTTGCAGCCACAGCAAATGGATAGCAAGAAAACGCCCAGTCCGGAGAAGCGTAGCAGCAGCCAGCATTCGCCCATTGCCGGTGAGAATAAGTCACCCAAAGCGGGACAGGCAGCAGGTGCTACAGGTGCTCCAGCTACTACTTCCTCGCCCTCTACAGCCTGTGGGGAGACGGCAGCCAAAAAGTTCCGACCCATTTTGCCGCGTCAAAACTCGACTGCAGCTAGCTGCAACACAGCCGAGTTGACTGCCACAAAGCAGCTGCAACAGTTGCCAGCTCCAGTTGGAGCTGCTCCAGCTGCCGCCTACAGCTTTGCCCAGAACAAAGTCAACAAGGTGCCCGCTAGCAAAAAGTCACCCAACAACCTTGCCAATGGCAATGGCACTCAGGCTCTGATCAAGGCCAGCTCCAATGCTGCCACCAAGCGCAACAGCAGCGGCAACAGCAAGCAACAGCAGCAGCACCCCGCAACAACACCAAACTCGAATCTTAAGCTTATGGCACCGCCTGCCCATCCGCATCCGCATCTGAATGCACCGCTGAGCATCGCCTCGAGCGCCAATCAGCTGGACTTGAACTTCTTCAAGGAGAATCTAATGCGCGCCCAGGCGGCCCAGGTGGCAGCCGCCGCGACGAATCCATCGAATCTCCTGTTCAACTTTGCGCCCGCTGTCTACACCTATCAGCAGGCCTGCCTCATGGAGCAGTTGTCGCGCATGCAACGCGCCGGCCACGAGGTCTTCAATGATTACCTGCAAAAGGTGCGCAGTGCGGCGGGCGGCGCTAATGAGGCAGGAGGAGCGGGCGGCGAACATAAGCAGCAGCCGGTGATGCCAATGTTGCCCAATGTAACGTTGCCAACGCCGCCATCCACGCATCAGCCTTTAGCATTGGCGGCCAGCCCCAAAAGCTCGCCGCATGCAACGACCAAGTTGGCGCCAGCAGCGACGCCGAAAGGTAACAGCAACAGCAGCAGCGGCGGCAAGTCAGCAGCAACCAACAACAACAGTAACAACAACTCCCTTTCACTCACCAAAAGCAAGTGAACCAGGCGGAAAAACCCACCCCACGCCCACCTAGCAGGAAAAACAACCCCCAGCTACATTCGACCCTCGTTTTTGTGGGCGAAAGCTGTGCACTAATTAATATTTAAAGAGGGTTTTTCCCCGTTTTGTTTTTAGTTTTATAAACATATAACGTTATTTTGTATATATATATCAATAAGAGCAACATATAAGCTGTAAATACATATACGATACGATTTATATAACATACATAACCTAGATATATATTTATAGATACATAAGTTTATACGATAACAAGAGACAGCGATTCAGAATCAATAAAAGCTAAGATTTTTCTATACATACGAGATTTGTTCGTATTTTATTTATTTAAGGCTTAGCTTTAAGTGAATGAATATCAACTTTTAGCTGTTTGAATATGTAAAGCTCTTTTAAAGGAGCTTTCAGTTGAAGTAAAGGCCGACATTGTACATTGAAAGCTGCTACAAGAGTTTGCAGATCAAACAATGTATTCAATTTTAAAAAGCTAAACTTTCAAAGCTCATTTTAAGTAACTTAAGCAGTTAACTAAAGCTTTCACTCAGAAACAATTGTTGTTCAAAGCTTATTAAAAGATTTAGGTCACCAAGCAACAAAAAACTTTTGACAAATATCAAATAGCAACGTCAAACACACTCAAAGCTCATGAAAAGCTCAAAGCTTTACCAGCAACTGCCTGCTAACACTTAAACAACATCAAGCACATTGAAAGCTCACGATTATTGTTTTTATCGGGCCATATTATGGATGTCTAGTTGTAAGTGCCAAGAGACCAGGAGTTGAAGTTGATCAATGAAAGTTGAATGTAAATTTTGTGTACAATATTTGATAAAAAAACCAGCGAATAATCGATAAGAATAAATCTATTTATACGAGTATTAAAATACAAACACAAAGTCGTATTTTTTCTTTAATGGTCAAATGGAGAGTTGATGCTAATCAGCTCGGGTCACAAGGTCAATGCAATGCGTGAAGGTCGTCGTCGTCGTCGTCGTCTCCTCACAGCGTCGCGCCGCGACGTCCTTTTCCCTAATCTGCCCGCTGTGACCGTCGATGGTTGTCCGCTGTCCGTCCTCCGTCCGTCTTTGTCTGCTCTTTAAAATGAAAAATGTCCGGAGACAAAAGGAAAATAAAAGATTACGAATTTTGAAATTGGGAATTGGCCTCAGAATTGGGTATCTCTGTCGCTGTCGCTGTCGGTTTGGGTTCGATATGCTCGGAAATTCAGATGCATTGTTATTGTTGTTTCCTTTTGCCTTTGCTTTTCTTTTCCTCTTTTTCCTTTTTTTTGCAAGTTTCCGATTTCGAAAATTGGCAATTTTCAAGGAACGAGTCCCAAAAGACTCGACAGGACACACAGCTAATGCATATGCCGAAGGCGAGCACACAAGAAGAAGGATATAAGGGTAGAGCGTTTGCACATCTCTTAGTTAGGATAGGTGTTGTCCTTTAAGGGTGGATTAGGTGCGAATTGGCTTAGCTGGCGCTGAAAATCTGAAGATTTATGTGCAACCAAAACATAAAGATAAATATATGCATTAGCTAAGGTTATTCCAGCAAGGATATGGATATAGGATAGAGGTAGAGCTGTGTAGGATGAATTGACATTTTAGGAAATATTTTTTTAAGGGAATGACTAACTATTGTATACCATCACATAATTAGCTCATAGATAGTATGATTATAGATAGAAGGTATAGTGAGACATGATATAATTGTAATATATAAGAGAGATATGTATATGTGTAGAGATTGGAATGATGGGATTAGTAGTTCAGCGCTAGATTCAGGGTATTTGATAGTCGGACACTATCGACGATAATTCATCATTCATACTTCAAACCTTTATACCTATGTATATATCTTTACACCTTTATTTATTGATAATTTACAGCTTTCATCGATTACGAAACAACTCCACTCATCTCAATTCATCGAAATAGATAACATAAATATCACGTATTAATCGTAATCTCAATTAATTACAGCTAGCGCAAAGTCCCCAAATTCAACTGAAGTATTTCGGGGGGAGCTACGATATTTGTCCGCTTAATGCCGCAATCCATGGCACTTAATGTGGCGACAAGCGTGGGATTTGGCCAATTAAATTGTGTACCTTGTGTCGTTGCTCGGCAGGAACTTAGAGAAACTAATTTAGCGACATTATGGAACACAAATGCTAAGCACATAAATCGTCATTTAAGCGGGGAAACTACGAGGACTACGACGACTAGAACAAATTGCAATTAAAGGACTTGGCGCCTCGAACGAAACTTTGTGGCGAAAGGACACATGTCGAAACTTTTGCCATTGGCAAAAATTCAATTAGAGCAACTTTGATGCAAACTTGGGGCTGAACTCAACTGGTAAATGAGTGAACTAGTTCAGGTTCGTTTGTATAGGTTATTTCAATAGCTGTTTGTAATTCAATACGGATTCATTAATTACAATTACACGAGCATAAACAGAAATCAAAGCCATCAAAACAAGTGGAATGAAGCTCACAATATATTTGTGGCTTTAATGAGCGCGCCGAGAGAAATATGAAACTAGACAAATAGCGCAATTTGGGCTTATATAAAGCAGTTCATATTGAACTGGTCTAGACTGGGGTCAACAGAAAAAAATTGTTTTTATCATCGGTTGGGTATTTGCGGAAAATGTATAAAAATAATATAAGCTAGAATTTAAGTTAAATATAGGACTTAGACGCTTACCATTCTCGAAAAAGTCGCTCACAATTGAACACTGCACACTCTTTCTCTCTCTCTCTCTCTCTCCCAATCACTCTTCAATTTCCAAGCACTTGCCATGGCAAATATATGATTAATAACAAATTTCTTGCACTTAACACGCACACACATGATAAAAATCAAAGCACGCACAGTTATTAATAATTAATTCAATAAATTTTTGACTGCGCATTCAATGCTTCACACACCGATTAAAAGGACGAACGCTCATTAACTAAACTGCCTAAGAGCTTTCTTCTTTACTTAGCATGCATGGCAGTGCAGCGTTCACTCTTATTGCCCAATTAACGGGATCTAAAGCAGCATTTGATTTACTGCTCTCAATTGCGTTCGCGCATACAAATGTAGAACAGGATCAAAAGCAATGCGAAAAAGAAATAAATCTGCTATCTCACTTACACTCATTTGCATTGCAATAAGACGGCACAGTAGTAACAGATAAATGTCAAATATATCTTTAGGCTTGATTTATTGCACTTTACACACGCACACAAAAAAAAAGAGCATGAAAAACATAATTAAATTCATTTATTAATTAATTTATATAGCTATTAAATTAACTCCGTTTTCTTTTCTATCTGCTCTCTTCATTAACACGCACAGTTTCAACATCCGATCAACAGGCTCAACGCGCTGTCACTAATTAGACTAGCAAAGCTTGCGCCTACGCTCAGGCGACATGTCATTTGCAGGCTTGTTCAGCTAACGGGATCAAAAGCATAAGCATCAATGGCGTGCAGCCTAGTTGAGTTAAGCAATAGCTGCGCCCACTCATGTCGCCTGGGCGCGCTGTTCTCTGCATCAGTGTTGCCCTATTTAGCTATTTTCCCGTCAGCTCTGGCAAATTGTGATTAAGCGGCTGGCTGGAATTATAACTATTTGTAATCATTGAATAGCTTTATTTTTAGCGTAAATGAAATGTGGAAAAATTTAAAAATAAGATGTTTTGGATGAAATAATTGTTGGTGAAACATGCCACCTTTAAAAGAGAAAAAAAGTTTATCGGAATTTATCAGTGTAGATTGTCGGTACCAAAGTCATACAAAAATTGCCTTGTAAGCTATTTTCTTGAATTTACAATTTTTGTCTAGCTATTTCTGGCTTTTGTGATAGTGGATCTGCTGATGAGTTGCCAACACTGATGTCGCCTATGCGCCCTGCTCGCTGCACTCTCTGCACGCTCTTCACTCTCTTTCTCTTTTGTGCCTGCAGCCTGGACGACTCGTGCCAATGCTATTAATAGTCATTGCAAAGCAATAACAACTATTTACTTATACTTATTTATATATGTATGCATGTATTTTTTTGCCATTATAAGAGTTATCTTATATTGCTAATCGTTTGAGTGCCTTTTAAATAAGATTTTTATGACTTGTTTTGAATATTCATTGCGCATTTTGCGCGTGTGTTTAATTGTAATTTCTTTTGCATTTCTAATTAATGGCACGAGAGTATGTGTGTGTGTGCTTGTGTGCTTGTGTTTGTGTTCGTGTGTGGTTAGGCTGCTTACACAAATGATTTATAAATGTTGTTTTAATGCGCTAAAAGCCAAGCGCATTAAACTTGTTTCTCAGATGCGACCCAAAACACAAACAAAATATAAGAGTGAGCGTGTGTGTGTGTGCGTGTGTGAGAGAGTTTAGGTGAATGCATATGTGAAGCAACAGGCAAAGTGGCAGGGGGAGTAGAAAAGTGAGAGTGAGAGTGAGAGCGACAGATATATTGGGTGTCTGTACCTGTCTGGCGTGTGTGAGCTTTCCACTTGCTTTGCTTAATTATTGTAATTGAAGTTTTTGGCCCAAAACCGCGCCAATGCATAAATTATTCAAACCCAGAGGCCAAGGCGACGCATTTGGCTAAAAGTTTATGAATGAATACTAAATGAATACCCAAAAAAAGTTTAGCTGGAATTGTTGAACTTTAAATGGCGGCCGTTATTCATTTCTATACTCATTCAGGAAAGTGAAATGAGTATATTGGTTTTGTGCAATCTCCGCCTAGCTGTCCGTCCGTATGTCTGTCCATCTGTCCGTAAGAGGGCAAACCGTTTCGCCGCAATTGAAGCTAAAGACTTGAAATTTGGAATATATAGCTAAAAAAAACTAAAAAATCAAAAAGATATGAACTTCTATAGCTTTACACTTAGAAGCTTAAAATTTAATGAATAATTTACTGTTGACCTGCTCTATTGATTAGCTACAAATTATTTACATACATATACCAATTGGGGGCGTGGAGTGAATGAGTATTGTGCAGTCGGTAACGCCCGACTGCAACATTCTTACTTGTTCTTCTACGTAAAGTGTAAAAGTTCAGAGCAGTATAAGCCACGCTAATTAAACACTTATAATTTTTTTCGAAGAGTGTTTTCTGCTGCTTCTACTCCCTCTACTTAATCTTCTTCTCCTATCTAAAGTGTCACTCTAATTTCATTTGGTTGTCATATAAATTGATGTAATGGAAATGAAATCCCAGCATTAAGATCCAATTAGTCCACCATTATTAATATGCAGGACGGATGAATGGAGGAAGAAGATGTAGAAGACCAAGTGTCGCCTTCCAATTTGTCTGCCTGCTCGCTTCCACTTACAGGACTGTCCGTGTTGCCTTTCACTCACTCAATATTTCTGTACGTTTTTTTTTACGTCATGCTCTTTGGGTAAACCCAAAAAAAAAAGTATCAATTTACAGTGGCAGCAGAGCTTGGGTTGGCCTCTCAGGCTGAAGATGAAATCAACCAAAAAATCCTGAACCGGAAACAAGAATAATAACTGCACGAATTGCTCAGCAGTAAGCAGAACAAGAAAATATGAAACGGAACGGTAAAGAACTGCACAGCTTTTGCTCGCTCTCTCTTCTTCTCACGCTCATTTGTGCCATTGATTGATTTGAGTGGCGCGCTACGACGTTTGAGTGCGACTCAATTGTCTCTAATGATGAGCTCTCTCTTCGATAAGCCATGGAGTGAGCGGCGAGTTGGAGTGAGAGGCTTAAGCTAAAAAGTCACTTTAACAAGATAAATTGTCTGCTGGCACGACGGGCAGAAAGGTGGAGAGAGAGTGAGTCTATAACTGTAGCTGTAGCTGTATCTTCATCTGTGTGTGTGTGTGTGTTGGTGTTTCAGGCATTGGGCGGCTGTTGTAATTAGTTGATTACACAAGACACTCGACACTCTACACTCCACACTCTACACACTTCTCACTCTCTCTCTCTCTCTCTCTCTCTCTCTCCCACTCACGCACGCTTCAATCCACGCCAGTTCAGCTCGCTCGTTGCGTTTGCATTGCAAATGAAGTTGTGCCTGACGTTGGGTGGCAGCTGGTTACAGTTGGAGTTGGAGTTGTTGATGATGCTGTTGTATAAGAGCAAACACAGTTGCGGTCTCATGCTGCTGCTGACGTTGCCAGACTTTTGTGCATTTTACATAATGCTGAGAGTAACTGTGTAATATGGGCAAATATTTAATATACATACATATATATAGACATATACATGTATAAGTATGTATATATAGAGTATGTGTCATTCAATGCCAATTTGCAGCGCAAAACTCGTAAAAAAATGTTGACATTTTTTTTTGCAGCTTATTGAATTATCAGCATGCCACAGCTTTAGCAGTGGTAGTGGTGGTGGTGGTGGTTGTGTTGGTGTTGGTGTTGGTGGTGGTACACATATAACAGTACATATTATATACACCACTCAGACGCTGCCTTTGAGTATATAAAGAAATACACACACACACATACAAACACTCATAACCGCAGCGACGGCGACGCTGACGACGGCGGCGCTGCAGCCAAGCAACCGGGCAGCCAGTGAGCCGTGCGGTTTACACATAGTCGATAAGCACACTCACACACACTTACACACGCACAGGCAAGCATTCGCACAGCCCACTTCATGCACCAACAACAGCAACTGGCAAAGAGGGTGCTTTTGGCAAAAGCTATTGAAGCAGCAGCAAAGGCAGCGACGCTAACAGCGGCAGCCGTTTGCACTGGCAAATGAACCTAATTTGATAGAACATAAAACAATAACAACAACTGCTGCATTAGCAAAAGACAGCCAGAAAGAGTGAGCGATAGAAAAGGGAGAGCGAGAGCAGCAAAGCAAAAGAAGAAAAAAAACAACTGTAACATATCGAGTTGGCATTGCGAGCAATAACAGAAACAGCAAAAGCAACAACAACAACAACAACAACCATAAGCGAAACAGTAGCGCTCATTAAATACTCTTTCTTTGCCGACGCTGTCGTGTTTGCGCCTGTTCCTGCAGCCAGCCCTCCCGCTCTCTGTAGATCTATCTCGCTCTCACTCTCTCTCTGTGTTCGCTGTGTGTCCGCCTGTCCTTCTGTCTGTCGCTTTATTCCTTACCGGCTCTTTTGCTACGTGCGGGCATTGGATGGGAATTTAAATTGGTAATGCGACGACGAGACCCAACTCGTGGTCGATGTTCGTTGCTGTTGTTGTTGTCGTTGCTGCTGATATTCGTTGCTATCGCAGTGCCGCACACTTGAATACACACATACACCTATACAGAGCAACGGGCACATTGAATGCAATACATGGCTGTGTATGTGTGATTGTATTTGTATGTACAGCAAGATTCAAGATAGAATGCACGGGCGTATGTTGAAGAAAATTAAAGGGGGTTTGAGAGGGTTCAGCTGTATGTTGATATTATTTATTTTTTGATATTATATTTTTATTAAACGTAATTTTAGTCATTCTTACTCACTCTCACATAAAAAAAGTATTTCTAGCTTATCCAGTTCCATTGCCATATCAACCCCTTTTTCTTGCATACACACTAAGCCGCTGCGCACTTAGTGTCCCAGTCTCAGTCGCATGCCCGTGTTGAAATATTTTCGAGGCAAGCTGCGCACATAAATGGACCCCCTCTCCATACAACGTCAATGTCCAATGCCCCTCAGCCAGTGCCGGCGTCTCTGCCAGCGCTGCTGCTGCTGTTGCTGCTGCCTCGGCCGCTATTTTTATGTACAAAATACATGGCACATAAATTGTTTCAGGCTGCCAGAGCCATAGCCATAGCCATAGCCAGAGCCGAGGCCGTGTATTCTGATTGTGATTCCGTTCCTGTACCACACACACACACACACACATACACACAGATGACTCGAACAGGGTTGCATATGCAACTGGGATGTCTCTGTGTGCGTTTGCTGCCCATGGACATGGCGTTTGTTTTTTCGGCTGCTGGGAAAGAGTATTTTTTTCTGTTCAATTCTTTTCTACGCCTGTTTCCGCTTGCATGTAGCTGTTGTTCATGTTGTTGTTGTTCGCTGCTGCTGCTGCGATGCAGTTAGCCCGCTGCTTTTGTTTTTGTTGTTGTTATTGCCTGATTCACACATTCCTAATTGAATTATCACGCATAAGCGACAGCCAAATCCAGTTGAGTGTTGTGCCTGAGTTGATGCGAGGCATCGCGCAAGCTGTATTAGGTGCCAAGTGAAGCAGATCACTGCCTTAACTGCCTCCCCCTTCCCCTCCCCACTCTTCTCCACTCCTCATGCTCTCGTTTTCTCCATCTCCGCATATTCATAATTTTGTGCGTTTGTCTGTTATTTTTAGACACTGGTTTTTACGATAAAAACTAATTAGAGTATTGAGTGCGAGTCTTAATGTGTTAGAGATGAGCTCGTGCTGCGATATATCTTATATTCGTGCAAACGATGAATAGCATTGCTATATGTGGTGCCTGCTTATGTTAACTGAAATTTTTTATAATATGGATTAAAATATTTCAAATTATCAAGTACATATAGTACAGTAATTTTATATAGAATAATTCAAAACAAAAAATTATTTATATGTTAGTACAACATTTGTTGTTTTGATTGATTTCATATAAAATTCTATTTTATTTGATATTTAAATTTAAAATATTTAAATATTCTTTCAGATTTAATTTAATCGATTTGCCTATTCATTGCGTGACACGCGCCCATCCCTAGCGCATGATTGAGGCTCTGGGTCGCATTCAGCCCTAGAGCACAAGGAAACCGACTACCGTTAGCGACGCCGACGACGACGACGACGCTGCCGTTGCCTTTGCCTGAGCTGTATAGCAGGCAAACCAAAAACCAAATGCCGTTTCAGTACACTTTAATATACCCTATATACATAGCAATATATATACATATGTATGTATGTATATATAGGTGTATAGTTTGTGTTTGGAAGAGGGTTTTCAGCTCTTTGGTTTATGTACTCCACGCCCATAGCCGAGGGTTATTCAATGCTTGTTGTTGTTGTTGTTGTTGTCGCATTTCCATTTTTATGTACAAATTTTTCATTTTGCGTTTCGTTTTACATTTATTCTTTGCATTTCCATTTCACTACATTCGCGCGCGCACGCTAACTTATTTGTATGTATGCGTGCGTGTGTGTGTGTTATCGCAGTTGCAGTTGAAGCATCTGATGAGACACGTTTTCAATATTAAGCCCTAAGCCATGCCCTGCTGTACCCGCGCATATCACCCCTAAGCCTAACAGCGTGTCCTGCTAACCAAATTTACGTTTTGTTAGCAAAGGCACAATATAAAAACTCTCCACATTGCACTCACACCAACTTCTCTTACTCTCCCTCACACACACACACACACATTCAGTCGAATCGTGTACGCTTATTGCTTCATTCTTTTCCATTCTTGTCGCCACTAATTGTAACTGCACACACACACACAAGCAAATACTTATATACATTGTCTTATACATATGTATTTATATTGTGTGAGCATATAAGAGCGCTTGCTAGCTATAGCATTCATCCATTCATTTAGAAGTACATAAGCAGCAGCAACAGCAGCTTGCTTATGCGTGCCCTCCTCTCTCTCTCTCGCTCTCTTCGCTTGTATATGTTTGGCTGTGTGTTTGCGCTCTTGTGTATTGCTGCCTTCATTCGTCGTCGTCGTCATCGTCGTTCAACGCACTTCCTTCTACATTCTGTCTCCCTTTCTGTGTGTCTCTACTTATGTGTGCGTGTGTTTCTAGCGACAGCCCCACAGGCCAAAATATTTTGTCACTCCTGCGCTGCCGCTGCCCGCAGAGCTGCTGCTGCGCTGCTTTAGTCGCAGCTTCTGCTGAAGAAGAAACTGATATTCCAAAGCTGTTCGAGTTGTTGTTGTTCTGCTGCTGATGCTGCTGCTGCTGTTGTCTGTTACCGTTGCTTTGGGCAAGAATTTCGAGCATTTCTCGAAAGTTATTTCGAGGGTTGCCTCTGGCCTCTGTCTGGGAGCAGCTTTGAATGGATGCCCTTCTGATAGCATCTGAGTTACTTTTTTAATACATTTTAGCTAAATGGATATTTGAGGCTGATAAGTAGAGTCGGGATTCCAGCTCCCAGCATGTGTGTGCATATGTGTGTGAGTGTGGGTAGGTGGGCACCGGAAGGGAATCATCTATTTATATCTTTATAAAAAGAAAACGAAATTAAATTGCAAGAATTTATATTGACTAGAAAGATTTAAACGCGTTTTCGTTCGGATTTACGGCAAAAATTGATTGGCTTTAAAATTTGAGCTAAATTTCGATTAGTTTTTAGAGCTTTACTAAATGCCGACGGCACAGCTCTATAGCTTTTACTTTACTAAACAAACTCTCCATTTGAGTTCCTATCAGTCTTAGCATATGACTATCTTATAAGATTACCTATAATTCACATTATTTTCATTATAACTTGTATCTATACTTCTATATGAAGACATTTCTATCTATGAATATATCCCTCTATCTATCTATCTATGTATCTATCCGCCATATATAATTTAACCATCTGTCTACCTATCATTCAGTCCAATCTATCATATCATATCGTATTTATCATATTCTATATATTATACTCTTCTCTATATAGCATATGATATCGTTTTCTCCACATACCATAAAATCTACAAAACACAGATATCTCTAAAGACAGCTTATCTTTTTATAGTCACTCTTGTTGATAATCCTCCTTCTTCCTCCTTATTAATTAGTTAAAATATAAGCATTTAAAAAGTATACATAATATATCGCATATCATATATACATCAATAAACTAATTTTACCTCCAACTATCATAAAACATTCATTTCCCAATCTTCAACCACTTGCCAATGGTTAACGTCAAAGCGACGGCATTTGCAACATTCGAAAAAACTTGTGTTTTACTCAGAAAAAACCCGTTTTCTTGCTAGTCCGAAAACAACCTAAAGCAGAACACAAAACAAGTTCAAAACTTAAGACACAATGCAAAAAAAAAACACGTCACTAATTAAGATTTCATAATTACTGTACCCGTAGGTTCCGATCCAATCGAGAAATGTCTCGAGTCTGTGCCAACGAGTACGCCCTGCTGAGTCGTGCTGCAGTGGCCGGCAGCCAATCAAAACGTCGGCACATACGTGCCGCGCACCAATCGTAGCGCGCCAACAAAAAGCGACCAATGCGTTGTTCGCGCTGCTGCGTCGCAATCGTAGCGTGTGGAGAGCTTCGTACACGAACGTGCAAGAGACATGGCAACTCTACAAGTCTACAACGAGTGAGCATGAAAAGCTCGGCAGACAGCAGAAGAGAGCTTGCAAATGCGCTCAATCGAGTGCATGTACAGTAAACGTGTAATGGAGAGGGAAGGAGAATGGGCAGTGGAAGGGGTAAATATAAGTTATTTGTATGCAATGAGTGTGTATTGCATAAGTGTTTGAGTTAATTGTTATGCAAATCTCATTCTACACACATATTGAGTGCTCTGAATAATTTGTATTAATGAGTGTAGACTTTTGGCTAAAGTCGTTCAAAAGTTTAGCTGTTGAGACTTTCTCTTGCATACTTTTGGGTAGATTTCTTATATATTGACGTGGCTAAAGCATTAAATGAGGCATTTTCAAAAGTTTTTGTAGTTTTTATAATTTGTATAATTTCTATTTATTTTGAGTGATTTTATATCATATATTTTATAATTGTTTGATGAAATACAAATAATTTAATTGATTATCAAAAGTATGTTTTTTTTTTTTTTTATAAAAAAATTAATGCATTTTTAGTTTTTTTTTGGAATTCGGAATCAGTCTAGGAGCGTACGAGCACCTCATAGTTATCGAGACGCACCTCCTGTCCACCGAACGGTATGTAGAGGCAGCGATGCGACTGATGGATTTTGCCAGGTGTGAAGCTGCCGTTGTAATGGCCACGACCGATGTACAGAGGTTCGCCATCGCTGGTGCGTCCACAGATGACGGCACCGCCGGGCACATTGCCGTAGGAGTCGGGCACCCAGCCGTAGCCGTAGCCGGCGAGCAGCTCGAAGTCGTATTTTACGTGCTCCTGTCCGCCGTATGGCACATAGGCGCAACCCTTGTCCGGTATCACCTTGGCGGGCAGCAGATCGCCCTCGTGGTAGGCGCGACCCACATAGATGGCAGCGCCATCGATGTCGTGTCCGGCCAGAATGGTGCCGGGCACAATGTTGCTGCCGGACGAATTGACCCAGGTCTCGGGCTGGACGAGCACCTCGTAAGCCTCCAGCTTATGCTCGGCGCCGCCGTACGGTATGTAGAGACAGCCGTGGGAGGGATGCACCTTGCCGGGCGTCAGACTGCCCTGGAAGTAGCCGCGGCCCACGAACAGCGACTCGCCGTCCGAGGTCTGGCCCACGCGCAGAGCATGCGGTGGCACCTCACCATTGCTGGCCGGAATCCAGCAGTAATGATGACCCGTAAGAATCTCGTAGTCGTGCTTGCAGATCTCCTCGCCGCCCCAGGCAACGTACGCCTGGTGCTTGTTGGGAATCACCTTGGCGGGCAGCATATCGCCGTTGTGATAGGCGCGACCCACATAGATGGGATCCTGATCGGAGTCGTGGCCAGCGACGATGGCGAATGGCGGCAGAGCGTCATAAACGTTGCGAGCAACCCAGGTGTGTTCTATAAGCAAAGGAGGGGAAATTTATTAACATAAGGTGAGTTATGGATAGAAGAGAGTAGAGCTCTGCGTAGTATAAGTAATGTCAGTCAAGCTCACTCTATGCTCATCCATATAGAGTAAATTTATATGCCTAGTAAATTCTTCTATAATTTTCACAATCAAACATATATAGACTATGATAGTTCAGTTCTATTGCAATTTATTTGATAGTGTCGATTGGGCTTGATAAAAGCCAACCCAATGCCAATTTCGAGTACATTCTGATAGCGAGTCAATAATATATATGTATATATACATACATATATTTGCCGCATATACGTATACTCTTATCATAGTTAAGTAGCGTATAAGTGCCTATCTGCCGGTAAAGCTGACTATAATCTTTTATTATGTGAATGCCTATGTGAATCGTATTGATTGATTGAGTGTTTTTTGAATATGCAAGTCTTATACCCAAACTTCTTATATTTACTAATTGCTGTATTTTAGTCAATTCATATACAGTGAATTTTTATATTCAGTAGATCAAATTCTGTTATTTTATAAAAGTCCTATACACTTAATTCTTATATTTTTTTTGAGATAACTCTTATACGCTGAATTGTGACTTACATTTAGTAAGTTCTGTTTATTTTCATATATTTATAGGAGTTATCGCTATTCTCTATTCTTATATTTAGTAAGTGCTACATCTTAGATAACTGTTATACGTTTTATTCTTATACTGAGCTTATTCTGATATTTCATGAATTTATATCTTGAGTGATGTTTTTTAATTTCTATATACTCTTTATTGAACTCACTCTTATATCAAGCATGTTCTAAGAAATGTTCAATCACAAAATGGAATCTATTTTTTTTTCAATTATAACAAGTGCTTTAAAATGACAATATTTCAGTGTGTGTGTGTGTGTTGACGCGTATCTAGGTTAACATCTTAGCTATGACACCTCGGCTTTTATAGATAAGACCCATATGAAGTATATGTTGAAAATCGAGGGTATTATTCATCGGTTTCCTTTTGAAATTTAAGCTCTTAAGTTGTGTGGATTGTAACTGTCAATATAGTCATGTAGTCATATATCAATGTTGATATACGACTACAACTACAATTGAACTATCGAACTGTACCTTAGCAGATAAAAATAGAATGCTTTGTTATCAGTATAACAGTTGGTGCTTATGATGATATGTGAGCATACGTATGTATGTATATAGAGCTGTACTTTCACTTGGTTGCCAGTCAAAAATGAAACAATTTAACATTCGTATAACAGTTGGTGTTATACTGAATCATTTTTTATATTTAAGTTTAAAGAAGCGAAATATAATCACACTTAGTAGTAGCTAAGAATAGAACTTTGTATAATTTATTAGCTGTTATACTAAACTGGTATACAAAAGTGTTATACAGAACTGTTATATTAAGTGTTATACTAAACATAACTGTTATACTGATCTGTTATAACTGTTATACTGAACTGTTATACTGGCATATCTTTTTTATACTCATTCACAAAGTGAAATGAGTATATTGGTTTTGTGCAATGTCAGTCACGCTGTCCGTCCGTCTGTCCGTCTGTCCGTATGAACGCAAACCATTTGCACAGTTTTGAAGCTAGAGAGTTGAAATTTGGAATATATACTCGTGTATACCCTCGAATTATAAAGTGTCAAGATTTTCCCTATACGCCCACTAGGGGCGTGGCAAATCGGAAAATGCATTTGCCCATATCTCAGAAACACTACTTCTAGAAGTGCTAGAGAGTTGCAATTTGGAATGTAGACTTGTGTTGACAACTCAAGTTGAAAAAGCTATGGCGGATATATCTACGCCCATTGGGGGCGTGGCAAATCGGGTAAAACTGTATCTTCTACAGTTTTAAAGCTAAAACGCCCAAATTTGGCACGTAGGTTACTGATACGATCCTATGAAGATCGACCAAAAATCTATATATCCACGCCTACTAGGGGCGTGGCAAATCGGATCTGACTATATAGAGATTTTTCAAATTCTGTAATATTTTGAGCACTATTGATGCTAGAGACTTGAAACTTGGTATATATACTCGGGTTGACAACCCAAGTTGGAAAAGATATAACGGATATATCTACGCCCATAGGGGGCGTGGCAAACCGCAAAAGTTTGTAGCTCCTACAGTTTTAGAGCTAGAAGCTTCAAAATTGGATGGTAAGTTACTGGTGATCCTCTATCGATGCGCCAAAAATAATTTTTACGCCCCTAATGGGGTATGCCCGGCTAAAAAATACCCTGTAATTTTCGCATTTTTTGAGTGTAAGCATCCAAATTTCACACTTACGTTACCCTTCACTACTTCTAAGAACTGGCCAAAAATTATATGTCTACGCCTACTGGGGGCGTTGCAAATCGGGAAAAACTATACGTTTTTCCGATTCTCAGTGAGAAAATCAGAATTATATACAGATATTACTGCTGATCTCCTCTATTGATTTCCAAAAAATTATATATGTACAAACCAATTGTGGGCGTGGCAATGGGCGTGATCTGTGGGGGTGTGAATGAGTATCCCGCAGTCGGTAGCGCCCGACTGCAACGTTCTTACTTGTTTTTATTATAATTTTAAGCAATGATTTGAAACTTTCACTTGGTAACAGCCAAAAATATATGTATTATATGTGTTATATTTCAAGTAAATCCTCTGTTAACAAATTGTACTTTCTCTTAGAACAGTTATTGCTTTTGTTAAAGTAAAGCTCTTGCGGTTTGTATTTAGTCATCATTTGATAAGCCACTTTTTTTTATAGAAAACATTATATTATAGTTATTTTTAAAGTATAGTTTTTATAGTTAATAATATATATTCGCACTGGTATAATCCATTTAATCTAGTTTATGTGATTGTAATCCTTTTGCTCAAGTCCTTACCCATTTTGTGTTTTGTGTATGTAGGTTCTAGATCTGTCGATCTCGATTCGATCTGTCCGTAACGTTCTCTACGTAGTTACTTTATAGACTGACTGGACGTTCCAGCTGGCACTTGTGTTATAAAGTGCTGACTTTTCCTTATCAGTCACAAAGAAAAAGTAAAAAAAAACAGTTGACTGTTTTTTTTTTTTTTTGGTCCCAGTTGTTAACCGACTTCGATAAGATAACATATCGTTACCTGGGACCATTTTTCCGCGTAAACATTTTCTGAACGTCTGTCTGATAAATAGCTATATATATTAAGGGCTAGGCAATTCGTCATCATGGCAAGAACAACTTGCAAAAGCTGTTCTTAAATTATGTTTTTTTTTTTTTGACGTGTTTTACACTTTACGAAATCAATAAATAATTTTGTTTTTATCTGGTTTGCTTAATATTATGCCGCACTTATCTTTTGAGCGATCGCCTGATTAGCTCTTATCAAAAAAAACTTTGACTGCAAAAAAAAAAACCCGAAATCATCTTGAACTTGGTATTCCGAACTTCGAATTCGAATTTCACATTGCTCACCCATTTTCAATATCCGCTTTTTCTTTTGCTCTGCTCTCGCTTGAAACTGAACTTTAAATGCAAATTTTCTTATCAAGAATTTGACTTTTAAACACTGGATTTCTCGCGGAATGCGTTCCTTTATTATATATAGCTCTTTTGTTGGGTGTATAACCGCAATGAGTCCTACGCTACGTACTTTCACAATTTCATTAAACTTAATCCCCAGCTGTATCAATTTCTGTGTCTCTTTCTGTGTCTGTTTCTAGCCCCCAACAATGGCATCTGGTTGGACTTTGACTTCGCTCTTGATTCCATATAGCAGCTGACTGACTCACAGCTCAATATATAATTTCAATTTGAACAGCAGTAACCCCGCTTGCTATGCCTATAAATAGATTTGCTGACTTAACAGTTCAATAAGAGTAAAATAAAAAAATAAAAAAAATTTTAGGCTTTTTTCCATTCAATTAAATTTATAAGATTAAATTTCTAGAATTTTTATACCCTGAACCCATTGAAAATGGGAAATCAGGGTATAATGTTTTAAACTGAAAATTTTAGGAATTTAAGATTTCTTTAATTTAAAAATCTTGAATTTCTTAACTTACAAATTTATAGAATTTTTTGAACTAATGATGTCTACACTTTTTGTAATTTTCTAAAAATTTTCTGGCTAGGGACTAAGTTTCAGGAACTAGTACCAATAGCTGGTTCTTATGATTAACATAAGATATTTTATAATGCTATATTCGTTGTATAGTACAAAAAACATTCCTTATATAGTATAAAATACTATAAACCATGTATAATTCATAGAGTTAAGAGCACCTTCAGCTAAATGAGCCCGGAAATCAAAGCATAGAACTCATAACAAGCAGGTGCTACATCATATATAGGTATACATCTATATATATATATATATATATATAGATTATGAATGCTATAGCACTTAAAGAAACCATTAGTGTAGAAATCATAAATATATATACAAATATTTATATATAGTATCATAATGTTATGATGGGACATAAGTCGAAATGAAGTTCCAAAGAATTTTATAGCAAAACAAGAATGCATTATCTAGAGATAAGAAAAAGTACAAATCAAGTAGAAAGAAAAGTTCAATGTTGTTTTTCTAGTAAACTCCATAGATTTCTAGGAAGACCTATTTAAAGGATCACACGGACTTCGCTTAGTCAGCGTTTAGTTTAAACAAACTAGTCATAATTATTTCGACAGCCATTTGCTGTAGACATTTCAAAATTAATGACTTTAACACCTGTTCACAAACAAATCAGAAGTTATCTATAGATATGGGTACACCTGTATATGTGAACAAAAAGTTCCCCAATCAGTCCCAATGAGTCAGAACAGACTGGAAAAAGCTTTTGCTTTTTATATTGGAAATGATAAACAAGTGCCATAAGTCCCCCAACTATGTGCGCCGATAAGATTTTCTTGCTGTCAATAACACGCACTGGATGCACTGCGCGAAAAAAGCTCATCGATTAAAGGCCTAAGCGAGTGTGAAGCGGCCATATTCCAGCTGATAAATATTACAAAACCTTTTGCTACGACCGCTGCGAGTTTTAGTAAAAAATCAAACTGCGAACTCGACGGTTGCGTCCAGTGGAACAAAACGAATATATATATATAAATATATATATAGATAAAATTAACCGAAGACAAACGCCTATCAGTTGGAAAAGTGAATCATGGGTATGTTATGAATAAACGATCATAAAAATAAGTTAGATATATAGTATTTATCGATTTATGTTTAAATTGATGTGGGAAAAGCAACTTGGTGAATAATATTTCATAGAAATGTTATATAAGATCTGGTTCGGGTGATCTGAAATTGAGAAATTGTTGTGAGACGATGTAGTTGATTTGAGAAATTGATAGAAAGAAGCTTGATATGCAGGAAATAACAGACATAATTTTATACATATTCGATAAATAGCATTATAATTCGATATATATTCGATAAGTTGAATAATTGCTTACATATATATAGTATTATATTATATATTAAATATATTATAGTATTGTGTATTATAGTTAGATGTTTGTGTGGTTAAAATATATAATATATTCGATAAATATATAATATTCAGATACATATTCGATAAATAGTAATGTTGGAGAGATAATCGATATGCATATTTAGATATACGTATTTATTTGGGCAATGAAATTTGAGAATAATTTAATATACACATATTCGATTATTAATCGATAACTTACGTTGGCTATACAGTCACTGTATTTAGTGTAAAAGAATTATAAAATAGTTAGATAAAATTTGGATGATTAGTTTATCAGAAATATTTTCGATATACAGTACTTAGTTATATATCGATTAATCGATTTATCGATCGATAAATATATATATATATTCTATACACAATTTATTTAACACTAGATTGTAGGGCATTACTTAGACAAATTATCGATAAATATACTTAGATATATGTACATATATTCGTTAAATATAGTTCGATATATAGTCAAGTAGAGTTAGTTATATGTTGGATATAAGCTTATAGTTAGAGACCTTTGTAAGTGGTTTATAGACAAGTTGTTGATTTGTCTTTTTCCCTCTTTCTCTCTCTTTCGTTTCCCTCTTCCCTCTCTCTCTCTCTCTCTCTCTGCGGCACTTTTGTAGGTGCCGTACAGCCAGGAGCAGTTGTGACAATTGGTAGGCGAGTGCAAGAAGTGTTCAACCCGAAAGCGAAAAATTCGAACTTTTGAGATTTGATTAAACTTTTCGTTTGTCTACCTTTTGCACTTCGTTATCAATGCTATATCTTATCTACGCTTATCATTGGATACGGCTAATACACACACCTCCCTCCATCCGTTGCAGAACACACTTGGGTGCACTCGACTCCATATGCCGCACTGCCTCCGTACGCTGTCGTTGGTGGCCACGACGCCGATGGCTCGCCCATCTATGTGGGCCGCTCGTTCCACGAGGGCGAGAACCTGCCCGCCAAGGTCATACCGAGCAAGGGTTGCGCCTATGTCGCCTACGGCGGCACCGAACACCAGAAGACCCACTACGAGGTGCTCGTCGGCCAGGGCTTCGCCTGGGTGGGCAGCTCCAGCGGCGGTGTGCCACCAAATGCGGTGAGAAGTGGCACCACCCGCACCGGCGAGCCACTCTATGTGGGTCGCGGCCACTATTCGAACTCGTTGTGCGTGGGCAAGGTGCATCCGTCGCATGGCTGCCTCTACATACCGTTCGGCGGTCAGGAGGTGCGCATCAACACCTACGAGGTGCTAATCCATCAGCAGCAGGACGTCTGGGTGCCGGCCTCGGCCAGCTATACGCCACCCGGTGCTGTCATTGCCGGTCACGATTCGGATCGTACGCCCATCTATGCTGGTCGCGCCATGCACGAAGGTGAGATGCTGCCCGCCAAGGTGGTGCCCAGCAAGGGCACGGCCTACGTCTGCTTCGGTGGCTACGAATTCCAGAAGCCCACCTACGAAGTGCTCACGGGCTATGGCTACTCCTGGATTAGGAGCTCACATTGTATACCACCAAATGCCGTTAGCACGGGACGCGCCCGCAACGGCGAACCCATCTACTATGGCCGTGGACACTACCAGGGTAGCCTGACACCGGGTCTGATCTCCTCGAGACAGCGTTGCCTCTATATACCCTATGGCGGACGTGAAATTCGCGTCGATTCGTATGAGGTGCTGTGCAGGCAATAGAGGATATACATATATATAGACTATATATATGGGATATATATATTGGAATTCTTTTGATCACTTTTATAGACTTTAAGTCGTACTTCTGTTTATACCAAATTTGTATAACTTGTAACATTTAATAAAGAGTGCGACTGCTTATATAACATTTTACATATACGAAGTTTACTTTACTTTTAGTTGTCAAAATCATTTATAACCATCTTATCTATAACCATCGACCTTTGATATACTGATTATATATACATATATCATTTAGCATATCCTGATTTGATCTTTGTATATATAAAAGACTTTAAAGTAAGTCTCAATACCCTTTTCAAAGAATCGTTAAGCTTGGCCTACATGAGTCATAGAACTCTTTATAGGTTTATCATATATCGAAATTACATATATATTTTGGTACATTTATGACCATTATAAAATATGTGGTTTTTTTTATCTTTTATTAATATATTAATATATTTCACAAAATACTATAAATCGACTTTCATAGGTTTAAAGTCTAATATCAGAAAAACAGCAAAAGCTTTATCGACTTGAGTTGAGTCAGCAAACAGAAAGGGGCATATTATTCAGATAAGTAATTATTTATGTATATATATATATATATATGGATAAACTTCTTTATTTGAATTGAAATATTGTTTATAAAGAAAAAAATAGTGCAGGATGATGAGAATGGGGATGATGTTGAGGGGTGCAGATATTGAAGCATGATGATGAGGATAAAGATGAGAATGATTGTGTTGATGATGAAGATGATTATGATGGTTTTGATGAGCTTATCATGATTATTAATATAAATGTTTTATGCACCGTCAGTCAGGTCGGACTGCCTTTGCTGCCTACCGCCTAAGAAAATGTTCCCTCTCTTAGACTGATTTCCTCCTTGGAACCGGGCGTTATCCCGTCTTAACCTCTAAGGTGTAGGTAGAAGGATCTATGTGCTTTAGCTAAGCACTGTCCTCAGTGCTAAGGAACCCAGATCCCACCTGAAGACGATGATGTTGAGGGAAGAAGATGATGGTTAATGATGATGATTATGTTAAAGAAAATGATAATAATGGTGATGATAAAGGTTGATAATGATTGATGATCATTATGAAGAATAAGCAAACTGAAATAGAAATAAATTTTATTAATTTAAAATAAATTGTTAATTATATTGAAGTATTATTATAAATAATATTGATTATTATTTTCTTCAATTTCAGTCTACAAATGGGTTCAATCGTCGGCGTATGCGTCGATACCGGCAAATGCCATTGTCGGTGGCAACGATGAGGATGGCGCCATGATCTATGTGGGTCGGGCGGAGCACGAAGGCGACATGCTCGTCTGCAAGGTGATGCCGTCAAAGCAAATCGGTTACATTTCGCAGCGCGGCGAGGCTCTGCCCAAGGACATATTCGAAATGCTGTGCGGCGAGAATCTGGTGTGGGTCAAATGCTACGATCACGTGATACCCGATACGGCGGTGCTCTGTGGGCGCACCAGCCTCGAGCAACCGGTGTACATTGGTCGTGGGCATTACGAAGGTCATTTGATCATTGGGAAAATATCCTCAGTGCATCGTGCGCTGTTCATTGCTTATCGTGGAGCGGAGCGTCGCTTGGATTCGTATGAGATATTGATAGAGGAGCGAGGAGCTACGCCTGGTTGGCAGCTGCCACCCCCACCTGATGTAATGGAATTGACTGAGAAGTGTCCACTGACACCGCCGCCTCCACCACCGCCACCAGTGCTGATGGCTAAGCCACCAGTCGCACGTAAACCATATCCCTATCCGCCGGACTTTGATGCGGCGGCCTTTTCTCTGCACGACAGACCGCCACAGTATACGCCCATGCCGATGCCCTCACACAGTACAGTTCCGTACTCACCACCACCACCACCGCCACCACCTATGGCACCACCAACGCCCACCATCTTGCCAGAGTATAAACGACCGCTAGCTGTGCCAGTGCCCATACCAGCCAAGCCTTACGGCCTGCCACCTTCCTATACACCACCTGCCGTTGCACCGCCCACCCACCAGTCGGCCACCTTTGTGCCAGCGGAGACATATAAGCCCGCCATGAGTGTGGATCCCTATGGACCAAGCTGCTCCAGTTACACGCCTGCTGTTTGCGCACCAGCTGCAACGACCAGCTATGATCTGTGGATGGCTGCCAGTCCGGGGTATACGCCACCGGATGCGGTCTATGGAGGTCATGATACCGATATGGCACCACTGCTCGTCTGTCGCGCTTACTACGATGGCTCCCATATACCGGGCAAAGCGGCGCCGAGTCGTGGTTGCGCCTACATCACGCATACCGGACGGGAGCTGGTGGAGTCGCGTTACGAGGTGCTCATCGGACAGTCGAAATACCATTGGGTGCCCGGCTACGATGGCAGCATAGCGGCCGGCGCTGTGGAGGCGGGTCGCGCCTTCAATGGCGAGCCTCTGTACATTGGCCGCGCCCACTATTGCGGCAGCCTGACGCCGGGCAAGATACAGCAATCGCATCGCTGCCTGCACATTCCATTCGGCGGGCAGGAGGTGCGCATCAGCAGCTATGAGATACTCGTACGCAGCGAAATCTATCATCGTCAGCAGGCCATCAATCTGAGCTATTGAGTTGGAGCAGAAGGAGGAGGACGAAAAAGTTAAACAACTATATATATTTTCAAGAGCAGCTACCTCAAAGAGAGACAGAGATGGAAAGAGTTGGAAATAGAAGAGGAAAATAAAGAGAAATGAAAAAAAGGAAAAACATGAAAAGAGAACTTTCAAAGGCAGATGAGATATCTATATACTATATTCATATTCTATTTTTGTATAAACTTCTGAATTCAAGCTAAATTTTAATATAACTTCAACAAAAGTTCTAAAAAGATACCTTAATTTAAGATCCAAAATATATAATTATCATCTGTTTCTATACACTCTCTTATACTCTAAACTTCAAAACCAAAACTTAGGTATTAAAAAAATTGTCAATTCTGACTCTGAGTAAGTCCATCCATATTTTATTTCTATTGCCCAGCAGCTAACTCCAAAGAACGATTGTACCTACTTATAAAGTTTCTATTGTGTATACCTAAATATATACTATCCTATAAACATGTTACTATTGTACATACATATTTACATACTTATAAATATATAATCTAATAAAAATAAACATATTTATTTTGAATGAGAAACTTCTGAAACGTCTTCAACGTTCCGCATTATTCCAAAGTTTTTATTTTAGTTCTCTTTTTTTATAACTATAGCCTAGCTACCATCTGCACGGTCGTAAAAGACGTACTTCCTATATTTGGCTCATAAAAATATAATAGTAAGCGACTTCAGCCTCGGTCTAGCTCACAAAGTTTACTGACCTCCTCTCTCGGGCTTCTATGTAGTGCAAAAATCGTATTTCCCTTCTCTTTTACTTTAACCTACTGCCTGATATAAAGTTAGTCGGAAAAAATCCCACATTTGATATCTCAGCTGCTTTATCCAATTCCCGCACGTGCTTCTTATAAATATTACCCAAAATGATGCTAATTAAAATCTGACTAATATCGGATAAGAATAAGCCAAATGCCTTGCCTTGCTCTTGATTATTTGGCATTCGGCTTTGGAATCACGTCTAGATTGAAGGTAATTACTATATAGAAGTATCTATATACCTGTGTATCGATATACCTGTGTATCTATGTATCTATGTATCTATAAGTCTTTGTCTCTATGTCTCTATGTCTCTATGTATCTATGTATCTATGTATCTATGTATCTATGTATCTATGTATCTATGTATCTATGTATCTATGTATCTATGTATCTATGTATCTATGTATCTATGTATCTATGTATCTATGTATCTATGTATCTATGTATCTATGTATCTATGTATCTATGTATCTATGTATCTATGTATCTATGTATCTATGTATCTATGTATCTATGTATCTATGTATCTATGTATCTATGTATCTATGTATCTATGTATCTATGTATCTATGTATCTATGTATCTATGTATCTATGTATCTATGTATCTATGTATCTATGTATCTATGAACCTTAGTATCTGTATCTACGTATCTATATATCTACATATCTGTGTATCTATTAGAGTATTTAAAGTGGATTCACATACCTGAGAGCCTACCTTATTAGCTGCATACATACATTCATCAATTTGCACAACTAACTATACCTTTACCTACCTTTATATATGTACATTCATATACTTGTTTATCTACGCACAACGACTACGACTCTGACCTGACCAAGTCAACTTAGAAACGTAGTGCGGTTTGGTTACTCAGCGCGTGGCATTTCCCAGGTAAATCCCAAATCGCGGTTCTCGTCCGAGTATAAATATTGAGGCCTTAACTCGACTCGAGCTCAGTTCCCTAGCCTTTGGCCAAACGTTCGGTGTTAATGAAAGAATATTTCACAATTCAGTATTATTCTAGAAGAGCCTGTTAAGTGTTCCACCAATCTACAAACGATTACGGTAACTAACCTAACTGCGAACCTGAGTAATCAAACAACTCACAAATATTTGCTCATTTATATGTAATATTTCCTTTGATAACCTTGATATTTGTCTGTATATTTTGTTTTTGTTTTATAATGTTTATAAATTATATTATCCGTCTCATAAAGGTACTGTTCACGTACCAGATACCACCGAGTGCTCCATACAATCTACTACAAAATTCAGTTATCAATAGATTACACAAATTTGTGAAATAGAGATATAGAAAATTTATTTGCACTAAATATTGACTATTATTTTGAAATTATTTACATTAAGCAAATGTTTTTCAAAATTTTTTTAACTAAACAATTTTTTTTTGGCATTTTTAAATATTTTATAATTTTATTTAGTAGGTTTTTAAATTTATGTTATTATTTTTTAAATTTTATTTTTTTTTTTTAATATTTTTATTATTATTATTATTTTAATATAACAACTCTAAAAATATTTAATCTATTAGTTTTTTTTTTGTTTACAAATATTCTTCTATTGCTTGATTATTTAATTCTTAATTTATATCTATATCAATTCCACATTCTTGTTGTGCAGTGTAAGTGTAGCCTTTTTTTCATAACTGACTGATTGCTGTCATCATATTTGGTTCCGCTCCACCCAAAAATATTCCATTTGTACTAATTTTAATGAACCAATTATAAATTTTATTTTTGGCTATTAAAAAAAAAATATTGATACAAATTAAAAAAATATTTTAAGAATTTTTTTGAGTTTAATCATTTTTGCTGTAGCTTAGTGAACTAGCTCCAGATAGCTGACAGTTGCAACTAGTTCACAAAGAGACTAAGACTATATATATACCCTAATAAAAAAGTTTTTAACTTTTTGAACTAGTTTGTGCTATTTTAATAGATATTTTTGTACTGCTTCTATATTTTAAGCAAGTTTATGTTTTTCTGTCATAAATTCTTTCTAAGTTTCATATATTTGCAAAGATAATCTATATAGAGAGTTGTCTTTAAGTTCTTTTTTTAGCCTTGGGAGCTAGTTCCGATGTTTTCTTGAAACCACATGTAAAACTGGAATGCTTAACTGGTTTCACAACTTTTTAACAAGAAGCTACAACTATTTTTAGACTCGAAAATTTTTTCTGTGCCTTATGAACTAGTTCCATTTAGCTAAACAGTTTTATTTGTTTCAAAAATCATTTAAAAATAAGAAATTCTTATATATTTAATGAGTATTGATCAGTCATGCTAGTTCCAGTAAGCTTAACTATTTCAATAGTTCCTTGATCAATAAAAATATAAGAAATTCTTGTATATATTATAGTTCTTTGGAACATTATAAACAGTTTAATAGTTATTTGATACGCATTAGTTCCACTCACCTCTAACTTTTACTTAGTTTATCATCTTAACTCTAATTGATTCCTGGTACATTTAAGATTGCATATAAAATCACTTAAGATCTGATCTGTATAATTATTTATATGCTGACGAATCTTACAAGGAATACAGAAAAGGGGATTGTACCATTCGAGCTGAGGTAATTCCCACAATGCTGACTTTCTTTGCATGCTGCGTGATCTGTATACGTAATGCAAGCCAAAAGCCGGGGGAAATATCTTTGACGCAAAAAAATACAAAAAAAAAACTGGATTTGAGCTCCAGGAATTTTGAGCACAGTCATCAAGTGGCAGTTTGTCTGGTGCCGCAATAGTTCGCATGTCAACAGCGGGCAGGGGGCGTGGCCGCCCGAGAGGCGTAGCTGAACGATAAGGCGAAAGCCACTAACGCGTGTTGTTTGCTATCATTCGGATTTGTTTATGCCGAGCAGATGGTAAACTTATTGTTTTTTTTTATCATTTTTGTTAGTGCTTTATATTCGCCTACTCATTGTTGTATTTTGTTGTTTTTGCTTTCGTCTAATTTAATTGGCGACTCTTTTTTGCCGATTATAAACGGTTTTACGATCGTCGCGATCGTCGCGTCAGGTTCTTATATCATGTATTTGCCTTTGCCTTTATGCTTGACGACCCGAGCTCTCGTGTGTATTCATATACTACTTTATGACGACACTCTGGTAACCGAGGTCTCGTCGCAGGCGCCTTCTTGCTGGCTTCAACAGTTCCAATTTCAATCGCGTGCTGTCGAGATGCAAAAGCTTCTGCTGCCGGCTGCTACCCAAAAGACTCAGCAATCGCATCGTGCATCCAGCTCTCGGGAAGCCCATTAAATATAAAAATATAACGAGAAATTAAAATCGACAAAAAGACAAGAAATCAACGCTTATCATTAGCATAAAGAAATCGTATATATATATATACTATATATAGGTAATTGTTCAAATCAAAAGTGTTTATTGAGATCGTGAGTTACAATAAGAAACAAATTTAGTATTTATATGGATATATGTCATATATTTATCATATATTTGCATCTGTTTAAAAATTGTGTGAAATCCATTTCGATAAATCTATTAGCATATCTACATCAAGAGTTTGTGTATATATATTATAATTATTCAGTTTTTGAGTGCCTATCAAATATTTGAGTTTTAATCGAAAAGGCGGAAAGGAATGCATCAATATATATAGTATATATTGTGCACATCTGAGAACGAATTCAATCTGAATAGAGCCGAAAAAAGTTGGAAAAAATTCTTATAAATTGGAAATTGTTTGGATTTAAGTATTTGATCTGAAGAATTACCAATTTATATAGTATATATCAATTATTATTATTATATATATTATGTTATATATATTTTTAAAATTTTTTTTATATGAGTAATTGATAAGCGTCGATTGTTTTCTTAAATTTCCCAGCAATTTCTTACCCAAAAAAAAAAAAGAAATTAATATAAATTTATTCACTTCATTAATTGTTTCAAATTGGCAAAGAATGCAATCGGCTCTTATCATTAGCATATTGAATATACAAAAAAAAAAAAGATTATATATATACTATATATATATATGCACATATATTGGTAATTGCTGGGATCTAAGTGCTAGTAAAGATTACGCTTCAATTGGTTTGTTTTGCCATGCTTGTTTACGAAGCGAACAGAGTTTATTGGCTTTGCGGCATTTCGGTCTGTCCAAATCGATTGTACATTTTCTATTACAGCTAGTGACTCCGAGATTAGCTATATATAGTCATATACTACTGTTATATAGCGTTGTCTTATGAAGTGTTAAAATGTTAAGGCAGCTATGGGCTGGGCACGTGTCGATAACTATATAGACAACTATACTATGTTCTATGTTCTACACTATTTTCATTATAAAATATTTATTGGTTAGAAGTGCAATATCATTTCATAATATTAAGCTTTTGTAGCTGACTAGCACAATAGAGGCGTATATATTCTACAATTTTCCGAGTAGAAGCCCAAAATTTGGTATATGGCTTACTCTTGATTATCTAATGATGGTAGATGATACCATGTTGACCTACTCAACAGATCGACTAAAGTTTATACAACCACTTTTCTTTCCCTTACCGTGAACGCGTATCAGGCAGTCGACTACTCCCCACGGCCCACTTTTTTTTACGCTTTTTTGTTTGCGTACTATCGATCGCTTTGTTTTCTGTTTCATATTTCACTTTCGAATTGTTTGTAATTTATTAATTTATGGATGCTTTTCCAGTCTCAATTTGCTGCAAGTGTTCAATCAGCAGTTTATCAATTTGTCAATTGAACAATTGATCAAGCTGCAACAGTTTTTCAACACATTTCGTTCGAATTGTCTTGGGAAATATGCCAATTTTTTCTCCCTCCCTCTCTCTCTCTCTCTCTTTTCAATTTTTCTTATATAAACCTTAATTATTTCGTGAGTGCCTTTTTTTTTGAGTGCAATAAAAGGCGCGCAACAATCAAACGCGATCTCAATTGGAAATGTGACTTCGAGACATGAATTAAGTTTCCAAATCCATTTTTACAGCTCGTAATATCAAATATTTGAAACGAAAGTACAATCAAAGGATCTCAGAATGTCCACATCGAAAAAGAGGAGCACAACGCTGCCAGATCTGGGCGATTTTCGTGTGGAGAAAGCGAAGGGTGTTGCCACAGCGGAAACGGATAAAAAGTACAGTTTCTTCGATCTGGTAAGTGCTTGAACAAGTTTCTGATGATCTGATCATAAATACTCTAAAGATTACATCAGACTTATAACTCTGCATTACTAATTGCTACATTTAGTTAAATTTATACAACGCCCCATCAATTTATTACAGCTGGATTTCTAATCTAACTGCATTCAGCAATTAATTCTTTTTCACTTGCAATATTTATATGTATTTATATTGTATAATCAGGCAGATCAGAAAGCTAAGGCAGCTGTGAAAGATCATGTTTAATGCAGTAGCTCTCTAGTCGATTGGAAAAAGTAGAAATATGGGAACTATATTGGTGTTTTGATTGATGTATTCATAGGGTAGGGCGATCGTTATAATGATGATCATCATTAATGACGAACTTTGTAATGATGATCATTGAGATGAAGATCTTTATGGCAATGATCATTATAGGATGATGATAATAAGGATGATTGATGTTCACTGTTGATCAGCTTAAGATTTATCGTCATTGAAATGATCATTATGATGATGATCAAAAATATCATAGGAGAGTATTGATCATTATGTTGATAATCATTAAGATGCTGACTCTTAATCATGATGATGCTTATTACTAGCATTATCATTTTATATTATCATGTAAAGAAAGCAGCTAGAATATTTGAAACAGTATATTAGGTATCTATTAGTCGGATACTTTTGATTAGGCTACCTTAGATTGTTAGTTAAGATACTTCATTATCAGTATTGAATAACTAAGTATCTGTCAATATTAATTATAGTACATGAGACAGTTATCACTGACTAGACTCCCTTTTTCATATCATCTATCTATCTCTCTATCTCTTATATTCTTAGATAATACTCTAAAAGTTTGCATATTTCTTTTACAGTTTCGCTACTCAACGGTTCTGGAGCGTTTTCTCATAGCTCTTAGCATTATTGTGGCCACATTAGCTTCCGTTTTTATACCCTATTTTATAGTGATCTATGGAGAATTTACATCTCTGCTCATTGATCGTACCGTGGGCGAGGGTACCTCATCGCCAACTTTTATACTTGCGCTCTTCGGCGGCGGCAAGCGACTGTAAGTTATATTATTCTCAGATATATGATGAATATGTTATAGAGAGTGCTTTCTCCATGTAGCACCAATGCAAGTGATGCAGAGAATAAGCAGGCGATAATTGATGATTCGATTGCCTTTGGCATTGCAAGCTTGGTGGGTTCAGTTATATTGCTAATACTCATTCTCATTGCCATTGATGTATCGAATCGTGTTGCACTCAATCAAATCAATCGCATACGAAAACTCTTTCTGGAGGCCATCCTGCGACAGGATATGTCCTGGTATGATACCACATCGGGCACAAATTTTGCCAGCAAAATGACAGAGTAAGTGTGGGTTAATTGGAAAAAGAGTATCAAATTATTAATAAGTCTCTTTTACGCTTCACAGAGATTTGGACAAGGTCAAGGAGGGCATTGGCGAAAAGGTGTGTATAGCAGTAGAAACTCAATTTCTGAGATCCTTATGTAACTTGTCCCTTTCAATCTTCCTCCAGGTCGCCATTGTTACCTTTCTCTTCATGACCTTTGTCATGGGCATTGTGGCCTCATTTATCTACGGCTGGAAGCTGACGTTGGTGGTACTCACCTGCAGTCCCTTTATTATACTGGCCACAGCTATGGTGGCCAAGATTCAGAGTTCCCTGGCTGAAAAGGAATTAAAAGCATATTCGGATGCCGGCACCGTTGCCGAGGAGGTGTTCAGTGGCATTCGCACTGTCTTCGCCTTCAGCGGAGAGCGCAAGGAGAACGAACGCTTCTCGAAGCTTTTGATACCCGCGGAATCGACTGGCCGTAAGAAGGGTCTCTACTCAGGCATTGGTGCTGGTGTCATGTGGCTTATCATCTATTGCTGCATGGCCATTGCCATTTGGTATGGCGTTAATTTGATCCTGGATGATCGCAGCAACGAGGAGCGTCAATATACGCCCGCTGTTCTTGTCATCGTCCTCTTTGCCGTCATCATGGGTGCCCAAAATCTGGGTTTCTCCTCGCCACATGTGGATTCGTTTGGTGTTGCTTTGGGCGCTGCCAGAAATCTCTTTAGGATCATTGATCGCAAGTCCGAAATTGATCCTTTGGATGAGTCGGGCCTGAAGCCAGAGAGCATAACAGGACGTCTAAGGTTTGAGAATATCCACTTTCGTTATCCTTCCCGGCCGGATGTCGAGATACTCAAAGGCTTAACTGTGGATGTGGAACCAGGTCAAACTGTTGCTTTTGTGGGCGCCTCGGGCTGCGGCAAGAGCACAGTCATACAACTGATGCAACGTTTCTACGATCCGGAACAGGGTCAAGTGCAGCTGGATGGACGCGATTTGTGCAGCTTGAATGTGGGTTGGCTACGCTCGCAGATTGGCGTTGTGGGTCAGGAACCGGTGCTGTTTGCCACCACAATTGGCGAGAACATACGCTTTGGCAACCCACTGGCCACGCAATCGGACATTGAACGTGCTGCACGCAATGCCAATTGCCACGAGTTCATCAGCAAGCTGCCCAAGGGCTATGACACACAGGTGGGCGAGCGCGGCGCTCAAATGTCTGGCGGACAGAAGCAACGCATTGCCATCGCCCGTGCGCTGGTGCGCAATCCAAAGATTCTGCTACTGGACGAAGCGACATCCGCGTTGGACCCCACCTCCGAGAAACGTGTACAGGATGCATTGGAGCTGGCCAGCCAAGGGCCAACCACCCTCGTTGTCGCCCACCGCCTGTCGACTGTGACTAATGCCGACAAAATTGTATTTGTCAAGGATGGCAAGGTGGCCGAACAGGGCACACACGACGAACTAATGGACAAGGGTGGTTTGTACTACGATCTGGTAAACATAACTCGTCGCAAGGAAGCCACAGAGGGCGCGGAGGATACAGCCGGCAGTGTGGCCAAATTGCCATTGTCGAAGAGCAGGGAGGATGATATCATGGTCGTTGATGATGACGATGAGCTCGAGGATGAGGAGGATGAAGAGGACATTGATGAGAATGGCGCTGCTGCGGCAGAGGCTACCAGCAGCAAGGACGACGTATTCAGTGTTACTTCAGCAAGCAAACGTGAGTTGGAAAAGTTGATAGACTTAAAATATACCCTGTAGACATTTTGAAAGTCTCTCTTCAACCCTCTGCTGTCTTCTTTTTCTCTCTGCTTCTCGCTATCTCCCCTATCCATCCGTCTCCTTCTCCCGCTCCTTTTCCCTCTCCTTCCCTCTCTCCCTCTATCTGTCCTTCCCCCTTCTCAACGTCTTTCTCTCCATCTATCTTTCTTTCTCTCTCTTACTCACTCACTCACTCTATCTTTACCTATTTCTTTTCTAGGTCGTTCACAACGTCGCAAGAAGAAGAAGAAGCAGCCAAAACCCGAGGAACCCAAAGTCTCATTCATGCAACTGATGAAGCTCAATGCACCCGAATGGCGTTATATGTTGTGGGGCTGCATTGCAGCTGCTATGCATGGCATCACGTTCCCATTGTGGGGCTTGTTCTTTGGCGACTTCTTTGGCATCTTGTCCGATGGCGATGAGAATCTGGTGCGACACGAGGGCAACAATATTTCATACATTTTCATTGGCATTGGTCTGATGGCCGGCGTGGGCACTATGCTGCAGAGCTATATGTTCACCACGGCTGGCGTTAAGATGACAACGCGCTTGAGGAAGACGGCATTCAAGACCATTGTGGCACAAGAGGTGGCCTTCTTTGATGACGAACGCAATTCGGTGGGCGCACTGTGTGCTCGACTAGCTGGCGACTGTTCCAATGTGCAGGGCGTAAGTTTGCCTCAAGCAAAGATTAATGATGAATCTTACGCTAATACAACTTTGATCTTGTTTTTTTTTAGGCAACAGGCGCACGTGTTGGCATTATGCTGCAGGCCGTGGTTACCTTGGCCGTGGGCATGTTGATTGGTTTCATTTATTCCTGGCAGCAAACCTTGTTGACTACCGTCACCCTGCCCTTCCTCTGTCTCTCTGTCTATCTGGAGGGTCGATTCATAGCGAAGAGTGCTCAGTCAGCCAAGGCGGCCATTGAGGATGCCTCACAGGTCGCCGTTGAGGCAATTGCCAATATAAGGACTGTCAATGGGTTGGGCCTGGAGCAGCAGGTGCTCGAGCGCTATATCAAGCAGATTGACCAGGTGAACATAGCTTGTCGTCGCAAGGTGCGCTTCCGTGGCTTGGTCTTTGGTTTGGGTCAGACAGCGCCCTTCCTCGCCTATGGTGTTTCACTCTACTATGGCGGTATGCTGGTCGCCAATGACGGTCTGCCCTACGAGGATATTATTAAGGTTGCCGAAGCACTGATCTTTGGCTCCTGGATGCTGGGTCAGGCCTTGGCCTATGCACCGAATGTCAACGATGCCATCATCTCCGCTGGACGCCTGATGAAACTGTTCGAGCAGACGCCCAAACAATCCAATCCGCCACTCAATCCATATAATACAGCTGAGGTGGGTTTGGTACTTTATTGGAATTGAAGTCTTTCTCTTATTAACTTGCTTTATTCTCTTCCAGAAATCGGAGGGTGACATTGTCTATGAGAATGTTCGCTTTGAGTATCCCACACGCAAGGATACACCCATTTTGCATGGCCTGAATCTCACGATTAAGAAGAACACCACTGTGGCACTGGTGGGTCCATCGGGCTCAGGGAAATCCACTTGCATCCAGTTGCTATTGCGCTACTATGATCCAGTCTCCGGTTCGGTCAATTTGAGTGGTGTGCCCAGTACGGATTTCCCAATGGATACATTACGCTCCAAGTTGGGTTTGGTGTCGCAGGAGCCGGTGCTCTTCGACCGCACCATTGCCGAGAATATTGCCTATGGCAATAATTTCCGTGATGATGTGCCCATGCAGGAGATTATCGAGGCATCGAAGAAGGCGAATATACACAATTTCATTAGCTCCCTACCGAAGGGCTATGAAACGCGTGTGGGCAAGACCTCACAGCTATCGGGTGGTCAGAAGCAACGCATCGCTATCGCTCGGGCTCTGGTGCGAAATCCCAAGATTCTGATACTGGACGAGGCGACATCCGCTTTGGACCTGGAGAGTGAAAAGGTGGTGCAACAGGCACTCGATGAGGCCAGAGCTGGACGCACCTGTGTGACCATTGCTCATCGGCTGAGCACAGTGCGAGATGCCGATTTGATATGTGTACTGAAACGAGGCATCGTTGTCGAACAGGGCACACACGATCATCTGATGGCATTGAATGGCATCTATGCGAACCTATATATGATGCAGCAGGTGGCTGGCTAGACTGGATGATTGCTAGTATCAAACTATCGTCTAAGACAATAGATGTACTTTAGAGTGGGTTTCATAGCTGGTACCTAGTTTGGGACTAGTTGGAGAACTTATTGAAGTAGGAGTGCCAAATCATGTTTAGCTTTAAGTCAATGAATTTTGTAGTCTGTATTGCCTTGTTAGTTGTATCTGAATTAAAGCTCCAAGAGCTTTTTATATTAATGTAGGCAATTTACCTATTTATCCGATAAAATAAAAAGATATAGTGATATATGTATATTAATATTTGTTTCAATTCTGAGCTGAAAGTGGAGTAATCAAAAGGAATAGCTGGGATCTGCATATGCAGTTCTTTCAATATCCACCACATCCATAAGACAACATGGTGGTTTGCCATATTCACCCCTTTACTCTTAACAATTCTGATCTCTGTTTATTTAGCTTGTCTTGTACATATCAATATATACAACTAATTGCAACTATTAACCTATAGCCGACTATCCACAAGTGGTCCAGGTGTGGCCAGAGCATTGCGACGCTCCTGTATAGCAAAGGTCAACTTGCGAAAGGGTCCAAGTGGTAGGCCAAGGGATTTTAAATCTGCCTCCGTCAGCAGCATAAGTGTCTCCAGATCAATTTCCTGTTTCTGAAAACTAAAGGATACGAGAATTAGATATGAAACTATGAACCAGTATTTCCGATATATACGCACACAGGCAAGTATTCCTCCAATGCCCATACAGTTAGAAAGCGTTGGAGTGCACTGGCCGACACCTGTTCCTCATCCTCATCGTCGCTGTAGACATCATCGCCAGCGCCCTCCGAGTCGGAGTCATCGGATAAATTCAGATACAAACGCGCTTTGGTGTTGTTTTTGTTGTTATTGCTGCTGCTGCTTGCATTTCGCATGGTTGAGCTGGAGACGCTATCGATGCCATCGGATTGCAGCTGCAGTTGGCTCAGTGCCGCTGTCACCGAACGTCTGAAGGCAATGCTGCCCAGCATGGTGGGTCGATCGAACAGACCGACAGGTCTCTGCAGCACCTGCAACTCCTCGTTCAACTCCTGCGATAGCTGTGCATCCCCAAGTATATCTGGCTGTGAGAAGCTGCGCGCCAGTGCCGTGCTATAGCCCAGACGGCCTACGTCCTCATCATCCAGCTCGAAGACATCTGCAATCTTGCCACGCTTGCCCTCTTGCTCATCCGTAGAGCTAAATGTGCCCACATACAGCACCTCCGAGTCCCTTTGTAGTCCCGTTAGCGATGTTATCGTACGCTTGCCATCCGGCTCCAGTTCACGCACCTTGAATCCTCCATCATTGGCCACTGCATGCGGACAGGCCTTTGAGTGCTGGGACTTGCCCTGTTGCTGTTGGGGTTGGTGTTGCTGTTGCTGCTGTGGCGGCTTCTTTTGCACTGTGCCCATGCGACTGGCTACGGTGGAGCCGCCGCTGCTGCTGCTGCTACTGCCCACCAGATCGCTGAATTTGGTAGCGGGTATGCGAGCTGTGGCTGCTGCCTGCTGCTCCCTTGGCGTCTTGTTCAGATTGCCCTGGCTGGACCAAATCTTTTGCTTCAACGTGGACAGCATGTTGCTCGACTTGCTGCTGCTGCTGCTGCTGCTGACCAATGTTTGAGCGTTGCTGGGCTTTAGATCGCAGTAATCGTGTCGTTGCTGCTGTTGGCGCTTCATATATTCCTTTACACGTTTCTCACACTCCTTTTCAGCTATTTCTTTGAGAGCTTTCGACTTTTTTCTGTAAATTCAATTGATTAATTAAAACACTCCAATTATTCAAATAAACTTCGCGTCTTACTTTTCATTTGCCTCAAAACTGGCTGCAGCTGCGTCTAAGTAACGCAAAATCTCATCGCGATTGTTAATGGCTGCCAGATCCTTGGCATTATGTCTGTCTATATCCAGTGCATATATATTAACACCGAACTTAAATAGAAAATCAACGCAATGCAAATGTCCTTTGGCGGCAGCCAAGTGTAGCGCTGTATTCCCAAATTGATCGCACTTATCCGGATCGCCGCTGCGGAGGGATAGCTTTACTATAGAAGAGGAGTTTCTGGTTTCAGTATCATCTATAACTTACCCCCTGCCGCAGAGCAAACGCAACGCATCCAAGCGACCCTCGAACGCTGCCCACATGACTGGCGTCATTGAATCATCGTCCTTGGCATTGGCATCCTTTCGCGTTGCCTCTTTGAGCACATCAAGCAGCCCGTCTTTGGCAGCTCTAGTCGAAAGCAAAGAACAATTAATGATACTTGTAGCACTGATAAGATATGTACACTGTTACGAGGTAGCATTATTAATTGCATGTTCATTACTCACTTGTGGAAACGATCTGAAGTCATTCTGCCACTTCTTATCAATATTTGTATCTTTCCATAGACTGGGAACTGGGAACCTGAGTTTGAATAAAAAGCAAATTATATTCGATCCCAGTAGCCCGAACTACCAAATTTTGCCACCTAAGGAACTATATAATAATTCTTATACAGATGCAACATAGCTCTCAGTATTGAAACACCTAAATATTCGTTCGAATCTATAAAAATAAATCAACTTCGAAAATAGAAATTATATATTCAACATTCTTGAAAATGTCTAAAGTGAACAAGGAAAGTCCCAATAGGCGTTCAAAGAGGCAACAATTGAAGAAGAAAATGGTTAGGAAGCCCCTGGCGCAGTGTGTGCAGACGGGAATCAAGTTCAATGTCAATGACAAACAGTGGCTGGAAATGGAGAGTATGCTCAATTGGGTAGCATTCAAGGATATCAAGCTTCTCAAGAAGGGCAGAGCGACACCGGCTGCGATCGTCAAAAAGATGGATTGGGTTGAATAAATGATATTTCCCACCACGTATTCATATTGTCCATAGCACATACACTCACATATATACATATTTCGATATATGGACAAATATGCCAGACATTAATTTCGGTTCAGTTGTAATTCCAAATATGCATTGATGAATAAAAATTCAATTCGTGACGCTTAAACTGAGGTTTTTTATGAATGTAGAAAGAGAAAGGGCTTAATCAAATGCCAAGCTTAAGGCAAGAATATAGAATATTATAAAATTAAATGGAAAACTTCTTAGACCACCCTCGTTTAGCATTGCTTTAAGTATAAGCAAATATTATAGATCTGTAGACTTCCATATGCAATTCGCTGCACTTTAATTATCCGTTATAAATTTTCAAAAATTTTGGAGCCTTTTCCAACACTAGCGAACAATTTAGCGCGCCAAATTGAAAGCAAAATGCAAACTTTTAACAATTTCTATATTTGTTTAAACAAAGTAAGCCTGTTGAGTATATTTCAGGTCTCATTCAATAGCTTTGAATGCTCACACTCACTTATATATTTCTACTTAATACATTTCCTATATATATAGATATATATATATATTATATTTTGTACCATCAATCCGAAAGACAAATCCGCTAAAATGGATCAACAGCTAGCGCTAAGTTTGGGCCAACTTGAACTGAAGGTCAAGCCGTGTGCCAACTTGGCTAACAAGGAAATCAAATTTTCAGCCATTGAAGAAAATCCATTCTATGAACCGTACAAATGCACCGATCTCTATCTATGGAAGAAGGAATCCGATTTGAATCAGCTCAAATTGAAGACATTGAAAAAGAAGAATATCTTGAAAAAGCCAATTTTGCAACGTCTGCAAACCCAATCGCAGACGCTGGGCAAGAAGTGGCTGCAGCATTGCAAATTGGAAATGGAAAGTGAAATCACCTGGGTAAATTTTTCAGATATCAAAATGCCAAACAAGGAAACAAGGAAGCGAGCATATAGCATGAGCGACCTGAAGGATGAGTGCGATAAGATCACATCGGATGTGGGAGGCGCTGATACCGATGCACTTTTCATACCAAAACGAATGTCTAAGATGGCAGAAACAATGTACAGTTAAATTGTTTGCAAGTGTGTTTAGTTCATTCGTTTCAATTCAAAAATTATTTATTTCATATTCAGTTAAGAGCTACGTACGTTAAGAATCCCCCCCATCAAAAAGAAATCGACCTCAAACGCCAAATTCTTATTAGATCCATTCACACGCTGCTCAAAAAAAAAGAAAAAAGAAAAAGAAGTTTGTATGACACTTTTAGTGAAGTGAAAAGGAAAAGCTCAAACTCACGTTCCGGTTGGAGTTCACACAGACACACACACACACATGCGCACGTACGATCATGCTGTACATACAGTTGTCTAAAAGAAATTACTTGCATATGCATGTATGTGTGCAGTACACACACAGACACACTCACACATACCCAATAACAAGTTCACTCAACCTTATTTCTTGGTTACGAATTGCCCAAAATAATAAAACGAACTGCGAAAGCACTCGACCATTAAGTGTATACAAACAACAAAAAGTCTGTTGAATTTATTTATTTGTTTTTTTTTTTGGCAAAGTTCACACACGATTTTCCAACAGCTTGACACTTTGGCTTTTCTTTCAGCGATCAGCGTAGTAGGCAAGCGTATGCCGTCGAGCGTTGTTTGGCAACTGAAACTCCAATTGGAATTGAAACCGGGAGCGTGAACTGCCAAAGAGAGTGCGCCATTCAGTGAGGAGCTGCCAGACTGCAAGCAGAAGCAAAGCTTAGAATTTGAAAAATCAAATTGCAACAAAGAAATGACAATTAATTCTTATTTTATGAAAGCTGCACCTAACTAATAACAAAAATGCATAAATTACATACAAATATTTAATAACATTTAAATTTGTTTACATATTAAAGTTTAATTTACCCATCGATAACGTGTCTTAATGGCTGGCACATGGCCTGCAGCCCTGGCTCTATTTCCATTGCTATCGATACATCGCAGCGATAGTTATTTTAGGGCCAGCAATTTTGCAGAAAAAAACGTAGCCTCGTGAAACACACACAAACACGCAAAACATAAATATAAATAAAAAAAACTGTTAAAAAAACTTATAAATAAATATTATAATGAATTACTGTGTGTAATATGGTGCAATAGAACACTCATGTAAAATGTGAAATATACTAAGGTAGACGAATTCACGCACTTTTGTGGTGGTTTGCTGACTACTACAATTGCATTTGTATATGTGTATGTATACACCCATACACAAATACATACACACACATGAGTTTGCGTAGGAGGAGGCATCAAAATAACAACAGCAGCAGCAGCAGCAGCAGCAGCAGTAGCAGCAACAGCAACAAGGAACTCTTTAACATATGCTCGATGCATCAATGGTGCATTAGCATTTCCCGCGTGCAACAGCTCGTCAACGTTCCATGGAAATTCCAGTGCCAATGTCAAGCAGTCAATGTCAAGGCGAGCTAACGCTAACTAAGTAATTAATATAAACACAAACAAACACACACATACACTCAGAAAGCCATAGCCCCCATAGTAGCCAAGTTAAAATATATAGACAAGTGTCAACACACACACACATACTAACAGACACACTTACACAGAAACACACACAAAAAAACAAAAAATCAAAGCAAAATAGCAACCAAGAGAATATTGTTAAATCCAATCGGGCCGTCGTAGAAGCGTGCATCCGCACTATGGGCAATTGCCTGAAATGCTTCCAGTCGTCGTCGTCTTCGTCCGCCGCACCAACGTTGCCAACCAGCCAATCATTACCAAACGCATTGCAAAATCTGAACGCCAACAACAGCTGCCAAGCGGCCACCAGCATTGGCAACTGCTACGATATCGTTCTATCAAATGCTAACGACAGGCCACGAGGTAAGCTCAAATGCCCGACTTGAATATACCTGTGCCATATAAACATTTATTTCATTATTTTGCAGAAACTGATGTATTGCTCTCTAATCAAACTCCACTCAAGCCAGCAAACAATTGTGATACTAAGCGTAATAGTTTTAAGTCCTTAGGCTTGCTTAATGGCAGTGCGCCAACCATGAGCGAAATAATAACAACTGGCAAGTGGACCGAACGAAAACCCATACTTTCAATAAGATAGTAATAATAATTCTTCTTCTTACAGCAGTCAAAGAGTCCATGGAGGTGTCACATCAAACGCTAAACAAACTATTTGAGATCTATAAGGATCCCGACGATGAAGATATGATACTCACGGATGGCATTGAACGTTTATGCATTGATCTTAACTACCAGCCGGATGAGTTTGCAATACTTGTGCTTGCCTGGTGCTTGGATGCCTCACAGATGTGCCGCTTCACCAAAACGGAGTTCATCGACGGCCTCCACAAGATGCGTGCGGATACAATTGCAAACATACGTTTAAGGCTTGAGCATACAATTGAGATGCTTAAGGTTGATTCAGAAATGTTTAAGCAGCTCTATCGTTTTACCTTTCGGTAGGTCAATTAGCTTTAACATTTATTTCATTTATTTATATATTTGCTTTGCAGTTTTGGCTTGGAGCCAGATCAGCGCGTTTTGTCGCTTGAAATGGCAATCGATTTGTGGAAACTTGTGTTCACTGTACAAACACCTGATCTCTTTTCAAACTGGGTTAACTTCCTCGATAAGCATCCGAACATACGACGCATACCCAAGGATACATGGAACATGTACCTCAATTTTACTGAACAATGTGATATAGACAATTACGATGATACCGAAGCGTGGCCAAGTCTCTTCGATGACTTTGTCGAATATGAAAAGAATCGTGCTCTGGAATTGGTCACCGTCCACGATGATGATAACAACAATGATGATCCATTGCAATGCCATGTGAAAGCCGGTGGCGATATGCGTCATGTGTCATAGTTTAAGTTTGTCAGCCAGTAGCCTAACCACAGAACAGAACCACACACACCCCACACCCACACCCAACACCTCCCACAACCCCAACCCCAACACAGAACCGTTTTCAAGGGCCAAGCAACGTTCAATAGAAATTTAATGCTGTACAATTTTAAATACGATATTTATTTACGCGCTCTCTCTCTCTATATCTATTATCGATATCTATTGTTTTTTGTTTTTGTTTACTTGCAACACCTTTGTAGTCGGTCATAGATCTAAACGATGCGGTGCTGGCGCTGCTTGGATGATTCACAACCAACTCGAACAACAAAAGAGAAAACTGCACTCATAGCCAGCCAGTCAGACAACAGCCAGCTAGCTGATAATTTCAACTGCAAACAATTTAAACACTTAAAAAAAGAAATAAGGAAAGAAAGAAAGAAAAAGGGCAACGGACGCATTTGTTTATAAATTTTAAAGACTTATCAACAAGAATTTCGAAAAAAGCTCAATCATACGAAACCACATGTGTATATAGTATATGTACTAAATGACTTGATTCAACTAGAAGAGCAAACATCTTTTCAATGTGTGCAAAATCGTATATATATATACATATATATATTTAAATTATAGCAATTAACTGATGTATTATTTAAAAAAACAAAAACAAAACATTAAAAGATTGCATCATTTTATGGCACTTAACTATTTAATTGCATTACAATTACATACTTAGCTCTAAGTAGTGGATGTGAATTAAATAAACATAAACTAAACTAAAACAAATTTATTAAAAAATTTTAAATTTGAATACAACAGCTGGGCAAAGCTTTAAATATTATTTATAAAATGCATGTGCAAATTGCAGATAATCTATGATTAACAACATTTTAAACAGATTTTCATTAAATTTTAATATTTATAATTTATGTTTTTAATTTAAACAGTTTTTTTATTTAATTATTCATGTACCACAAATTTTTTGCGATTTCTGCTTATCGATAGTGCAATCGATATTTGTTGTGCACGCCTATCGCGTTTGCCAGTGATGTGTTGACTATTGTGCACAAACCTATGCACATATACAAACATATATACATATATGTACGTGCGTACTTATTGCATATTGATAAAAATTTGTAAAAATCCGCCTGGCCATATAGTTTATAGGCCCCGATGAGTAAGTAGTTGTCTAAAACGATTACCTCAGCTGTGCGGTGCGGCAGCTGCGCCAAAATATTACGCGCATTCTGTGCAAATTGATTCACGATTTGACATTGAAAACAGAAATTGCGATGAAGCGTTGGTCATAGAGAGGAGCAAAGGGCAAGGCAACGTTCGATCGAAAGGACATACACGCGCGCACCAACACACACACACACACCAATAAGAAGATGCCCTGTGAAAGCTGTGGCATTGAATTCACGGTATTTCGCCGTAAACGCAGCTGTTTCGACTGCAGGTAAGTTGGAAATTGATATTAAATAGCTATATTTGGCACTATCATCCATTAAAATAATACATTTTTGCAGGCGCTATTATTGCAACAATTGCCTGACTGGCACGACGACGACGGCGACGTTGACATCGACGTCGCGTCGCTGCCAGCGCTGTGCAATATTTGCTCAACGTCCTTTGCTGCGCACGGATTTGCTAAAGCTAAAGCCAAAGGATTTAATATTCTATTTGCAATCCAAACACATTTCCACTGAAGGCTGCCTGGGTGAGTGCTTAACACATATATGTCTATGTAAAAAATCTAAATATCGATCTTTATCTTCTGGGCTGTGCAGAGAAGGAGGAGCTGGTTGGTCTGGTGCTGACGCATGTCGCCCAAACGGATCGGGAGCGGGGCTGTCCGCCCAATCAGCACCAGAGTCCGGGTCGTGGCCAAGCCAATCCCATGGACAGTCTGAAGCAAACGTGCCAAAACTTTTTCACCAATCTAAGTGACAATATCAGTGATTCCTTAGCGTCCTTTGACACAAAATCTAGTTCCAAATCCACGTCGAACAGTCGTCAGGCGTCCAATGATAATGGCGCCACCACTCCACCCACACACATCTTTGAACAGCCGCGCGTCTCGACGAGAGAGATTCCAACGTACGCCAGCGCTGGCGGCGTTCACCAGACGCCCGCTCGAACGCCCAGCGTACCGCGCACCAGCTCGACAGAGGTGGCTCATGTGCATGTCAGTCCATCCACATCCTCCACGCATACCACCACATCGCCTACGGCCACTCAGGAGCGGAGAACTTTGGCTACGGAGGCGGCACGACTGCTGCAACAGGTTGAGCCCGATAACTCGGAGTGTGATTGTTCCGATGATGAGATAATAACCACGTTCAGTGAACGCACATCGCTCAAGAATAGTGAGAACAGCGCTGGCCCCGCGAGCAGGCCAACGTTGGAGATTAGCTCAGCTGCTCTAACGCCGACAACAGCAACAATAGCGACGACAGCAACAACAGCCACAACGGCAGCAACAACAGCCACGACCAGCACCAGTCCAGGCTACTCCAAACAGGGCTCGCTTAGCTCCAAAGTGGATGCCTGCGGTGCCGATGCTTCATCACAGTCTAGCTTCGAGGAGCTAGGCGCCATTGGCGGCATCTCTGATGAGAGCAAGGCTACGACCGACACGAACAGCAGCAACTTGGATCAGTGGCAAATACTGGAACAAACCAGCAGCAGTCAGATGCCACAGCAGCAGCAGCTGCAGCAGGACCAACTGCAACAGCAGGAGCAGCAAGTCGAAGCGGCCAATGATGAGATTTTGCAGGTGACGCTGCAAAGTGAGCCGCACGCACCGCAGCGCATTAAGAAGGTAACGCGACGACGTTCCGAGGGCTATTTGAATCGTCGCCATCAATCCAGCGACGATGATGACGAATCCCCCGTGGCTCCACTCAACGGCCTGGCATTGAGCACGCTCAGCGAACAGCCGGAGCCGTCGATAACTGCTGTTGCATCCAATAGCTGTCAGCGTTGCGGCAAGAACAAGACGAACATCCGGCGACATGTGGATAAAATGCGCCGACATTTGGAGAATTCACAAATGTCGGAGGCAGACATCAAGCGTGAACTGCAAGAGTTTCTCACGTACCTGGAGCAGCGTACCAAGTCGCTGGAGTGCTCCGATGCGGACAGTCACGCTGTGTCGCCGCTGAGCAGTGTCGAGGCTGGTGCGGCAGGTGTTGCGCGTCCGTTGCCCATAACACCTACGATTGAGTTCTCGCCCACACAGGATGATCACGAAACGCATTGGGAGGATGACGAGGGCATACATGTGTATGCCTCGCCCTTGGGCTTTGAGCCGCCCAATAGCATGGATTCGCGGTTTGTGAACCTGGAAGAGTTTGAGGATAGGTAAGTAGAAGAGGCATTAGTGGTCTTTAAGTATCAGATTACATATCCTACCCTTACAGAAAAGACTTGGAGAGCTTAACTGTGAAACAGTTGAAGGAGGTCTTAATGCTGCATCGCGTCGACTACAAAGGCTGCTGTGAGAAACAGGAGCTGCTCGATCGCGTCTGTCGACTATGGAAGACAATGCGAACAGCGCCAGGTAAGTCCGAAGCAAACACTCTACCAAATATACATACAAGATGTATTAAATATATCCATATATATATATAATCAATATATATAGCTGTTGAAAAACTTGCCACAGACGAGCTGTGTAAGATCTGCATGGATGCGCCCATTGAGTGCGTGTTTCTGGAATGCGGCCACATGGCCACCTGCACCAATTGCGGCAAGGTGTTAAACGAGTGCCCGATTTGTCGACAATATATTGTACGAGTTGTAAGGTTCTTTAGGGCGTAATATTCGAAATTTTGCAGCCGATACATAGCTTTGCTTATTATAGTTCTTTCTAATTTGTACTATATATATATACATATATATATTAAACTAAAAACTGTTAGGGCCAAGGTGATTTGTAGCTCTGTACATATTGAGAGTGTATGTAAAAGGTAAAATTTAAGCACTCGATGTGCTTTATCTATATAAAGTTGTTCAATGGGTCTTGAAAGCTCAATGAAGGATAAACTCTGAAAACAACTTCGTTTCGTTATATACCTAAGGAGGTAGCTCTGGCAATAATAATAACTGTATTTAATTTTTGTTTTTTTTTTGTAAATACATCTTGTAAAGTGTGTATTTATTGAAATTTGTGAAATACCTGACATTTGTTTTGTTTATCTTTTGCTATTTATTTAACCATTTCCCTCCCTTCCCCCCACAGTTGTTTCTATATGTGTGTCGAGTAGTAGACTTAGTTAAGATAACATTCCTATATAAATTGTAAATGAAGGAATCTATATTTAAAAAACTGTTGTAACAAAAAACTCTTCTAGTTTGCGCATTTACATTAATAAAGAGTCAACACATATTTCATTAAAGTCAGTTTTCAATTTCAAATTGGCGCGTGCGATAGACAGAAAACTATCGCCTATCGATTAATTATATGCGGTGCAGAACTTTGGCGCTTTGGCAATACAGTTTGGGTTTGAAACTTGACTAACATTATGAAATACAAAAATTTAACGGAAAATAGTTAAAGAAATTGTGTTTTTTAATTATTATATAATATTTGATTAGTTTGTAATTCAATTGAAGACAGTCTTTATTTTGTAAACTAAATAGTAAGGCTTATACTAATGATGACTATACTGATGACTAGAGTTAAGCGAAAGGATATTATTGAACTCCTTCAACTTCTGTGCACGCGCAAATCAAGCGGCGCGGGCGTATCTATATCCATATCCATGGTTATGTCCTCGCTGTGCAGATAACGGTAATTGTGCTGCCAGTAGGACGAGGCGGAGGAGTTGGCATATTCGCTACTGTGTTTGGCTTGCAATGAATAATCGCTGGCCACGTTGTCACGCTCCGCCAAATCCAAATAGTAGTTCGAGGCGGACTCAGCTACGGGTGCAACAGGCGCTGGCAGGTGGCAGGTGTAGGATGACTCGCTGGCCTCCAGCATACAGGTGGATGTTTGGCTGGCAATCAGCTGAATGCTGTGCTTGAACGTCTTTACGTGTTTGCGCAACGACGAGGGATCCGTATAGCGTTTCTGGCAGCCCTGCACCTTGCACATATACGGCTTTTCCATGGAGTGCGTGCGTGTATGCTTGAACCGATCCGACGAATTCGAATAGGCCTTCAGACAGCCCTCGAAGTGGCACTTGTAGGGTTTCTCACCCGAGTGCGAACGTATGTGTATCTTCAGGTTTTCAGCACGCGAAAAGGACTTCTCGCACAGATGACAGCGATGCGGCTTCTCCTTGGTGTGGGTGCGCACATGGACCAACATCTTATAGCGGGCATTGAAGCCCCGATCGCTGCGCTGACAGCCGCTCCAGCGGCAATAGTAGAGGCCATCGTGCAGCGAGGCGATGGCATGACGTAATGTGACGTGCTGGGCGAGTGCCTCCAAAGATTCAAAAACTCTGCAAGAACAAAGGAGAAAAGCGGTTAAAGGATGTATCTACAGTTGGGTACCAAATATTAGTCAGGCATTAAAATTTTATAGAAATAAGAATTTGTATATATTTTTAAGAGTTTTTTCGTTTTTGAGTTTTATTTTAAGTTTTTAAACAAACAAACGGACGTATACCCATTTGAATGGCCACGACTGTAAGCTTACCTTGAGCAATCATGCCAATTGCATATGAAATCGCAGTCGCTGCAGCTGCTGCTGCCGCTTTGATCGCTGCAGGATGTGTGTGTGGGGGAACCGGAGCCGGAACCGGACGTGGGGCACTTCATAATAACGGACTGTGTGCGTGCAACGGATACGGAAACGGTGTCAGCAGTCGGTGCAACTCTTGGCGGTGTTATAGGCGGTGTTGGAAATCTGATATATTGCATTTGCGGCAATTGCTGTTCACTGAGCCAGCTGCCGGCTGTTGTTACCGGTTGTATTATATACGGCGGTGTATTGTACGGCGTATAGACAACACTCGAAGGCGGCTCGTAGTATACACTATTGGAGAAAATTGGTTTATGTACTAAGATATCCATTGTGTTTTAGTGAAATTTCAGAATTTGGCTTTCTGCTTTCTTTTTGTATTGCGCGTAGTGCTCGCTAGTGCGATTGTTAAACGAATGAGCCGCTCGCCTGCAGACATTCGTGTAATATTTGAAAGCGATAAGGAGCCAGAGCGAGAGGGCGCGCAAAAGATAGAGGCGAGAGAGAGCGAGAGAGCAAGAGTCGGCGCTTATCAGCCAGCCCCCAAAGCGAAGGCTGTGCACGCAGACAGGCCAGCGGGAGACGCGGGGAGTCGAACAATCGAGCAGCGTCGGACATCCGAACCGAGCCAATGGGCCAAGTTAGTTGCGTGTGCGTAAAAACATGCAGCAACAAAGTGTTAGACAAGCCAGAGAAGGGAGGTGGGGTAATGGGGGGACCAGCTTCATCCGGTACACATGTGTTGTACGTGAGTGAAGCACCGTTTCGGCCTGTGGGAGATGAAGGGGCAGGCGCGTGACTAGCGGCTGAGGCTGACTTTGGCCTTATCAGCGAAACGCACAAGTGGAAAATCGGTCTAGCCGACGACAAGTTGGCATGTGTGTGGGCAATGATCAACAGCAGCAATAGCAACAGCAACAAAAGTCAACAGCTCTTTGCGGGGGTAGCAGCTGAGATAGGAAATTGCACTTCGGACTCTCTCTCTCTCTCGCTCAGTCGAGTCGCCTGAGCTGAAATCCCCCACAGCTGTTGACTGTGTTACGGTGCAGATAAAGACGTCTCACGCTGTCGTTATCGATCCCGATCACTTTTTTTTTTGCAGTTCGGGCCAAGTCAACAATGTACAAACAATGCCTGCGGTATCTGCGACGATGACGCTCACTCAGTATATAGTTTTTGTTGCTGTTTTCATTTTTGGAACAGTCGAGGCATTTGCCATCTTATCAATGGGCAGACTCTGTAGCGTCTTCCACAACTGTAGCCGGGGTGTGCGCGGTGTTTGCCGTCAGCTCTGCTGGGTGGTTAACTCTTATCAGTTTGGCAAAGCAGTCTGGTTACCCATTTGATAGGAAGTGAATCACATATGCTGCGCTTCTACTAGCCAGCTACTCCAGTCGTGGGGGCTTTACATAAATAAGCACTCGGAAATGGTATGACATCAGTGGCTGCGATTAGCTCGGGCCGCCTGATACCACGCCAACCAACCAACCATCCGTCCGTCCGTCCCTCCCTCCCTTGCCGCACCCCACACCACTCTGACCCCACCTGGTGTTCAATGTCAGTCGATTGTAACAGGTGCATCCAAAGTTTGTAATCGAAGTGCGCAAAAAAAAAAAACAAAGCAAACAAAAAGACAAAGTCATGATTTATTTTTAGATTAACTTACAGATACGAAATCGGGGAATCGCCCTCTGGACTGCTATTAAAACAGGCGCGAAGTACAGTTGCGACATTCTTTCTTGCCTTTTTGTCTACACATCGTAATTAAAGTTCGATAAAAATCGTTGGGTTGAAGTACAAGTTTCTTTTACAGCCAACAATTTATCAAGTGCTGTCGAAAGGATTTATAAAACCAATTCATGAATTTTCAGTTATAGTATAGATTTTTTTTATTGAAAGACTGTTATATGATACAATAAAAGCTGGGGCTTTTCGTATATTTCCTGTTACGGCTTGTATATATTTATACTGTGAATGGGTTCCTATCTTAAATCTATATTCATGTCTGTACATAACAGTATGTAGTAGTATAGTTGTCAGTATAACAGTGTGTTTTTTTGGTATTAATGGTTATAGTTTAGGAGTAAGGTCAGTATAGTGGAGCAGGTATAACAGTCAGGCTAAATAACTGAATGATTTATAGTATAACAGTCTGATTATAGTATAACAGAGTGGTTATAGTCTAACAGTCTGATTATAGCGTAACAGCTTGGTTATAGTATAACAGTTTGCATATGGTATAACAGTCTTATTATCGTATAAAAGCCAACTAAGTGTATAACACTTTAGCTATACTTTAATAGCTAGTGAATGGGTGTTAGCTAGGTATAAGGAAAGCTTTCCATCCTTTGTTATTATTATCATTATTAGGAATCATCTAGTATAGATTTCTTAGCTAATAACATATAATAATATACAAATCAAAATACAATATAGAAAATTTCGATACCCCTGACCCCAATTTATTGCACAACATGAGTATAATTCCATCATATAAACAACGAAATTATATTTATATACTATATATATACATATAATATACATATATATATGTGTATATGTCTATATATATGTCTATACTCTATAAAATCTGGATTTTCTGGTTCCCCTGAAAGCTAAAAACTGAACTTTGTATGGCGCGAGCTGCGCTTCACAGTTGATAAGCGACCACAGAATTGAGCTCAACTATTGTCCAGCAACAGCTGAAGAAGCAGAAGAAGAAGATGCTAAAGAAACAGCATCCCTGAGGCAGATAAGCGACAGAGAAACCTCTCGTTCACAGAGGTGAACGCGTGCGGCGCACAACATTTTTCCGTAGTAAAACATTCCAAATAAAACAAGTGCAAGTGGATCAGGCGGATGTGACCGACTAGGAGATACCTCAACTCAGAGTTATGTATATGCATAAATGGGGGAAGGTTGGTCAAAAACTGATAAAAGGTGTATTTGAGGCGAATCTATTTGATGAGTCAAGCTCTTGGAATGTAGGAGATATGGTCTATAAACGGAAGTTTGATAACGACTTTAATCCATATCAGGGAATTCGGAAAAATATATCGTAAATAATGAAATATCTATGTATAGTTCAAGTTTAAGTTGACTCTCTTGCTGTTGACCCTAATCCCACGCCTTCTACTGCCCTTTAGATACATCCTTACTTAAACCACTTATCCCCCCCTTGCCCATTAACAATTCCTTATAGGGTATGAACACAAATAAAAGAAAACAAACCCCAGCGAGTGCGCCATAATGTAGCAAAAATACACAATAACTGGATCGTTCCAGTTTTACTGGTCGCACTGTCATATAATGATGTTCAATATTTCTATCAAATTATAACAACATATACTTGAGCTGATAACCAGCCCAGGGGTCTAACTGACTGACTGACTGACTGGCTGGGTCTGGCTGGCTGGCTGATTGGGTTTGGCAGAGGTGCCAAACTGGAATGCGATAAGCCGGAACGAGTCGTGCATGTTAGGGCGTACGTACGCTTAAACCCAGATTCGTATTGCTTTCTAGATGGTTTATCAAAAGCCCAGCCTCTCATTTTTCTACTCAATATATATATAATGTATAACAATATATATATATAAGGTATATAGCCTTAACTATCTATCTAGTATCTAATGTATATGAGTCTAGAAAGTACTTGTTAGAGTAATACGAGCTATTGACCCTAAAGATAACTTCATCAAAGTTTAGTTATACTAAAATCATACAAATTTAAATTACAAATTGTTCAAACTACCCTCGACAACCATTCAAAGCATACACCAAAAAGCCGAGTCAAACAAATTTAGATAAAAGTAGATAACAAAAAATTACAAATCATATCTTGAAATAAATATATTTATTAACTGTACAAACCATCCTCGCCTGCAGACAGACGTTCAAAGTCTAGACCAAATATATAAAACGCATCGAAATCAAATATCAAATATCGAATACTTTTTTTGCATGCAATTGAGGCATGAAACGAGGCTCCATTGTTTGGTCTGTCTGGTCCCGAAATGTTATCTCAACAGCAGACAGTTTGATATATATATATTATATATAGCAAAGAACAGTGGAAGCGGGCGTGACGCACTGTTTAATACTCGTTTAAAGCTCAGAAGAAGTTTTAGTGAAGAGCTATCTGTTGAAGAGCAATCCAATTAGAATACTAGAGACATCTAGCTTTAAGCCTAGGGTAGATATAATTCTCTTTTTCTGATTAACCACGCATCTAGTTAGCGTAACTTAAGTATCTAAAGACTTTATAGGACGTAGGGCTAGGTTTATTATATTCCAAATATCGAGCAATTTTCTTTGCATTTATACAAATTTACGGACAGTAACACTTGAAACCCATACACCTTCTTTGCACTCCCTAAACGGGCATACACAAAACAAAATTCGGAATGAAAATGAAATATCATGCAAAACTTTCATGGAAGCCGCCAGTAGTAGAGGTAGCTGGAACAGTAGACCTAATGACTATAGCAACATGTGCTATATTTATTAACTGTTTTTGCTTTTGTTGTTGTTGTTGTTGTTGTTGTTGTTGTTGTTGTAGCTGATACTGCTGACAATATCTCGTCTAGACTGCCTATTATTAGAGGCCAACAAATATTTATGAAATTCATTGTTATAAATTATGAAGCAAAAAATTTCCACAAGCAGCGATTGGCAAAGGAACTAAAGCTAGAAGGCTAGAATTGTTAGATATGGATATAGCTAAAAGAAAATGATCTTAATTGGGTTTCGGCTAGCTTCTTGACAGCTAAGTTTAAGTTTTGTTTTAATCAAATGCTAGCTAAGCTAAGCTTTTAGCTATAAATATATCTAGCTATATAATAGCCATTAAGTTGAGCTACATATTTGAAGTATTTCTGGCTGCATTATAGCTAAGCCTTTGGATAGCTAAGCCTTTTGATAGCTAAGCTAAGTTCTTAGTTTGATCTAATCATCTAAAAGTAACTAGACTAAACTGTTTTATGATATCTGAGCTAAGCTCTTAGCTTTAGCCTAACTATAAATCAGCTAGACTTTTAGCTTTAACTAGCTAAAGCACAGTTGAGCTAAGCTCTTAGCTTTTCTTTAACTATAAAATAGCTACACTTTTAGCTGCGTCTTAGCTATATCTGGCTAACATTTCAACATTATTTAGATTCTAGCTCTTTTAGCTATATGAGAGACAAGCTAGTTTTCCTTCTATTTATAAACAATTGATAGATATTCCTTAATTCCACAAATAATAGATATATAGCGCACATATATTTACAATAAAATACAAAAGAAAGAAACCTGATGCAATCCCTTGCTCCAATTACATTTGTCTGCCCAAAAAGTTCACAGCACGCGCAGTCAAAAAAATAATATACAAAAAAAAATAAACTTATCAAGTTAATTTTTTTTTATTATTATTTTCGGAAGAGAGATGCCAGAGGGGGTCAGAGGGTTTAATGATAAGCCACAGGAAGCACTCAATACACGTGCAGAGGCTGTTAAGGCCAATCACACCTGTGCTACACACTCACACGTTAGCCAACACTGCACACAGCACTTACACGTAGTCCAGTAGTACAGTAGCACAGTTTCTTCTAACAGTCTTAATTCAGTTAATTTTTAAACACAATTGAATTTTTTTTTTTGCGCACGTTTGAACTTGCGATGCATATCGAACTGTCTTCGACATTGTCTGGAGCTGGCGACGGCACAGCGCGCTGGGTGAGGTCCGTGGGGTCGCGGCGCACCAAAATAAACGCCTTAGCCCACACGGCGTGTGGATTGAAATATTGGTATATAAATAAGTGCAATACATTTGTCCGTTTTTTCTTTAATCATAATTATAAATACATATTGAGGTATAACAAGAGCAGCAACAGCAGCAGCAGCAGCAGCAGCAGCGGGTGAGGCTGAGGCTGTCTCACACAAACAACTCCAGGTTCTTCTGCATGTAGCTGACCAATGCCGCCTCGAACTGCGCATGTGTAACGGTGTCCATATGCAGGTTAAAGGTTACATAGAACTGACGGCCGTAGCGCATGGCCAGCTTGTTGGCCAAGATCACAGAATCGCTTTGTCCGCTCTCACCGAGAAATGTCGTAGAGACAATTTGCTTGCTGGGCGGACGTGATGGCATCGCCATGGCAAACTCATCCACGCGCTCAGCATCCGTATTGCCCAGGAATATCATTGTGCTGCCGTTCATCTTGAGCACGCGCAGTGTCACCTGCACAGCGCCCACATTTAGTTGAGCCATGTGCGAGGCAAAGGCCGAAGAAGGTGCCGGAGCAGCAGTCGGAGCAGTTGCTGTCGAAGTCTCTTGTTTCTTGGCAATATCGCCGCAAGCATCTTGCAGCACAGCACAGCTTTCCATAGTTTTCTATAGTTGAGTTCGTTTTACTTTATAAAATTTAAACTTTTGCTACAACTTTACAAATTTACAATGAAATGCAGTTTTTTTGTTAGATCACAGTGTTGCCAAACAGTCAAATGTTTTGCAGGGCTGCAAGCTCATTTGCAAAGCTTGCTGTGTTGTATAACACATATATATGCGCGCCAAAGCGAATTCATTTGAAATTTAAGCATTTGCCTCCCCTTTCCCTGACGAACTGAATGAAACACGTTTGTATTCGCCGTTCGCAGTGTTGTTTTCATTTTATTAAGGCTCGTAATTTAAATATAGGCGTTTTCTTGTTTTTTTTCGAGTTAAAATACATTTATATATATTACGATTTCGATGCAAGCTTCGAACTTGTGGATATATTGATGTGTGGAGCAGGTTTTAGCTTGTTGCGATTTATACTACTTAAGAGAATATAGATATATATATAAATATATATTGAGAGCTTTGTGTGTGCGATTAGCAAAGAAAACAAAAAAATATTGAGAAATTCATATTGTTTTCAAAAATGAGAATATTTTAGTGTGTGTAAAAAATCAGTTCAGCTTGAATTGTTCGAAATGAAATTCACTAATTAATTTATATATAGATATATGATTTTTTTTTTTTTGTATATTAGATTTAAATATCATAAATGTTTTTTTTTTTTTGTTTTATTATGTTTGCGTCTATTGCCGTTTTGTATATATATTGGTTGTTGGTTAATTGTTGTTAAAGTTGCTTGAACTTGAATGAATATCAAATAATTTGGATTAACTTGTAGCGTTTTTTCTACTATAATTTGACTAACATTTTTGCAACCGCGATTTCAACTTTCATCTTGTTTATATAATGTGTTTTTTAATGTGTATTTTTTTTTCGTTTTTTTGTTGACTTTTGTAAATTTTTTTTAATGGTTAATTTTTGTGGATTTTTTTAAGTTTTTTTTTACGTTTTAGCTGGTTGCGAATAAATATATATATATATATATAGTGTTATTACATATATAGAGTGTGTTGTTTTGGGTTATTATGCATCGTTTATTGATTATTGTGGGCGCTTCAGTCCTCATCGTCCTCGGATTCAGCTTCCTGCAGCCAGGTCAACCAGGCGTTCACCTGGAACAATGCCGAACCCTTGCCGGGATATTTGTCCGATATCTCCTCTTTCCATAAAACGAATGCCTCCTCCTCAATGATCTCGGAATCGTAGAGATATTTAAACCAGCGGCAAAGCATGCCTGTAAAAATTTAGAAAAATATATTAGAATATAGTTATAGATGATGGATGGTATATATATCTTACCCTTGGGGAAGTTCTCGTTATAGCAGAAGGACTGCAGTGCGTAAAGCGCCATCAATTGCAATTCGTTTTGACCCAAGAAAGTTTGCAGCATTTGGCTGTAGGTCTCCAGCATGGTTTGTTCCTTTTGTGTTATTGATTTCTCGGGATGCTCCTTGGGATCTATGTTGCTGGCCAATGTTGTCTCCTTGGTGATGTATTTGACCACAACGGTCATGAGTGCTTGGATGAAGCCTGGATCCTTGTAGTATTTGTTGTCCACATTGGCTTTGACCCATTTATAGAAGTTGTTTGGATTGGGATCATTTTGCAGCTGCTTCAGCATCTCTGCCTGCACCTTGAGCAATGGATAGAGGAAGGACAGCTGTCGATCCTCTAGTATTTCAGCCAAACGTTCCTTGTTACGATCCACCTCGGGCAGGCTATTCATCAAATCAATTTTGCTAGCACGGAACTTCTCCTCCAGCGCATCCTTGCCAATGGACTTGTGTAGCTGCTGTAGCACAAGCAAAAATAGTGGATAATGTTGTCCATTGTCCGTATAGTTGGCAATGTCGTTGAGTTTAATCAGAGCCGGCTGACAGACAGCCTTGCTTAGCACAGAGGCGACCAGGGCTGTGATACGTGGATTGAGTGCCTCGCGTTCGTTCATCTTGTTGACCAGTTGCTTGAAGATCTCAACGATGACATTTGGCTTGATGTTGGCCTGTTTGCGCAATGTCTGCATGAAGCGCACGATGCGTTCCAAATAGACATCGTTGACACGGTCAAGCACTTCCATCAATAGATTGAGACAGACATCCTTGAGCGATTTCTCTGGCAGTTTCAGCTCAACGAAACCCTCGACCAATTCCATAAACTGATCAGGTTGACCATTGACGGTTTCCACTGTTTCCGATTCGGTTTGTTGTTCATCTTCATTTGCAATTTCTGGCTTAGCAATTGGTTCATCATCGATTTCCTGTTCCTCGTAGTAGAATTTCTCTTTGAAGTAGGCGTGCGCCTTCTTAGTCAACTCCTCCTTGCTTGGTCCCTTGTCCTTCTTCTGCTGTTTGCCGGTGCCGGTGCCAGAGCCCGATGGTGTTGTTGGTCGCTCCATGGCGCCATTCTTGGCGCTGCCGCCCAGCTGCTGCTGCTGGTGCTCCTTATTCTCATGTGCACCTGCTGCTAGTCCTGCTGTTAGCTTCTTCTCCTGCTCCAAGGCAGCTGCTTGACCAAAGTTGGGCGACGACGATGTTGCCTTCAGGCTCTTCTCGCCCAGCTGTTGCACTGCGTGCAGTCCACGATTCTCGATACCATATTCCGCCGAGGGCGTAGACGATGGACGTGCCGGAGTGTTCATCAGATGTGATGTGGGTGTGCCCAGCAATGGATAGTGCGAATTGGAAAGCTGCGATGCTGCCGATTGTTGTGCAGATGAGCTGCTGCTGTTGCCGCTCGGAGGCGTCGAAATGGGCAACGTGGCCGGGAATTTCTGATTCTGTGAGGCGGCGCGGAATAGCAACGAATTAGCAGCCGGACGCATTTGAAGATTTTCAACCGAATCCTGATTTGTCGATATCAAATTGCGCTTGAAACGTGGCGCCAACTCCTTGCCACCCAGCATCATTTGATTGCTACCTCCGCCGTACTGGCCATCATTGTTGCGATCGTTGTTTCGATCGTTGCTACGATGCGAGCCGCCACTGCCGCCGCCGCCACCGCCACGGGAATCATCGCGATTGTTGCCGTTGCCGCCATTGCCAGATCCATTCTGATTGTTGTGCTTGTTGTAGCGATTGTTGTTGTAGTTTCCACCGCCACCGCCGCCGCCACCACCACTATTGCCGCCTTGGTCACGGTTGCGATCACGATTATTGTATTGGCGATTGTCGCGATCACGATCCCGATCCCGATTGTTGCTTGTGGCAAAGCTGTGGGAAAAAGAGAGAAAAATTGTATGAACTTTGTATACTTCTACATATGTATTCGCTTTTAATACTTACGGTGATACAATGGGCGATGCGCCCGTAACACTGAGTCCGCTAAACATATCATTGTAGCCGCCAGGCTGTATATTCAAATGGAAGCGATTCATCCAGCTATCGCCATCACGATCATTGTTGCGCATATCGCGATTGCGATTGGCGAACTGAGTGCGTATGATTGAGTCATCGTCCGAGCGTATTTGCTTTATCGGGACGGGTCCTTCGGCGCTGCCGCCAACTTTGCGTGGTATCCAATGATTTTGACGCAGCTCGATGACATCCTTTAGCATAAAGCGTATCCTTGGTGGATATTCAGTTGATTTTGAACGACGTTCCAACGTCTCAAAATACTGGTTCATCAGCTCTTTGCCCTGTTCTGAATCCAAATTCTTGCCGCAAGTCTTGAGCAATTGAGCCAGGCATTCCATGTCCTCGCACATCTCTTGCGCCCCGGCCGTACGTTTCTTCTTCTTATCCAATAGCTCCATAATGCACGCGTGCAACACATTCTTTGACAGCATATCCAACTTATTGAGTTCGCCAATGAATTTAACATTGCCCAGCATGCGCTGTTTGGCCAAATGGCGTCGCTCCTCCTCATCGGCCTCATTTTCTGGCGGTGGTCGATTGTCGTTAGCCTCATCACGCTTCAAACGATTGTTGAACTTGTCGCGACAGACGGCAATTAGAAGACGTAGAAATGTGCACGAATTGTTTGGTTCCTTTTCAAATGATGGCGCTTCCTCGGACAGACGCTTGCACAGCTGTGCATACATAGACGAGTACTTCGGCTCGTCCAAGGCTTTATCGAAGATCAGCAAGATGACACCGTTCAGTATGACAATTGAATTCAAATCGAGCTTGAGCAGCTCATCGCTTAACTCTTGGAATTTCTCTGGCGTCAATTTGTTCAATATGCCGCGGACACGTCGGAAAACTGCATCGTTCTTTTCGCTCTGTGTTAGGCCATGCTGTGGACGCAACGATGGCGGTATCCAGCGCCCGGTAATGGGTTGCTGTGCTCCAGCTCCTGCTCCTGAACCAGCAACAATTGATGTTGCTCCTCCTCCTCCTGTTGCTGATGATCCTCCTCCTGTTGCTGCTGGTGGCGGTGTTGTTGACGACTTGTATGATTGTTGCTGATGTTGCTGCTGCTGCTGTTGTTGTTGGTGTTGATGCTGCTGTTGTTGTTGATTGTTGCTAACTGCAGCGTGTCTCAAGTTTTGGCCACGCTCGTAACGTTCGTCGTTGTTGCCTCGATTATTGTAACGTCCGCCGCCGCCGCTTCCGCCTCCACCACCTGCGCTATAGCGTTGATGTGCCGGTGATTCGTCTGCGTAGCTATCCCTATAATTGTCCCGTTGGCTATAGTCGTCACGTTGATAGCGTCCACTCAGGCTGCCGCTGTTATTGTTACTGTTAATGCTGCTGCTGCCGCTGCCATCGTTGTTACGTTGCTGTGAGCCGTAATTTGATTTATTTGGATTGCCAATTGTCGAATTGTTGCCGTAATGACGTTGCTGCTGGTGGTGCTGCTGCTGTTGTCCGCTGCTGCTACTGCTGCTGCTGCTGCTGCTGTTGTGGTTGATGTTGTTGCCGCTACTGTTGCCATTGCCATTGACCGTCTCGTAGCGTGAGCCGCTGCCGCCAGTTGCTTGATGCGAGGCGCGATAGCTGCTGCCGCTGCTGTTGCCGCCACCGCCGCCCGACGAATTTGTGTTTAGATTTCGATTGTAGCTGACGCCATCGGAGGAGCTCGAGTGATAGTTGTTGCGACTACCACGATGAACTCCCAGACTACCGTTATAACTATTGCTATCAGCTGTCTGCTGACTGCCGTTAGTCAAGCCGATGCTATTGTTGTTGTTGTTGCCAGTCGCTGCACCCAAAATGTCACTATTTTTGTTATAGTAACGCGACGACGACGAATCGTTTTGATATGATCGTCGAGGCCTTGGGCTTAGCTCCGAATCGTGTTGACGAATTTTGACGGTATTCTTGTTATAGCCACTGGAATAGTGTCCGCTAGGGCCACCAATTTGTTGTCCTCCTGCACCACCTCCGACTACACCTGCTCCTGCTAATGAGTTAGCACCTGTTGTTGAACCACCACCGGTGCTTGAACGGCTGCCGTTGCGACCACTCAGTCCAGATTCGTTGTTGCTGTTGCCGCCAGCCGATTTGTTGGCACGATAATTGCCACCGTTATGATTCGCACCGTTGCTGCTTGTGCCCTTGTCAATCTTAACCAGATTCTTGAGATTATTGAACGTATCGGTGGCTGTGGTGATAGGCAATAGATTCGGAGATGTGTTTAGCAGTGTCTTTTGTCCAAGTGTTGACGCCGTTGTTAATGGTGTTGTTGGTGTTGTTGCCGATTGTGGTGTCGGTGGTGTTTGGGCTCCGGTACCGACGCTATTGCTGCTGCTGCTGGTGACGCCTAAAACGGCGCCGCCGCCTCCGCCTCCACCGCCGCGATTGCTCAATTGCTCGTAATTGCGCTCGATAATATCGTTTTGTTTCGACGACGTTATTATCAAACGCAAATCGTTGACGCCGCCGCTGCTGCCGCCGCCGCCGCTGCTGCTGACGCTGCCGCTGGTGGTGTTGGTGGTGCCGCCGCCGCCGCCGCCGATGCTCGTCGTGTCACCGGTACTGGTGCCTCCCTCAATGGTGATCGTTTTGGCGCTGTGGCGAAACTGATCTATGATGACGCCTGCCTGATGCCCGTTGCTAGTACCGTTAGCCCAACGTTGCGGACTATCGTCGTAAGTGTGCAAAAGGGGAGCGGCGTCGTACGTTGATAGTGGAATGGTGATAATTTTTCTCTATCGACTCGGGGGCGAAAAAATTTATTGATTCGTGGCTGGCTCACGCTCAGTCGCTCTTGGGGGTTAGTTAACGGTGCCTTTGTCGGTCGTTCGATCCTGTTTGATCACTCTCTCTCTCTCGCTCTCTGTGCTCTCTCCTGTGTGTTGTTAGACAACACAACACACGCGAAACAAAACAGAAATTTTGTATAGTACACACAGACACGCACGCACACAGAGACACACACGCACACAAAAATATATATCAATATATAAATATATATGTGAATATATATATGTTGAGCTGTATATGTATAGCTGTTAATTGATGGGGCTCCCTTCGGTTGCTTTGTCCTAAAGTCTCTCTTTCTCTTCTGCTACGTCTCCTTCGATATATATATATGTATATATGTTGCTTGCGTGCGCTTTTCCAGTTGTTTTTATTTATATTTCTTTTTTTTTTTTGTATTTTTTAAAATGTAATTTGTATAGTTAGATAGATTCCTGTCTAATCGGATATTGCCTGCTCCGTTGCTGCTTGCCGCTGACGCTTATAGGAATCCTGTTTATACATAGAAGCAAAAGAAATCGGTGCCAAAAATTCTAATTAGAAATGAATTGGAAATTATAGACGGGGAAAAACGTTCTCAAATTATATTGTACACAAAAATATTGACGAGACAAAGTTGTGTGATGTGGTCCAAAAATATTATACATACGTACACAGGGGGTATACTGACAAATGTGCAAATGAAAACTGAGCGGATATATACACAGACTCATATGTATATAACAATAATAAACTTAACAGAAATCTTTAAATCGAATTCCCTTGAAATTACTTTTCACACACACATTTGTTTATGCGCTTGCCTTGTCTATGTGTGTGGGGAATTTAATAAAAATTCCCATTGAGTGTTAATTAAGCTACTGCTCTGCGCACAGCTGTTGAAAAAGTACTCAAATTGCTTTGCTTCGTTCAGTTAGACTTGAGTTAAAATCTTTACAGCTAAAAATAACGGTTGTTTGACAATGCACACGCTCGCCGTTGGCAATGGCAAACTAACATAAGTCTAAAACTGGAATTTTAATGAAAATAACCTCGCAAAACACCTTCAAGTTTATTTCACTTTTCCCCCACACACGACGCAACGCAATTGAGCGAGACACACAAACACACACAGCCAAACAAACGATTGCTCAGCTTGGGGAAATTTCAAAACGTATGTATGTTAGTGTACAGCTACGTGCCAGTGTTGCCACACTAGCTAAAGTGCATTTTATTAAATGAATTAATGCAAATTACTTAAGCTGCAGCACAACACACAGTTTTTTTTAATGCACTTAAATTGATTTTAATAAGCAAACTCAATAAATTGAGTGGAGCAACTAACTGACGCTCGGCCAGTTCATTCGCTTTTGTTCTTTGTTGGCTTTTTTTCTTTGTTTGCGCGCGCCAAGTTTGAACTCTTCTATATACATTCATACATACAAAAATCAAACTGGGATGTGTGGATGCTCACGTATCTCACATACACATGCACAGTTTCATGCACGTATGTGTGTGTACCCAATTACGCTAGACGCTGCTGCTGCGCACAAGCGCGCAAAATTTCTCAGTGTCAGTGTCCTTTGCTTGTGTGCGTGTGCCTGGCTGTCTGTCTGTGTGTGTAGGTTTATGGCCTCTGCTGCTAGAGCTTTCGTTGGGTTCGCAGTTTCCGTTCTGCGCCATCGAATTAAAGTCTCTTGACCCCAATAAAAATGTACATTGTTGCTTTTTTTTTTTTTTTTGATTAGCACTGCTTAGACTAACAAAATTATTTCGCCATGAGTCACATTTGCATGCTAAATTTTACTTTTGCTTTAACTGATTTTCACTCAATGAGAACGCACACACACACACACATACACACACTGGAGAGTTTCTAAAGTTCAAGCAAGATTTTGCATGTTTGAAAGCTCCCCACCCAAAGCAACCCTGAAGCCTGATTTGCATTTAGTTCAGGTTTGTATGTGTTCGTTCGTGTGGCTGCATTTGAATGCCTTCCAAACACCCCCCAAATGGTGTCCAAAGTGTAAAAACCACCCCAAGCGTTGCAGCAGCAGCAGCGCAAAAGACGTCGACGACCCCGACCCGAACGTACTAAAACCCGATGCCGCCGACAAAGAGACCCAGTTGTGGATGATTTTGACCTCAATTCAAGTGAGTCGTGCATAACCGTTTCAAGTAAATCCCACTAGCAAAAAAAAAAACCTGATGCCATTTCCAATGACACACACACACTCACAGACAGACAGATATTATAAAACTGTATATTTGACTTGGCAAATGCGTAAATTACTCTCTATTCAATCCAATGACCCGCCCTCGTTTGCTACTAAAGCTATAACCCGGCCTGTTTTCAATATGCCTTGCAACTAGTTTTTTTTTTTTCTTTTCTCGTTTCATTTTCTTTTTCGTACTCTTTTTCAATGCTTTCGTCATGCACAGCGTACAAAGTGCACACACACACACATACAGCGCCTGTGTTTGTATACGACTGCATGTGTGTGTGCGTGCAAGCGTGTGTGGCTGTTTTCGAAGATAAACGCGTACACACGGAAAATCAAAATGAAGCTGCATTGAAAGCGAATCGAAAAACTCAAAACTCGACAAAGAGAGAGCGAAGAGAGGCAAGAGAGACAGAGAAGCGTGCAGCAAAAGCAACGTCAACAGCAGTTTTTCCGCTGTGTGTGCTGCTGCCGCCGCCATTTTGTTTGCTTGGCACTTGACGTTGCCGCCGCCGCCGCTGCTGCTGTTGCTCTTCTCTCGCTCTATCTACCTACATATGTATATGCATACATACATATATTTCTTTGTATTTTGAGTGAATCATTTTTTTCTCTTTTTTTCTTTTTGATTTTGATTTCTTTGTCAGTTACATGCAGCGCATTTACTTTTTTTTTCGTTCACTCAAGTTATACGAATTACACATTTATTGATTCAGCGTCAATTTTCTGCTGCTACTGCTACGAGCGAGGACGTTTCTAATGTACATCGTACATCATGGAAAAATTTTTGAGGCTATAATTTTTTTTTTCCACAAGTCGTTCTGATAACCTTAGCACACTTTGCAATACAATTCAAACCAATATTACACACTTTAAAAAATTTTTTTCCTTGTATATATATATTAAATACAATAATAGAAGTAGGCTGTGAACTTTCTCTGTCTTTATTGTACTAACCTCTATAAATTACTGACTGTATGGCAACTTTTTTGCGAAAATTACTACCACCAGTCCGACGTGCTGCAAGACAATCGACGGTATTATCGGTTATCTCTGCTATGGATGGCGTGCTCAGCGATAGTTGTGTGCATATCGATGTGTGAAGCTATCGTTAAATATTATTTGTTAATATCGATTGAATGTTGCTGGCATATATATGAATGTGTGTTTGTTAAATAATGTATTTTTTATAATTTAATATAATTATAATTTATATAACTATTATATACCCATAAATTTCTAATACAATCACCACTTCCGCAATCAATTTATATGTAACAGTGTGACCCTACACATTTTATATATATCGATTGCTCTGCTCCCAGCTCGCAGCTGATTATTTCATTCCCATGTCGTTCCCTTCGACTGCCATTGTTTGTTTATATTTTGCATTGTGTGGGCGTGTTTTGTGCATCGCAGCTCCACAACATTGAAACGCAATGAGTGACAATCAAATTTTACAATTCGCTCCCTTTGAGTCGTTTGTGTCGCCAACATTTTGGCATAAGTTGGCAGAGTTGAAACTCGACTATGATCGCCTGTCAGATACGAAACGTTCAATTTTCGGATATTATACGAATCGCAAGGCGTCCGGCTGTCTGCTCGAGGTCGACTACAGCGCATATAATAGGTAAAAACTGACTGGTCTGATAAGGCGACACAATTAACAGTTAATGAATTCACAGTGAAGCGCAGACACCAAAATTCAGCCATGCAGCCCATGGAAATATTTACAATAAAAACACAATTGAAGAGTTCAAGGCCATGGACAAGACCTCGCTGCTGGCAGCTGAGGGCAAACAACTGTTGGATGATATGCGCAGTGGACGTGCCTTGAACGATGCCAGTTTATTGACGCGTTTCTTTGTTCTATCGTTCGCCGATCTCAAATCCCATAGCTATTACTATTGGTTCGCCTTTCCCTGTCCACTGACGCCCGCATTGCAGCTGCTTAGTCCGCCCACCAAGCTGAAAGAGTTGCCCAATTGTGGAAGCTATGTGGAAGCCATTACCGCGCTGCCTGCGCATGCGCAAAACTTTTTCGTTTTGCATGTGAACGAGCAGGCGAAGGTGTGCGAGGCGCTCAGCTTGAGCGTAGCTTTGAGTGACTTCGATGAGCAGCAGGCGCAGCATTATATTTACTGTTTTGCCGATCCCAGCGAATATGAGAATCCAGCCTGGCTGATGCGCAATTATGTGGCTTTGCTTTTTCAGAAGTGGTAAATATGGAGTTCAATTACTCTGCAGATGCACTCGATATCAAGCTGCTTGAGTGCAAGAGTGTGTGAGTGAAATGAGCTTACTCTCTCTCACTCTCTTTCTGTTACACACTTGTTGGCAAAGCGCTCAATTTTAAACTGCAGCTGTGTTAGAGATGTGCTCAAAAAGGCAAATCGCACTCGATATCGATAACATAACGCAGAGAGCGAAAGCGAGTGATATGCACTTTTACAACGCTGATTTCACTCAAATACACACTTTCTCTTACTCTTTTCAGTCCCACTCTCATTGGCAAATCACTCAAGTTTTTGGGTCTGCGCTATGATCAGCAAATGCAGTTGGACAACAGTTTGATGTGGCAGGTGCGTCAGGCAGAGGCATGCAACTATGAACAGCTGCAATTTGTGGGCTGGGAAGCGAATCGCAATGGCAAAATGGGTCCAAGAATGGCCAATATGCGGGATAGCATGGATCCAGCCAAGTTAGTGAAATGTAATTAATACTTTATAATGACTACAATTTCATATACCTTGTAGATTGGCTGAGAATTCGATTAACTTGAATTTGAAACTCATGAAATGGCGCCTGGTGCCGGATTTGAATTTGGATATACTGGCCCAGACCAAATGCCTGCTCTTTGGAGCTGGCACCTTGGGCTGTGCGGTGGCGCGCAATTTGCTGGTGAGCCTGGATAGCATCTACTATAGACTTACATTACATATACATATATAATAATTCCATTTTCCTTTAGTCCTGGGGCTTCAAGCACATCACGCTCATGGACAATGGCAAAGTGGGCTATTCGAATCCTGTGCGTCAAAGTCTTTATACCCATTCGGATGCTGTGGCTGGAAATTGCATGAAGGCAACCACAGCGGCAGCTCGTTTGCTTGAGATTAATCCCAGCGCTGTGACCAAGGGTTATGTTTTGGAAATACCCATGCCGGGCCATACAGTGGGCGAGGCATTACGTGCTCAAACAGTGCAGCATTTGCAACGTATCGAGGCGGAGGTGTTGGCGCATGATGTCATCTTTCTGCTAACCGATTCACGTGAGAGTCGTTGGCTGCCCACACTGCTGGGTGCGGCAAATCAAAAGGTTAAATGTAGTAGATAAATAGATTGATATGGAGATATTAGTATATAGAATTTCTAGTTATATAATCACTTCTATATATAGTTATACTTATATATCTTTTATATACTCTACAGATTGTCATGAATGCCGCTCTAGGCTTTGATAGCTATCTAGTCATGCGACATGGCAGCACGCGAGAGCTAATAGGCGATTGCATCAAGAATGTCGAAGGACTCAAGTGCATTACTGGACAACAGTTGGGTTGCTATTTCTGTAATGATGTTACAGCGCCAGGAAATGTAAGTAAATGAGTAAATGAGACTACATATTTAACAAAAACTCAGACTTTATTAATAAATATATATACATACTAGTAGTATATATATACTATATGGCATATAGTAGTATATATATACAATGTAGAAGTATATTGCATTACTATATAGTACTAAAAAGTAGTATATGTTATATATATAGTATATTTCATATAGTACTATACCATATACTATATAGCAGTATATACAATGTAGTACTTTTTAGAACATAGTAAAACATTCAATATAGTAGTATATTTCTTATAATACTATATACTAAATAGTAGCATTTACTAAGTAGTACTGTTATTACAACAAATCTAAAAAAAATACTAAGCGCACTCGTAATCATGTCTTGAGTATTTCTCAAATCCTGCGCACGTTGAGTCGCCCGTTTGAACGTGATCGACACCTGTGATTTGTATGACCAAGCCATTGATGGCAGTCACCTTGAAGCCGACGAGGTTCATCATGGCATTCGGTGTACGCCAGGCGTAGCTAAAGAAGTTAAACCCATCCACAGCGGTCAATACCTCGCGTTCCGTAAAAGCCAAAGCCAATTTGAATTGCTGATTGAAGACGAAGGGAAAGCCTCCATGGCGCTCCTCGTTACCAAACCTGCAAAGAGTAGAGAGAACATGTATTAGAGTATTTTAAGCTTTAAGCGAGCTTTAATTTACAACGTGAAAGCTTTGAAAAGCTTACTTTGTTTTCTCACTCTTTTTCAAAGCAAGTTAACGAGTAGTTAAACTTTAAGTGAACTTTAATTCATAACACCAAGCTTTAAAGCTATCTTTAAGTCATAATTTATCCTATTTTAAGCTCTCATTAATAACTTTTTACTCATAATTTTCACTTGTTAGTGTTGGAAAACAACCAAATGTCTCACTTAAGAAAGCTATCACTCCATCTTATATCTAGTCAAGCTTTAACTGAGCTTTAGCAGTGTTGCATAACGAACTTACTCGAAATTCTTGTTCATCGTATTCCGTATGACGGCCTTTTCATCGAATCGCACGCTAAAGTGCAATTCCTCTCGCTTCGTATCCGAGTCCGTAAACTTGATGATGAATTGACCACGTTTATTCTCGAAACAACGCGCTGTGATGACAATAACATGGCCGGGACTGAAGAGTATCGGCTGATCGTTGCTGAAGGCCTTGAAGTAGTCCGAGGCATGTATGGCCGGCCAGGGATTGGGGAAAACGGTGCGATGATCTACCTGTTTGATCACCTGTATTTGATCGCGTATCTCAACCGCACGAATTGCACTCAAAGGCATACGATAGCGAAACGTGCAAAACTCTCGACTATTGATCGAAATGTGAAAACATTCGTCGGCGGCCAGAATATAGATCATAAAGAACTCCCCGCTTACAATCGGATTGGGCAGATTTATGTTGTCCACGACCTGAGACTCCTCCTCGCCCCACACGCCGTGCATGCGCGAGTTGCGCACGATCAGATCATTGCGGAAGTAACAGGAGAAACGTAGCCCAATGTCCGCATCCGGATTCACAGATGACTTAGCCGTGCAGAGATTTATGTGGAATCTAGAATGTATATAGAAGTTATAAATGATTGATTATACAATGCGTGTGTGGGGGGAGGGGGTTGGTTAGGCTGAATTTAGTCATGTATCAAGGGCGATAACAACTTTTGACTCATATCGAGGGCAGGGCTCTAGATATTGGTTTTTCACCTGGCTGCTCCATCGATTGTTTTGGCCACGATTTCCAGCACATGTCCGAATTCCAGCGGATGCGATAAATTCCCCGAATATTCTGTTAACATATTTAATTTATGTATTAATGTTTTGATTAGGCAACTAAATTTTCCTTTTTGGGGATTTTTTTTTGTATATATATTTTTGTTAAGGCTTTATCGTCGCGCACAGCAAATCGACATTATCTCTGGCAGCGTTCAATGCCTACAATATTTCTTCAACAACTTCTCTGAGCATTCATTAGAATTTTTTTATACATACAAATAATTTTTATCTAATCAGCAGGCAGCTCACTCGAGCGCTTTTTGCCTGCCCATATTTCCACTCCTCTTGACGCTATTTACTCTTTTTGTTTTTACTTTACTTATTTTTTTTACTGTTTTTTGATTGTTTGTTTTTGGCTTTCGCACGCTCAGCTGTGTTGTGTCTGCCTCACCTATGGTTGGCGGCGTCATTTTTGTTATTGTAAAGCTCGCTATGGAATGAAAAGCTCGCGACGCAGCGTACAAAGTTGAACTGCATGCAAAAAGTGTAAAAATGCAGCTGCAGCAACTGTTAAAGTAATATTATAAGAGTAACTCATGTAAAGCATGCTAAATTGGATTACAGCTGTTAAGTAACAGCACTTGAGCAGCTGTTCTGTTAGCAAAACGTCATAAGCTGCATACGCAGCTTAAAGCACTTATCTTATAAGCAAGCTTGCCAATTGGAAGATAGCAGCTCTAAAAAGTGCGTTAAGTTGGCTGCAGCAAATGTAAACAAAATATTGGAGCTGCAGAGACAGCGTTTTCTAACACTGTTATACAGCTTTTTGCTTACATATGTATGTATATAAGAGGAGTGCATGCAACTATAAAGAATAATATATATTATTATATTAAACAAGCTAAACAAATGTTATGCTATAAATAATCTATAATTTCACTTACTCCCTCTGCAAAGTAAGAAACTCTCATGTTAATGTTAAACTTTACACCTCTGCTATTTACAGTCACTCAAGGATCGCACGCTAGATCAACAGTGCACTGTTACGCGACCCGGCGTCTCTAACATAGCAGCCAGCTATGCAGTGGAGTTGTTGGTCGCGCTGCTGCAGCATCCGCAAAGGGAGCTGGCGCCCGCCTACTATGCGAACAGTCGACAGCCATCGACGGAGGTGCAACAGCCGGAGGGTCTGTTAGGCATCTTGCCACACTCAATACGCGGCATGCTATGCAACTATGAGAACATTTTGCCAGCCACACAGAAGTTTGCACAGTGCATTGCCTGCTCGGAGGTAAGAAAACTCTATAAATATATATTAGATATATATATATATATCTTGATAACTTGTTGTATATCTTTAGCGCGTTTTGGCTGCTTATCGCAGCGAGGGTCATGAATTTCTATTCAAAACATTCGAAACGGCTAAATATTTGGAGGATCTAACGGGCATTTCAGACTTCAAGCGACTTGACAGTGAGGTAGGTGCCCCAAATTAATCATTAGATTAAGATTTAGTTTAACTTTAATCTATGTATGTTGTCTAATCTATAATTACAGATAATTGACTTTGATGATAATGAATTTGATATGTCCGACAATGAAGATGATGATGATAATTAGTTTTTATTATTATTATCGTCATGAAATATTTGCATTTTCTTTTATTCGATTTAAGCTTAAAGAGTCATTTATTTAGCATCAATTTTAATAATTTAAGTATGTGTTTTATTGTGTGTGTATTCAAATATATGTATGTATGTCGTTTCAAATATAATCTATGTATGTTGAGCCTATTTCTTACAGTATCACTATATTTATGAGTACTACCCAAAGGTCAAGTGATTAATAATAGTTCATTTAAATATGAGAATATTCATTAATCTTCATTTGAAACCAACCAAATTATTTGATTAATTTAGTCATAATATATGTTTATATATTAGCTTATTTCCGATTGTTTACAGCATAACTAACAGTTCAATAACAGTTGTTATAAGACACATTTACATTTAGTACAACTGTTATTCTGTTCAAGAATGTTATTTTCTTGAGACTGTTATTAACAGCATTTCTACTGCAATAGTCTACGCGCGGTATAAGACCTTCAACGAAAGTTCAAGGTTCGTCTTAGTTCGCATAAACACTAAGCAGCTATTATAGACTTATATAGATAAGTATATATGTAGGTACATGTATTCATAATGTTATATATATAATTCATAATATTTCCTGCATTTATATACGTATGTATATATTACGCATAATTATTCATGCTAACATATTATGCTTACATACATTACATATTCTGATAAGAATGTTATTAATGAAATTTCCAAATGATTATGATTCAATGGAATTCCAACAAAAATTTCGCCTTGTTATTGTTATTGTTTTTGTTATTTTAATTTTGACCTAGACATGACGACAATTCTTGTTTTGGTTAATATTTGTTTTTATTTGTTATTTTGATGTAAAAAATATGATGTTTTTACTGTGAATATTGATAAGACTTACAAAGATTTGCCATAAATCAAGAGTCAAGGTTCATTAAACTCCGGCAGGTAAAATTTGTAGAAAGCAAACAGGTCAATGGTTCATGGTTCTTAAGGTTAAATAGTTTAAAAATGGATTAACTGGAAATTTCTGGCATCAGCAGGATATGCTTCTTTAAGCCCAAACACGTGTGCAGCATATTTACAGTTACCTGATTTTTAGACTAGCATTCAAGAAAAGTAAAGAAAAAATGACAATAACAAAACACTTGACACACATTTTGGCTGGTCTCAAGCGGCATTTGACCCTAGGCGAAACCAACAACAACAGCAAAACGGTAAATCACTTAAGGTTTAGCTGCCCACTGAGCCGATGATAACTGCTTTCTTCTGCAAATATCGAAAAACAACAACAACAACAGCAGCAGCAGCAGCGAGTCTACATAATTAATAGCTGTTAAAGGCGAACTCAACGACAACAACAAAAATGGCTCAACGAAACGCAAACAAAGCCGAAGCTGAAGCCGAAACAGCAGCAGCAGCAACAACGACAATAACTCCATAACTCAGCGTGACAAAAAAAAACTAAATACATACGAAGAAAGAAAAGCAAGAAATATGCAAATAACAAAAATAACAACAACAACAGCAAGCAAGCAGCAGCAGCATTAACAGCAATGGCTGCCGCAGCCGGCGGCGTTGACAGCGACGGCAGCAGCGCCTTGAAAAGCGCTCAAAATGCCAATCGAGTCCAGCGCATTTCACTCGAATTGCGTTTTGAGTGAAACGCAGTGACGTTTTGGCATGGGCCAACGGATTCACATAAATTGGTGAAAGATATCCAAAGTGCGCACAGAAAAGAGCCGAACGCGCAGCTACAGAGATTGAACTGACAGTGTTGCAGTGCAGTGCACATCAAAATACTACTAAAAATTTCACTATTGGCAGTAAAAGTTGTAAACAAAAAGGAAAACAATATGGTAAGTGCCAACTCTTTGTATATCTTTAACTCAAGCCTTTTAGATCTTTAAACTAACTTTAGTTAATTATAGGAGCTGCAGCTATTTCATGCAGTTTTCACCGTTAGTTTTCGCTAACTGCACTTTTCTCTCTCTCTCTTTCTCCCTCTCTCTCGCAACTCGTTGCGAAAGTTGTTTTGCATTTGAAAAAACGTTGCAAAATCTTTTGTTTTTTCCTTCAAATCTTTCAAAATTGGCTAATGGCCATAGCCATGGCAGCTTTAATAACCATATGCATAAAGAAATCTATAAGTTTGAGCTTTTTTTTCTTTTAACTGTACGCAATGAAGGCACGTTTCAATTTCAAGTGTTTTTAATTGGCTCATTAAAATGCTTAAGCGGGACTCGGGGCTTACATACAGAGTGCGTATAGCTCAAAGAATGTCTAAAATTTTGATTTTTTTTATAAATATTTTTAATAGTTTTAGATAAATATTTAATACTTTTAACCTAATTTTCATGAAGCTTTCAATTTTTTATAAATATTATAAACTTTTTACCTTAAGCTTAGGTTCAACAAAGTTTCTATTGCACTATGTGCATGTCATATATATTTTGTGAGGTTAGGTATGCATTTTCTGATACTAGCTCTTGTAGTAAAGAGTTTTAGGCAATCAGGGCCTCTCTTTCCCTCTCTTCCTTTCTCTGGGAGCAATTGGCCCAATGAATAAATCAATTCAGATAGATATAGTAGAAACCTGTATCTATATCTATATCTGCCAGAGTCTTAGAGTCTAGCTTCACCAAGTTGAGCTAGAATCCTAAATTATATATATACGTGATATATATTATACATAACCATCATATATATGAAATGATCTCAATTAAGAAAGCTTAGGTGTGCAATTTTTGTATTTATAGAGGTGATATACCTAATGTTTGTAAGGCTATGTTTGCCATGTTTTGTATTTAGGAACGTTATCAATGAATATACGTATTTTATACACGTAATATTCATATAAAGTGAGATTATGTAAGATGTTGTTCCATGTGCTGGGAAGAGCTATACAGGTGTTTTTAACCTATAAATCTCTTCATTCTGAAACCTTTCTCAATCTGAAACTATTTAGGCAAAAAATAAAAAAATGTTGCACAAAAATGGGGCTTGTCTCTTGCTCCGAGGAAACCCATAGAAAAAGATTCTAGAAATGACGCAGATCGGAATATAAGCTGATAGATTAAGCCGCTGGCTACAGTAAATACCCATAACATTCATAAGAAATATATAAAAATAATAAATATATATATGGACAGTCCATGATCAGATGGCATGCGTCAGTAGAATCAACAAGAGTATGAAGAGATTCGGCTTATCAGTGAAATAGAAGTGGGAGAATACCAAACCTCAAGATTTTTGGGGTCAAAAAATGTGATTTTTGTACATTTAGGAGGAGGCTGCTGCGTATGCCAGATGTTCAGCTCCTGGCAACATATATATATATATATATATATATAAGTATATAGCGCAGAGATCGCTCGTAAGACGTAGTCGAGATAAGAGCCCGGGGTGAGAGCTTACGTCTATATGCTTTATAAGAAAATATTCGGTTTATTGACTGGCAGACGCATTCGCAATCAGTCGGTTGAGCCAAGTGGTCTGAGCTACTATTTATATATATAGAAAATAAAGACAGAGCCGATTCTAAGCACAGTTCAATAGCGCTATTGATAACTCTATCAGGAACACTCAATTCATTTAAATCAATCAATCAAGAAGTAAGTTTACAGCGATTAAAAAAACTATAAAACAGAAATTTTCCATCGATCACAGACTTACAGAGATCGATCGTAGACAATCTATATATATATAGTGCTATATATATCAATAATATTAACTGAAAAACTGTTTTTCTGCCAATCCTTCAGGTCAATCAAAGCACGTGTAAAATGGCTTTGTCCAAAATCGATGGGGAGATCGATAATATCGATCAGGAGAAGTATTTGCGCCAGGCAACGCATTACTATTGCGCCTTGGAGAAGCCCTTAAAGTTCGGACCTGCCGTGGACAGTTTACCGGATCTGATCTCCGCGTTGCATCGTGAATTCGACGCGAACTATGTGAACATTGAGATGGTGAACCACTTGATGCTCACCTACAAATCGAATCCCAAGGAATGGCGCAAATATGCCAAGTTCGATCGTTACACGTATACGAGAAATCTGGTCGATGCCGGAAACGGGAAATTCAATCTGTTGATACTCTGCTGGGGCGAAGGTCATAGCTCATCGGTGCACGATCATGCCGATTCGCATTGCTTTATGAAGATGCTGAAGGGTGAGCTGCGAGAGAAACGCTATCGTTATCCGAATCGCGGAGGGGAGGATGAACAACAGCAGCAGCAGGAGCAGCAGAAGATCAATGATCATGAGCTAGTGGAGATCGGCGATACGCCTATACCAGTCAACGATGTGGCTTATATTAATGGTAAGAGCTTGAACTAGTGCCCCAATCATGGCTATACTCATGCTTTCCTTTCACCCACTTTAGATAACTTGGGCTTGCATCGCGTGGAGAATCCCAGTCATACAGATACTTCGGTCTCTCTGCATCTCTACTGTCCGCCCTTCGATACGTGCAGCATCTTTCAGAACAACTGCAAGAAAATACCAGCCAAAGTAACGTTCTGGAGTAAATACGGCGTACGCAGCAAAGCCCCTGAGAAATAGACTAGAAAAATATAAATATATATATCTGTTCATATAAATATAAATATATATATTTAAGTCTGCTATTATTAGTTGTTAAGCTTTTAGCTATACCAAAAATTTTAATTAAGTTACATTAACTAAAAAACAAAAATACTAAAAGAAAAAAAAAACAAGTCTTATCTATAGCGCCTTGAACCCGCTCTCTTATCAAATTCCACGTATATATTAGCTTAGAACTAAGCACGAGTTGACGACTTCGTTTCTATGATTCGATTTAATTCATATAGACACATACACAAATACCAGAAAATAGATAGAAATAAAAGAAATCGAGTTGGTTTCTTAACTTTGATTCGAACAATCGATCATCGATCGCTGATCGTGTTTAGTCTCTTTAAAACATCAAGTTATGCCGCCCAGAAAAAGAGTTATGCTTCCTCAACTTTGTATCGGATCGAACGTTGATTATTGATCATTGATCATTGATCGTGTCTTTTGTTTTAAGCATCATTATTCTTTTGATCACGCAAATGCGATCTCTTTGGCACACCCCTGTCGAGTGTCTTCTGTATGTTCTTCATCAGACCGGGCAATAGAGTGATATGTTTGTCTACACAGTGACCGGTGCACACCTCAAATAGGTGTCTAGATCGCGACATATCGTGCTCATTGGGATTGTTTGGCAGCTTCGAACGTGCATCGCTGTTGCAATCCTTGAGGCACATAGTTAGAGAGTATGGATATAGTTAGTATATAGTATAGTATAGTTAGTATATAGCTATAACTAGCTCGGGAAGTACTCTCTTTAAGTACTCTCACCTTAACACAGCCTTGCAAATGGCTTTGGAACTGTCCTAGCTCATTCTGCAAATAGTCCTGGGCATCCATTAGGGGCGAGGCGCACTTCTCAATGCAACGTTGAACACTGTCCAAGGTGCCACGTTCATCATCGCAGCAGCCAGCGGCGCAGCGATGCATTATTGACTAAGCAATTGAAAATTGGATCAATATATATATAACTCTCTCTCTCTCTATATATATATATATATCAGCAGCTCACCTGCATGCGACGCAGATGGGAGCGATACATGTCCTCGATCATGTCGCTGATGGCGCCCTCCAGACGTTGCTTCTGTTGATCCACCATTTTTTTTGTTTATAGATTAAAGAATTTGGAAAAAAACATGTAAAACTGTATACATATACAAATATATATCGATATATATATATTTTGTTGCTATGTATAATACAAATTGTTCTCAGTGCTGTGAAAAGTAGCAAAGCAAACGTTGTTTAGGGCTCAAGTGTTTATAGTTTATAAGTTAGATACGATTTTTCATATATATGTAGTTAGATTACCTACTTATCCGAGCTCTGTTGCTACTGGTTTACTGAGAGAGAAAGAGAGAGAGAGAGGGAGACTGAGAGAGAGAGAGAGAGTTAAAGAGAGGGAGAGAGTTAGAGAGAGAGAGTGGCTGAGAGTGGCTGAGAGGGGCTGAGAGGGGCAGAGAAGGATAGAGAGAGAAAGTGAGAGAGAGAGAGAGAGAGAGAGAGAGAGAGAGAGAGAGAGAGAGAGAGGGAGAGGGAGAGAGAGAGAGAGAGGGATAGAGAGTGAGATAAAGAGAGAGAGAGACCTAGTTGACCATATTGATCATTATTCTTAGACTTCTCTCTTCTTAGAAATAGATTGCAGACATATCAACGGAAATCTTTAATATATTATCTAAAATGTGCCGATTTCCTGGTCTCTCCGCCTGTCCGTCCGGCTGTTCGTCTGTCTGTCCGGCTGACTCCCAGTCTTTCATCTTATGCTCATTCTCATTCTCCCCATAGATCCCACCACAGCTGCCTCAGCTCACCTATGTTTTTTTTCAAATATAAGAAATTTTCATTGTTCAGGTTTTGGCGCCATAAACTTGGCTTTAATAAGCGTGCTTTAAGGGGGTTTGTTCATCTTTGAGTTAACAATATATTTTAGAAAAAGGAGCTCAACAATTAAATGCAGCATATATATACTATAGCATAGATATATACACCACATATATACTATAGCAGATATATACTATGTACAGGGCTTAGAGTTGCGGTATGGACTCGGGTCCTTTGGCTAGCACCGACTTCATGGTCTTCATGAGACTGGGTATAAGGCCGACATGCTTGTCGACGCACTGAATGGCGCATCTTTCGAACTGATCAGTAAACTTGGCTATTTGATCCTCATTCGGATTGGCTGGCATTTTCACTTTAACATCATCGTTGCATTGCTGTAAATGGAATTTGTTGTATTTATCTCTCTGACTCTCTCTTTCTGTCTCTATGGCTCACCATGACGCAACGTTGAAGTCGTCCCTGAAATTCGCCCAGTTCGTGTTGCACGTAGTTTTGCGCCTTTGTCATGGGCGCCGAGCAGCGATCGACGCAGCGCTGCACGCTGTCCACGCTCGAGGTGCCGTCCTGGCAGCACTTTGCCGCACACAAATGCATGTCCGTCTGTTAGAAAGAGCAGAAAAATCCTCAATCAAAATCAAATCCAATTGGATTCTTATTGGCTTGTTATAATTTACCTGCATTTTGCGTAAGTGCGTCTTGTCCATGTCATCGATGAGCTCGGTTACAGCCGACTCCACACGTTGGCGCTGTTGTTGTATCATTGTTATTAATTGTGGCAACTGCAACTACTGATTTCGTAATATATGTGTATAAAATAGTAATTTGCTGTCCCGGCTAGACAGCGTGTTTTGTAATTCGTAACGATAATTATTAACCTATCGATAGCATACAAAGTGAAGTCAGCTGTTTTGGCGAGTGGCAAGTGGCGGCACGCCGATGACTTTTATAGTCTATCGGCTGTAATTTACGCATTTGTTGGAGTTTTTATTTAATTTTCTTATTTATAAATAAAAAACATGTCGCTGCTGCGCAGACTTGGCAGCCATACAGTGCAATTGAATTTGAGTCGCCAACTAAGCGCCACAAAATGCTTGTACAGCACTGAGTCAATAACGAGCGATAAAACTGCGAGCGAGGAGCAGCCGGAAAATGCGGCCAAAGGAGGATTCGCGCGTGCCTTTGAGCGTTATACGGCGCCAGCGCAGCCAGAGCCAGAGCCCGTCGACAATCAGAGCTTTGCCTCGCTGCTACGTAATTCCAAGTTTATCGATGTGGGTAGCTTATGGAGATATAAGTATTCCAGTTGATGTTTATGTAATCTCTCTTGTTGCAGCTGGGCGATGCGGAGGGCAAAGTTGTGAGTGGGAAAATCTTTCACGTTGTCGGCGATGATTTGTACATAGATTTCGGCTGGAAGTTTCATTGTGTGTGCCCGCGACCAACAAGGAATGGCAGGTGAGAGCAAATAACAAGTGATTTATACAGGGATTGTCCGGAAAGTCATAGGACTGATTTATATATATATAATATATAATGTTTAATTCCTTATCAATATCTTTTTACCCTAGCGACTACGTGCGCGGCTCACGCGTTCGTCTGCGCGTCAAGGATCTGGAGCTGTCCACGCGCTTCCTCGGCTCCAGCAAGGACATAACCATACTCGAGGCAGATTGCCAGCTGTTGGGCTTGATGGCAACGCCCGCGCGCCAAGCCAATCCACGCGTCGAGTTTAACGCGCCGCGAATCGAGAATTTGCTCTAGATATATCTACAATATTCAGTGCATTAAACTAGAGAATTAAACAAAATTTCGTCACATTGTAAATTGGAAGACTTCGTAGTGGTGATTCAGCTCCTTGACTGCGTGCAACTGGAATTTGCTGGCCAGGGCGCCATTCTCGCTTGGCTCCAGGAAGAAGATGCGCTTGACGCGGCTGTGCACGAGCGCCATGGAGCACATGAGGCAGGGTTCGCGCAGCAGGTAGACATCGTAGCCCGTGCATAAGTAAGGACCATATTTGCTTAGATTATCGGCATGGATATCCTCGACAACTGGCTCTGTCTGTGGCTCCTCTTTCCTGGGCAGCTCTGCGCCTAGGCGTAAATCCTGGCAAGCTGCGTCTTGTTTTAGATAGTCGTAAAAGATTTGTGGCAAGCCCCGTAAGGTGCTCTTCGTCTGCGGTTCATCCTGAACGAACTGCAGCTCCGTTTGCCAGGCGCCGCCACGTTGACTGCGCGCCACATGATCCACCAGCCACATGGCGCAATGCTGATGGCTGCTGCTGCCGTCACCTGCAGCTGCTAAAGATATCGATAAATATCGAATAGTCAACAACTATGTCCAGCTCCTCTCACCTGCTATGGCCACAATGCTCGGCCTGCGCGGATCCACGCAAATGCCCACATTTTGTCCATCACTGACATCCTGCGATAGTTTCCAGAGCAGCTCGGCCATGCGCTTGTGGTAAGCTCTTTGACTAACTGTAAAATTGCTGCCATTCTGCAAGGCCTCCGCATATTTATCCGGATGAAATTTGGTTGGCCAATATTTGCTCATCTTTTCATACTGCACGCGCAGCTTGGCCGAGCTGGCAGGCACCTCGATCACATTCACATTGCGACAGAGCGCCTCCAAGACATTCTCGTTGATCTGATTTAGCTTCAAATGCTGCTCCAGCGTCTCCTTAACATCAGCTGTTGGACATATTAACACGTTTCTGTCATGAACACGCTTCAAATGCTGAAAATGTGGCAGCTTCAGGGCGAGCTCTTTGATAACGGCCTGCAGCTGTTGTTTGCTCTCCAGCTGACAGCTGTGCACCTGTATCAGTGTTATATCCTTCTTGTAGTCATCGGAGAGTATGGCTTTAATGCCAAAATTCTCTATTTTGATCTTTTTTGCAGCTGGTGGCCGTAAATTGTCCTTAATTCCATTGTTGTCCATTATCGAGTAGTTCCAGGCGCATGGTATCGATGCTGTGCTTGATATGGTCACCCAACTATCGAGTAGATTTCGTTGTTCTGCTTTCGATAACTATCTGTAAATTTTGATCGAACAGCTGGCTGCCCGCCAAAAGTCAAACAGTTCAAAAGCTGAATTCGAAATTTTAAGTGATGCATTTTGCATCAAAATGTGTTATTCTAAAAGTGGATTTCTCTGCTGTATGTCACTCTACCATGGTTGCTTAATTATTGGCGTTTCGGGTGTCATAATAGCCGTTGTCGGTCTCGTTGTTGTCATAGCGAGACTTGCTCATTGCATATATATATGGGCCATTTTGGCATTATTATTTCTGCTCACATATTTCGCGGCTAAAGTGATCTTACTCTTAGGTCTGGCATACGTAAGTTGCTTTTTACTTCAATGATGACTATAAATGACGTATTTGTTACAGAAAATCTGCCGTTTGGTGCGGGTGTCGTTTTTTGTTGTATGCGTATCGATGGTTTTCGCCCTTTTCGTATGCATATGGATAATGGCTACTGATTGTGCCATATTGCTCGGTGTTTTGGGCATCATGTGTATTAGTGGCAAGTTGAGAGAAAAACGTGCAGAAGATTAATAATTGTCGTTCCTTTGTATTTTAGGGGAAGTTTACTGTGCCTGGATTGTGATTTCTTATTGGAATGAGTGTGCAAATTGCTGTTTAGCTTAAATTTTTGATTCAAGCGCATTACTATTATATATTAAATACATGTATACGAATTTGTTAACATATGAGTGTATGTCTAAATAATATATAATGTATACGTCGTCATACGATTTAGCAATTTTAAATTTAACGGCTAACAATTCTAATTGGAATTGGGATCATCATTCATAAGCAGCACCAATTTGAGTTTAACATTCGATTTTTGTAACGGCCAGTAATAACAGCAGCTGTTAAGCCACCATTAACAGATCATTTTAGATCATAACACTGCCATTTGAGCACAACATTTGCACAATATTCAAATTAAAAGTCTTATTAAGCAAACAAAAGTAAATAACAAAGAGGAAACGTAAAACTGCTCAATTGATATACAAAAACGAAATTGATCAACAACAACAATTAAGAGCGACTGTTAAGCCGAGCGTCTTTAGAACTTATACTTGTATATGTGTATAAGAGTCTCTCGAATTGCGTCGCCTTCAAAGAGGCGAATTCAGTTCGCTACGAAACGTCGTGTGGGTGAGTCGATGTCGTTGCCGTTGCCATACGCTACGATCGCCGTCGCCGTCGTTGTTTAGCGCGCGTGCGTGCAACGCGAGAGTGTTTTCCACAAATTTAGAAATAACGGTGCGAAGGTGAAACTGGAAAGTCAGCGAAGCCCGTTCCATCCAAGTGCATCTTCAAATTGATATTTTGCAATTAGCTTAATTTTTTTGTATTACCTGTGCAGGCTACAACAACGACCAACAACAACAAAGTTTTTTATATTGAAAATATATATTCATGTGGCCCAGGCAAAGTTCATAGCCGGTTTAGTCATACGCGAAATTCTGAGAATTCTACAAGTGGATTTGATCTAACAGTTAAGTGTGTGTGCCTATCGGTGTCTCTGTGCATATGTATGTATGTGCGTATGTATAACAGCTGTTGCGCTGCACTTATTAGTTATTTGCTGTGCTGCGAATAGCAACGGTAGATAAGATAGAAACCAAAGACGTTTTGCACAGTGTAAAACTCTTATATTCGCTCGCCCGCGTGTGTGTGTATATGTTTATATGTGTATGTGTATGTGTTTATCTTATCGGCAGACCATTGATTGAAGTAGCTTTTTCGCTTTTGGCTAAAGCAATGCCGGGTGAAGTCATTTGCGCAGCGACTAAGCAAAAGAGTCTATGGACAACTAGATAGGATATCTAAGCACCTATATAAAAATAAAGAAAGAATAAAACCAGCCACGCAATCTTTGGCTAAATTTGGACACAAACCAAATACCAAACAAGGCATTGCGCACATAAATCAACTGCAACAGGAGCAGCACCAGCAGCAGCAGCAGCAGAGGCAACAGCAGCAGCAGTAGCCATCACCAAGATGGACATAGAATCCGATTCGGACACCTGGGAGGACTTTTTTGGTAAGTGCGTTGCCACATAGTTCATTGAACCTGCCACCAATCACTTGCCTCGTATGATCATCATCTTCATCATAATTATCATCAGTTTTCGATGACTCAGCGCAGCAGGACTGCACTGTCAGAGATGAGCATGATGTGACATGGGCCGTTATGTGCGAGCGAATCGGTGCAGTGTTGTCAGCTGCCAATTCTAGCCTTTTTTCTTTGTGTGTGAGCACAAGCAGCTTGAGCTATTTATATGCAACCAAGCAGTAGAGAGTTAGAGATGAGCTAGCTTGTAGGCAAAACTAGCTATTTTTCTTTGAGTGTGAGCATAAAGAGCTTGAGCTATTTCTGACACTTTTTAAGTGAGCCTATTGAGCAGTGTGCCAATAAGCTCACTTAAAAAATGCTAGATTTGGCGGCTCATTTCATGCGCTCATCTCATCTTAGCAGCCAAATCTGGCATTTTTCAAGTGTGCCAATCAGCAGCTCTAGCTTTTATATACTCACACGCTCTTGCTCATTGCCAATTCTAGCTTTTCTTGAAGCTAGTTAGCTAGCTTTTTTTCATGTGCCTTTGCTCAACGGTGCATCACTCGCTCATCTTTGGTATAGCGTGTGGCAAGGTTCTGTCTGGGGAGGTAGGCGTACGCATTTTCGCATGTTTTAGCATTTCGATTGTCTGTCTCCCTCTGCCCAAAAATGGCAGACACTAACATACACGCACACGCACACGCTCGCATGCACAGAGGAGAGCAAAGACAGACAGTGGAGGCCTGGCTTTGTTTTTGTTGCTGGCTGCAGTCGGCGCTGGCGTCGCCGTCGTCGTCGTCGTCACTATAACTGTACACTTGAGTTGAAGTGCGTTTTGCTGTAACGGTTTCCAGTTCCATGATTTTTGTGCTGTTTTTCGTTATTTTTTTTCCTTTTTTGCATTTTTCTCGATTCGTGCGCCGCTTGTAATGAAATTTAATGATAATACATAATTTTTGTTGCCTCAAAAAATTTTTTGACCCAAATTACGTTTGAGCCAGCCACCCAGCCGAGAGCAATTGAAATATTTCTGTTTTTGTATTTTTTCTTCTTTGCCATTTTATGTTAATCGCCTGCGTCTTAATTATGACCCCGTTATTAAGGTAACATTTTAAGAGCGCGTGCTGTTTGTCTTTGTTGCAAATCAAATGAGGGCGACCTGAAAAGGTGGGAGACGATGGGAGGAGGTGAGCTCTGTCGCCAGTCCCTCGCCCAACAATAATTCAATTGAGCATTAGTCACACAATAGTAATTTATATAAATACGACCGACTGCGACTCTTGTTCGCCTGCGCTTAATGGCAATTTTTTTTCGCTCTTAGATAACAGTACAAGTGCGCTGGCGGTCAGCCACAAAGGGACTGTTAGTTAGCATTTCTCTGTCTGTGTGTGTGTGTGAGTGTGTGCGGTTTAACAGTGTGCTATAAATGACACTGTTAATGTGTAACGATTACGAATAAAGTGTGAATGTGATTTAAGAGGGGAATTTTTTTTAAAGTAAATAGTGCGTATAAATGGAAATCAATCATTCATAGTTACATGCTGTCTCCTTTTCTTTCTCTCTCTCTTACATACATCCTCCTTCATTCAATCTTTTCCAGTTTATGCAAGGCTTTTCTTTGCGATTTTCATGCTCTCAAAACGTGTGCTCCATTCTCTCTTCTTCAGTCCTTCAGTTACATTATATCAATAAAGTTATTTCATTAAAAAAAAGCTAGTCTCTAAGCGTAAATGCCTTACTGTACGATTTTCATGGCCTCCAATTAATGTCCACAGAATGTAGTAAGTCTAAATTGGATTGTTCAATATACTTAATTTGATTTAAAAGACTTAAAGCAATTATTCTTGAAAAAGCAATTGCTTACAATAGCACTCTCAATCTTTCTCTCTCGTTCAGCCAATCACTCACTTAATTTCGCTCCAAGTCTAATTTCAGTGTATCACCTTTCTCTGCGATTTTCATAGCCTTCAATTAATGCCCACGAACTTAGTCAAGTCTAAATATGCATTTATTAAATCGAATTTCGTTGCATTAGCTGACTTAATGCAATAACCCACACACACACACACACAGAAGTAATGTGTTCAGACACTTGTCTGCCTTCCACTTAACAGATAGTCAAGTATTTCTATATATATCTATTTACATATACATATATATTTGTGGAAATAGAAAATTGATATCGTTGGCCTGTTGCTTGGGCAACATTTGACCGCTTGTGCTATCAAATGTCACTCTCTTAATAGGGGCTGAGGCGGGGGGTTTTCTATTTGCTACTTCCAAAAGAAAAAAAAAACTGAAAGTCAAATAGAAAATTTGTCTGTTGCTGTTCGAGTTGTTGACACAAGTGCTCGCTGACAGAGAGTCGCGCATGCACTGAGCCCCTGGGCAGGTCAAGACAAAGTCAGACTCGGCACTTTTCCTCACCTTTTATAAACAAACACACAAATAGAGAACGATAGAAAAAGTGAGAGAGAGAGAGAGAGAGAGAGGGAGAACGAGATATGCTGTTAAGGAGGACAATACCTTTAACGGCTGCTGTCAAACCGCAAACACCACGGGAGTCTCGACTCTCAGGTCTTTTGAGTCTTAGAGTTCATTTGATATTATTGCTCTGTTTCTGATTGTGATCTGAGAAAGAAACCTTTTTCGGCTCTGCGGCTGTGCCCTCTTTTGTCATACCCTGTTACAATTGTTAGAAGTCGGCATTAAAGAGTTTAATCAATTAGAAAATTGATAGACTTGAGTTGCTTGAGGTCCAGAATATCAAAGCAAATCTGATTCTAATATATCAAATCGATAATTACTTCTATTGTCTCAAAACACATACATGTCGAAACTATGTACGAGTTCTTTGAGTCTATCTTATCTTAAATTAAAGGAATTCCCATATATCGATACATACTTTGATCTTACCTTAAATTAGGTATATATCTAAATTACCGAAAAATCGATAAATATTGATGTGCTATATATGAAATCTTAGACTTAAACTATATCGATAAGATCTATATTGTATGCTTGACATATACTAAATGTTCTCTCCTGATTTGATTCCTCTCTCTATCTCTATTTTCATTAGACATTTGGTATTTCTGTGCAGGAAATATATAATAATAATAGATTATAAATATTACTCACACTCTATATAGGCAGTATCTCCATATATGTGTAACATATATATATATATATTTATTTTGTGTGTTCGATAAGATTTGCTCGCTTTTCCGTGATAACGCCGACAAGGCCAGCGAAGCCAGATAAGTCCGACTACTTTATAGATAAATTCCACTGTTTTGCCGTTTGCTGCGCCTTGATCCAAGAGGTCAACATAGTTAGTTTCGCCGCCCATTTCCGTTGCCCAATTCAGTTAATGAAGTTAATTGACAAAAAAGTTCAAGAAAATTGACGCATAATCAGAATGCGCTTCAGTTCGGTGCGGTTCATTGCCCAACTGAAGAGACGAACTCTACTTATAAATGTTTATTATTAATTCCCATTAAGCACTACACACTACAGTATTACCTCACCCAAAGTGAACTTCTAATTGCAACAAAGCTCTCGAGTTCTTCTACTCTGTCCCACTCTCTCTCTCTCTCTCTCTCTTTCTCTCTCTGTTCTACCTACTTTAGGTACTTGCAGTACCTCGAGACATGACGTGTGTGGGCCGTGAGTCGGCGTTTGCCAGCTTGTTCTCATTTTATTTTTTGGTTTTTCTGTTGACGTCTGTCGGCTCTGGCAGTTCTACTCTAATTGCTGCGAGAAAAGCCATAGCTGCATTTCTCTCAGTGTACGCACTTCTGGCTGCGTTGTGGGCGTTGCAGAAGGTCGTAAAACTTGCAAGCGATCATTGTGCACGCACGTCCCAAAAGGTTTTTTTCTCAATGAAGCCCACAACAGATGCAGCTCAGGTACTTAATACCCTATAAAAGCACTGAAGTAGGGTTGAACTGATGAAAGCTTACATTATACATAGATCTATAGATGGGGCCTTTAGCAATTATTCTTGCAGCTAAAATTTCAGGTCTGAATATATCTAAATTTATGAAAATTATTATGAATACTGTGTATAAGACTTTCGGATTTCCACGGCATATAGGCTTATTATATCGATATATATCAAGTGATATCGATATTTGTATGCTTAGTTCTATAATTTAAGACGAAACTTATCGATAATAGATATCAATCAAATATGATATAGATTAGCGATAAATATCGTAGATGATGATACCAAATATAGAACACTTAGAACTCCGATTCATTTTAGGGTCTTTATTTTCACAGGGTATCTTTTACTCTTTCATCTTTTGCACTGTTGCAGCTGCCTTACCTCATGCTGTTTTGTTGCCGTTTGCCGCTGTCGTAAGTTTGTGGGACTTTGACTTTAATGAACGCTTTGCGGCAAATGCAACTGCAAGTCGTAGAAACTTCCCCCCCTTGCTTGGCTTCTCCTCTCACTTCCTCCTCTCTCTCTCTGTAGATTTCTTGCTGTCTGCCCGCCCGCGTTCATCCTTTTGGCTTCGGCTTTTGGTCTTTGGCTCATACAATTCTATTTTGGCAGCAAATTTATAACTTCCTTGGCAAATGCCATTTGCTTAGACAGTTTACGCCTACCCCCGTTGAAGAGTGGCTGCGGGGGCGCGAGCTGCAGCACTTAAGCCTGGCTTAGAACTCACTGAGTGACAGTTTTTTTTTGCCTTATTTTCCGTTGCTTGACAATGCAGGGGAACTGCATAGGGTTGTCTAGAGAATATTATTGCGATATGACTTACGTATGTTTCATTCGCGTTGATTTACCAGACATGAGTCACGGGCCAAGACTTTGAGTCTGGTCACTCAGAGATATGGTATCTGGAATCGGGAAACTGTGCTACAGCTCAAATTGCATTTCAGCTCAGGGGGACGACGACAGCTGCCCAAAGCTGCACAATTGGTAGACAAGCGCATAATAACTTGAACTTTATTATGCTCTGAGAGGGAGAGAGAGGGGGAGAGCGAGAGAGGGTGTGTGGAGTAGATTTGTTGATAATGTTGATGTAACGTAATGAAGGAAGGAAGGAAGGAAGACCTGTGAGAGTGAACATAATACTTATAAATTAAATTAATTTATAAATATATATAAATATATAAATATATTTGAATGCATATAAAATAATTTTTAAAAATATATAAAAATTCTAAAAATCTTAAATAGATATTACAAGAAAATATTAAAAATGTAAATAATAATTTAATTCAAATTTTAAGAATATATATATATTTTTTGTTCATGTCTGCTTATCCGCATCATGTCAAACACTTAACTATCTAGGGTATCTCGTATAGCTCTTGCTGTTAGCTGTTCTATTTCCCAATTATTGTTGCTCTTGTTGTAATCAGCTTTTATTGTTGTTGCTGTTGTTTCAGCTGCCGTTTGAGTTTGTTGGATTTTGGTTTCTAGTGAAAGTTATACGTTTTTTTTTCCAAGCCATCGCCAGGTTTTTTTTTTGTCATTTCGTCGCGTCTGCAGCGGCCTTTCCATTTCACTTTGAGCCACTGGACTGGAAAGCTGTGTGTCGCGGGCTGCCTCAGTGGGCCCCCCTCTGGCCCCCTCTTCTGCTGCTGCTGCTCATCAAGTCAGGCAGTGAGGCACGCATGCGCGTTAAGTGCAGCCACAATGCCAATGCCTTTTGTATTTATCAGTTGTGAGATGCGAGCTTTACAGAATCTTTCACGCTTCAGTTGTCAGACAAGCTAATTCCCCCCCAACTCTCTCGCTGTCTCTCTATCTGTTTCTCTCTTTCGCTTGGCTGACATACTTTCGCTTTCATTTGAAATAAGCCTGGCATTGCACTCGTGCTTGTGACATAATGCACTATTTGAAATTAATGCTAAACGATTATTTATCGACTCGCTCGCCGTGCCTTATACAATGCCTCTTGTTGTTCTGCTGCTGCTCTGAGTGAAACTTAAGCTCTAGTTTTTTTTTTTCGCCTTCAGTTTTTTGATTAATTACGCTCACAGCGCTTTATATTTCGAAAGCGTTTCAGCTTCTCTCTTCCTCTCTCTCTCTGTTGTTTCTGAACTTTTGTTGACCCGCGCTTCAAACTTTCGTGTTGTTGCCCTCATTTTCTCAAAATGGGCTTTGCCGGGGCGTTGAGTAAATTTGTGCGCAAATTTTGTAACACGCCGCAACAAATCAATATTTATTAATAGCAGCAGCAACACCTTAAACATCATGTTCAAGGTCAAGTTTACTGTGTGTGTTTGTGTCCGTGCGTGTGTATTTCCAGCTTGTTTAACCATTTAAAAACATAATTACGTTTATCTCACATGCCACATCGGCCCAGGTGTGTGTTGCGCCTCACAGCTGGTCTCCTCCATCGTCACATTCACATTCAAATTCCACCGTCGAATGTAAACAAAAGAAATAAATCAGCTATTTGCGCAAATTAACAAATATTGTTTCGTTCGGAATGTGCAACAGTTTCGAATGTTGCAAATGAAAGGTTCAGGCTACGCAATGTGTGTTCACACATTTATGTTATGAAATCTTGATTTAGTGTAGTTTGTTGATTCAAATATCTCTTATCTCAGTTCCATAACTAGTTCGAAATGAACTCTCGCTCTTGTTACTTATCTTTCGTTTGAGCTGCTTGTAAGCATCAATATCTAGATAACCATGTGTCATATTAGCATTAAGCAGTTCCGGAACTGGCTCACAAATAATTTATTGAGCTGAGAGTGCTTTGGAATTGATTCATTAAGTTCAAACGTAGTTCTTAGCTGTTGTTGTGGAACTAGTTCTTTTATTATTTGCTTTTTTTTTATATTCGTTTGTTTTAATTGTTAATCATAACAATTTTAAGAGTTCCGGAATCAGTTCATATTTAAACGGTTCATAATTAAAGTTAAAGTCATTAAGTGTTGCTAGCCTTACTTTTACCATATATAATATATTTAAATATGTCTAATTAAAGTTTAAAGTTCCGGAACTAGCTTATTTTTTACTTACCCATATATTATGCAATTATTAAATTACTTTCTAAATAAATCATTACTAATATGCATTAGCTGTTTCCTATTAGTTATAAATAAGAACTTATTATTGAACAAAAAGTATTATTTATTACTATATGTGGGCATTGCATAACCATATATACTATATAGTATACCTTTGTATAGACGTAAACAATGAAAACAAAACAATAAAAGTAATTTTCATTTGTAAAAATGTTGTAGAAGAAAGAGTTCAGGAAAACAATTGTAACAATTGTTTAGCTTTATCTCTTAATTGCTTAGATCTATGCAGATATATTTATCTATTCATATAGCCTTATTGGTAAACCATTGTATTTCTGTTCACAAATATTTCCGGAATGCAGAATATGGTATGATATGCCAATTCAATTGTTAACTAACATTTGTCTTGTGAATCATTATAGCTAGACAAACTATAGACAAGTTCTTCCATAAGACTAAACTCCATAATTTATCTAGATAAATGACTATATATGAGTGTATGTATGTGTGTGTAATTACCTAGCTCACATTGTTTAATGAAATGGCCCCGAACAACCTTCAAATGTCAGCGACTTTATTTTTCTTTTTGAGCTTGGCTTACATTCAGTTGAATGTGTGTAAGTGTGCGTGTGTGTGTGTGTATGGAATGTAAGTGCATAAATTAAAAACAACAACAATACAAGTGAAGTTGTTGTGGCGGGAGTGCTTGACTAGAAAGATACCCTGACTGCAATGGTTTGAAACATATTTGAACTGTGGCAGTCCTTAGCTCATTTTGCTGTCGGATGGACGTAGGGCAGGCAGAGAGACGAGCGGACAGTCAGGCGGACGGGAGGAAAGACAGATGGGTGTAGATATATCAACTATTGATCCTGATCTAATATATGCATAAATTCTTTCTGCTTATTACAATAAGTTTCGACCAAAATCATTATACCCTATTAAACATTTTCAATGGGCACTAGGGTATACAAAGAGCCAAGTAGAGTAGCTTGAAATTCCATTTTAAAGTAAAGAAAAATAACATATGAGAAATACTTTAAAAAATGCATTGACGACTTATAATTTTTGTTTGTTGATTTTTCATGTTTTTAAGCTTCGAGCTTGACAGTTGGTCTGTCAAATAAATCTATTGTAAGTCTTTATATATGTATATAAACACGATATGTATCAGATATATACATATGCATACACACATATATGTTTAAGCTCACAAATCATACGAAAATGCAAACACAGCTGTTTTTTTCTCTTTGGTTTTTTAGACTCAACAACAAAAACTAACGCATTTAGTTTTAATTGTATTATTTATAATTTTCTTGCTGCTAAGCAAACGCCATAAAAGCCGAAGCCATAAATAAATAATTTCTGAAATCAAATACAAACAGATCTTGTTTAACAGGTTTCTTTTTTTCTGTTTGTTTTTTTTTTTTTTTTTTTGCACAAAAGTTCAACAAAATCGAGCGCAAAAATCTGGGGGGGGAAACACAATAAAAAAACGTGAGCGAACGTAAACAATGAGGAGAAACAAGAATCTGAACTCTGATAAAAACTTTTGGCAGCATTACGTATATGTCTTATATAAAGTTGATATTGATAAATGATAAAGTGAGTTGACATGATCATAAATGCTATTATTCTCACAAGTATATTGTGAAAGAATTTCGGTTAAAAATTGTATCAGATTATGAACAGAATGATAAGCTTTATCAAAAATCTTATCTGTGTATAACCTATATGTTTATCTGGATGCGAATTGATCTATCTAGCTACCCATTGATCTTATTCACTGATCTATCTATTTAGATCGATTGTTGTGTAAAGTTATCGATCTACTACATATCTATCTGCTTATCTATCGATCTATTTGTCTAAACATATTTATTCATCTACCTATTTCTCCATCCATCTGTATAAAATGGAATGTGATTGCGATAGCTCTGCTAATTCCATCTTTGTTGCTTAGCACTTGATGATTTTCTCTACATACAAGTATGTGGTAGTTGCCTCTCGATCTTCACTGATGATCAGCAACTATATATATATGTATGTATTTTATTTTTCTACTGTCAGAGGCAATTGTAGACTTGATTTGCAAAGATTTGTTACCTGTTTCTGCATCGTTTAGCTAGGCGGCCGGCACACTTGAAGCCCCCGCACATATTGAATCGGGTCTGGCACTTGTGAATCTGTCTCTCAGGCGGGCGCGTCTTAATGTTTTCTCTATGGCTTTCACGCCCATCACTCACGCCCACTCGTGGCACTTTTAAGCCAGGGCTAGACACTTGTGCTCCACCTCACATTCGCGTCAATTTGCATAATTTTTAAATTAAAAAACTGAGTTTATGTAATGACATTTCTAACGGTTTCCTCTTGATGACTTCATAGGAAGTGCAAAGTGGACAAACACTTCGCTCCTCGGCTACTGGACACAAAAAACGAGGCTCGAATTTGCATAGAGCTGGACAACGTCGACGTCGTCCCGGGCCCAGGCGTTTGTTAGATTTATAAACCACTCTTAAACTGGTCAACATTAGAGTTATATCAGTCAACTGTTTATGTGTGCATCCATGTTCACTTGTCTGCCTGTCTCTCTCTCTCTCTCTCTCTCTCTCTCTGTCACTCTCTCGCTCTCTCCATCTCTCTTTACGTGTCCATGTGGGCAATCTGCGTGATCAGCACACGACGCTAATGTACAGATCATGAGCACTGATTGCGTTTAGTGCATGAAAATTGGAAAAACTGGAAAACTTGTTTGTCCCCGGACTTGTTCTCTGCCTGCCAGATCATCATCATCTTCATCATGATCACCATGATGATCATCATCATCGTCGTCGTCGTTGTGGCTTGGCTTGCCTTTTTCTGCTTATTAATTTCCAACACAAACTGTGCGGCATATCAACGCCAAATTACAAAGAGTCGTTCTTGTTCTCTCTCACTCTTCTCCCCTCTCTCCTCGCCCTCGCTCTTTCACTCATTGTGTACTCTGCATGTACGCTGGGTCAGTGACGCCCCAGCTACGATCTATGCATACATCAGATGTCGACAAGTTCGGAATCCAGTGCTCTAATTAATTAGAACGACTTTAATTTTAAAGCTGCTGTCAATGAATTGAGCAAAGGGCCCTGACCTGCCCAATGGTCATTTTTATTGTTTGTCCTTATACCCTGTAGCTCTTGGAAGTACTGCAAAAGGGGTGTGAAAAAGACAGAAGCATATCAAAGTTTATATAGCTATATATTTTCAATTACATCGACTCACCAGATTAGAAACATATTTGTATGCTTGATACTTTATTTAAAAGTTGACTGCTCTTCTCACTTATATACAGGATATCTACTCGTTGTGCCCTCCCTATCAAAGAACCTATTAAATATTGCCAAGCACCGTGACAATTTGCGCCCAAAGAAAAAATCTGATACGCAGCCCCAAAAAAAACTTTGGACCTTCACCTTCAGCTGTTGACGCTTTGTAACTTCAATTAATTTATGTTTATTTTCTTTTTTTTTTGTATTTTGTTGTTATTTAACAACATTATTTCAACTGGTTGAACAAATTGTTGTTGTCGTCGGTTGGTTTTTTAATGACCCAAGTCATGGTCTAAGGTTACGCGACCACGCCCCGGGGCAAAGTGCTAAGCAGACCAACAATTGTTGTAATTCGAGTCGTATACCAAGTTCGAACTCTCTCAGATACACGTACTCTCAGCCACATTTAGCTGCAGATACTTATTTAAAGCGTACGATCGACAAATTGCGCGCACATGTGCGAAAAGTGAAAGAGCCAGCGGCTACACTTGCAGAAATTATGAAAACTTTGATTGCAAAATGATATTTAATACGCTAGCAATGATGAGAGTCGAAGAGAGAGAGATGAGGTATATTGGTGAAGTGATTTTCTTTGGAAATGACAAAATTTGTTGTATATAATGTTAAGTTAGGGTATTTGCTAGTCGAGCACTATTGAGTAGGGAACCCTAGCTACTTCAAATGATGCTTAAAAAACTATTACCATACCCAGAAGTACACATAAGAAGTAACTGGGGAATCTAGCTTTCAGCAGTGCCTTTAGGGTATCTGCTAGTCGAGCACTATTGCCTAAATCACTCTTACTGGCTTGCAGTGCATTTGTGAAGTGTTTCGTGATAACACGTAGGCCAACAACAGCAACAACTAGATGCTGATGCGTGGTTGTACGCCGACTTGGGGGCAATTCGCCAGCTGCAAAGACAGCCCCAACTGCAGCTTAAGTTTTAACAACAGCTACAGTAACAGCTACAGCTACAGCATCAGCCGTAGCTTTATGACCAGATAAGCTGTGCTAGGCTAAGCAACACCCACTCAGCGACTGACGGCTGACGAGTGCGGGCCAAAACAGACTCTGGCTGGCTGCGCACACTCTTTATTTTTTCTTACCATATATATATTTTCTTGGTGGCACTGCCAGTTTTATGACCTCCATGGCAAGAGCAACATTTGGAACGCCTCTTAAGTCAGGTCCCTCTAAAAAGAAGAAGAAGAAGAAGTTGTAGTAGTTGTAGAAAAAGCTCAGATTTGGTATATGCTGTTGTGTTTTTTTTTATAGTATTTTGTTTAATAGTTCGTTGTGGCATGTTGGCTTTTTAATGGCCAGCATATAAATCTGTAAAGTGTGTCTGTGTGTGTGTTTGTGTGTGGCTTAACCCATTTGAAAACTTTGTTGGCCAAGTTGCCTTTTGTGTAGTCGCCTGGTCAAGTGTCTAGCTTAGGCAGTTATTGTGTATATTTAAACATTGAGTAGAGTATTTGGGTAGAGTATTAGTAGTTTTGTAAGAGATTTTGTAACTGACTTCAAGAAACTGGCAGCTGTTTAGCTAGCATGAGAAGTCCTGTTGGAGTTTATATAAGAATCGTAAGTTCTTATTACATTTTACATTACATTTTATAGTTATTTATCTTTTAGTTGCAAAACTTTTATTTATAGTAAAAATTTATATATATTTTTATTATTTTGTTGTCAATCTAGAGCATTTCAACTGCGACCTTATCACATTTCTCTCTCAAGATCTGCATTTTTATTAATAGATATTTTTATAGGCTTCAGGAAAAATTCTGCTGGTCAATTGTTTGCTTGGGCCATAATGAATTGTGGCAGCAACAAAGTTTAGATAAATCTTTATAATTCTATTGAGCTTCACACTTGCGTGTGTCGAGAACACCTTGATTTATGTTGAAGACTCTTGGCTATGCAAATGGCAATAAAAACATTGTGTTGACTTCGTTTGGCGGCATCTTGAAAAAGTTTCAATAAAAAACAAAATCTAGAAAAAAAGCTGTTGATATTGTGAGACTTCATTGTGGACTTAAGGTCTTCTGGCAACAATTAAGTCATTCAATTCATTTCCTAGTCATGCACACTGCTGCTTGATTTAGGGCTGATGTTTGAGTACCTCTGAGCATACTTGAAATTCCATTGGCGCCGCGACGCCTCAATTAAATCAATTGAGCAATGGGCAGGAAGGGGAACGAAATATCGGGAATTATGCGATTCGCGGCTGAGCAACAATAATGAGCTACAATTAAAAGCTGCCAAAGAAAACATGCAGCAATTAGATGTAAACACGCACTAAACAACAAATAAACATTTTCTATTTTTGCACAATATTCAAATGTTAACAAATATTTAAAAATGCAAAGAAAGAAAAAAAATTAAATTCAAATTAAATCAAACGAAATCCATCAAATAAAAGGTGCAAAAAACAACACACAAAACGCAAGAAAAACAATTAAGAATGATTTGGTGGAGAGTGTTAGACGATGAGATACCCTGGAACTTGGGAGAATATATAGCGGAATATAATTATATATGTATATGAGAGGAAACTCAACTCTGTATTTTCAAACCTTTGATGTGGAGTAATTGTGCTTGGTGTTTACTTTCCATGAGTCGATATATAAAATTTGGTGAATATAGCTCTTATAATGTACGAGATATGCTCAAAAAGCTGAAGTTTAATATACATTTTTGACGATAAAAGTAAATTTTGTTGTCCAAGTCTTAGTGCTCAGTCGCATTACTATTATACCTATAAACTATAGTTTCCAGGGTATTTGAAAATAAAAGTTTTGTAAGACTCGCAAAAACTTGCCGACACTCAAGACGCTGGCTTGTCGCACACATCTGGCCAAAAGGCGATAGCGTTTAATGGGCCGGGCCTAACGCTTTGTGCATGCCAAGCGAGTGACCCAGAGCTCGCTGCTAAAACACCTACATTTACATCTACATCGACATTAGCGGCTACGTCTCACAACTCCTAATTAGCGCAGCTAATTGAAAAGCTCACGCGTCACTGCAACAACAACAACAATAGGCAAGCCTCGCTTTGAAGTTTATCTGTGTGTGTGTGTGTAACAATAAACACTGTGTCAAGACCTTAATTAAGTCAAAGTAAACAAATTTTGAGCTGACTAATCGAGGGCGTTGCATGCAACGACGCTTCCGTCTGCAATGCTGCAGCTGCCTGGGCTGATGCGGCGTATGCGTAATATGTTAAATGTTTCTTTGTATACCCTGAGAAGAGTGAGTAAGGGTTTACTGATTGGCAGAAGGTAATAGCTGAGTGTAAGTTACTTTTGTTCTCATCAAGTTTCTTTGTAAAGCTCATCAAGTAGCTGGGAGTTGATTTAGTTACAAGTCATAAGATATTCTCGGGAATATACCTATAGAATTTCCCAGCAAAATAAATTTCTAATTTGCTTAAATCGCTAAATATTGATCGATAGTTAAGAGCATAACTCAAAGACTATAAGAGCTAGAGATAATAAATTTGGTATGTGGGTTCTTATATAGCAAATAAATCTTTGCAATGATTCATTTTGTGTATATCACAGCAATATCTCGAGTCTGCCTATAGGGTATTTTCTAGTCAATCAGTTTCATACATTTATATGCTCTCTTTATTGCGTATGCCATTCGCATAGCTACGCGTTGCATTACGTGCACTGCACATTGTTATTCTTAGCCAAAAGCCAAAAAATATACTCCCTCAGAGAGACCCAATAAATCTTCAGTTGAACAAAATAAAGAAATGCACGCTTAAAGAAACAAGCAACAAAATATTTATTACATAAACCAATTAGACGGCGCGCGGCATTTGCATGCAAATGCATAATTTATGAATGCATTCATTTCATTTTGGCCCAAAAAAGAAAAGAAAGAAAGAAAAATATGTAAACCAAAGCAAAACAGAAGATGAAGCCAAAGCAAAGGCAAAAGCAAACTCAAAAGAGTGTAAAATGCAGGCGCAAATGAAGCAATTAAATTCAGATACATAAAAGAAAACAAACCCAAAATAATATTATGGAATTTACGAATGCAATAAAAGCATAAGAAAAATTATGCTAATTTGGATTTTTATGTTTTCGAATGCGGAAAGCCATAAGAAAATTAATAATATTTTGTTATTTTAATTCGAATGGGTTCGTTAAAATCAACAACCAAAAAACTATATTGGAATGAGGGCGTGAAATGATTTTAGAAAGGCTAATAGGTTATAGAATTATAATTTATTTTATGAGGAACTGAAAGGCGAGGAACTCAATGGAGTGGGAAATTTGATTAATAAGTATTGAAAGTAAAAGAAAAAGATGAGTTAAAAGAGAAGAGGGGAGAGAAAAGAGAAAGAAACAGAAAATTGAGCAGAAAGGGTAGAAGAATAGCGAGAGAAAAGAAGAAAGGCGAAGAAAAGGAAGGAGAATTGCTGCCAAAAAGAGAATGATTTTCCTCCTTTCAAGGATAATCACAGTTAACAAGAGAAAATTAGGAAATGTGAATTAAATTTTTAAATATTTGTTTTATTTTTTTTTGTAAATATTTTATTTGATTTGTATTTGTGAACATATAATTTGAACATAAACTTAATAAGGATTACATTTTTGTGTGAGGGATCCCAGTATGATTTAAGTAGACGGTAACATTTAGTCCGGGATCAAAAGCGAGAATATGTTTATTTCGTGGGCACCTTTTCGTTTCCTATATACACTTATATAGAGATACATAAACGTACATAGAAGGGTTACAGGTAAATAATAATGAAGAGTGTCGCCGTATCCATAAGTAGTAGTTTGATATTATTAAAGGCTACCGCAGGGGCACCAGCAGCCGGGGCCAGATGGGCCGCAAGGGCCGCCGGGGTGACAAGGTCCACAAGGTCCACAAGGCCCGCAAGGGCCACACGGGCCGCAGGGTCCGCATGGTCCACACGGGCCGCACGGGCCGCAAGGTCCACAAGGTCCACAAGGGCCACACGGGCCACACGGGCCACAGGGTCCGCATGGACCACAAGGGCCACACGGACCACCTGGTCCACACGGTCCACAGCGTGTTTCACAAACTGGATACTGATTGGTCGAGAAACAGGGTAATGGACAGCAGGCACCACCTGGTGCACAAGGTCCAATTGGACAGGGCGGACATGCAGCACTAGGTTTATAGTTGATCGGTCCATTTGGATAGCAGCAGTATTCTCGCGGCGGCGGTATATCGATAGTTTGTGGCTTCGGCTGGCACAATATCGACTGGCAGACCTCTCTCGGCTCGCACACGCGCTTCGGATAGCAGACGACATACGGATCGGGTATCATCGATGGATAGTATATAACTCGTGGTTCGCGCACCATTTGCGATACCCAAATCAATTTTGGCACCTTTATGACGCGCGTCGCATCAACGACTTTTGGTATCGTTATTTGACGACATCGATTCACGACCATCGGTTCAGGTACAATTTTCTCGGTGAATACGACCCGCTTCTTGCAGATCAAACGCGGCGGCTGTTGTACGGTGATGCATTTCGGAAACGGCGGCGGAATCCTCGGCGCGCACTGCGGCAGCGCCTCCAATTGGGCTGCATTGTAACATTTTGGCGAACACTCGAAGGGGCCACAGCACGGGTCGCAGGGGCTACAAGGTCCGCATGGAGAACACATTATCTGATTTTTAGATATTTATAGCTCTGAACAATAATTTTGCTTTCATTTAAAAATGACTCGAAAATTTTCTTTTTTTTTTTGTTCAAAAAGAAAAGGTTTAATTTGGATGCTGGTCAAATTACTAATGAGAAATACTAGTGTAGGGGCTGCGTACTAAATGCCAAATAATTCTACACCTACTTCAATCACATGTGTTTTCCTAGAAATTTAATGGAAATATTGCTACGAGAATATGAAATATATAGAAATTCTGTTATGGATATATATATATTTTTTTTTGTAATCGAACTTAGTATTCCATATCGAAAGTATCGATAGTTATCGTTTGCTCAATTTGTTGGCATTTAATAGGAAAATTTAAGATAAGAAATTAAAGTTTTAATATCATTGAATAGTTGGAATTAGGAAATGTTAGTATGACTATCCCATATGTTAAAAATGAGAAATAAATCTATCGATAATTATCGATATGATTAATAAATTGATTCTGTAGCCTTGTGATTTGGACATTGATAAGTTTTATAATGAAATTGTTGATCTGATCCGGGAATTATTAATATGAGTATAGAAAGCGATAATTGCTGTTATCGATAATTATTATTTTGTTAATGACTCTAATCTTTAGCATTATTTTTGTGAAATAACTTATGTTCATTTAAAAAAATGGAATGCATTAAATATATAAGGATTACTGTGTAGATATGTCTGAATTCCGTTATCGATAATTATCGTTTACTCGTTAAATTGAGGATCTAGTATATCGTTCATTTCAATTTGCATAATTCTTGAAAGCTTGAAGCATATCTAATTCTTGATATATCTCGAGTTTATTTCTGCTTATCAATCCCCTTCTCTCTCGCACCATCTCACTCCTTCGCCTCCGTCTCTTTCGTGAGTTAGAGAGGCGCGCTTTCTTTCAACTCTTACTTATTTGGCTTAATGTGCATGTTCATTTGAGACGAATTCATGTAGCTTAAACTCAAGCCACTTTATGGCAGCCGTTTAATTACTCTTGCGCACTTGTTCTCCATCTCGCTCACTCAATTAATCTCTTTCTCTTTCTCTGTCTCTTTCTTTGCAGGTAAGTTACAGTGACCCACTTGGCCAATTATGTGATGAAGAAAAGAAGTAAAAAAAGGCGAAGCTGCGGCACTTGGCTTTCATCAATGGCCAGGCAAGTGCTGGGGCATTGGGTGTTTGCTTTGTTGTTGTTGTTGTTGGCTTGACACTTATATTTGTGTGGCGCCAGCTGAAGAGATGCCCTGGAGTCACAAATATGCACATAACACAGCTGGAGAAGATGAAGAAGAAGAAGACGAAAATGCTGCTCCATGTGGGGGGGAATTCTTTATTGATATGTGACACATTATCGATGAAGCTGGCTTGGCTTGCTGCTGGCTGCGACTTTCGACTTTCCATGAATTATGGCACAAATTCAAATGCTGCCCACTAGCAAACGATGCACTTAATTAAAATACACACACATACATGAACACAATCTAGATAGCAAATGCGGATGAGTTTCTATTTTATGCGCTTTCCCAAAAAAAAAGTAAATTAATGATGCCCTGTACACAATTGACAGCCAGGCCGCTGATAAGATCGCCAAGATGGTGTCGAAACAAGGCGGCGATAAAAAATAAAAATTAAATTAACTATATAATATATATATGTATATAACATGCATACATATATGTATGTATATATAGTAACATATATCAAAATCCAAACCAAGTGCTCCACAAAATTTGGCACACAAATTGAAATGTGAAATGTCGCGTATGTGTGTGTATGCATATGTATGTTTATGTATTTGTATGTGTGTGTGTGGAGGTGCCAACCTGTTCTCTAATTGGGTTAAAATGCAGTTGACGCTGCCTCCAGGCGGAAATCTGTGGCAACTTGTGGCAACTGTGTGGCAGCTGCCAGGCAACAGGCGTTGGCCATATACTTCTTATTATTTTATATACATTTTTCTTTCCTTTTTGCCTTTAACATGATTTATTTGCTAACGCTTATGAGCACTGACCTGGTTACGTCCATGCAGACCTTGTTAGCTGCACCATTTTTCAATTTTGGGGTAAGAGTAAACCGAAAGTGTCATCGATTAGCTCCGTGCCAGGAGATTGGACAATTTACCTTTTGTATCATATAAATTGATTAACAGTCAGATGTCCTCCATGCTCACTTGTTCTTGGCTTAAGATAAGAGATTGCTGAGTCAGTCTAAGAGTCATGAACGAAAAGTCATTAACTCAAACTCTAAATCGCTGAGATGGGCACTTATTCATGTCAAATTTCCCTGTTTCCTTCATGTTCACTTTAGCTAACATTCTCATTGATAGGCTACCAAGTCTTAAAAATAACTTTAGATAGTCTTCAAAGATAGTCTTCTTTGACAAGTTCTTTCTATAATTTATATTTGTAATAATTTCCATATCATAGACCTTAGGCTCAGTTGGTTTTGACTATGTATTAAGCTCAAAAAGCCATTTGTCCCCTCACTTTATTTCATCAAAGCTTAAGATAAATCAAAAGATTTCCCAAAAAAAAAACTCTTAGCTATAATTCAAAATGCAATCAAATGAAAAGCACTTTATTTACGCCACACTTGCTGCACTTTAAGATTGTGTCCTCCAGTGTCACTTTATCGCCAATGCTTTTTAAGCCTTATAATGCTCATTTATTATTATATTTAAAAGCCAAAGAAAAAAGAAAAGAAAAACAAAGTTTTATAGTTTAAAATTGAATGCAAGTGCGCGTTGATTTATTGAGATTTATAGTAAATGCTTTCAATTTCATTTATAATCGCAAATTGCAAGTGTGTCTATGTGTGTGTGTGTGTGAATGTGTGTGTGTGTGTAGTTAAGTACTTGTGCACGTAGACTGTAGCCTGTTGTCAAATGAACCTGTCAAATTTTAACAAACACTCACTTTCTCTTTGGAGCGCAGCTGGCGCTAGTTGCGATGTGCATCCTGTGCCAAACTAAATTTACATTTATTTATATGCAACACCCACACAGACACAGACAGGCATGGACATGCAACATGTGGCAGCAGCAGCACTGTGGCACATGTGGCACTGTGCACTGTGCCCTGCAGCCAAACTGATTTGTCTGCAAATCAGTAGGCAATAAGTCAAACGCCGCCGCCAAAGTTCAAAATTATTTTCTATTTTCTGCGCTTCCGTTGAAAGACAGAGAAAGAGCGAGAGAGAGAGATAGAGTTATAGATATAGAGAGAGAGAGAGGGGGAGAGACCCACAGCAGAGCTGATCGCCCAGTCAGTGCAGACAGTTGCCTGTCTATCATTTGCCTCACATTTTTCGCCTTTCATTTTAGCCGCTGACGCTGACGCTGAGGCTGACGCAGTTGCAGTTGCAGACAATTGCAATCGTCGCTGTGGCAAGCTTCCTGCTGCATGCCACACAGCCAACTCGCCCTCAAAGGGGCCGCTCGTTCATTTAGCTGCGGATTTGCTAGTTTTCTATTTGGGTTTCATGTCGCGTCTGGCATTTTTGCTTTAAGTTTTTCTTCACTCCCATTCATAAAGCACATGGCTCATCTAATTTGTATACCCTGAATGGTAATGCGGGGAAGTAAACAATGTGGGTATATTGGTTCTATAGAATTGAGGCTAGTTTTAGTTTTGTGCTTAACTTTTATTCTTTTTAAGCATAACTCGAAGACTTTACTTGCATTAAGAGTATATCAGATGTATTATATCTCCCATTTGGCCTTGCTCTCCCCCTAACTGTTCAGCTTAGGGTATCTCCTAGCTATACTTAAAATCTTTGTAGAATTCGTTTGATATCATTGGTTTTCTCTATCAAATTTGTTGCATCATTTCCCCCATCACTCATAATATCTTTCTTTCAGCCTGCAGCCAAGGTATCATCTAGTCGTGCACTCCCCATACTAAAGCACCCTTGTTATAATTTGTTTGCAGTTTTCTTAAACATGCCACATTGAACGGTTGCAGCAGTTGCAATTGGCGATTTGCTGTCTTATGCAATGGGCAACGCTTCGATTTCTTTTAGTTCGCTTTCTGGCAATGAGGAAGTTGCAAGCATTTGTTGTTGTTGCTGTTGCAGTACGTCAACTTTTGTGGGTGACTGTGGCAAATTGTTGCCTGATTATAGGGATGTTAACTGTTTATGCCACAGCGCTGGCAGCAATTGTTTTCGTTTTGTTACTTGCAGCCGATTGTTTACAGCGATTGACTTAAATGTGGCATAAACGATGGTCAACTAAACGGTCTATGGAGTGCAGAGTGAGTTTCATAAGGCCATGGTTATGCAGACAGTACTTGGAGTACCGAAAGCAATTCATAAATGTAGATGTTACCGCAGAAATACTTTCGCCCGTTTAAGATGTAATCAGCTGAATCGCTTTTAGGGTTTATGTTTGTGCGGGCTTAAATATGGGTGTCATTTGGATGTTAAATAAGAAATAATTGTTGAAACGGAGTTGATTGGGCAGGAAGTTATCTTGTTTGTAGCTCTTAAAGAGATCTTGGCTTATGATTATAGCGCTTACATTTCTGAATCGATATATTGTAGAGCTCTTCAAAAAGTTACGTTTTTAACTTGATATCATTATCACTTTTCGAAGTTCGAGCTACTGATGATTGTATAATCGAAATTTCTAAATCGATATTTATCGTTTTATCCACTAACTGCCAATCTCTTATTTAGTTACTCATTTCATTTTTTGTCTCACACAACAAAGATCTGGCAATGATCGGACTACAGGGTATGGCAATTTGTATAAGTTCCTTGCCTTAAGCTTGGCTCCACTCCCAGGCAGCACGTCCTCGACCTTTCAGCAGCTCCCTTTATTTTTATTTCTTTGCTATAAATCTCTGATGATTTTGTTTAAAGTACTTTTGGCTTGAACAATAACAATAAAAGCTACGCCTGCGCAGCCTTGCCATGCCATGCCATGCCATGCCATGCTCGTCCAGTAGACGAAGTAACACTCAGAGCTAAACAATGGTTGGCTCTGGCGCGTGCTACTGGAGGAGCTGCCGCGGCAGCTTCGGGTAGGCGTAGACAACAATGGTCGGCTAGACAGCGAGACTGGCTTATAAACAAATGTCTGTCGCTTAATGAGTTAGACCCAAATGCTTAGGCCACATACATCAAGTGGCTTTCTGTTGATTTGTCAAGTCTCAAGTCGCAAGTCGCTGGAGTCGAGTCTCGTAATTGTGTGGCATGTTTGCTTGAGCTCTGAACTCTATAAGCCGTGTGAGACACGGGGTGTGGCATCGCATATGAGAGCGAAAGTGTTTTTTTGTAAGACAACTCCCTGCTGTTGCCGCCAGCAAATCCTGCAATGAATAATTTAGTCATTTTCATGAACTTTTTGTCGAAGCATTTAAGCCGCAGGAGTTGCCGACCACCCAGCCAAAGCAACAACAACAACAACAACAACAACAGCAGCTGAGACTTGGCGACTCCAAGCTTCGAGTTGGAGTTGGCGACGCTGTCTTGGCGGCAAATTCATCACATGAGTTCCCGTGGCGACGTTGGCGCTAAATCGTGTGTGAATGGCTTGACGAACTGCAGCAGTCAGGCCGACCAGGCAGCCAAAACGGCCAGCCGTACCCCAAACTGTTGCACAGTGGTTAGTGATTGCTGTAAAATGATGTCAATTTTAATTATAGTTACAAATTGCATTACTCTTAAGAGACTGACTGAGCTGTGTTGTCTACGGAAATTGTTATAAAGGCAAGACTTAGAAGATATTAGAATATACTAGTTTCAGAAATGTCCTTGATACTTTTAAAGGTTAAACTTGTTGAGAATTACAAGAATTTCTTTGAATACTAGATAAATACTACACAAATTGTAGATTAAGATATATTCTTGATAATTTTGGTTGCTAATTACAATTTTTAAACTTTTTTGTGGCATTTAAAATTTTCGATAATAATTTGCATTTTGATTTGTGGCATGCAATAAGAGGCTTAATCGATTGCCACATCGAATTTTGGGACACTGTGCAGCTGGAGCTGAAGCTGACGCTGACTTTAAGCGTCGCTCAGTTTCAATTTCAATTTGAGTCGGAGTCTGTGTCTGAATGTGACCATTATGGTGACCAATTAGTCATTCGGTGCTGGCTTTTGCTTGTCATCTATTTGGGAGGGTTTGGCCAAAAGACAAACAAACGAGAAAAAAACATGCAGCATGTAATTTGTTGGTCAATTAAAAGTCCGGCTTACAAGCAACATACACAACAACAACATGTCTCTTGGCCATATTTACCGTATGTGACTTTCGCAACATGTTGCCAACGTAGCTGAACGCTGAACGAAAGCGAGTTGGGGGTCGCTCTCAAAGCTTTTGGGGTCGCAAATTCTGAAGGAGCATAGCCCAGCAGAAAATGCGGAAATTGACAGCAGCTGGCGCTCACTTTCAAGTGGACATTTTTAGTGCCCTGGGAAGTCAAGGCAAATGTATGTTGATGGGGTATATTGTTTAGGCTTGAAAGGTATGTAACGGGCAGAAGGTGATGTGATTGTGGACTATAAAAATAGAGATATATATTATATTATCATGTTGATTTGGCACTGTGTCTTTCAGACTATTCCGAGACTTGAATTTATCTGTCCACTGATCTCCAAGACCTAGAGGCTTGAAGTTCCGCCTATAGCACTTGCAGATCAAGTTTATGTTGAAATTATCGATCATTTTTGCCACGAAATCGATTCAGCTAGTTGAGCATATGTCGCAAGTCTTATGGCCTAGACTAAGCAATTCTTGTTTACAGATTCAACTCAAATATGCCAAGATAATGTATGTCCTTTTTTGGATACATGTCAACCAAGTTCCGTCGATAATCGTTAAATATTATATAGAAAAACTATATATGCCAAACTCATGCTCTTCATATGTGCATATGTATGTATGGCTATTAGCTAGGATGGTCAGGGTATATCCTAGTCTGGCACTGCCAAACCCGTGCACCCTTACTTGATTTTTTCTTTGTTTTATTGCAACTTCTTTTGTGGTTCTGCCTTGTCAACGCTAATGGCCATATGCAAAAAAAAGAAAAAAACTAAAAGAAATAATGAGACGCGAGTGCAACTGTGATTTGTTGTTGTTGTTGTTGTTGCTGTTGCTGGCGGCACTTTCTACAGACAACACTCTGTCCCAAAAATAAAACCATGCTGCACTCACAAATATATATATATATATATATAGTGGATATATATGTATATAAAGTTTTTCTTTTTTATTTCTTTTGGCTTTTGGTTTTCGGGCCACAAATCCTAAAATGGCATGCGGCGACATGTGCGACCGACTTAGCCACGGCGCACAGAGAGACAAGGTGACATGGCCACGACGACAACGACGACGGCGACAAAATCGCAGCTGCTGCTGCCGCTGCTGTTGCTGTTGCTGTTGCAAGTCCAAGTTTTTTTTGGAATTGGCCACGGATTTGCTGTCTCTGTGCAGCGAAGCATGGCAGATGCGTCCGACTGTGCCTCAATCTATGGCCTATGGGCAAATAAATCTTGAAAATATAAATAATAATAATAATAATAAGCATGAGCGAGGTGCGCTTGGTTAGTTGTGCACATCCAAATGAAGTTTTATGATGTGAAATATGAGTAAATTTTTATATTATATATATTTTATATATACAATTCAATTCTCATTTACATAGTAATTGTTCTAATAATCTAAACCTTGGTCTAGACATGGAAATAGATACAAATGTGTACTTATCAGGGTCTATATATATTTACAGCTATTTATATATATATATATATACATTATCTTTTATTTGCGATTATATATATTACGACTTCCTTGACACCTATTTCGCTTTTATAATTATTCTTCTAAAAAGTTCTAGACATAGAAATACTTATATATGGGTATGTGGGCTTAAGGGTGTAGAGATATATGGTTATATGAATATATGAGTAATGAGTATATGTATATATAGTATGGGTAAATACGTATATACATATATTTATATGTAAGTATATCTACTAAGCATGTTTGTATGTAAAATACTATGGTGATTTTTTTTTTGAGCTCTTTATCTATACTGATAAATTACACTGATATCAGATCGGCACTTGGCGTGTTTTAACTGCTATTTTAACCAACTTTTTCTATTAAGGTTGATAGAAAACAGTAAAATATGGAAAACTTAAGATCAAAGTTGGTACGAAAATGTCTTCAAGTGAAATACTTCCATTTTATATGGTTAGAGGTTTTATATATTACAATTTTGAGTCGTAGAGGGAGAGAAGAGGATGTTGATAAGAGAGATAGCTAACAAGTATTAAATATTCATTTGATTTACTACTAATAGAACTAAGGCCGAATAACGCCGCTTAATTTGCCAGCTATTTAGGTTTGAGTTAACTCTTGGTTAACCTTAGTAACTCTCACCTATGCCGAGCTATCACTGCTCATATAAGTTCCCTATTGATGCATGTCTATACAGTACAGTGTCTTATACAGTAATATATATTTACATATATCTGATTTGTAGAGTAATCTATATTGCACCCTCGCAATCTATGGCAATTGCTGTTGCGTTTGCTGTTGTCCAATTTGGCAAATTTGGCGAGGAGCTTAGCCCCATTTGTGGGTCAGGCGGTCTTTGGGAATTGAAGCTGGCGCCAGCAAGTCGTATGACGATTGAAATTCATATAAAAACACATATATATATATATATATAGCTGAAATGAATGCAGTCTGTGTGTGAGTGTCGTCGTCGTCGTCTATGCAATCGACAAGCATCCGATTTTGATCATTCAATTAAAATATTTTATGGCCAAAGGGGGCCACTGGCTTCAGCTTCAGCTTCAGCTACAGCTCCAAGCCAGCTCGCTCTGGCAGTAAATAAACCTTGAAACAGCAACAAACACAAAAAGCGACGCCAGTTGAAATTGATTGATCAAAAGCGCTGCATAAAAATAAATAAAAAAGCAGCTCAACGTATAAAAAATTAAAGTGCAATGCACATGTGCAACACTTTGCACTTCCTCATGGCTGGCGACTGGGGCCAAGGCAGCTGGGGCGGTCGGTATATGGGGGATGGCAGTCGGGTTGCATGGAATTTTGCGCCGTTGCGCATCGGAATGCGAAATTAATGAAATCACATGCAGACAACAAAAACAAAAACAAAATGAATAAAATAAAGAAAAATAAGTTGGCGATGAGGTGGCCCAGGCCCAGGCGCAGATCAGACAAGAACCAAAGAACCAAAACCAAGACCAAGCGCAGCCTGCTGACAGTGATTAATGTTGACGTTGTCAGACTGAGCCACAGCAACAACAACAACAACAACAACAGCAGCAATGAGTTTAACCCAAGCCACAACAACAACAACAACAACAAGTAGAAAGAACAACAACTGCTGCACTTAAAGGCCAATATTATCGACACATTTGTTAAGGTTCTGTAACCCAAAAAAAAACAACAACTAAGCAAGTTACAATCGGGCTTAAGGGACTGTGAAATACTCGCTAAATATATAAAAATAAGTAAGAGTGATTTGGGCGGGAGTGCACGACTAGAAAATACCCTGAAGCTCTGGCTTTATACGAGCTGCTAAGCCTCCTAGGTGCTTATCATTTTAGGTTTATCTCTAGAGTAGAACAACAGTAACAGCTTGATATAGACGAGTATATATATTGGCTGAGAACTCTCTAGACTCTCTTCAAAAGCTAAATATGTAAAGTATATGTCGATATGCTATGCCTCCAATGGGCGTACTTAAGAAATCTTAACACTATAAAAGACAAAGATAGGCAGACAAGTTTCTATAACAAATTTGAAGTCTCTATCTGCAGTACCTTGAACATTCCACAGATGCAACCAATATACCCCGTTTTCCCGCCACACAAACGAGCATAATAAAGAAGTTACCCTCAGAAGCGATTAAGATCTGTTTGGCCAACACTTTTGCTTTAGGCCACGACGGTCGTTGTCTTAAAAAGCGAAAGATGTTGTTCTTGGCAATAACGAAAGTAGCTTAAGTCAACAATCGCAACGGAACAACGCATCGCATCGCATCGCATGGCATCGAGAAGGAATGTTAAAAGCCACAGCCACAGAGAGAAGCTTTAAAACAAAAGTAAAAGCCATGCGAAAGAAAGAGATGAGAAATTAACTGTTGCCTTCCTTCTTTTTATTGTTATCGAAGTAAGTTGACTTAAGTGGACACTTTTATGAAAATATGCTTGGCGTGTTAATAGAAATTTATGATTTATGTGGCTGGGGTGTATAAATTGAAGGAATAATGTTTTCATTATTGTATAGCTTTAGGAGGAGGAACTAGAAGATATGCTAAAAATAACTGAGGTTTAATATCGATAATAATCGATTTCATAGAAATAGAAAAAGTAAACAATGTTACAGGATGAAATCTTCAATTCTCTAGTTCGCGCTTACGACGAGTATGGCTAGATTGATTCATTAACTTATTGCCTCATTGATAGTGATTCAAGAACTTATACAGTTTGTCAAGAAACACTTTACACACTGAGAAAAAACTAAGTTTTTTGACTTTAGATGCAAAAATAATAACCTTATATTCAAATAATCGAAATTTTTTTGATGCTAAGCTGTTTAATGATCGATTTTAAGTTTAACTATCAAAAACACATAGCAAAACTTAAAATGTGTAACAAAATAAACAACAAAAACTAAGATTACTCACTTTTCAAGCTGTCAAGAAACTGTTTACACATTGCGTTTTCGGATTCAGTTTTGCTCTAATTCTTGGAAACAACGGTGCCCTTCTGTGATCTATGCTTTTTGTGTCTCTTAATACATGTTTATTTTTGCATATCTTTCAATTTGGTTATGAATTTTGGCAGAAATATCATCTAAAAGTGAATTACTTTAATATTTATAATGCCTGGCATAAGATTAAGCTCTGATATGGTCCAACTGATTTATTATAATCACAAGTTGGGAAAATTTGTTTCAGAATTAGTTGAAGAGTTATCTGTTTCTAGGACAACAATTTACAATGCCAAAAATCGCGCGGAAAACGAAGGCAGACTTGAAGAAAAAGGCACAGGTGGGCGTTAAAGCAAGGGTTACAGTCAGACAGACCGCTTAATTAAGCGGAAGATTGACCAAAATCGGCAAATATCAGTACGGACACTTGCCGACGACCTTAAGGAAGAATGGGAATCAGATGGGCCACTTAAAGCAGTACTCTAGGACACCATACGGCATAGGTACACTTGAAGAGTTCAACACAAGAAAACGCTGTTCGATGATTTACCGATGAAAATGTAGAAAAGCGATCCAATTTCGCTGTGAACATGATTAGTCAGTTGGCAGAATATTTGCAAAACTTCATATATTACAAACAAACAAAAGAAATGCAGTACTGTAACAGTTGTAACCAAATTTAAGCCTTTTTCTTCATATACCGATGAAAGCAGCGTTTTCTTGCGTGCAACTCTTCAAGTGTACCTATGCCGTATGGTGTCCTAGAGTACTGCTTTAAGTGGCCCATCTGATTCCCATTCTTCCTTAAGGTCGTCGGCAAGTGTCCGTACTGATATTTGCCGATTTTGGTCAATCTTCCGCTTAATTAAGCGGTCTGTCTGACTGTAACCCTTGCTTTAACGCCCACCTGTGCCTTTTTCTTCAAGTCTGCCTTCGTTTTCCGCGCGATTTTTGGCATTGTAAATTGTTGTCCTAGAAACAGATAACTCTTCAACTAATTCTGAAACAAATTTTCCCAACTTGTGATTATAATAAATCAGTTGGACCATATCAGAGCTTAATCTTATGCCAGGCATTATAAATATTAAAGTAATTCACTTTTAGATGATATTTCTGCCAAAATTCATAACCAAATTGAAAGATATGCAAAAATAAACATGTATTAAGAGACACAAAAAGCATAGATCACAGAAGGGCACCGTTGTTTCCAAGAATTAGAGCAAAACTGAATCCGAAAACGCAATGTGTAAACAGTTTCTTGACAGCTTGAAAAGTGAGTAATCTTAGTTTTTGTTGTTTATTTTGTTACACATTTTAAGTTTTGCTATGTGTTTTTGATAGTTAAACTTAAAATCGATCATTAAACAGCTTAGCATCAAAAAAATTTCGATTATTTGAATATAAGGTTATTATTTTTGCATCTAAAGTCAAAAAACTTAGTTTTTTCTCAGTGTGTAAAGTGTTTCTTGACAAACTGTACGTTTTATAGGACCAACGACACTTGCCTTTTCCATTGAAACTATTCTCTTGTTTATCCATTTCAACATTGGTGAAATTCTCATTGTTCAAATATAAATCAATTAAGAAACTAAAGAAACTACTTAAAATACAATAAAAATGAATCACATGTCTTTAAACAGTCGACTTGACCAAAAAACAATTTCACAAAAAAAAAAAAATAAAATTTTTTTTTAATTCCGACAAAAATTTCACTAATTTTATGAACCACTTGACTGAGTTTTCTGAAAGAAGAAGCATTGCGAAATTGTTGATCTGCAGGCAAATAAGATTTAAATTACATAGCTGTGAACATTCCTCAATTTTTAAGTATTCAGTGGCTCCTTTTTGCTGCTGCTGCTGCTTCTTCTGCTTCTGCTTTTTGTTTTAGTGGAGCAGACAGCGAAATATTTGAGTTCATAAGCAGAAATTCGAAGTCGAATGCGAATGCAAATGTGAATGCGAATGCGAAGGTAGCTGCTAACAAAATATCCCATTACCATGAAGAAAGAAACGGATACGATTTCATTATACAATACGGACGCAACGTTTACGAAAGAGCGTCTACAGAGGAGGGGAGGGGGAGGAGCAGGGGGATCGAGCGGTGGGTCTGGCGAGGGTTTGTCTTATAAACTTCAGCTGTTATTTCCGCAAAAGTCAAGTCAAATGCTGCTCGTGCCACAGTGGCCACATCAAATTTGTTTCATTAGCGGCATGAAATGGCCTTTTGTGGGTAGCTCTTGCCGCCCCCTCACCCTCTCTCTCTCTCTCTTACTCCTTTACTCTTTGGCCGCGCTGCCTGGCAAGTTGGCCAACAAAAATTTGCCGCATGGTGTGCATAATTTTTCATAATTTGCGTGGGCGCATTTGCATTAGCGACCGACTGACTTCCTTACAGCTGTCTACACACACACTTACACACACACACGCACACCCACTTGATTGTCAGTCTCTTGTCTGCATTTTTCTCCTTTTTCAATTAAAAGTCATCATAGTTTTGCAAATCAAATCGATTGCAGCGCATTTAACGCCTGTCATATTACTTATGCTACGTACTGTTACGCAAGCAAGCCATCAAGCCAGGCAGTCAGCTTTTTGTTTAGCCTTTTTCAAGCCAAGCCAACTGGGCAAACAGTAGCCAACTCGCAATATGCATTTCTTTTCTTTCCTCTTTTGTTACTTTTACTTTATGCATTTCTCTTTGCAATTTGGCACAATTATGCGCTTCAGTTCTTTTGTCCGACTGGTCCACTAAATTATAGTGCTCACTGTGGCAATTTATGTGTGTGTGTGTGTGTGTATGTGTGGGTTTATTTGGTCAATAATCGTTTGGCCGTTTCGTTCGGCTGGCTAATGGGCACGCGGCTAAGCACGAAATGTCAGCACTGTCTTATTTGAATATGGCCCAGGCATATTTCACAGTAGACAAAACAGTTCGACTTCTGTGTGTGTGTGAGTGAGTGCATGAGTGAGTGTGGGAGTGTGTGTGGGTGGTCTTTCACTTCAGAATTAGTTATGGACACGTCACGGCGTTGTCTTCCATGGTCTGTCAGTGTGGAAAGCTTAGAGAGTTAAGTGTTAAAGGCGTCTGGGAAAATCATATTTAGAGCTACATATTTTAGATTACTAGGTGAACATATGGAAACAAGTAAGAGTGCTCTAGTCGAGACGGCTCGACTACGAGATACCCTGAACCCTGCGAAGAGCCAATCTTCCCAACATTATATGCTTATACAAATATTGCGAGCAACGCACACACACAAACACATGCGTACGCACGCAAGCATAAGCACGCGCTCTGCTGACTGCGCAGTCAGCGCGGCGACCGCGCTCGGGTTGCAATATGCCTATTGTATGGGAAATTAAATGTTTAATAACTTTTTTTGGGGAAGGACTTTCTTAATCAAACTTGCACAGCATAATCATGTCATTCATATGTATGTATTTGCCAAAGCACAAGTCTCTAGTATTTGAAATACGAATTTTTCGAATTGGGGGCGAAGGGGGCGTGGCATCCAAAATCCAAAAATTACATAATGTCCGCATTCATTACACGGATCTACACAGTGAATTTGGAGTCTCTAGCTCTTACGGTATGCTTAGCGGAAGAAAAGTTATCGATTTTTATCGATAATAAGGAAACGGGATGAGTTATCGAAAATCTAAAAAAAACTCGTACTGCGTAGGCTATAGACGAATATTCTCTGAAAATTTCAAATCTCTAGCTTTTGTGGTTTACGAGATCGCTGCGTTCACACGGACGGACGGACGGACGGACGGACGGACGGACGGACGGACGGACGGACAGACGGACAGGGCTATTTCAACTCAGCTCATCGAGCTGATCAAGAATATATATACTTTATGGGGTCTGCGATGTCTCCTTCTGCCTGTTACATACATTTCCACAAAAACATTATACCCTGATTTCCCATTTTCAATGGGTTCAGGGTATAAAAATATATAGGGAGAAGTAATGGAAGAAGAAGAGAGAAAGAGAGAGTAAAAGAGAAGTTGAAACAGTGAAATATATAGTGAAAGACAGATAGATTTATTGAAAGAGAGAGGAAGATATAGAGAGAGAGAGAGAAAGAGAGAGAGAGACAGAGAGACAGAGAGAGAGATAGGTAGAAAGATAAATAAAGAGGGATAGAGATATAGATAGAGTTAAAGATAAAGATTTTCTATGAGAGAAAGTGAAAGATTGGCAACTTGATAGATGCAACGACTGTCACTCTGCATGAATGAGGATATTAGAGCCTAAAGCCAACCTTAAAGAAAAGCCTTTGTATACAAAGATCTCCTTCAACATATTCATATATTATTCACAAGCGAAAAGAATGTCTCGCCTGCTCAGCTCAACTCAACTCTAATTGAAGAGCCTGCCATACACTTGTCATAGAAAGAGTGAGAGATTGATAAAGACAGAGAGAGAGTGAGAGAGAGAGAGGGGTATATCCACTCAGTGAGTCGCGTGTCTAATTTATGATTATGACCTTTCTGGCTTGATGTGCATCGCCTTTGGCATGCTTTAATTATTTAAGAATGCTAAACACCTCAATTAAACAGATTGCGTTCGGGGCCGGTGCGTGTCAAAAGGATATGCCAACAGTTGTTCGCCGGGTAATTGAAATGCGACGTCTGTCAACCCCCGAAAAAGAAAGAAAGAAAAAAGAAATGTGAAGTGAAGTAATGCATGCATGGACACACCTTCAAAGAATAATCTTTACACTCTCCTTTCATCCAAGCTTTTCCCCTGTTTGATGAGCCAAAGAGTGAGGGAGAGAGACGGGAGAGAGAGAGAGTGAGGTTGCCCTAGTGCACGAGTGCGCCAATTTTCGTGCTGAAAGACGCGCCCAAAAGCACGCAACAGTTTTTTGAACAAATATAGACGTATATGTGTGTGTTTCTGTCGGGTGGGGAGGGGGACGGTTTGTGTGTGCAGCAGTGCTGCCAATAATTTAGCGTGAAATCTGACAGATATCTAGCTATCTGTCCCAAAGAATGGGATAGAAATTCTAGATATATATGAAATGAAAGAGAAAGTAGAATACAATTTTTTTACCTCGTAGATATTTATTATATTGTTTTAAAAACATATAAATAAAATAATTAAATGTAAAAAATATTAAACAAAAAAATACACAAAATATATACAAAAAAAAAATATTTTAAACATTATTTTTGCAATAAATTTTTTTTATTATTTTTGAAATATTGATTTTGTATTTAGTAAAAGACCTATAGATTCTCCCATGGGGCAGATATGATATCATTACCCAAAAGAGTTATTTACAATCATTTTAGAATTATCGCGAAAAAGGCTAAATTGACAGCACTGCGGCATGTGCAGCATCCCGTGGAAGCCCCCTTTCAGCCTTTGTGAAACGGATGCGTGTCACATACTCTCGCCTTTGCTCTTTGTTTTCAGCTGTTGAGTTGAATAAACCCTGAGCGGACCAATTGTTCCAGATGGAGTGGCATATTGGATGAGCCCAAAGCCACCACCCCTCGCATGCTCTTTGCTTTGTAGTTTTGTGATGCAGCCCAAAAGCCAACCCCTCTTGAGGAGTTGATTGCGCATATAAAGACGACTGTCTGTTAACATGGGAAATCTATTACGCCACTTTCACCACAAACTTTGCATCAATTACGAGAGTCGCGGAGTCGAAGAGTGTGAAAAGCCGAGGCTGTAAATCAACAACAACAACAGCTCAGACGACTATTACCCTACATAAATGAGGGGAACCGTTGGATGCAACCCCTAAAGAGCGAACGCAAGCAAACAGAGTCAGATACGAAGTGCATCTGTTAGGTACATCTGTGCGTTACAAGTGTTTTGGCTCTCAAGTGCAGGGCAGCACAATATATGTAAATATATTTATGATGTATAGGAAAAAATATAGATAATTCTTCAGGCTTTTGATAAGATTTATCATATAGAGCTATAAATATGATTTATAATTCTCAAGTGGTTTTAACTGCAATTAAAATGATAATATCTTTAGTTTGTTGTTATATTTCTGATATATGTTTCTTTGCTCTTTGCAATTTGATTATATTCATGATATACAGCAGGAATGATTCCTCATATGATCATATAAATCCTAATTGGTTTATGCTCCGATAAATGTTTGATTAGCTTTATTCTTTCTTTGTTTATCGTAAATATATTTATAAACTTTATATTTAGTGGGAATTACCTTGATATATATATCTCTAAAATCAGCTTTTCATCTAGTGTGAACTACCTAGGCATATTTATATCTAAAATTAACTTGAACTAAGGCGTAATTCTTGCCTTTATCTAAGTATTTAGATAGGCTTTGTTTCCAAGAAATGTTTTGCTTTGAGCTTATCAATTTCTTTTTTACATTTTACACCTGACAGGTGCGCAAAAAAAAGCGAACACGTTTTTTATTTATCAATAAAAACAGTTATTTTATATATATATATGATATGAAATGAAATGATATGATATGAACAAAGCAGTTCAACGTTTCGGGCAATGCACTTGCAGTGGAAGCAATCAAATTTTGTACTGAATTAGTTAAAGTTAGTATATAAATAAAATTTTAATATATTATTTTAATTATTATTATAATATATAAGAAATATGTTGTTGATTAGCATAAGAACTAGTTAAAATTAGTAAATATATGTATATATATATATATATATGAAACTACTTACTTTTTTAATAACAGTGTAGAGTGCATCTTCCTTCTCTCTCTCTTTCGCTCTCTAGTTGACACTCTCTCTAGTGTGCCAGTCTAAGCTCTGACTGCATTTAGTCCAACCCTGGTGTAGATGTAAGGCGTGAGAGGGGACACTCTTGTAAATATAAAATCAAATAACAGCAGCAGCAGCAGCAGCGGCAGCAACAGCAGCAGCGGAACATTTGAACTGCGCATTGCGACCCCCAACACAACATGCGCATGCACACAGTCAATTTGTCAGCTTCTCTCTCACTCACACCTATGCGGCGCGCACAGCTGCTCGGCTGCAGCGCACCCACACAGCAGCGCGTTGCGCTCTCGCAGCGCTCACTCTGCCTCTCGCTCTCTCCCTCTCGCTACTCACTCTCTGAGCGCCACGCTTAACGACATTTTCAGTTTTGAATTCAGTTTCGGTTTCGGTTTCAGTTTCAGTTTTTGTTTTGTCAGTTTTCAGTCACACGTTGACCGGTGCGAGTCGTTAACAGTTGCCAACAGAATCCACAGTTCGCAATTCACAATCCACAAAATTAATTGTAGCTCCGCGTGTAAACAAACGAAAAAAAAACGCGACGCGGTGGTTGTTATTGTTATTCAGTGTGCAGCGATGCATTTAAATGTATGTTTATTTGTTGCTTAAAGATATCTACACACTCACACACACACACACACACGCACACTAACAGCTAGCTTCCGTTGTGCACCAATTGCGGGCGCGCCCCCCTCGGCGTTGCCTATTTTCAGTTTTTTGTTTACTGTAAATGTTTGGCAACATTTTTTGTTGTGCTCAAAAGCCGAAAAGTCGAAGTCGAACTCGAAGTCGAAACGAGGTCAATGCATTTGTAATTGCTGATAACGGAAAAGTGCACAGAAAACTAACGAAACAAGTGAGTGCGAGCGAGATGGCCTGACAGCAGAGATGAGCCAAGCTCGCAGCTAAATGTTAAGTTCAAAGTTAAGTGGAACCTCGCCCCCAGTCTTCGCGCCCTCTTCGCGTCGCGTATCATAAATTCAGTAAATAAGAAAAAATTTTCCACTTGAGCGAGCGCAAGTGAAGTGCATTTATACTCGTATATTAACTGGCTGTGCTTCATCTGCTCTACTCTGTATCTGTATCTGAAGACCATAATTGCATGCCATAAAAAATTACAAAAAGAAAAAAAAAACCTTCTTATCAGTGGAACGCTGACTGCGACTGCAACTGCAACTGCAACTGCTGCTGCGACTGCCGCTGGTTTAATCAGACTTCCACTTGAACTATTTCTGTTTTCACTTATTGAAGTTTATTGGATTAGCGTGCATTAAACTTGGCTATCGGCCATAAAAAAGCTGCATAACGGTAAGTGAACAGGTGAGCAACATTGTTGCCAACAGCTGTTGGGCTATTGCACTTGGCAATGACAACATGTTGTATGTGTTTATGCATATATAATGTAAATGTTGCTAAACTATTTGTTTTTGCAGTGTGAGCTCAAAGGTCCAGGGGTTAGCTGTCATTGATAATATTAATGATTTTAATTAAATTTCCATTTAAACTATTTAATTTTATTTAAAATTAAATTAAATTTCCATATAAACTCTAATTTTTCTTCCTTTTTGTATACAATTTGGCAAATGCTGCTTAGCAACATTGCTGCCAATATTTGTTTGCAACATTGCTGTGCAGCGCTTATACTTGGCATAGGCAACATGTTGTTGTATCTGTGCATATACAATGCGAATACCCATACATATGTTGCCAAAGAGTTTTTGCTGACTGTGTTGCAGGGGTCAGTCAGGTTGCTTATTAGATTTTTTTTATTTCTAATTAGATTTCCACTTGAACTATTTTTGTTTTCACTTATTAAAGTGATGTGTGGTGGGCAACATTGTTGCCTATGTATGTGTGCAGCAATGTTGACCGTGACAACATATATAAATGTATATATACAATTGTACACATGTTGCCAATGTGTTGTTTGCTTTTCGTTCAGAGTTCATTCACTCTTTGCAGCACATCCTATAAATGTGTCACTGGAAAACTGCTGCACCCGCATGCTGCATGCAGCATATATATATGTGGGAGCACCCTTTTCCCAGCTTAATTCAAATTGAATACCCAAAAAAAAAAAAACAAAAAAATCACATAAATTAAACAAAGCAAAGAACTTGACAAAATAAACGAGCTGAATAATTAGAGCGACACAAAGAGACAATACTTTTTAATTAAGCAAATTCTTTTTAGAGATTGCAGTTAACATATAAGCATATATATACTTTTGTATACATACATATACATTTATATATATAAAGCGTCATCAGTCGCTGATAAAGTCACAAAATGCTTCCCATAAATGAATGAATGTGTGAATCATCCGACAAAATGCATTCATGTGATAGGAGGATTGCTGCAATAAACTGCAATAAATGACTAAATGTGGAAAGTCGAAAAGCTGACAGCTGAGATGAGTAACTAACTAATATGGGAGATTTGATTTAGGTTACTTTTTGCGCTCTGGGTGTGCTCTAGTTAAACAGGCTGTTAACACTGTTAAGCCAGATAAACTATCTTCAACTTTCACCTGCTTTAGCTTGGGCTTTGGCTTAAAGTTTGTAAAGAATATATATGGCTTAAGATTATTTGTGTGCTAGGTTTTTATGCTCGCTTTTTGTGTCTTGTTTGAAGGAAGGCGTCATACGATATTGAGCACAAGTTCGAGTCTCAGCTAACCACAGGGCAGGTAAACAACGGCAGGCAGACAGACTGACAGACAGGCTGACAAGCAGATATGTTTACACATACATATACATACATAAATAAATGTATTTATATATTTGCTTGCATGTTTATTTATTTATAAACCCACATGTTGATCCACAGTACGTGACCGCAAAATTTCAGACACAATTTCAATAAGCATCGAACTAACAGTAAAAAAAATATAAAAAAAAACCTTTAAGAATCCATAAAAAAAAATCATAATTCAGAAATGTGATCAAAACATATGACAAAGTGAATGAAAAGTGAAGAAAGAAGAACTTCAACAGCAAAAAGCTTTGTGTTTATATCAAAGTGTTTAAGATATTGAGTCGAAAAACATATAAAAATGTTTAGACATTTACAAACAAACAAAAGATCATATAAGTAATATATTTTTATAAGGAATATTGTTTATTTATATTATTTATCTATCTAGTATATTTAAGAAGTATTCTCAAATCAGTTACCGGGTATCTGCTAGTCAGGCACTGCCAAAAATATTTCTTAAATTACTGAAAATCAATGAACATTTGAAAAGTCAAATTTCTCAACTCGAACTGCAGTCTAGTTTTTTTTCTTCTAACTGTTATTAAAGTCAATTCACGCTTTGTGTGCCAATCCCACAGCTAAAGTGCATCAAAAAGAACCGCATAAACGATATCGATATGCATCTACATACATATATATATTACTATATAGACCGGTGTACTTGAGTTTTGATTGGTTTGTGCCATGGCAAGCAATTAGTATTATTGTGATCTATGTTAGATCTATGAATAACTGTTAATTGAGGTGTCATAAATATGCCATATCATTAAAAGCTGATCGACAGTTAAGTCTATATATATATATGATATATATGTGTGCTAGCTATATAGCTAAAAGATATTATGCGGGCGTTGACTGTGGACGCTTGATTCTAAATTGGGTCAAATTTGATTGGTGTTGTTGTTGTTGTTGTTGTTGTTGTTCGCTTTGTGGCTGCTATCGCTGTGAACTATTTTGCAAATCAAATTGTGCTACAAACCAGATAAAAGCAGAGAGCGAAAAGAACTGGAAAGAGAGAGAGAGAGAGGGAGGGTTAGATAGAGAGTTAGAGAGTTCAATGCACGCTAGCTGTAAAAAATGCTGTAAAAATTGTATTTTGATTATTTAAGAAATTTTTGGTTTTCTTTTTACCCATTTTTTTTTTTGACAACTGCCAATTTCAGACTGTGAAGAGGTTTTCTTTTTCTTTCTTCACTTCTTTTGCCTGTACTCAGTTTTTTTTTTTTTTTTTTGTAATTTGCACTGACAGCTTCAATGGAACTGCACTGCCCACAAGCTGCGCATAATAATAACCCTGAAAGGTTTACTGACTTCCGTTTGCCTGTTGCCAGCAGAAGAAGAAGAAGAAGAAGAAGAAGATAAAAGCAGCAACAGCGAATCGATGCGAGTAGGCAAGACGCTTGTGCTATAAAAGAATGCCAAGTCAAGTCGAAGATACAAATCTCTGGATACACACGCACACACTCACACACAGCTACACCTGCACACCTACATAGTACTGGTGTCTGTGTGTAGGTGGCGCTAGCTGCAATTGTTGCAGGAGCAAAAGCCGCAGGCGTTGTCTGCTGCAGTTGCTGTTGCTGCTGCTGCTGCTGCTGTGTCTTTTGTGTCGTCTGCAATTTGTTGTAGCTGCAGGTAAGGTGCAACATTGCAACAGACAACAACTGGCAACTGGCAACGTGCAACGTGTTAACAACCGTTGCACTACGGTTTGCTGAAACGGTGTTAACTGAAATGTTGTTGCTGCTGTTGTTGTTGCACTCGACTTCAACAGCTAAATGACATGACAGGCAAAATGGCATGACAACAATGTTGCCCTACACTGTCTGCCTGTTGCCACTCGCCTCTCTCTCTCTCTCTCTCTCTGTCATCTTAATTAGGCGTAGGCCAACTTGCCGCAAGCCAACGCAACACATCACAAATTGTTGCTAAAAATAATACTTTATCTGTACACATGTTTATTGCGCTACTTATCTGCACTTATCTGAGTTATCTATCGTCCGTAGTATCATCATCTCACTCTCTTATCGAATACAATTTTCGAGTGACAAATTGTACAAGTTTTGTATTACAATAATTTTAAAATTCCTAATATATCACGTAATATTTTATTATCAAAACTACAAAATAATCGATAACACATGCATTCAGTCAAAATTCTCGTTCAGTTTTCAAGTGATAAATGTCTGTAAAACAATTTAAGTATTATCAAAAATATGCAGTTTTCATAACGTAATACTCTATTAAATGTTTTAGTACTACAAAATAATCATAGATTACTTATTTAAGAAAATCGATAAATAATCGATAAAGTTATTTCGCTTCGGGCTTTAACTATTCTTAAATAATATATACATACTGGCTGGCATTATTTCAAATAAATCTAAAGCAATCAATAGGTTGACGGAAATGCATTATTTACAATTTCTAAGATAATCGATATATCAATTTACAATCGAAAGTGGCTTTGGCTTTATTCCGCATAAATTCCACAAATGCTCTCTTTAAAACTGTCAAATCTTATTAAATAACATTCGTACACCGGAAACGTATCGATAAATCGATAAACACTCCTCGATACACAATCGAAAATCGTAGTAAATATATTCTCTATTTATCACGCCATATCTTAAACTCTTCGCCCGCTTTGGCTATCTCTATTTTTGGCCTGCCCAATTTGGTTTTTATTTTTGGAGCTTGTAGACAAATGTCTGGGCCCGGTCTGCTCCTATTGCCTATTCGGAGGTGCTTGGAGCTAGGCTGCCTATCGCTTCGCATTCCAATATACAATTTACCGTCTCTTAACGTTTTTTCTATTTATTTTTGTTTTTCGGCTTTTTGGTTGTCGCTTTTCATTTTGTCTGCGCCGGCGAGTGATTTTTTTTTTTTGCTGGCTGCTTTGCCAGTCCTCGACATAATTTACGTGATCATTGCGCGTCGATAACAAGAAATTATCGAGGCGCTTGCGCACGAGTCCAACGAAGCTACGCGACGTCGCGGCCTCCGACGCAATGGCAATCGATGTGGATGTCGATGTCGAGTCGATGTCGATGTCGATGTCTATGGCATCCAATTGTCGATAGCTATAAAATGTTTGGCTTGTCGTTAGCTGCGTTTCTATACCCTGTAAAGGGGACTGTGTGCGGGTATTTTAAATGGGTGGAAGTAAGCTATAACCAACTGGGAGGTAAATAAAGAATGAAATATAAAGAAAAAAGAGCAAATGTAATAAAATATGGAATATATAGAATATTTCTTATTCATCTACCAATTTTTTATTCCATCTACTTATTTATATATTCTTTTATTTATTTTTAAAAATATTAAAGTTTTTGTATTTATTATTTGGTTTTGAAATCCTTTTTAAATTATTATTCTAATCAGCTCATTTCTATTCGACATATTTACAATTTTCTTTGTCACAAACTTGCCTCATTTAGTATAGGGTATCCTGCGAGTCGTTCATTCTATTTGGCAACATTCTTAGCTGATTTTTTCGTGTTGCTTCGTTTCTAATTGTTGCGCGCGTTTGGGAAATTTATTGCGTTTCGCTTGAATTTTTTTCATTTGATTTTTTTTTTGGGTCTACGTAACGCCATGGACTGCAGTTGACTGCAGCAGCTCCAGCTTACAACTTCATTTGGCCTGGTTGGCTGGCTGGTTGGTTGGTTGGCTGTTGGTCGATTTGGTAGCTGCGATATGGTCATGCGAAAAGCGAAATTCATTTTTATGTTAATGGCTTTTGACGCTGGCCAGCTCGACACGCGCGACTCGTGAAAGGAAAAGCGCCTTGTCTATGCTTTTTTCTCTCTCTCTCTTCTTTTTGGTATGTTTCGAATAAGGTTTTCCTTTACAATTTACAGTTGCAACGCCCACACACATACACACAGTCAAATACTTAGCATTTCCTGTTGGTGCATTGCTGTCGCATGACAGAATGAGAACAAAACAACGCTATATATATATATATATATATTCGGATATATATATAAAAAGGCAAAACAGCTGTGAGCTTGGGGCTCAGGTACGCTGAACCCCCAACGCATAAGAATTATGAAGTGATAAATAAAAAACATGTTAAGAAATTTAAAGTCGGATTTAAACAGCTTTATAATACTCTGCCACAGAACAAAACCAGCTAAATTTAATCAAAATATCGATATTTTTGTAAGGTCTAGAGCAGATCAAGAATAACTCAAGAATAAAATTTATAGATATATATATAGATGAAAAAAATAGTAAGAAGATATACATATAAAGGGTATATCCGACTATTTATGCCAAAGTTCAACTCTCTTCCTTCAGATGAACGTTACCATAAAACCCAATATACCCTTTTTCACACCATAAGCGAGCATGAACAAGAAAAGATTGAGAACAAAAACCAAGTTGCGTTGGCATTGATGATTGGTCAGTCAGCCAGTCAGTCAGTCTGCGATCTTCGAATTCTGAGTCACTTTTTTTGTTGCCTTTGGATGGGCTTGATTTGAGCATGCATCATATTTAATCGAGGTGCCTGGCTCGAGGCAACCTAAAGCAGCGTGTGAAAATAAATCCACAAATATTGTGCAGTAAATTGATATCTTGTTAATCTCGTTGTTGTTGTTGTTGTTGTTGTTGTTGTAGTTGTTGCTGCTCTTGTTTGTTGTTGTTTGTGTCCAGAGAGCGAGGATAAACATCCGCATGAAAATTTTGTAAGCGAATCTGCTGAGAAATTGCCAACAATGCGATATTGAACAGGAAGCTAACTAAAAATATGTTTACAAACAACTTAAGAGAAGCAAAATCAAGTGTATAAACTCGTATATATATATACATATATGTGAATTGATGAAGTATCTAAAAGATTTATGGGCAGCAAAAAATTCGTGCTTAAAAATGGCATAACAGATGTAAGAAGAATATATATTTATTATAATAATTCTATAAAAATATAGAGTTAATATATATATATAACTCATACACTGTGGTCATCAATATAGCGTATCCTTCATGTTCATCTATTTTCTCCATTTGCTTATCTGCATTCAATTTTCTCACAGTGTACTTTAAATATGTTTCCCCCTCATATAACCTCAACTCTTTAGCTGTGATTATCATTTATCTTGCATTTTTTCTGTAGTTCCCATAAAGTGCTTGAACTGCTATCAATATAAACATTATGCAACAGCTAAAAAGTACAAAAAAAACTCCCCTCATTGAACCAGTTCCGAAATGCCTGATTTTAGCAATAAGTAATTCAGCAATTCGATTGCATTTTCAATGCCAACTAAATTAAATGCAGCTTGAGAAAAGCAAAAACAACAAATAAGCTTGCCAAGGCACCTGCACCAACATTGACAGCAGCAACAACAGCAACAACAACAACAACAACATTATCACGAATTGGTGGGCGTGGCTGGCAAGTGTGCGCTAATGGCCTGGCTATAACAACAACTAATGACTAAATTTCACATGGCATAGCCAAAAAAGCAACAGCAACAGCAGCAGCAGCAGCAACAGCAACAGCAACTGTTGCTGGCGGGTAGGAAGCAAACGTTAATTTAATTTAATCACGTTTTCTTTTAGCTGCTGCGACAAACAATGCCAAAGCAGCAATAACAGCAACAACAACAACACTAGCAACAACAACAACAACAACAACTGCAACAACAACAACTGCAACACGTTGGCAGTTCAAAGGTTAAGTGAGTGAGCGCATTTGACTGGAAGGCGACACACCCCAAAAAAAGAAAAAACCAAAAAAAAAAACTTCAAAAAAAAACTGTGCAGCGTATCAGTTGAACGCATCAGCAACAGTTGTTGCTGTTGTTGCAGGTTGCAGGTTGCTAGTTGCAGTTTCGCAGTTTGCTCGTGGCATAAACGCCAATTATGTGCAACATGCATGTGTGCCGTGCCACAGAGCAAAGCGTGGCATGTTTTTACTTCTTTTTTCTTAGTTTTTTTTGGCAATTTTTCATTTCCTGGGCCGGAAAATTGGCGGAAAAACTGGCCGGCAGGCGCAGGTTGTGCAGGTTGCTTGGCAGTGGGTGAGCCTCAAAGCAAAAGATGCGAGTGACACGATAAGGCGCCAAATGTGCAACAAGCGTGCGACAAGCAGTGGTGTGTGTGTGTGGGAGGGGCGAGGTTATCGACTGGAGGAGGGCGTAAGGTGGCAAGGGGTTGATATATGAGAAGGAGCAGATAAAGGGGTGAGAAGGGGAGGTAGAGACAGAGGTAGGCAGTGGGGCAGAAGCAGAGGTTGAGCTAGACTTAGAGGTAGAGGTAGGCTTGGACAGAGGTTGGGACTGAAGTAGAGGCTGACAGTGGGGCGGAAACAGAGACTAGCTCACAGGCAGAGGTAGGGGCGGAGGTAGAGCCAGAGGATGAGGCTCAGATCGAGGTAGGCGCTTAGACAAAGGTAGAGTCAGAGCCAGGAGTAGGAAGACTAACACCAAAGACAGAGGCAGAGGCAGGAGCAGGAAGACTAGTAGATAGAGGTATAGAGGGGTAGAGGCAGAAGCAGTTACAGTTGCAATTGCAATTTCAATTGTAGTTTGGTTACAAGTTACGCGAGCCTGTTGCAGCCAGCTAGCCAGCCAGCCAGCCAGCCGGTCAGCCTGCCGGCCAGCCTTGGCAGCCAGCCTTGGTCACATTAGAATGACAGCGGGCACAGCCATTGTCATTTCTCATGCAGCAGCCACAAGCAATGGGGGCAGAGCGAGAGAGAGAGAGAGAAAGAGAGAGAGGAGACAGCAGAGTCTTGTAACTGGTTTATTTGCAACTGTGGCATGCAAATTGCCGCAAATTGAATTTGTCTGATTACGTTTGCGCCATAATCGATTGTCTCTCTTAGGCCTGGCATCAATATTTGCTTAGCCACAGGATGCGAATGCGCAAAATAAAAAATGAAAAATTGTGCCAAGGCGCAGACATAGACAGATGGACAGCAGGACAGACAGGCAGCCAGCGAGGCAGTCAGCGAGTCAGATAAATGATTGCATTCGAATTGCATTTCGATGATTGCAAAATTGCGTTGCCGCGCAGCGAAAATTATGAACAACTCGTCCATGCAGCTGGAGCCAATGTAAATGCTTAATGGAGATTATAGAGCACAGCAAGGGAGGGAGAGAAAGAGAGAGCGAGAGCGGGAGAGAGGGAAAGAGAAGTGAACCCCACAGGATAGCTGTAACTACAGAGACTAAATGAGCACATTCAATGGAAACCATTCCAACTTGATTGAAAATCAATAATGTAGCTGACTAAAAATAAAACTAGTTCAAGAGAACATTGAGAAATAATGTAAGTAGTGGGGAAAATATACAATTAGATTCAGTCTCAATTAAAAAGGATACAAAATATATAATAGATACTTTGTGATTTAAGTCAAGTCAGCTATATATGATCTTAGCCTATTGATTAGCCTATTCAGCTTAGCCTATTTAAGTCTATGCAATACAATTTTAAGATAAAGCAAAGTTCACTTAGCTGAAAGCTCATTAAAAGCAGCTTTATCATAAAAGCTGATAAACCAACAACTTCAAATGCTGTCAAAGCTTATCAAATGAAGCCACTAAATAGCTGATTAAATGCAGTTTATCAAAAGGCTTGGGAAAAAAGCTGTTGCACGTTTTTCTAGTTTTTTGCAACTAATTGCATCAAAATTTGCATATGCCAAATGACGTTTTTTTTTGTTTTGGGCTGAATTCAATTAGATGCGAAGCTAGCGTGTGGCACGACACAAAGTAGAGAGAGAGAGAGAGACAAGAAGGGGGTGAAAAACACTGTATAGGAAAATAGAAAATAGAAAAAATCAATTTAATTAGTGCAAAGGCAAAAGCAAAGGCAAAAACATTTTAGACCAGAATTTTCCAGGTCAGAGAGGCATTTACATAAGTGAGGCATGTGTTAGGTTTACTTGATCTTCAGCTGGCGATGATTGGCTGCCACATGGGGCAACCCAAATAGATGAAATGAAACTGGCTGCTGCTGCTGCCAAAGAATGCAATCATTAAGCTGGAAATGCGCTTTTTTTGTGGCATGTCAACATAAGCATTTGCCATAAATCAAATGACGGCCAAAAAGCATTAAACCCTGGGGCAATGCCAATGCCCATGCCCAGGCCCATGCCCATGCCCATGCCCAGGCATTCTCAGGCATAAGGCAATACCTCAATTTGTTCGCTCCTACGGGCCGGGCCAAAAAGAATGTCGCAATCAAAATTTCAACATCATGTTCTGCCACAGCAAAGATCCCAACAGAACAGAACAGAACTGAGGAGGGCAGAGCAGACATAGAGCCCAGAGCTGGAGCAGACGCTATATTTAGATTTACTCGATAGCTGTTCGATAGGGCCAAATGTTGTAGTTGTTGCTGTTGCTGTTGCAATGTTCGACCCAAAAAGCAACAGCATCAACTTCATAAAAAAAAAATAATTTCAGCATCTGCTGCAGAGGTCGTCAGCTCATCTTTCCTGCTTCTCTCACTTTTGTATATGTTTCTAATTGGCGCAAATTATTATAGTTTGATCTTCAGCTAGTTTGATATATCTCTATATATCTGTAATATAATGATGGCAATTTGTTTGGCTCGATTGCATTCCAGAGATTATGCATTCAGCAAGCTGAAACTGAAGTATTAAATTACCATAAATTAATATTGTCCACTGTCCATTTAATTAGAAAGCCAGACAATGGCCACTCGAAAGAAAAGTAAAAACTGCATTGGCACAGTGGTCTGACGGCTAGAGAAATGAGGCAAATTATTTAAAAAGATAAGAATTAAGTATATACATGTTTAAAAGCAGAATCTTTTGGCTTAAGATAGAAATTGATTGAGGAGCAAAGAAGGAACAGCAAAAACGATTAATTTGACATGGTGAAATGAAGTCTTTGAAGGTGTTAGAAATATTTGAGAAATTTTGTAAAAAGAGAAAAGGTATTTTAGATAATTTTTAGAAAAAAGCTTTAAGCTTCAAGTGAGATTAATTGGAAATCAAACAAAGCAAAAATTTGCTAGGGCACAATGGATTGAAATCTATAATCAAGTTCTTAAAAGATCTAGGAATTTTGCTTAATATTTTGATGAAATAATAATAACTGTTACATATAAGTTAGCTGACAGCTTTAATGAGCTTTTACAGTTACTTTCAATATTCAACTTTTCTTTTATCTTAAACATTCTTAAGTTTCATATTATTTGTCGAACTCTTTATCTTAAAAATTCTCATTGCTTTTTCATCTGCATCTGCATTTATATATTCCTTCAACTCAAGTGTCACTTCTCCACTTCACTTCACTTCAGTTGACATTGAAGTTGCAGTTCGTCTTCGTCTTCGTCTGCTGCTTGTCTCCAATTCAGAATTCTGATTATGTGAGCCAGCGGCCAATTGAAAATGATGAATGTGTCGCGTGTTTTAATTTATATGCCCAACACATGGTCAAGCTACCAGTGTGTGTGTGTGTGTTTATGTGTGTGGCAATGTCAAGCATGGTGTAAATTGAGATATGCCTATTGTAATTCAATTTGAATAAACCATGAGAAAAACAACGCCCGACTCTTGTAGACCTCTTTATTTATTTTTTCTTTCCTATATCAAATTGCGTTTTACCTGCGCAAAGGTCAGAGTTTTAAGACTCGAACGAAATGTGTAGAGCATTAGCGTTCAGTTCGAATTTAAAGGTTGTGCGTATTGAAGTGGAGATGCACTGAGAGAATGATTTGAGTTGTAGTTAATGGGTAATGGGATAGATGATAGGTATAGATATAGTAGATAGAATAGATAGAGTAGGCGGAGTAGATACAGTAGAATATGTAGCAGATAGAGTAGATAGACTATATATTGAATAGAAAGTATCTGTGTAAAAGGTAAAATAAAAACATAGATTAGACATAGCCTGATAGATAGTTTAACCTACGAGCTGCCAAAATTCAGCATTTTATATTATTTAATTTTTTTTTTTTTACTGATTTCCACTCATGTTTTCGCTTAGTGTTGAAGCAGCTACTGTTACAGATCTAAAAGAAAATATATATATATTAAAATTATCTTAAATTGCTTAAATTTAAATTTTTAGCTCTTAACTGTCATTTTCCCCCAATTTTTTTGCCTTTCACTCCAAATATTTCGCTCAGTGTTGCCCTGCAAAAAGTTAATTTATTTAATTGCTTGAATTTAATATAATTAAATCAATGCTTAGTTCCAAACTGCTCACTCACTTTCTATATTTCTATACAAGTATTTCGCTCAGTGTTGCGGCAATATTGTTGCCGCAGCAATGTTGCGCATCATGCTGCGGGGCAGCAACATTCTCTGCGCATGTGCAACCAATTATTAATTGCATATGAATTATGCGGCGCAGTTGCTCTTGTTGTTGTTGTTGTTGTTGCTTCTAGTTGTTGTTGTTGTTGCTCATTTTTGCATTCCTTAGCTGAGTCAGCATTTTGTTGGCTTTGTTGCCTTTGTGGCGCTGACTGCGACCAACTGGCGCCGACGTCAACGGCGTGTGCCTGCCCAAGTGTGTGTGTGTGTGTGTGTGTGTGTGTGTGTGTGTGTGTGGGTGGCTGTTGGCTAGAATTCATATTCTTGCAACATTGTCTCGCCCCCTTCTATTTGTGTTGTTGTTGTTGTTGTTGTATATATTATTAAATTACAAAACAAACGGCCCACACATAAATAAGCCGCATCTCAAGCATTAGACGGGAAATGCGCCGCATCCTGCATCAAGGTGCATCACTCAGAGAGTGAGAGCGAGACGGAGCGAGAGAAGCAGAGGATTTTTGTATTTTTTTCTTCTTTTAGAAAAATTCCTATTCGCTGCGGCGTCTATAATTAAGCGTGAAATGTTGCTGGCGTTACGCTGCATTCCAGCCAAGCAGAGAGGCAGCGAGCCCTTTGGCTATAGCCATGGCAAACTGGCAATGGGCAAACAGGCAAACTTGCAACAGGCAAACTTGCAACAGGCAACTTGCAACATGCCAGCCAGAGTCACTTTTATGGCTGCCTTTTGCAACTGCGCCTTGCACCTTCTGCTGCAAACATTCATATTAATTGCAAGTGTCCGCACTTACTTTGCAACATGCTGCAATTAGAATGTTGAACGAACGTTGCCTCTGCTTCTTTTAGTTATATATGCATATATATATATATTTATATACTGCTTTTTGTTGACGGAAGTCAATTCAAATGCTGCCCTTAGGCCACAGTTCAAGTTGAATGCACTAACAACAACAAGAGCAACAATTTTAGGCTGGACCAAAATTGATTTCTCATGTTTGCGCCTCTTAGAGCCCAAGTGCTCGTAATATAAACAAACAGAGAGTCAGCCAGCCAGGCACTGGATGTAATTAAAGTAAATGGCTAGACCAAATGCTCAGCGCATAAAACTTGTTAACTGAATTAGCTAGCCAAATGGGCTATTGGCTGCGCCATCTAACGCCCTGATCCTTGACTTGACATTGGGCCGTACACTGTTAGAAAAGATTGTGTAATTGTGTAATTAAAATTGGTAAAACAGTCGATATTTCTCTCTTCATCTCATTCTAACTCCCTTCCTTTCTTTCTCTTCACCTCTAACTGCCTTTCTCCCTCTCTCTCCCTTGCCTTCATTCCCCTCACAACTTCATTATTTAGTCATAATTTTTCTCTCAGTGCATGCTTTGAATTCCACGCCACTTCAACTCGTGCCTTTGACTTGCCTTGTCGCCATGTCTGCCATCAAATTAAAGCGCTAAATTGTTGTGCGCCTCGTCTTCCTGTCTTTCATCACGCATTGGGCATTTGCTGTTGTTGCCTAGACCCCTAGCTGCTGCTGCCCAAGTCCATGTTCAATGTCCGATCCCCGATCTGCAGTCAGTGAGCTTCATTAACATATGGGGCGTTCGTAAATAACTGATAGACAGCTGCCCAGCTCGACGGCCGGACTGGCTGACTGGCTGACTGGCTGGCTGCTTGGCTTGCCCATTGGCAGTGAAATTTTATGATGCCACATTTCCTTTTGGGGTGGCTGCTGCACCTTTTATGTGCTGTGCAACAAATGCGCGAACATTGCTGCCCGCTCGATCGATTGGCCATCAATTAAAGATGATGCCATACAAATGTGGCCATAATTTGATTGTTTTGCGCTACTACCAGAGGCAGAGGCAGAGGCAGAGCAGAGCCCGTCAGCAGTCGACAGTCGCTGACCCGCTTTTTATGTGCACAGCTTTTGCCACTTGCCAATTGCAGCGAACCGGGTCGACTCGACTGCCTGCCTGCCAGCCCAGCCCAGCCATAGTTGGCTTGCCTGCAGCTGCAACTCCGGTGGTCCAGCTAGACACTTGGACGTGAGCCATTCAGGCTGATGGCCTTTAAAACGCGTTCATCTCGCCTTCTCCCTCTCTCTCTCTCCTTCTCTCTCTTTCTGTCTGTGATCCTCCACACATCGCATCTTTGGCATATTTTCATTGGAAAAATGTTTGAGCCACTTTGCTGCTGTCGAGTTGATGCTGGTGCATTGACCAAAATACAATTGCAGCCTCGCTCAAAAGGCATTGACATTGGATCAGTGTCTCTTTCGCGCTCTCTCTCTCTCTCTCTCTCTCTCTCTCTCTCTTTCTCTTTCTCTGTCTTTCTCACTCACTCAGATCGCTTGATCTTCTTGATTGTGTTGCTTATGGCATCTGACACCCGTTTTGGTCATTGAAAGCACATTTCAACATTTCCACATTCCACACAAGCGGCCTTGCTTAATATGGTTAGACTAAGTGCAACATTTGGGGGCAAGTTTATCCATTGCGGTTCTTATTAAGGCCTTCAGGGAATTTCTCAACTCGCAGAACTCACTAATTTAACTCATTCTTTTAACTCTTTCTCTTTGCAGGTATGTTGTTTTATTATTATTGTCTTACTGGCTGGTTGATTAAATGCAAACACTTTAAGTCATTCGGTTGAGGAATGTAAGAGGTAAGTGGGTTGCTAAAGAAGTTACTTAGGGGAAGACGAAGAAGAGAGTGGGGAGTCATTCAACTGGAAAATGATCCTTAGGTATTTGCGAATCAAGCGTTGAAGACCTTAAGATTTTCTTAAGGTGGGTGTTAGAACAAGCTAAAGAAATTTCAGTATATTATATAGACAGGCGGGTCACTTTGAAGGGAATGAGACTGTGTTAAAATTTTTATATTTAACTAATTAAAATTGATTGAATTGCAAGGGAACTGTTCTTTGTAGAAAATTTTATTTAGCAATGCGTAAAGACTCACTCAGTTGCTGCATGCCACTTGTCATAAGGACTGACAACAACAGCAGCAACACGGGGAACAGTTTGAACAGAGGCAAGCGGAAGAAGAAGAAGAAGCACAAATCAACTGTGCAGCTTGTTAACAAAGTTATCTTGTCTTGGCCGCGTGTCAACAGGCCGACAGCCAATGCAAATTTAACCAGCGGCTTATTTATGGAGCTCATTAGCAGAGAGCGAGGGAGACAGACAGAGGAGAGTGGGAAAGAGATGCCAGTGGCAGTGGCAGAGACTGTGGCAATTGCCGTTAACCAGAAGTCAATGTCGCGTATCTAAAGTCAATATTGTGTTCAACTCTCTGTCCGTCCGTCTGAGTGTCCATCTGTCTGTCTGTCTGTCTATCTGCCTGATTGTTTTGTAGTGTAAAGCACCTTTAGACAGTTGGCCTTCAAATGTGCAGCAGCCGTAGACAGTGGAGGCCAGGCAGACACAGAGCTGAGATTGACTGACTGACTGAAGGACAGACTGACTGACAGACTGTCGGAGTGAGTTGTGTGTGACTGACTGGCTGACTGACTAACCAACTTACTGACTTACATATTGAAAGACTTGTGATTGTCAGACTTGATATTGACTGACTGACTGATTGAGTGATTGACTGACTGACTGATTGACTGATTGACTGACTAACTGACTGACTCACTGACTGACTTATGACGTGTGATTGACTGATAGATTGACGACTAACTGATGAGTGGACGACTGATCTACTGTCTAATTGAATGACTGATTGATTGACTGACGGACTTTCTGATTGATTGACTAACTGATTGACTGACTAACTGATTAAATGACTGCCTGATTGAGTGACTGATAGGCTAACGGACTGACTGAATGATGATCGTCTGATTGATTGACTAACTTAAGTGTACTTAAGTCTGAGCTATATTTGTACATGTCCATATAATAGCGTCTGCCCTGTTAGTTCCTCCCACATAAGTTGACTTATGCAATTGCTTGCTCCACTTATTGGCCCTGGCCCAATCAATCAAAATGCGTTTAGACTTCAAGTTGGAGTTGGAGTTGAAGTTGGAGTCTACAGTCTACAGTCTACTGTGTGCAGTTGAGTAGATTTTCTTTCAAGATATTGACAGACATTTCCTGCTCATTGTGGCTTTCGCTTTCCGCCCGTGTTGCGTATTGAAAATTGATTTTGAAAGCGAATGCAGCTCAAATGAGCTGCGTTTACCGACCACGAAACCGCATCTTGTGTCCACATGGATTAAACAGCAGCTGCCTTTGCCTTTGCCTCTGCCTCAGCACTCTAGTGCCCCCGTCAAGCCCTCCTCCATTCAACTGCCGGCGACGCGTGGGCGACTCTGCTTGCGGGGTCAAAGCGCAGCTGCTTTAAACCTTTGCTTGAATAGAAGGCAAAGACAGGCCTGTTTCTTGCCATTTATTTTATCGTCTAATTAAACGTTAGCTTATATAATGCCACGGATTTTCGAATGTCTTTATCAGCGTTCGCATATCGTTAGCAAATTTCCATATGCGGCTCGCCTCTCGCTTATGTTGCATGTGTTGCATGCTGCAAATTTCACCCGCCTTAAAAAGCCCTTGAACTGGTACTGGTCATGGCCATGTCTCCTGCATACTTGTTGCCCATATTTGGCACCGGCAAAGCCGACACCAACAACAACAACAACAATAGCAACAGCGACAGAAACAACAACAATGCCATTAGCATAAGGCCAACGGCCCAGGCAAATATTTTGACCAAAAAAAGCCTGCGAAATTAGTTAGCGGGCAAATATATTTGTTTTTATATTTTGCTTAGAAATTTATTTACTTATTTTACAAATTAGAAAAAACTCTAGTCCTTTATATAGTCTAGTAATAATAGTAATTATACGTACATCCGACAGCTACTTTTCAAACTAAAATTCCTTTTTGCTTTTTTGCAGAATTTTTATATTTTTACATTTTTTTTTTGCATTTTTGCTCAGCTATTTTTAGTAATATTTTTCACACTTTTATGCATTTTTCACGCCATGTTTGCAATTCATCAGGCTAAAACATGTTGCTGTTGTTGTTGCTGTTGCTGTTAATATTGTTGTTATTTATGGCTCAGGGGCACGTTCTGCGTGCGCCTCATCGCTGTTCCTGTTCAAATGCCAGAGTCACGCAGTTCGTTCAGTTCGTCATGTCAAAGTCAACGACGGACGCTGCATTGAAAATGCCAGCAAAGTTCCTTACAATGTGTATACCCTGTAAGAGGTGAGCCAAGCTATGGGTATGCCCAATCTAAAGCAGGAGAAGGAGAAGAGAAGAGAAGTGCAGGCAACAATTCTTAGTGTTAATAGTGGTAGCTATTAACAGTTTATGCTTATTGCCAATTTATCTCCTAGACGATATATATATATATTTATTATAGAATATAATATTACTTTGTGGCTTGTGCTCCAATTGCCAAGGTATCTTCCAGGCTATAAATGTTCTTATATCGTAATCTTAAATTGTTTTTATTATATATATTCAAAAGATCACTTAGTCTTTAAAGACAACTTAGAACCTCTTGCATTTGTAGGGTATCTTTTAGTTGTTCACTTTGCTAGTCTTTTTGACAGGCTGACTGTTTCTTTCGACATTCGAGACTCCTTCGGGCTGAAGTGCAAAGTGCAAGCTGGTGGCAACAATATTCAGCTGCTGCCTCTGCTGCCGTTGCTGTTGCTGTTGTTGCAAATGTCGCATGCCTCGAGGAGTGGCCTCCTCAAAGCTGTTGCAGCTGAAGTTTTGGAGTTGGGCTAATTTAGAAGCAGCTGCCTCGGCCCTGGGCCCTGGGCCACAACGTTTTATGAGATTTTAGCACTTTAGGGCCGTGTGGCATGCAGCCCGTGCTTGCCGCTGCCCCGAGCGACGGGGCCAGGTCTTGCTTAATGGATTTCTGGCCATAGGAATTTAGCACGTAGCTAGTGGAAAACTAATATGCTTTAGAAGGAGGAGGCAGACGGGCAGTCAGGCAGGCAGGCAGGCAGGCCAGTCTAGGCAGGCAGTCAGGCCTGCGTGACATTTATGGCTTCGTCTGGGCCAACTGTCCAGGCCGTCCATATGTCCACTGTGCTCAGTTGTTCAGTTCTTTCTTTCTTTCTGCTTATTTTTTCACGTGCAAATATGAACAAGATTTATAACGTTTGTGGCTCAGCGACATTTTCCTAGATTTGTGTGTTTGCAGCCGCCTTTTGAAAAGGATTTCACTTTTTCGCTGGAATTTGCTCAAGCATTGCGTTGGCCCCAAAAAGAAGAGAGAGAGACAGCAGGGAGACAGGAGACAGCAGCCTGGGGCCTGGAGCCGTTTAAGTGCCTGTGAACCATGCGATCTTGGCCGGAGTCTAAAAATAAACAAGTTGAATAAGCTGCAGCCCTAGCGCTGGGGGAGATGATCTTTGGAATTCTACTTCTTCCCTCTCTCTCTCTCTCTCTCTGTCTCTGCCTCCCTCTTATGATCTTTGGCTCTCAATTTCCTATGCCCTTTCGCAATTTGCCTCTAAATGCGACTCTAAATGCATATTAAAATATCATTCAACTGTTGGCTTTAGCTGCGTTTTTCTCCACTTTTGATTAAGCATAAGCAACTGCTATGAAACTGGCTTCTTCTTCTATCTTTTTTTTTGCAAAAGCACGATTATCGTATCACTTGGAACGGATGCTGCATGGAGCTGCTGAAAGCGAACTGAAATGTGCAGTCACTGATTATTTAGTATACCCTGTAATGATGATGTGCAGTTATGAGTGTGTTAAATTGTATTGAAGTTGAGGCTTATGTAATGGAGACTTCAATTAGGCTTTGCTTTAATAATAAACTAGATAGAGTAAATATTCTTATTTATATTTGATATAAAGATCATATTACAGAATGACAGAAGTTACGGTCAAACTTATAGGGTATATATATTTATATATTGATTATAGAATTTTCTGCTAATTGTTATCTACATTTTCTATAGGTATCATATTACAGATTCATAACTAATTATAAATTTATGGGTATTAGGTATTATTAAATTTCATTTTCATATATATAAGCAACAAATTTATAGAGTATATTCAATATAAAGATTTCTATTATATATAAATGAGTTTCATATTACAGAAAGCGAGCTTCAGTCCACTTTATAGGGTATATTCGATATAGAGATTGCTTCTATATCTATCTTCTATATATTCAACAAATATATTCTCTAAGCATCTTACCACAGATAGCGTACTTTTATCTTACTAAACAGGGTATATATTAGGTATAGGAGACTTCTTACATATCATATATTCTATATCTACTTTAACATATATATATATTTATATATATAGCTAAATGTATGCATATTCCATATCAATTTCTAGCTCTCAGTCTCAGTTAGTGTATGCACTTAGTCGACGCTAGTTCATTGACTTGTGTTGCATTGTATTTTCGGGGTGTTGGCTGCATCCGCTATTAAAATTGAGTAATACCAAAGAAATATAATAATTATAGCTGAAATTTACATGTGTTTTCACGCAGTTGTTAAATGTTCTGTGAGTGTGTGTGTGTGTGTGTGTGCCCAATGGCCCATGAATTTGAGCTTCCGCTGAAAACACATACATATATATATATATATATATATATAGTTATATATATTATATAAACTTGTGCATAATATCTTATTTAATCACAGGTGTCTTCTGGTATGCTTCAATAAAGACACTAAAAACTGATTTGTTTTGCATTAAATAATCGACGCTAAATTTATTAACAATACAATTTCTCGTTGTTGTTGTTGTTGTTTGTCTCTTATCAGTTGAAATGTGTTTTTAAAGCGCATTTTGCGACACATTGAATACAATTTTTAATAGCAATTGCAAAATGCGTGCCGCAAAGTCCACGTTAAGAGCGCTGATTTGGTTAAACACACGTTTACACAGATACCAACAAGCGGCAACGACATATGGCAATGGGTTTTTAATGACCCAACAGTGGATAAAGTGGTTGAGGTGGTGCTGGTGGTGTTGCTGCTGTTTAACTGGCCTCTGGTCATTTCCCTAAACGTTGCGCCAAATGCGGCGCCAGCCAAAGCGGACAAAAATAAAATGCCGATTAAAATATCAAATGAGTGTGTGTGTGTGTGTGTGTGTGTGGTGTGTGGTGTGTGGTGTGTGTATCTTGTGTGTTGTCTGCCTGTTGCAGACGAGCGTCTAAGCGCCTTAATATAATGCTATCAACAAAACAGCTGGCCAGAGCGAGGTGCGTGCGACAGTCTGTGAAGGCAGCAATCGATTTAGTTGTCGTCGTTGCTGCAGCGATTGCAATCGATGCGGACAAGCGAGACAGAGAGAGAGGGAGAGTGGGAAAGAGATGGTGTGTGTGGGGCAAGACTTTCGCCACATTTGCAAATATATGCGACAACTCTTATAAATCAACTTGCAATGCCTGTCAACACCTTCTGCCTGACCTTTTGCCAACTCTGTTGAGTCGGGCTTAAGGCCTGCTGCTATTTTTAGCCAGCTTACCAAAAAATGCAAGTAAAAATATATGTTCCAAACGGGTGTATATGATTGCATAATACTCTTTTAATATGCATAATGTACTCAATAAGTATATGAACTAACAAGTAAGAACGTTGCAGTCGGGCGCTACCGACTGCGGAATACTCATTCACACCCGCACAGATCACGCCCATTGCCACGCCCACAATTGGTTTGTACACATATAATTTTTGGAAAATCAATAGAGGAGATCAGCAGTAATATCGTCATAAAATTTTGATATTTTCACTGAGAATCGGAAAATCATACAGTTTTTCCCGATTTGCCACGCCCCAGTGGGGCGTATATAGTCGATCTTCATAGGATCATAGCAGTAACCTACGTGCCAAATATGGGCGTTCTAGCTTTAAAACTGTAGAAGATACAGTTTTACCCGATTTGCCACGCCCCCAATGGGCGTACATATATCCGCTATAGCTTATTCATCTTGGGTTATCAACACGAGTATACATTCCAAATTGCAACTCTCTAGCACTTCTAGAAGTAGTGTTTCTGAGATATCGGAAAATGCATTTTCCGATTTGCCACGCCCCTAGTGGGCGTATCGGGAAAATCTTGACACTTTATAATTCGATGGTATACACGAGTATATATTCCAAATTTCAACTCTCTAGCTTCAAAACTGTGCAAATGGTTTGCGTTCATACGGACAGACGGACAGACGGACGGACAGCGTGACGGACATTGCACAAAACCAATATACTCATTTCACTTTGTGAATGAGTATAAAAATGATGATATATGTGCTAAAGATATGAAATAGTCAATTCTATTCTATTTATACTATATTCTGAAGGTAGCTATAGGTTTAGGTACTCAAACTCTTCTTAAAAACCAATATACTCTCTTCATACTCACTGAATTCATACTCATATACGTATAAGAAAAGGAAGAGAAATATCGCGTAATCTTTGGGCAGCCATCGGCGGCTTGCAACTGCGTCTTGTGCATTATGAAATTGTGTCAGCTCTGCCATAAATTGCGCACTTTAAACGGGCCAAGTCCGTCGTCCATGTCCGTGATAGCATCGCCGACTGCGTCGACCGACACCTGAAGCCGTAGACGACAGACGACAGACGACAGACGACAGAATCTGACAAAGGGCCGGGCCGGCAGCCTCGCTGTCTGCCAAAATGTAACCAAAAGCTGGCACTCAAGTCTCCAGTGTCCAACTGTCCCAGCTGTCCCCTGGGCTACTCCAATTGCAAAAAGGTTGCGAAATGCTATGCATTGTTTAGCTCTGTATGTGACAATGCGACATGTAAATTTGTTGCTTGCAGTTTTTACCTTTTTATACTCATTCACAAAGTGAAATGAGTATATTGGTTTTGTGCAATGTCCGTCACGCTGTCCGTCCGTCTGTCCGTCTGTCCGTCTGTCCGTCTGTCCGTCTGTCCGTCTGTCCGTCTGTCCGTCTGTCCGTCTGTCCGTATGAACGCAAACCATTTGCACAGTTTTGAAGCTAGAGAGTTGAAATTTGGAATATATACTCGTGTATACCCTCGAATTATAAAGTGTCAAGATTTTCCCGATACGCCCACTAGGGGCGTGGCAAATCGGAAAATGCATTTGCCCATACCTCAGAAACACTACTTCTAGAAGTGCTAGAGAGTTGCAATTTGGAATATATACTCGTGTTGACAACCCAAGATCAAAAAGCTATGGCGGATATATCTACGCCCATTGGGGGCGTGGCAAATCGGGTAAAACTGTATCTTCTACAGTTTTAAAGCTAAAACGCCCAAATTTGGCACGTAGGTTACTGATACGATCCTATGAAGATCGACCAAAAATCTATATATCCACGCCTACTAGGGGCGTGGCAAATCGGATCTGACTATATAGTGATTTTTCAAATTCTGTAATATTTTGAGCACTATTGATGCTAGAGACTTGAAACTTGGTATATATACTCGGGTTGACAACCCAAGTTGGAAAAAATATGGCGGATATATCTACGCCCATAGGGGGCGTGGCAAACCGCAAAAGTTTGTAGCTCCTACAGTTTTAGAGCTAGAAGCTTCAAAATTGGATGGTAAGTTACTGGTGAGCTCCTCTATCGATGACCCAAAAATAATTTTTACGCCCCTTATGGGGTATGCCCGGCTAAAAAATACCCTGTAATTTTCGCATTTTTTGAGTGTAAGCATCCAAATTTCACACTTACGTTACCCTTCACTACTTCTAAGAACTGGCCAAAAATTATATGTCTACGCCTACTGGGGGCGTGGCAAATCGGGAAAAACTATACGTTTTTCCGATTCTCAGTGAGAAAATCAGAATTATATACAGATATTACTGCTGATCTCATCTATTGATTTCCAAAAAATTATATATGTACAAACCAATTGTGGGCGTGGCAATGGGTGTGATCTGTGGGGGTGTGAATGAGTATCCCGCAGTCGGTAGCGCCCGACTGCAACGTTCTTACTTGTTTTTATTATTTAACTTATTTTTTTATAAAATTTTTTTTAGCTAGTTTTATTGCTGTCCGATTCCGCTGGCTGATTGCTGCAGGCGGGCTTAGTCCCTGGAATCGCTTCATAAAACTGTCAACTCAAATTATGCCATAAATTGATTAAGCAAATCGCAGCAGCTGCTGATCGCAGCTTAAGCGAACAGCATTAAGATTACTACCATAATTCTCTATAACTAACTGAAGCGGAAAGCTTAGATACTTTAAGCCCTCTTCATAGAGCAGTCACAACTTTATTGGGCTAAAGGCATGTGCAAGAAAAAGGCTATAAAAGTTTATGTTTTAAATCAAATTAATTTTAATTTTAAAATTAAATTTTAAACATTTTATTTTTAATTTTAACTTTAATGCATTAAAAATGTATTCATTAATTACTCAATTATATTTAATTTCTTGCCATAATGAAGTGTTCTACTCATATTTGTAGAGTATATAATAGTTGAGCTTAGCTCTAATGCTGGCTAATTAAACGCATGACAATGATAAAATTGAAGTCTTGTGGCCATTTACTAGACATAACTATAAGCTGTTGCCTGTTACCTGTTAGCTGTTAGCTGTTAGCTGTTACCTGTTGCTCGCTGCCTGTTTCGTCCCACGGCTGGCAATTAAGCAAAACTGCAACAAATGTGCTGCTTGCCACCAAAGTGGGTCAGAGATGCGGCCAGCAACAGCAGCAGCAGCAGCAGCAGGAAATGCTGAGATCTTTGTGGCGTCATCAAAGCTCGTCATTGGTTTTCTGCTACCCACGCAATAATCTAGCAAAATGATGGCAAAATTAAATGTACAAATCATGTTTACGAGTTGTCGTCAGCCAGTCAGCCAGTCGCCCAGTCAGACAGACAGACAGACAGACAGATAGACAGTTGAATAACTGAGTGTTCCATCAGTCTATCAGTCTTAGGCAGTCAGTCCAGCTGGCAGTGGGCGTTGTTGCTGCAGCAAACTAATTGTTGTACGTGGCAACTAGCTGCCAGCTATAAGGAAATATATGAAATGAAGAAAAAAATAACAACATTTTAGCCAACTTCACATTGACACCGTTTGCAATTAGAAGAAAAAGTGGCCCGTTGGCTACTGTGCAGGAACTTGAAGTCGGGAGAACTGGGAGACTGGGAACTGGAAGACTGGGAACTGGGCACACCATCTAAGGCTGCCAATGAAGATGATGCTGCGGTTGACTGTCCATGTTAATATGTTGGATTCTAAATAGCTGAAAACCAGTTGCAGTCGATGCCATCTCACTGTGTTGGCCATGTGCTGCTGCTGCTGCTGCTGCTGCTCCGTGTGTGTTGCAAAGTTAATTGCCTGATTTGAGCTAAGACTTTGCCGTGGCAGTCGGCACAGTTTTTGAACCTCGGCACAGAAACTGTGGGCAGCTCTTTATTTTTCCTTGGAGCTGTTAGGCAAATGTGCTAAAAGATTAGACATTCGGATTAGGCACGCATATATAAGTCAGTGAGGAACAGCAAGTATAGACGGGGGCTTATAATGAATGGGAAAATTGAAGAGTGGAGGAAATTGAAAGGCAGGGAAAAGCTGTGCAAGATAAACTGTGAGGAATTCTATGAGGAAAACTTAAGGAAATTGATGAGTGAGGTATTTAGATTGGCAGAAGTCAGTGGAGCAGGAAGAGGGGGTTGAGAAGTGAGTCATAGAGGGAAAGGAATGTGTAAAGAACTTAGAGAAAGGATATACTATAAGAAAAGGGTATTCTAGATTGACTCAACTGCTTTATATATAGCATGAATCGATCTTTCTCGAGGTGAACTAAACTTATCTAAGTCTAAAACTCTTAAGAAAGAACTTAGAAAAGGGTATAAGATGAGTTGGGAGAGGGTGTTCCAGATGGACTACCTCAACGACAACACACTCTTTAACATCTTCTGCTATATATATACATGTATATTACACATAACTTGATCTTTGACTGTGTGGGCTAATATGTGGCCGTGTCTAACGATCGTCACGCGTTGATAGGCCGCATCGGCATCACATAATTTTGTGATATTTGCCATAATTTTGAGTTGCGTTAAATGAAATATGTTGAAGCCAAGCCAGGCCAAGCCAAGCCAAGCTGAGCCAAACCGAGTCGAGCTGATGTATTGAGTTGTTTAGCCCCAGGACACGCAACAACACAGCAACAAGACTTGCAGAGTGAACAGAATGCGGCCATCAGTCAAGGCAACAACTCAAGACATCGACTTCGACTACGAGTTCGAGTTCTTGTCTTGGCTGAGCTGAGTCTGTTGCATAAATAAGTAGGTTGCCTTCGAGTGCGAGTCTGTCCGCTATGTCTGCCTATGGCCTGACATGGGAATTGATATGGCAACGCAACCGACACCGACACCGCCGCCGACGCCGACGACAACAAACATCTGACAAACAGTCAACTGAGCAATTGGCAACGGGGCATTCCTTAGCTTTGCTCATCATTTCTCACAAATGGTTCAATTAATCAAAGAAAACCTTCCACAACTAGCGAATTTAATAACATTATTCGATATCACACACACACACTCATATGATATCTGACAGTTGATATATAAATTATAGATCATGCCAGTCAATAGTCAATAGCTATTTAATGATGCCCCTTGTAAGCCAAGTTGAAGAAAAAATAAACAAAAGCCAGCAAATTGCATAAATCAACAAACGTGGAATGCAGATCAAGATCGACGACTCATGAATTATAAACTGCGATCGCGTCTAGACTAGATCGTAAACAATTGAGTACTATATAGATATATTGAGAGGGAGAGAAAGAATTTTGTTGGGCTTTGAATAATAGATCAGCTAGGGCTTTACTTGTTTGTTCATTAAAATAGATTGTGGGGTTGGAAGTGCTGACTTTTCTTGTCAGGCAGAAGGTCTGAGAGTGTTCTTCCAGCTGGCTAGCTCTAAGTTGTATTATCTGGCATATCTATAAGTCAAGCAAAGCTGTGATTGATTGGCTATATGTGTACAAAGCTTTACATAAAGTTTTCTTTATAGTTCAAATGAATATATAACTATATGCATTGATCTATAAATGAATATTCTAATTGAATTGGGTTTGAGCTCGTGACTTTTAGTGATGTACTCTGAGCTATGTCTAAGCAAAGCAACAGCAACTACAACCTTTTTATATCCATAAACAACCCTAGATATAGTTTTCTATATAGTTCTAGCACACACACACAACTCCACACATATAAATATATATATATATAACATAAAAGTTAAAATAACTATTGAGCATCCTACCATAATGTATTCTCTATTTATTGCAGGCAGCACCACAGAGCTAGCACCGTCGCTGTTGGGTTTTTATGACACGCTGACAAACAGCTTGGCCGTTGGTGCAGCGGCAACGAAGGCTGACAGCAACCAAAGCAGCGGTGAGTCAACGCCTAAGCGCAGCAATAGCAATTGCAGCACCACCAGCAGCACCACCAGCAACAACAGCAGCGACAACCATTCGGGCAGCTATAGTTTAGATGGTGGACCACAAACGCCGCTGGTGGTTGCCGGCCTGCGTGACGATGTGGCTGATGGCGTGCAGCTGAGTCGATTGGTGGTGCAACGGCGTCAGGAGCTGGGCAGCAATCACAGCATCTCATCCACAGCATCCAGCAATCATTCGCGGCGTGGCAACAATATTCGCGTGCTCTCGCCCAATGTTCAGCGGATTATTACACACGCAGATGCGGAGCCCGTGAATGCCGTCGACATCGAAGCGATCCAACAGCAGACACACTTACTGCCCGGACAGCGCAGCCCCACACCCTTGCGTTATGCAAAGGCCACAACCACAGCACCACCCAAATTGAAGCTATCGCATCTGCCGCTATCCAAGACAACGGGCAAGCTATCCACTCAATCGGGCAGCGATCTGGTGTCCACCTTGGATGCGGGCAGCGATTACGCCGGTGGTGCACACAGAAAGGTCACGTCATCTGCGGATGAGGACAAGACACCCACAAACAAAGCAGCACCCGGCACACCCTTTCACTTCGAGGGCAAACCGTTTTCCAAGCTAAAGCTGCAGAGCATCAAATTAAGTGAAATGGAACAGTTGGCGGTGACTAGCATGCAGCTAGCTGCAGCACCACCGCCAGCAGCAGCAAGTACACCGATACCACCGCCCAGGCACAAGGCATTTGTGGTGGCCAGCGAGCCGCTCAGCCCTGAGCCCTATGTGGATACGATTAACTTTGACCTGGTTGCCCAGCACATCGAGAAGTTGACTTTGAGCGATTTGGATCTGGGCGAAAGGGAAGCAGCTGAGCAGCTGGTGGAGGCCATAAACAAGCCGCTGATTGGTAAGCCACTGGTGCGCAGCGTCTCGGCACCGCGCGCCAGCCTGAGCGGCTCCCCTGGCAACTCTCCACTGCAGACATATGCACGGACCAAGCTGAAGAGTCAGAGCGGCAAGGCGAGCACATTGGGTGGCGGCATGCCACTGCGACTGCCCACAGCCGAGCAGCTGGCTGAGCTGGAGGAGGCCAACAAGCTGTCGGCCGAGAGTCTGGACACGTTGACAGACATCAAGCCGAAGTATCCGCCACGTTTAAGTGAGCTAACACGTCTCAACAATCGTCCACTGTCCTCCTCCTCCATTTGCTCCACCTCGTCCAGCTCCAGTTCGGGCTCGGATCAACTGCTCAATGGCAAACTAGCTGCCACCTCGTATTTGGCCAGCGTTGAGAGTTTGGCTGAAAGCGAGAACGAGCTGGGCGATCATCATCATCATCATCATCATCCCTCGCATGCGAATCCTATGAGCGTGCTGGAACGCGCCTGCCTGGAAATTGTGGACTCGGAGCGCAGCTTTGTCGAGGATCTAGGTCAGGTTATCAAAGGGTAAGACACCACCTAATCATAATCCATGTAATCTAAGCTAATCAGTATCTTCCTCTCTTCCTCCAGTTACCTTCTGGACTGGAAGGAACGCGCTTGCCTGCGCTCAGACGAATTGCAAATACTCTTTGCCAACATTGAAGAGATTTACGAATTTAATTCGTTGCTGTTGCAACAGCTTATCAACTCGGGCTTGGATCCTGGACGAATAGCGAAATGTTTTATAAACTTACGTGAACGCTTTAATGTGTACACAACCTACTGGTGAGTCAAGGAATAGAAATCTAGCTTCTTGATAGAGTCAACAGCAAGTTTTATTAATCAGCTAATCAGTTTGAAACTGGGAAGATTCTTGTTTTCTGTCACCTGAGCTCAGGGCATCTTAAAGCTTGTACCTTGCCATAAGAACTGGAATCCCTAGTTCTATTTCCTTTTATACCTTATACACCCATTGTCAACTTTCAACACATTTAACTCCTCTCATTTACTCCCACTCTCTACCCCCTCTGTGCTCATCTGGCACACTTCTTGACTTCTCACCCCTTTTTGGATTACATTGTATAATTAGAGTTATATAGTCCAGCTCTTTCTCTGCGCTCCTCTTTTTCTTTCTCTCCCTCTCTATTCTGACTTATTCTTAGATTTTATTATTTTGTAAACAAGTCTTCAAGTTATTTCCCCAAGCGCTTGGCGTGTTTGCCAAATCTCAGATAGTCTGGCCAAGAACGGTTAACTGGACTGGCCAAAAAAACAAAAAAAAAACTGATCTCGATTGCAGTTGAGACACGAACATTGACTTTGACTGGAGCTTTGGCAGTCCGAGCACGCCATGCTCGCTTTATTCGATGTTCCATTTAGGCGCTGACATTTGGCTCTGGCTCTGGCTCTGACTCTGGCTCTGCCTGAGGCTTTGGCTTCTCTTTCGTTTTCTGTCAATTTGGCCGCCGTTTGATTTGTCGCCCCGACTGACAGCTGGGCATATATCATGTGTGCAACTCCTCCAACAAGCTGATTTTAAATTCAAATTTCTTGATGTTTGGCCTGATGAAGAGCTCAAAGTCGTATTCATAAATCAGCTGCTATATGTTCACATATATCTATATATATATATTTCGTCTTTTGTCTTATAGCACAAGCTACCCGGAAGCCATCTCGCTGTTGACCAAACTGCTGCAGGCGAAGCACACAAATTCGTTGCTGGCCTCCACGCAGAAGCTGCTGCAACATCGCCTGCCCCTCGGCTCCTATTTGCTGAAACCGGTGCAACGCATACTCAAGTACCATCTGCTGCTGGACGTAAGTAGAGACCGAGACAGAGACTGAGTAGACTCGCCTTGAACAATCCCATCTCCAACTTTCAGAGCCTGCGCAAGCACTGTGATGTGAAGGAGGTAGCTGAGGCGTATGCCATAATGCGACAGGTAGCGCATCATATAGACCAGGTGAAGCGTCAGCAGGAGCAACAGAGTCGTGTCAAGGAGCTGTCCGGCATACTCGACGGCTGGATGGGACCAGGTGAGTTAGTTTCTAGCTGTCTGTAGTCAGCCAGACATTAACCAGAATCATTCTCTCAATGACTCTGCAGATCTGAGCGTGCTGCGTGAACTGAGGCACGAGGGCTTGCTCATGGAACAGCACAACAAGCCGCGTCAGGTGCTGCTCTTCGAGACGATGCTGATCATTACCAAGCAAAAGGAGGACGGTCGTCTGCAGTTCAAGAGCCTCATAACCGTAAATAGAACCCTAAAAACCGACCCAAATCGAAACACTCACTCACACTTCTCCCTCTCTTTCTATCTCTCTCTGTATAGCAAAAAAATCTAATGCTGAGCGAACATTTGCCCGGTGAGCCGACCAGCTTCTATGTCATACCCTTCGATGAGCCGCGCAATCAAATCAAGTTGACGGCCAGAAATCGTGACCAGAAGCGCATCTGGACGCAGCACATTAAAGGTGTTATGCTCGAGGAGCTGGATATACCCACTCGTGCCAAGGAACTCGTCTACCAGCTGGGCAACGAGGAAGGTGAGCCTCAGCCGCTGTCTGTCTTAAGCAGCCCATCAACTCTCGTCTTTGTTTTTGTTTTTGTCTTTGCATAGCCGCTACCTGTGTGTCTTTAATGTTTGTCTTTCTATGTTGTTGTCGTTGTCGTTGTTGTCACTGTTTGCTTGTTATACTCATTCACAAAGTGAAATGAGTATATTGGTTTTGTGCAATGTCCGTCACGCTGTCCGTCCGTCTGTCCGTCTGTCCGTCTGTCCGTCTGTCCGTCTGTCCGTATGAACGCAAACCATTTGCACAGTTTTGAAGCTAGAGAGTTGAAATTTGGAATATATACTCGTGTATACCCTCGAATTATAAAGTGTCAAGATTTTCCCGATACGCCCACTAGGGGCGTGGCAAATCGGAAAATGCATTTGCCCATACCTCAGAAACACTACTTCTAGAAGTGCTAGAGAGTTGCAATTTGGAATATATACTCGTGTTGACAACCCAAGATCAAAAAGCTATGGCGGATATATCTACGCCCATTGGGGGCGTGGCAAATCGGGTAAAACTGTATCTTCTACAGTTTTAAAGCTAAAACGCCCAAATTTGGCACGTAGGTTACTGATACGATCCTATGAAGATCGACCAAAAATCTATATATCCACGCCTACTAGGGGCGTGGCAAATCGGATCTGACTATATAGTGATTTTTCAAATTCTGTAATATTTTGAGCACTATTGATGCTAGAGACTTGAAACTTGGTATATATACTCGGGTTGACAACCCAAGTTGGAAAAGATATGGCGGATATATCTACGCCCATAGGGGGCGTGGCAAACCGCAAAAGTTTGTAGCTCCTACAGTTTTAAAGCTAGAAGCTTCAAAATTGGATGGTAAGTTACTGGTGAGCTCCTCTATCGATGCGCCAAAAATAAATTTTACGCCCCTTATGGGGTATGCCCGGCTAAAAAATACCCTGTAATTTTCGCATTTTTTGAGTGTAAGCATCCAAATTTCACACTTACGTTACCCTTCACTACTTCTAAGAACTGGCCAAAAATTATATGTCTACGCCTACTGGGGGCGTGGCAAATCGGGAAAAACTATACGTTTTTCCGATTCTCAGTGAGAAAATCAGAATTATATACAGATATTACTGCTGATCTCCTCTATTGATTTCCAAAAAATTATATATGTACAAACCAATTGTGGGCGTGGCAATGGGCGTGATCTGTGGGGGTGTGAATGAGTATCCCGCAGTCGGTAGCGCCCGACTGCAACGTTCTTACTTGTTTTTATTATACTCATTCACAAAGTGAAATGAGTATATTGGTTTTGTGCAATGTCCGTCACGCTGTCCGTCCGTCTGTCCGTCTGTCCGTCTGTCCGTCTGTCCGTATGAACGCAAACCATTTGCACAGTTTTGAAGCTAGAGAGTTGAAATTTGGAATATATACTCGTGTATACCCTCGAATTATAAAGTGTCAAGATTTTCCCGATACGCCCACTAGGGGCGTGGCAAATCGGAAAATGCATTTGCCCATACCTCAGAAACACTACTTCTAGAAGTGCTAGAGAGTTGCAATTTGGAATATATACTCGTGTTGACAACCCAAGATGAAAAAGCTATGGCGGATATATCTACGCCCATTGGGGGCGTGGCAAATCGGGTAAAACTGTATCTTCTACAGTTTTAAAGCTAGAACGCCCAAATTTGGCACGTAGGTTACTGATACGATCCTATGAAGATCGACCAAAAATCTATATATCCACGCCTACTAGGGGCGTGGCAAATCGGATCTGACTATATAGCGATTTTTCAAATTCTGTAATATTTTGAGCACTATTGATGCTAGAGACTTGAAACTTGGTATATATACTCGGGTTGACAACCCAAGTTGGAAAAGATATGGCGGATATATCTACGCCCATAGGGGGCGTGGCAAACCGCAAAAGTTTGTAGCTCCTACAGTTTTAGAGCTAGAAGCTTCAAAATTGGATGGTAAGTTACTGGTGAGCTCCTCTATCGATGCGCCAAAAATAAATTTTACGCCCCTTATGGGGTATGCCCGGCTAAAAAATACCCTGTAATTTTCGCATTTTTTGAGTGTAAGCATCCAAATTTCACACTTACGTTACCCTTCACTACTTCTAAGAACTGGCCAAAAATTATATGTCTACGCCTACTGGGGGCGTGGCAAATCGGGAAAAACTATACGTTTTTCCGATTCTCAGTGAGAAAATCAGAATTATATACAGATATTACTGCTGATCTCCTCTATTGATTTCCAAAAAATTATATATGTACAAACCAATTGTGGGCGTGGCAATGGGCGTGATCTGTGGGGGTGTGAATGAGTATCCCGCAGTCGGTAGCGCCCGACTGCAACGTTCTTACTTGTTTTTTACTTCTTTTTTTTTGCAATATTTTATGGCAAGCTATGATGATGTAGTGTAGTTACAGTTATGCGGGCACACGTGCAACTGCACTGCTAAAAAAAGTTACTGAAGTGCCACGCTAAGCTTTCAAAGCTCATTAAATACACTGGCAAAAAAGGCTTGGAATGATTTACGACTAACTCCTGAGGAGCTCCTAGAGATCCTACAACTTTTTTTAGCAGGAAATATGAACAAAGCTACGAAAGCTTACTGAAACTGTCGAATAAAAGTGATTTATTCAACTTGAAAGCTCTCTGATCTATGAGTAAAAGCTCCCTCACATATACAAGGTGTTGTAGTCAAAGCTCGTACATTAAGAAAGCCTCTTAAAACTTCTTCATGTCTTCATATACATTACAAAACCAAAGTTAATAATATAATATATAGAATCGATTGTCTTAAAAAGCTTTAACTCTTACTTAAAGCTCAATGTCAAAGCTCTCAATTGAAGCAATTAGTTTTAAGAGCTTTCGCTCTGTCTTTTCAAGAATTAGTGAGTTTTGTTGCAGTGTAGCTGCACTTCACATGCCTCTTCAGCCTACTCTACCTGGGCCTCAACTCAAGTGACATAACCACGTCTTAAAATACTTTTCAGTTAGTTCATTTTTTCGCTAAGCTCCTTTTATGTGGCTAAAAATCGTGCCACATCTGACTCTCTCAAGTTGATTTATGTCTGTGTCTGTGTGTGTGTGAGTGTGCTTATATCTCTCAGATGTTTGCACATTTTAATTGCACATGCTTTGTGCGCAACTGTACTTGCCATCGAATTTATGACGCCTGCATAATGTTATATAATTGGTTTATGGTTCCCATTTGACTAACTAATACAAATGTTTATTGGTGTAACTCTTCATTTAACTTTAGTATATTAATCTCTCTTAACTATTATCTATATATATACATACTCTATATATACTCTTATATTTTTGCTATATGTTTACCGTTGTAGTACTACCAGTGACGCAATTTAAAACTAAACCACCCAAACTAAACAAGAAAAGAAAACTTTAATTAGTTTCTAAGGCGTTCCCTAAGGCTAAACACCAGAGACTGAATAACTAAGCGCTACTTTCGTCTATAACCCAAATCCCCAAAAAAAAAACAAAACTAAAATTTAATTAAAATATAATTTCTAGTAAATACTTAACTTTTAACTGCCAATTGTTATCGTTATCGTTAAACTGTAATCGTAATCGTAATCGTAATTAGTTAAAAATTTCTGGTATTTGCGGCGCGCTGACGTAGTCTTATTAATCTGACATATCCGGTCGCTGCCTAGTAAGTATTTCGAGTTATCAATTTACAAACGTTTTTCTTCCTCTTAACTTGGCTTGTGAAACTCTATTCTAATTGGCTTCTATCTGCTCCACTGGTCTTACGTCCAGCATGTACGCATTCCTAACCACATTAACTATGATTCAGCATGCACACACTACACTACTAACACTGATATCGCCTAGAATACATCAGCTCAAAAGGACACTGAAGCTTTTAGATGGCACTGAAAATTATGACTATTGCGGCACTCTAAAGCTTTTTACTTTAAACTCACAGTTAGCATAAGATAGAGCTTCAATTTGTTATTTACTCAAGCACTTAAAGTTGGGATTAATCCTTTGTGAGAAAGCTTTGTAGAAGCTAGTGAAAAGTTAACTGGCTTTAGTTTTAATAAATTTGAATATGAAAACTTCTACTCAATTAATTCATCTGAAAAGCTCTTCCACTTAAAAGCTCCTCAATATTGCTCGTTACAGTTCATCCTTAAGCAAAGAACATGACTTAGAGCTTAAGATTAATCAGATAGACAAATTAGAACCCAAAAGTTGATTGATACTTATCATTTATTATTATATATTAAAAAGCTTTCTTAATCTAGTCGAGTGCCATTTGAAGCGAGTGTCCTTGACTCAATATACCCCATTAAGTATATCTGTCTATGCATGCTTGTGGGAATGGTTATGGCTCGTTGTTGATGCAGTTGCTCTGGTTTGCTAGCGCTTAGAAAACGTTGCTGGTTCGTCCTTCGACCTTGTTCATACTCTCATTTCAGCGTCTGCTTGCCTTGCCTCGCCTTGACTCGCATGTCTAAGTGCCAGAGACTAATTCTTACATGATTTCTTTTGTGATTTGGTTAGATCGCACGCCCGATCGCAGCACCTGGAAGTGGAGCCTGAACTCGAGCAGCAATTCGACTCCCACGTATTTGGAGAGACGCAACGCTTGTCGTCGCAGTGAAATACGTTTGCGGAATTCCAAGTTCAAGCGCAAGACGCTAACCAATTCCAGTTCGTTTGATAGCTTCAATGAATCACTGGAACAGCCCTCGCCGGAGCAGGCAACAGCAGAGGGTGCAGCCGTTAAGCCAGCCAAGCCGCTTTCTCGCAACAATAGCTTGGACGACACTGCGCTACAGAAACTGGCCGCAGCTGTTCGCTATCGTAGCAAGCGCGACTTCAAGTCCAGCGCCAGCAAGGAGCACTGCAAGTGCGAGCCACAGCAGCAGGATCAGGAGCAGTGCGTGTGCATATTGCGGGATCAACGCAGTCGCACCAAGTCCCAGAGTCCTGTCTTTAGCTACAAGGCGCTCAAGGAGCGCAGCAAGTCGGTGCCGCGCATCAGTGGCTTCAGCCTGGACGAGCAGCAGCAGAGGGAAGCAGACGATGATAGCGCCGCCTCGCTGCGTGGCAGCAAACCCGATCTCAGCGAGCGCAAGGTCAAGGGCAAGGACTTCTTCGAGGTGAAGCAATACAACCACAAGACCATGCCTAAGCGCATTGCCACGCTGAAGAAGCAACGTGGCAGCAGCAGCAGCAGCGGCAGCAGTGGCAGTCGCAAGGAGAGCTGCTCCACGTTCTACATGGATCTCAGTGAGTTCGATAGCACGGCCGTGCTGAAGATTACCGAGTCCACCGAGGATCTTGAGCTGGCCGAAGAGGCGCAGGAGACCAAGGCGGAACAGTATTATGCCAGCCAGTTGGACACGCAGCCAACGCCAGCTGAGAAGTCGAAGCGTGATGCAGAGATCGTCTTGGATCTGCTGAAGAACAACAAGGAGTTCGAGCGCATCTACAACAAAAACAAACAGCAGAAGCAGCGGCGCGATAGCAGCCAGGCGACAACGCCCCTAAGTCCCAGTCCCGAGCAGGCGCCGCCTTTGCCGCCACGTCCGCCATCGCGGTCGCCGCCGCCGCTAGAGGCGGAGCAGCTGCAGCAGGAGCAGGAACAGGAGGAGGAGCCCATATACGAGACACTGCTGCGCAATGTGCATGTGCCCTATAAATTCTCACCTGTGCTGGGTCGCGCCAAGTCCGTGCAGTATTTCAAGAAGCGAACGCCCGCCCCACGACCCGAATCGGACTATGTAACGCTCGTATATTCGCCGGACGGCGTGCTGCAGCGCGTGGGCGAGGATACAGTGCAGCAGCAGGAGCAGCGTGATAGCACTGGCTCGGAATCCAGTTCGGGCTCCACTGTAAAGCGCGACAGCCAAACGACTGTCATCAATCTGAGCCTGGAGTCGACCAACTCTGAGCCAGATCAGATCGATGCGCTTTACTCGCGTCCCATACCAAAGAACCTAGTGAAGCGTCTGCTCAATGGCAATGGCGGGTCGAATGGCCAAAACGTTAGCCACTCGGAGATCTCGCTGCTGCCGCGTGCTCTCAAGTCCATCGACAATCTGAGCATGGCCTTTGGACGCACGCCGAATCGTCCGCCCGAGCGTCGCGTTTCCGATGTCAGCGAAATGTGCCGCCAAAGCATTTTGCATCGCCAGGGCAGCGAGGCAGTGGGCGAGCGCATGGCCCACGTCGACTATGCCGATCCGAAGACGCTGTTCAGCATCATTGCCAGCTCGGAGGCGTCGCTGCAGCGCGACTCGGTCTTCTCGCTGACCTCCTCCTCGTGCACCTCCAGCGACAGCATGTGCGATCAGCAGCGCAAACGCTCAGCTGCCGAGCTGCCTGCATCTGGCTTTGAGTATGAGCAGCATGTGGAGGACAGCTTGGAGAATGATTTCCGCGACTCGGCCATTTACAGTGACGACAACAACGAGAAGCGCAGCAATGACTACGATGTGAAGCGGCCACGCAGTCCACCACCTCCGCCGCCTGCAAATGGCTGCGAGCGTCATCCCTCGCCGCCACAGATAGCGCCGAAGCCAACAAAAACAACGCTGCAGGAACTGCTGGGACAGCATCATCCCAGTGTGGTGCTCTGTCCAGCGCATCTCAGCCAGGCGGCATCGCGCAGCTGGGTGCTCCAGCAAATTGAGAACTTCAACAAGTAAAAACCAGTTGAGAGCAATTCCTTTGTCCATTGCCATAGAAATGCATCTTGTTTGTATTTTTTACTATGATTATTATTAAATATTAAATATTAATTACTGTATATATGCAAATACCAGCCCAAATTGTAAGAGTTGTAGATTATTTATGCAATGTATAAGTATAATTCTAAGATGATTCGTGCGAGTCCATTAATGTTTGTATGTTTATGCCGCGATACTCCTGTTATGTGACTATAAGGCGGTTAAATCATGTTTTAGGATTTGATAAGATTTATGTGTGTTTTAGCAAACGTAAAAGTCTATATAAATCAATTGCAATACATAATGTTATTTATGAGCATCGTACCAGCTAAAAATATAATAAAATAAAATATAAATATATTTTCAAATAACTATTCTAACGATTGAAATTTTCAGTTGCTGAAAAACCCTCGTCTAAAAGTGTTGCATACTTTTGTGCTGTGCATATTTTTACATATTGAAAATTATCAGTGCATACTTTTAGGCATGTCAATAAAATGGAATTGCTGAAGCTAAACAATTATAATGTAGCATACTTTTGTGCTGGGTCACATATTTAAGATTTTAATATTTTGCTGCATACTTTTGGGCTTGAATATAAAAACTGCAGGCCACTAAAATTTCAAATTGAAACTCATTTAGCCGCGTTATAGCCATAAATAGTTTTATAAATATACATAGCTAAATTACATTAAATAAGCAACAGTTTTGTTACGTAAAAGTTTTCTAAATATACAATAAATTTTAAATATATAAAATAGGCAAAAATAGTAATTCATTGCATACCCGCAAGGGTTGGCCACAACACCAGCAGATATAGCGGCGAGTAGACGAAACTAAATTGCAGAAAAGTTCCAGCCAAACAGCAGCAACGGCAGGTAGACGAAACTCAGCACGCTAAAATTTCATTGCATATTCGCAAGGGGCAATATGGGAGCAACTAAAACTAAGTGCGATTTAAATGAATAATCCTGAAAATCCTTGGATGCCAGTCGATAGTCCTGTGTAATGCGAGTTATATCCTCTCAGGATCCTCAAGGAAATGGCCAACTTATAGACAGTGAATATATGTACTTTTGCATGGAAAAACCGGCTATATCCTGGCCATATCCTTGTACAGGACGTAAGGACATGGTACTCTCGAATCGTAAGGCTCATCCCCATCGATTCGCATCAAAACATTATGAGGTCATCTAAGAATCCAAGACTTGTCATATTTCTGCTTCAAGCTGGCCTGGTGGCCAAAGGAAATCACCCAAAACACACAAAATCGCTGATAAATCGATAACCGCGAGGATGATTTGGATGTCCTTTGGCCAGTTGATAGTCCTCATGACCCCACATTGCTTAACATCTTGCTCGACAGGATACGCAAGGATACGCACGAGCTGTAAGCGTTTTTCTCTGCACAATAAAGTCCTTATAACTCAGCTGTTTAAAGGACTACTGTCCTTTTGTTCATTAATTCTTTATCAGTGGATTTAGGACTTTATCCGTTCCAAAGGACAGCCCGATAGTTCTGCAAATAGCCAAGTTAAGGTGCGTCTTGACCAGTTTTCGACCAAACCCCTTGCAAAAATTTGAGGTAAAATTTTTGGTGGAATCCTGGAAATCCTTGGATGCCAATCGATAGTCCTGCCTCTCGCGAGCTCAGAAAAGTATGTCCTTTTGATATCCTTAAGGATATGGCTGAGTTATGGCAACATAAAAAATGTCCCGTTTTAGGAAAATAGCTCTAACTTATTTACTAGAGATATATCATTAGAGACACAGACAAGATTTAAGTACGGCAAGAACTGCAGTAGCAATACACAAATTTATAGATTTTAATAAATACATATATTTATATGCATTTACACACTTGCCCGCAGTTGAACTGATAAGACAGATGCAGTGCTACTGTTCCGTGCTTACAGATTGCGCCGCTGTTTGTAACTAATGATGTGATTCTGATTGAAAATGTATATATGTAAATATAACAATTATAATATATATTTTATGTGATATAAATATAAAAATGAGCTAAACCTTAAGCTCATTCCGTTTCGCTTGGTGCTATTGCATTTACTGGCGTCATCTATCGGCAATGGCTGGAAACAGCGGCTTAATGCAACGGCTAGCTGCGCCGTCTAACGCTGAGCAGTTTTTCTAAATACTCAACTTTTTAAAATATGTGCGAATTATTTATGTGAGATGTGAAGTGAAAAAAGCTAAATTTGTGTATTTTGTTTCAGTACTATTAGAAACAGATAATCTTAATAAAAATATATGTCAAGGCTTTATAAGTCTCTCTCTGCATCAGTATCTCACTTTAAATTGTCAACAAAAAGTCGAGTTGCTCAAAAATAAACAAATATTAAATAAACAAATAAATAAAATTTGCAATCTCTTTTTATTTTTTTTTTTATACCCTGAACCCATTGAAAATGGGAAAACAGGGTATAATGGTTTATGTATGTAACAGGCAGAAAGAGGCGTGGCAGATCCTATAAAGTATATATATTCTTGATCAGCTCGACAAACTGAGTCGATATAGCCATGTCCGTCTGTCCGTCCGTCCGTATGTGTGAACGCGTCGATCTCAGAGTATGCGTGTGTGTATGTGTGTGTGAATGTGTTGCGTGTATTTTAAATAAGTATAAAATGTTTGGAATATCGGCTCATCCGCAGGGTTCAGGGGATCTCCTAGTCGGGTACCACCGACTAGAGCTTTCTTACTTGTTTTTATTAATATTTTGAAAATTTGTTTGTTTACTTTGTTTAATAATTTACCATCTGAAAAGCATGAAACAAATCGATCTTTAGTTAAAGACTGATAGACATCAGCGCGTCGTTGTCAAGGGCCACAAATCAGCAATCAATTTAAAATTTACAATAGTTTTACTGTAAGTGTGGCGACTGAGAAGAGAAGCCCAAAATTAAATGTCTAACAAAATCGTTAAACAATGCTTAGATGGTAGTCTTGTTTAAACTAAAAACTATAACTAAGCTAAGTGATTCCTATAAAGAAATGACAAGCTGCAATATGATAAGAACAGAGCAAAAGTTGTTAAGTTTTACGTTTTGTTAAAGAAAGTACATCTGATGGCAATTTTGATATTATTAAAATAACTTCTCTAAAAAACATTAAGTCTTTTGGTAACTAGGCAATTTTTATATATTTTAACAAAGTGTTTTGCATCAGAACATGTTACTCACCATTATCCTAAAGTCGAAAATATATTACATTATATTAACTTAATTTAAATGAATATCAGCATTGATATTAACAGTGTCTTAAAATTCACTTAAATGTTCTATGGTCTTAGGTCGCTATTATTGTATGCATTATTGTTATCATATACATACATATGTATATGTATGTTACAGCTTTATAATAACATTATTATCAATAACATTAATATAATTTTCAACATAAAAACAGAACCAATATATAATATAATATAATATAAATAAAAATTTAACAAGTAAGAAAGCTCTAGTCGGTGGTACCCGACTACGAGATCCCCTGAACCCTGCGATGAGCCGATATTCCAAACATTCTGTGCTTATTAACAAGAAGCAACACATGTACACACACACACACACATACTCACGCACGCATAAGCGAGCGCTATGCTGACTGCGCAGTTTACGCAGCGACTGCGCTCGGGCTGCAGTAAGAGCAGTATTATGGAAAGTTAATTGTTGAATAAGTTCCTTTGTAGATGGACTTGCTTAATCAAACTTTCAGAGCGTGATTATGTCATTCACATATGTGTATGTGCCGAAGCACAAGTCTCTAGCACTTGAAATACGTTTTTTGCAAATTTGGGGCGAAAGGGGCGTGGCATCCAAAATTTAACAAAAATCAAAATTGTATAAAACACACATGGAACCAAATACAAAATAAGGAGTCTCTAGCTATAAAGATGTAGGAGATATAATTTAATTACTGTATTTCGATTTCGTTTTTAATCGATAACATTAAAACGATAAAAGTTATCGAATTTTTAAAACAAACTCGATCTGCGCGTGCTATACACGAACCTACATAAAAAATTTCAAGTCTCTAGCTCTTATAGATTCTGAGATCGACGCGTTCAAACATACGGACAGACGGACAGACGGACAGACGGACAGACGGACAGACGGACGGACGGACGGACGGACAGACGGACAGGGCTAAATCAACTCAGCTCGTCGCCCTGATCAAGAATATATATACTTTATGGGGTCTGCCACGCCTCCTTCTGCCTGTTACATACATTTTAACAAAACCATTATACCCTGTTTTCCCATTTTCAATGGGTTCAGGGTATAAAAAAACAAGTAAGAAAGCTCTAGTCGGTGGTACCCGACTACGAGATCCCCTGAACCCTGCGATGAGCCGATATTCCAAACATTCTGTGCTTATTAACAAGAAGCAACACATGTACACACACACACACACATACTCACGCACGCATAAGCGAGCGCTCTGCTGACTGCGCAGTTTACGCAGCGACTGCGCTCGGGCTGCAGTAAGAGCAGTATTATGGAAAGTTAATTGTTGAATAAGTTCCTTTGTAGATGGACTTGCTTAATCAAACTCTCAGAGCGTGATTATGTCATTCATATATATGTATGTGCCGAAGCACAAGTCTCTAGCACTTGAAATACGTTTTTTGCAAATTTGGGGCGAAAGGGGCGTGGCATCCAAAATTTAACAAAAATCAAAATTGTATAAAACACACATGCAACTAAATACAAAATAAGGAGTCTCTAGCTATAAAGATGTAGGAGATATAATTTAATTACTGTATTTCGATTTCGTTTTTAATCGATAACATTAAAACGATAAAAGTTATCGAATTTTTGAAACAAACTCGATCTGCGCGTGCTATACACGAACCTACATAAAAAATTTCAAGTCTCTAGCTCTTATAGATTCTGAGATCGACGCGTTCAAACATACGGACAGACGGACAGACGGACAGACGGACAGACGGACGGACGGACGGACGGACAGACGGACAGGGCTAAATCAACTCAGCTCGTCGCCCTGATCAAGAATATATATACTTTATGGGGTCTGCCACGCCTCCTTCTGCCTGTTACATACATTTTAACAAAACCATTATACCCTGTTTTCCCATTTTCAATGGGTTCAGGGTATAAAAACCAACAAAAACTTAATGATCATAAACACTTAGATCATTATATTATGACTACAATTATTTTAATTTAAACAATTGCTTAAAACTACAACAATTCCACTTAATATATTTAACATATTCTTAACTATTAAAATTTAATATAAAATATAAAATATAAAAAAACAAAAAAAAACAAGTAAGAAAGCTCTAGTCGGTGGTACCCGACTAGGAGATCCCCTGAACCCTACGATGAGCCGATATTCCAAACATTTTATGCTTATTTAACATATATATACAAGCAACACATGCACACATACACACACACACATACGCACGCACTCATAAGCGAGCGCTCTGCTGACTGCGCAGTTTACGCAGCGACTGCGCTCGGGCTGCAGTAAGAGCGATATTATGGGTAGTTAATTGTTGAATAAGTTCCTTTGTATATGGACTTTCTGAATCAAACTTTCAGAGCATGATAATGTCATTCATATGTGTGTATTTGCCGAAGCACAAGTCTCTAGCACTTGAAATACGTTTTTTTCAAATTTGGGGCGAAGGGGGCGTGGCATCTAAAATATAACAAAAACCAAAATTGTATAAAATCCACATGCAACTATATACAAAATAAAGAGTCTCTAGCTTGAAAGATGCGCGAGACATAATTTTATAACAGGTTTTCGATTTCGTTTTTAATCGATAACATTAAAACGATCAAAGTTATCGATTTTTTGAAACAAACTTGATATGCGCGTGCTATACAGGAACCTCCATAAAAAATTTCAAGTCTCTAGCTCTTATAGATTCGGAGATCCACGCGTTCATACATACGGACAGACGGACAGACGGACAGACGGACAGACGGACAGACGGACAGACAGACAGACAGACAGACGGACAGGGCTAAATCAACTCAGCTCGTCGCCCTGATCAAGAATATATATACTTTATGGGGTCTGCCACGCCTCCTTCTGCCTGTTACATACATTTTAACAAAACCATTATACCCTGTTTTCCCATTTTCAATGGGTTCAGGGTATAAAAAGCACCAAAAAAAAACCAAAAAAAAGCACAAAAAAAAAAAAAACAGCACCAAAAAAAAAAACAAAAAAAAAAACAAAAAAAAAAACAAAAAAAACACCAAAAAAAAAAACAAAAAACAACAAAAAAAAAAGAATTAAAAAAACATACCCTGATTTCCCATTTTCAATAAGTTAAGGGAACAAAAAAAAAAAAAAAACAAAAAAACACCGTGATTTCCCATTTTCAATAAGTTAAGGGGACAAAAAAAAAAAAAAAAAACAAAAAAAAAAAACAAAAAACACCAAAAAAAAAAAGCACCAAAAAAAAAAACTTACTGATCATAAACACTTACATCATTATATTATAACTACAATTATTTAAACAATTGCTTTAAACTATGCTTATAATTATTACAATTCCACTTAATATACTTAACGTATTCTTAACATTTAAATACTTACCACATTCTGAAGAAGTGGTGGATCACTGCACTTTACTTTATATCACTTCACTTTACTGCACTGCACTGCACGACTGACCACCAGCAGGCCACAAAGACGACTGAAATTCCGCAGAAACAGGCGCCCTTTATATAGGACAAAACTCCCGCGCAAAGCACCCGCGCAAAAGAATTTGATCTTACTCGATGTAAACACTAACAGAATGCTGCTGCTAACATTTACAGACTAGTGCAGCAGCAGCATCGATGTAATCACTAACAGAATGCTGCTGCTAACATTTACAGACTGGTCGAGCAGCAGCATCGATGTAAATGCTAACAGAATGCTGCTGCTAACATTTACAGACTGGTGGTGCAGCAGCATTCTGTTAGTGTTTACATCGAGTAAGCTCAAATTCTTGCTAGAGCAGAAGTTTCATTCTCTTAGTTTTCGCTCAACATTCGAGTGAAAAAAAAGTAACTCAGATCAAACCTCCATGAGCTGCACTCCGTTTTGCGCGGGACGTAGTTTTCGCTCAATGTTCGAATGAAAAAACGACTGAGATCAAACCTCTATAAGTCGAACTCCGTTTTGCGCGGGTCCTTTGCGCGGGAGTTTTGTCCTATATAAAGGGCGCCTGTTTCTGCGGAATTTCAGTCGTCTTTGTGGCCTGCTGGTGGTCAGTCGTGCAGTGCAGTGCAGTAAAGTGAAGTGATATAAAGTAAAGTGCAGTGATCCACCACTTCTTCAGAATGTGGTAAGTATTTAAATGTTAAGAATACGTTAAGTATATTAAGTGGAATTGTAATAATTATAAGCATAGTTTTAAGCAATTGTTTAAATAATTGTAGTTATAATATAATGATCTAAGTGTTTATGATCAATAAGTTTTTTTTTTGGTGTTTTTGTTGTTTTTTTTTTTTTTTTTTTTTTTTTTTTTTTGTTTTTTTTTTTGTTTTTTTTGTTTTTTTTTTGTTTTTTTTTTTTGTTTATTTTTTTGGTATTTTTTTGGTATTTTTTTTTGTTTTTTTTAGTGCTTTTTTGTGTTTATGTTCCCTTAAGTTATTGAAAATGGGAAATCAGGGTGTTTTTTTTGTTTTTTTTTGTTTTTTTTTGTTTTTTTTTTGTTTTTTATACCCTGAACCCATTGAAAATGGGAAAACAGGGTATAATGGTTTTGTTAAAATGTATGTAACAGGCAGAAGGAGGCGTGGCAGACCCCATAAAGTATATATATTCTTGATCAGGGCGACGAGCTGAGTTGATTTAGCCCTGTCCGTCTGTCCGTCCGTCCGTCCGTCCGTCTGTCCGTCTGTCCGTCTGTCCGTCTGTCCGTCTGTCCGTATGTTTGAACGCGTCGATCTCAGAATCTATAAGAGCTAGAGACTTGAAATTTTTTATGTAGGTTCGTGTATAGCACGCGCAGATCGAGTTTGTTTTAAAAATTCGATAACTTTTATCGTTTTAATGTTATCGATTAAAAACGAAATCGAAATACAGTAATTAAATTATATCTCCTACATCTTTATAGCTAGAGACTCCTTATTTTGTATTTGGTTCCATGTGTGTTTTATACAATTTTGATTTTTGTTAAATTTTGGATGCCACGCCCCTTTCGCCCCAAATTTGCAAAAAACGTATTTCAAGTGCTAGAGACTTGTGCTTCGGCACATACACATATGTGAATGACATAATCACGCTCTGAAAGTTTGATTAAGCAAGTCCATCTACAAAGGAACTTATTCAACAATTAACTTTCCATAATACTGCTCTTACTGCAGCCCGAGCGCAGTCGCTGCGTAAACTGCGCAGTCAGCATAGCGCTCGCTTATGCGTGCGTGAGTATGTGTGTGTGTGTGTGTACATGTGTTGCTTCTTGTTAATAAGCACAGAATGTTTGGAATATCGGCTCATCGCAGGGTTCAGGGGATCTCGTAGTCGGGTACCACCGACTAGAGCTTTCTTACTTGTTTTTGTTTTTTTTTGTTTTTTTTTGTTTTTTTTTGTTTTTTTTTGTTTTTTTTTGTTTTTTTTTGTTTTTTTTTGTTTTTTTTTTTGTTTTTTTTTTGTTTTTTTTGTTTTTTTTTGTTTTTTTTTGTTTTTTTTGTTTTTTTTTGTTTTTTTTTTGGTGCTTTTTTTTTTGTTTTATTTGTTTTTTTTTTTGTGTTTTTTGTTTTTTTTTTGGTGCTTTTTTGTTTTTTTTTTTTGTGTTTTTATTCCCTGAACTTATTGAAAATGGGAAATCAGGGTATAAGGTATTTTTTTTTATTTTTTTTTATTTTTTTTTTTATTTTTTTTTATTTTTTTTTTTATTTTTTTTATTTAATTTTATTTATTAATTTTTTTTTTTTATTAATAGTTAAGAATATGTTAAATATATTAAGTGGAATTGTTGTAGTTTTAAGCAATTGTTTAAATTAAAATAATTGTAGTCATAATATAATGATCTAAGTGTTTATGATCATTAAGTTTTTGTTGGTTTTTTTTTTTTTTTTTTTATATATTATATATTGGTTCTGTTTTTATGTTGAAAATTATATTAATGTTATTGATAATAATGTTATTATAAAGCTGTAACATACATATACATATACATATACATATACATATACATATACATATGTATGTATATGATAACAATAATGCATACAATAATAGCGACCTAAGACCATAGAACATTTAAGTGAATTTTAAGACACTGTTAATATCAATGCTGATATTCATTTAAATTAAGTTAATATAATGTAATATATTTTCGACTTTAGGATAATGGTGAGTAACATGTTCTGATGCAAAACACTTTGTTAAAATATATAAAAATTGCCTAGTTACCAAAAGACTTAATGTTTTTTAGAGAAGTTATTTTAATAATATCAAAATTGCCATCAGATGTACTTTCTTTAACAAAACGTAAAACTTAACAACTTTTGCTCTGTTCTTATCATATTGCAGCTTGTCATTTCTTTATAGGAATCACTTAGCTTAGTTTTAGTTTTTAGTTTAAACAAGACTACCATCTAAGCATTGTTTAACGATTTTGTTAGACATTTAATTTTGGGCTTCTCTTCTCAGTCGCCACACTTACAGTAAAACTATTGTAAATTTTAAATTGATTGCTGATTTGTGGCCCTTGACAACGACGCGCTGATGTCTATCAGTCTTTAACTAAAGATCGATTTGTTTCATGCTTTTCATATGGTAAATTATTAAACAAAGTAAACAAACAAATTTTCAAAATATTAATAAAAACAAGTAAGAAAGCTCTAGTCGGTGGTACCCGACTAGGAGATCCCCTGAACCCTGCGGATGAGCCGATATTCCAAACATTTTATACTTATTTAAAATACACGCAACACATTCACACACACATACACACACGCATACTCACACATACGTACGCACGAATATGCGAGCGCTCTGCTACTGCGCAGTTTACGCAGCGACTGCGCTCGGGCTGCAGTAAGAGCAGTATTATGAGAAGTTAATTGTTGAATAAGTTCCTTTGTAGGTGGACTTTCTTAATCAAACTTTTAGAGCGTGGCTATGTCATTCATATGTGTGTATTTGCCGAAGCCCAACTCTCTAGTATTTGAAATATGGTTTTTACAAGTTTGGGGGAAGAGGGAAGGAAAGGAGGGTGGTATCAAAAATATGACAAAAATCAAAATTGTATAAACTACACATTATACTAAATACAAAATTTGGAGACTCTAGCGCTAAAAATATGGGAGATATAAATATGTAACTGAATTTCGAAAACGTTTAAAATCGATAACTTTAAAATGATCAAATTTATCGATTTTTTGAAAAAAAAAACTTGATCTGCGCGTGCTATACACGGATCTACATTTCGAGTCACTAGCTCTTATAGATTCTGAGATCGACGCGTTCATACATACGAACAGACGGACATGGCTATATCGACTCAGTTCGTCGTTAAGAATATATATACTTTATGGGGTCTGCCACGCCTCCTTCTGCCTGTTACATACATTTTAACAAAAACCATTATACCCTGATTTCCCATTCAATGGGTTCAGGGTATAAAAATGACAGAATCACGCTCTGAAAGTTTGATTAAAAAAGTCCATCTACAAAAGAAGTTATTAAACATTTAATTTCCCATAGTAAAGCCTATGAGCGCAGCCCACGCTCAGTCGCTGCGCTAACTGCGCAGTCAGCAGAGCGCGTGCTTATGCGTATGTGTATGTGTGCATGTGTGTATGTGTGTGTGCATGTATTGCTTGTATACATGTATATGTTATATAAGCATAGAATGTTTGGAGTATCGGCTCTTCGCAGGGTTCAGGGGATCTCCTAGTCGGGTACCGCCGACTAGAGCTTTCTTACTTGTTTTATATATTATTTATGTCAAGGTTATAAAGATTAAATTCTAATAATTCTAAGCTGTGATAAATATTTATATAAATTCCCAAGTCTCTCTAAAACATCAACATTTAAGCTGTTTAAAAAGTAAACAAGAATTAAATGATATGTAATATTTAAAAATTTCTCTTTATTATCTTTTGCAATATTAAGCTGCCCGAGAGCTGTAACCTTGACGGAGAGATTTCATAGAGAGCCAGTTGAAAGAACTCTCTTACGTTTCACGCTGAATGCAGCTTAACAACAGAATCAACAGGAAACAGGCCTAAAAGTTGTTTAAACAATTGTCAAAGACTCGTCAGATATGTATTTATTTAATTAAGCTTTTATGCCGCTTGCTTTGCTATAAAGCTGCAAATTTCTTGAGCTCTGATGTCATTTTTAACTGAAGTGTATAATTGGCATTGAGTTATTTCTCTTTTTGCAGATATGAAACTTTTACTGCGAAGCAGATGTGCAGCCAGAAAGGCTCAGGCCGAAGCGAAGCTCAAATCTGAAAAGCTATCAACAGCAACAACAACAACAACAACAACGACAACAAGCAGAGCAAATGCAAAGATTTCTAAAGAAACTGCAGCAAGTGCAACGATTGAGTTGAATGAATCAAAACCACTTTACAGTTAATTAGTAGTCGGGGAAATATCCAATAGCTTAAGAGCAACATTAATATGATATTCTAATAGCATTTACAAAACGTGTTTATTGCATCGCAACTTGTTTTCCACATTAAATAATAACAAAAAAAAAAACTTTTTATGAGCGATTGACTTCATAGTATTGGGCGAATTCCCCAGACGATATACAAATATATATCTGTAAATGCATATATTATAATTATGCATAAGTCGAATCATAAAGACAAGTAAGGAAGTTTCTTACGATATTTCTACCCGGAAACTTGATCACTATTTTAAATTTAAACACATTTTATTAATATATATTTCATTTATAAGTATTTATTAGGTTTATTTATTTAGTTATAAGATTAGCTTAAGTTTAAGACGACGATTTGCTACTGCACATTTCGCCTGGGATGTATGTAGTAGGAGCCCGGCTCATCGTCCTCACGGTAGATGGCGCTCATGACAAGGAATAGACTGGCAATGGTCAAGGCGCGCGCCACACAGCCAATGGTGTGGTAAACAAAACTGCGCTTACTATCGGACATAGTCGATATCGATAATTATTAGAAAGTGTGTGCACTAATCGAGCGTAGCAACTGAACTAACTGTGTGGAACCAGCAATTCAACACTTTTATTAGAATTGCCAGCAATCTGTGTATGCATGTGTTTGTGTGTGTGTGTGAGCTTGTGTTTTACCCGCAGAGCGAGATTACAGAGTATTGGGGAGAAAACCCCAAAGTTCTGGCAGTTGTGTATCTCCCGCTCTGCAGATCTTCCGACTGGCATTTCAATTTCAAAGCGCAACATTTGACAGCCATGCAAATTATTTATTTATTTGGTTTTTTATACCCTGAACCCATTGAAAATGGGAAAACAGGGTATAATGGTTTTGTTAAAATGTATGTAACAGGCATAAGGAGGCGTGGCAGACCCCATAAAGTATATATATTCTTGATCAGGGTGACAAGCCGAGTCGATTTAGCCATGTCCGTCTGTCCGTCCGTCCGTCCGTCCGTCCGTCCGTCTGTCCGTCTGTCCGTATGTTTGAACGCGTCGATCTCAGAATCTATAAGAGCTAGAGACTTGAAATTTTTTATGTAGATCCGTGTATAGCACGCGCAGATCGAGTTTGTTTCAAAAAATCGATAAATTCGATCGTTTTAAAGTTATCGATTTAAAACGTTATCGAATCGCCGTTATAAATTTATATCTCCCACATCTTTCTAGATAGAGTCTCCAAATTTTGTATTCAGTATAATGTGCAGTTTATACAATTTTGATTTTTGTCACATTTTGGATACCATCCCCCCTTTCCTTCCCTTCCCCCCAAATTTGTAAAAACCGTGTTTCAAATAATAGAGACTTGTGCTTTGGCAATTACATACATATGAATGATATTATCACGCTCTGAAAGTTTTATTAGGAAAGTTCATCTACAAAGAAACTTATTCAACAATTAACTTCCCATAATATAGCTCTTCTGCAGCCCGAGCGCAGTCGCTGCGTAAACTGCGCAGTCAGCAGAGCGCTCGCTTATGCGTGCGTGCGTATGTATGTGTGTGTGTTGCTTGTATATATATATATTAAATAAGCATAGAATGTTTAGAATATCGACACATCGCAGGGTTCAGGGGATCTCCTAGTCGGGTACCGCCGACTAGAGCTTTCTTACTTGTTTATTATTTATTTTTGGCATGCGAACGTTCCTCAGCTTCTACGTGAGACGAATTTTAAATGATCGAAATTGCGGCGCAAAAAATGTTCTTTGAGCAAAATGTGGAATTAATTGGGTTCTGAGCGGCACCTAAACAGGCCACAGATAAGACTCCAGAAATCTGCGGCAAAGAAACCAAATATAAAGATTATCAGAAATTTAGATTTTAGTTTTAGTTTTACCTCATTTGACGCTGAAATTGCGGCAAATTGCAGATATGGGATATTTTGCACAAAATGCGATGTGGCAGCTGCAGCAAGTAGAAAGCCGGAGCGAGCAGCAGTTCCTTCAATTGCAACATTCTCGTAGCTGATTTGCTGATGTCCTGTTAAGGATGCGCCATCGACTGAGCTCAAACTCAAAATTTTTACAGGTAAGACGGGAAAACCAGGTAGCGAGAGGGATCAAGAGAAGGAGAGGGAGGAAATAGAGGAAGGGAGAGAGAGAGAGAGAGGGTGGAAAGAGAGCAAGAGAGATCTGCAGATTGTCAAATCCTTATGGATTAGTGAATCAATAAAACGGCCGCTTGATAATTTAGAGTTAATTCTAATTAAGAATTATCTAAATAAAAATAATTTTTAGAGACTAAATCAATAGACAATTGTTTGATTTGTATACCTCGTATAGCTCATTGATTTTGGGGCGGGAAGTGCATTGAACTTGAGACAAGCAAATGTTTCTAAATATAGAACGCTCGATTCTACGCCAACGGCTGTTGGCTGTTCCGCTTAGTTCCGCTGCAGCTCAGAATCCGGCACTTCCTATGCAGCTATAAATAAGCAGCCCCATCCGATACTACTAGACAGCTGGCTGGTAGAGGTAGAGAGAGATATATATTTAGAAAAACAGTGGATGCTGCCGCCAAGGCCAGTCCAGTGCAACGTGCAGCGTCATGGAATGCAGAAGTGTGCCTATTCTGCCTACCTATGCACAATCCAGGTGTGTATCGAGATCTCTACTTAAGCAGCAATTGATTTTTATTTTCACTTTCTTGTTGTGCAGCAGCGATTCTAAGAGGAGCTCTCTCTGTCCGTATAAGACGCTTAGATTACCGGATCCGGTCATCATACTCATCACCTTGACAGTGCTCGTCGGCTCCTTTTGCCTGCTCAGCGGCTTTATATTGCTCTGTATGGTATCCAAGGCATGGCAGGATGACACATCCGAGGCCATTCTATTGATGGGTAAGTCTGAAGTCTGTCCTTTCGATCGTCATTCGGATCGTTATTCTATCTGCAATCTTCAATCGCAGGCATTGGCTTCTTCATCACATCATTATCCTGTGTCACCTGGAAACTGACGAATGCCCAGCGCTTGACTCAATTAAGGGAAACCATTGCGATTTAGTGCTAGATAAACCTATTTTATATAACATTTTAAAATATATGTTACGTATATGTATAGATAGATGGATAGATAGATATATGTATAGATGACAACAACTGATTGTTGCTGGCAATTTTGGCTCCGTCTTTGGTCTTTTAAAGAAGAATTTAACCGCCAAAGCCACAGATATGTTATTTATTTCGATAACTATCGTCTTACGGCCAATAAAACTATTTAGTCATAGGTGTTTCATTTCCACATAGTATTAAATATTCTTTATGCAGCATAATTATTCTTTTATTATTTAGATCAAATGGCAACATGATTTCAATATTTTAAAATTATCTGTTTATTTCGATATTTTGACGATGTTCCAATAACTAAAAGACATTCGTTTTAAGCAATCGACTCAATTGGCACTGTAAGATAAATTGAATTATTTCTTTTTTTAATAAATGTACAATAAAATGGTTTTCCGCCAAACGCAATCAACATCCCATACAAAATTACTAAGATTTAGCCAAATACGACTATTTTGTATAGTGTATATATTCCGGAAATAATCGAACAAATTAGCGCGGTTGAATTCAAATGGCAGACTAACTACATGCATTCATTACTTTCACTATTTAACGGAGTATCAATTTAGTTCACATCAATTTATTAATTACTTTTTATCCAAACTGTACTATATTTAATTGAAATATTTGTGTAATAGAAGAAAATAAAAATGAATACTAAAGTGCATAGTTAGTGCAGCTGTTAACAACAGCTCAGCGATATGTTAAGTAATGAGCGAACGATTCAGTTCATTTGAACATCAGTTACTTTTACATGTGCACCTTTTGTTTTTGTTTACAATTGAAGTTCGTTACAATTTTGTGCTGTACAAAGTTTATATGTTAAAAAAAAGTGCATACAATGTCTGTTATCGGTTCTGTTATTATATAATTGTTTGCTACATCGAGTGCTAGAGCCAACAACGAAAGTTCCTTTCCTATTAAATAGGAAAATAAATAATAAAGCAGGACACGACAATTAAAGCGTCGCTTGCTTAACTACTTGTCAGAAAGGCAAGTGAAATAATATACAATAGTTTTTCCTCTATGATGCGTGCGTCATAATTGGCACGATAATTACCACCACCCACCTTCATCGTCACTATAAATAGTACAGAGGTTCACATCCCATACCCTTGGCCCTGGCTATTGATTTTGTTGTTGCACGTGATGCCAAGACAAAAACTCAATAATCTATGTAAGTATACTGTGTGTGTGTGTGCGTGTTTGTATGTGTAAGTGAGTATGTGCGTATTGCTGCCAACGGCCATTTTGACTTTTGAACGGAGCCAAAACCCAGAAGCAGCGCGAATCATGGCTCATTGCTGTTTTGTAAGCCATTGGCAATATATCATTTAAATATATACAATATATATATCATTTTGACTTTTTTTGAAGTTGGTGTGTCACACCTACATATATAAATTATCTAAATTATATTATTTTTCAAATTTTTGTTATTCTTTTTTATTTTATACATATATTTCTTCAAGGTAAGCGCACAAGCCCTCATTTCATTGGAACCTTATATTATGCAAGGCGGCAATAAAAGTGTACAATATACTTTATCTAGTTGTAGACGCTAAATACAAAATATATACATATATACTGAGTCGAGAGAGATATACGTATATGCTAGTGGCACTCGCTCGCTAGTGTTAAGCACTCTTAGTTAGTAGTTATTCGCACTGCTGCCTTGAAATTATGTTTGGCGCCTTTGTCCACCAACCGTTGAAGGCGGCGGCGGCGATGATGACGATGACGTCACAAAATCAAAAGCTCAATTATCAATTATTAAATATGGGACGAATCGCGCTTATGTTTAGTCATAGTGCAAGCAGAAGTTCGGGTGCTGCAGTCTCTCTTCTCGAACAACAACAACAGCTACAGCTACAACAACAACGACGACAACAACAACTTCTACGATTTAAACAGGAACTGCTGTGAGTGTGCGAGATAAGACCCTATATAAGTTTTAAATGAAACAACAAACAAAAAATCTTGTGTACAATCTTCTTCGATCTGATAACACGGCTCGGGTTCGAGTGTCCGCCCCGCTCACCTGCCTCTTCTTCGCACACCCGCCCGCCCGCTCACTGATCGCCTGCTCGCCCGTCTGTCAGCTGTTATGAGCGCCTCGTTCTATCAATTAAAACCCATACAGATGCAACGGAACACAAACTATGCATACTATAAGTCAACAGAGCGCAAAGACTTATCTACAATTTGTCGTTGGCTAAATACCCTTGCAAATGGTAGCTGGTAGTTCAGTTATAGTGCTCCGATATAGTCTAAACTTTGCTCCGATATTGTCCGCGTAGTGTGAAAAAATGTGTTTAAGATATCTCGATAACTAATATATGTGTGGTAATTGATAATAATACTGATAAGATTTGGCAATATGTAAACTGTTGAGGGAATATCGTAAAATTGTTAAAAAGTTAACATGGTAACAGTTGGTCATTTGTGTAGAGTTGAAGGAATATATCGTACATTTTGTTTCTCTTAAAAAAGTGATATAGGGAGAATATCGAAAATGTGTTTAATTTAGCAACGTAACAGTTGGTCATTTGATAAGTGTAGAGGGAATGCCGTAAAAATGTGTTTGAGCTAACATCATGAGAGTTCGTCACAAGCTGAGCGTAGCGAGAATATCGTAAATTTGAGTTTGTGTTAAGATCGTAACAGTTGGTCGTATGTAAATAGGTTGGCAGGAATATCGTAAAAATGTGTTTGACTTAATATCGTAGGAGTTGCAACGTATGTAAAGTTTAGATCGTAGCAGCTGGTCATATGTAAAGTGTGGCGGAGCGCAGTTAGTCATTTGCGAAGTGCGGCGGGAATATCGTTAAAGTCAATTAACATCATAGCATTTGGTCATTTGTGAAAAGTAGAGGAAATATCGTAAATTTGTTTCAATTAACATGATTTGGTCATTTGTAAAGAGTATAGGAAATATCGTAAATTAGTTTGAGCTAAGATAATAACATTTGATCATTTGCCAAGTGCAGAGGCAATACGTTTCTTGAATAGTGATTATCATAATATACCCTAAGCTACATCGACTCAACTTGTCTGATACTGTTCCGGAGTAGGTACTACAAATCATATCAAAAGCACTTGCACAGCTAAGCATGCCCATTGCAAGGGTATCGGAACGATAAGATATGGCTCACAGCCCAAACCTCCATCTAATAGTATATGTACTTATAAATACTTTTGTGTGTATATATTTACATATGTACAGATCATATCATATCAGGCCGAGTAGTGGCAAACAGTGTCCGTAGCTCCATTCAGCAAATTGTTCATACAGATATAGATATAGATGTAGATGTGCATATATGTACATATGAATAAGTTTCACGGTTGCCATTGTCACAAATTGTAATTTTTTATTTTGCACGCCTTAAATCCAAAATTGCAGCCGCTGCCCCGCTTGGGATCAAAGTAGCAAATCAACTTGTCGAGGAATACACACGGAGCCATTCAGTCAGTCAGTCAGCATGTTCTATTCGATGTACGCGTACCTCTCGCACCTGCCGCGCCTGCACGCCCTCGGCATAGCCGTATTTGCCTATGTCATCTATTACCTCATTCAGGTGGTAAAGGTGAGTGAGCGCAGCGTGGTGTGGATCTGCACTTACGCAACAGCTTAGTCTTTGGTATTTCGCTTTAACTAACTGAAATTTCGTAACATTTCGTATTCAGCGGCCGATCATCGCCTGCGCCGAGGGTCCGTTCAAGCAGTATCTGATCAAGAAGATGCCCACGCTGGAGAACAAATACTGGCCTACCTTCTGGTGTGTGGAGAGTAGGGCACAAACTGTGCTTGCGAGCCTGCTGCGCTCCAAGAGTTTGCCCCGTGTCGATTATCGACGGTAAGTCATCGTCAGCTATTCAGCCAGACAGCTAGGCAGTTAGTCAGCTATTTAGCTGCAGTTCAATCTGACCCGTAAAGCCATAAAAGATATGACAGACTTTTTGAATATGCATTGCAATTTGAAAAGGTCTTGAACCGCAGCACAGATTGCACGGTATAAACAGTTTAATAAATCTAACTCAATTAATGAAAAAATGCCCTGGACTCATAGAAAAATGGCATATACTATAGGTAGAAGCATATAGAGTATAGAGTATATATCTATATATATATTGATCAAATTTAATGTAGACGCGCTAATAGGCAATTCAATTCAATTGAATCCTATAATTAAATAAGCAAGAATGTTGCAGTCGGGCGTTATCGAGTGCATCATACTCTATCACAGTCCCAAAACAGTTTCAGAATTTTTAGTTAATCTCGAGAAGAAGAGTCTGCAGTAGTTTAAGGGTCTACTTTTGGAACTCTAGTGAATCATAACACTTTATAAGACTAGGGTATCAAACTTCAAGTCTCTAGTTTCAATAGTTTTCATACGAACAGCCAACAGGACGAACATAGAAGAAAGTCAATATACTCTTTTCATGAACGAGTATAAGAAATCAATAATAAATAAAGGTTATACTTATAATATAGCTGAGTTTAAGTAAACTAGATATACTAAGCGATGTCGTAATGGTCAAGCTATAGCATACGGAAGTGGTCTTATAGACAATAGAGAATTATTAATATGTAAATGGCTAAATATAGATTTTATATTGGCTGATAAATTGTTCATGAAACCGTCGTAATATAAGCTGAACTGAAGTGAATTAGATATAATATAGAAATTCGGCATATATTTGCCTAACATATTTATATACCTCTCAAAACTGTCTTGGGTCTAAGAACTGCTTATATCTATCTTGAATATCTTTAAGAACTATTTTCTATCTATCATTTAGATATTTGAATTTAATATCTAAAAGATATAGATACTTCCCAAATTAATATTGTATAGAATGCATACCTAAAACAACTTTAATATTCTATCTATTTCTATTTCAAATACCTTTTAAATATCTCACTCTCTCTTTACTCCCAGTGAAATACTCAGATTGAAGGACGGCGGGGAAGTGGCGCTGGACTGGCTGGAAGAGGGCTGTGACGAGCGGGCTCCTTGTGTACTAATATTGCCCGGTCTAACGGGCGAGTCGCAGGCAGAGTATATTAAGTGTCTCGTATTTGCTGCCCAGCAGGCGGGCATGCGTGTAGTTGTCTTCAATAATCGAGGCCTGGGCGGCATTGAGCTAAAGACGCCGCGTCTCTATTGTGCCGCCAACTGTGAAGATCTGTGCGAGGTGGTGCATCATGTGCGTCGCACATTGCCCCTTAATTGTAAACTGGGCGCCACGGGCATATCCATGGGTGGTCTAATACTAGGTGAGCCAATCACTATATATATATGTTAATTAACTGTTAACTAATTAAGTGTATTGGCAGGCAACTATTTGGCCAGAAAGAGTGATGAGGCGCGTGTAAATCTGTCGGCGGCCAAGATCATATCCGTGCCCTGGGACGTGCACAAGGGCAGTGCCAGCATTGAGAAACCGGTCATTAACAATCTGTTAGGACGTCATCTAGCTGGCAGTCTGTGTCGCACGCTGCGCAATCATTTAGAGGTCTACAGAGATATCTATCAGGATTCAGAAATTGACATACAACGCATATTGAGAGTGAGTAAAGGAACTGTCCAAGCCAAGTCAAGGCATCGACTAATCCAGATTCTTTTCTAGTGCAAGACCATCAAGGAGTTCGACGAGCTGTTCACGGCCAAACAGTTTGGTTACGCGCATGTGAATGATTATTACACAGATGCCACGCTGCATAACAAGCTGGATCATATCTCTGTGCCGTTGCTTTGCTTGAGCGCAGCGGACGATCCGTTTCAGCCACTGGATGCGATACCCATCAAGGCAGCCAATCAGTGCACGCATGTGGCCATTATAATAACCGCACGTGGCGGACACATTGGTTTCCTCGAGGGCTGGTGGCCTTCGACCAAGGATCAGTACATGTCCCGTCTCTTTACCGAGTACTTTACCAAGGCATTGTACGACGAGGATGGGGAATTCGAGCGTGCCTCCAATAAGATGCACGAACGTTTCTTAGCCAAACAAACTGTGGAGCTGGCCGCGAGTCTGAACGCGCCGGCAGCTGCTGTCCTAGTAGATCAACTGGAGCAGCACAAGCTGAAGCTCATGTAGATCAGCCGCAACTGGACGTCAATTAAAACCGAAAACAAATTTATATATATATATATAAATATATAGATGAGATGCGTGTGTAGCAGACACCAGCTGGAGACTTGTGATATGAAATTTGAACAAAATCCAAAGTGTTATTAACCCCTCCCAAAAAAAAAAAAAAAAAAAAAAAAATTACTAAAACTAATAATAATTAAACTATTTGGCTAAACGATTCGACGGCTGTTAGATTTAACAAATTATTAACGCTAGCATATATGTATATGTATTAGACACATATCAAATTGGAACAGTGAACCAAAGGCTTTAAAATTAATTCATATGTTTTTAGTGAGTACAAAAATGCAAATCGCAATTTAACAAAGAAACTATATAGAGAATACACTTAACTATGACACAGAACAATAATCTTACTCAGAAAACTATATACATACAGATAAATATATATATATATATATATATATTATTTTTTTAATTCCATATATATATATATAGAGAAATATAAACAGATATATTTAAACTAAATAAACAAATTGATTAGAACGCTTAAGCATAAAAATTGCATTCTTTTCGCATATAAAAAGTGGGCGCAATTGAAAACAATTTCATTTAGCTTAAAAAACACGTACGTTAAAATTTAGATTATAAAAAAGTTTTGTATTTGGATAGCTGTTGGATCTAAATCGGCTTGTACAGCAAAGTTGTGACATATTTCTTGCAGTAGCGATGCGTAGCACTTAGCACCATGACGCCGTCTTTGATGGACAGCGCGTACAAGTGGTTCAACATCACATGGTTCGGTTCGGGCAATAATGTCGGCTCGCACTACAAAATATATACAGAGAGAGAGTAAATATAAATATAATATGCAAAGTGATTATATAGCCAGTTTATAGACTACAGACTTTAAGCATGCCTTAGCACTTGACTTTCGCATGTAGATCACGTCATTTGGCACACACACACACACACGCAGAGACAGCTTTAGAGGTCGCAGCAACTAGAGCAACTGCTGTTTCGACAAAAGTGTAAAGCACGTTTCAATTACGCTCTTTACACAGCTTTGAGTCAAAATGCCTGATTACATTTGAGTGGAAAATATAAGAAATTCATTGTAAGTCAATACAAGTAATTCAAACTGTTCGAAACTGCAGTGCTAAAAGTAAGTGCTGTAGAAAATATGAATCTAAAGCTTACGCTATCGATTATAGACTCATCTTCTAGTAATCAGTAACACAATCAACTTCAATCAAATTCAATAAGCAAACATATAGCTCTCTGACTGCCAAAGCTAACCCCATGAATTCTCACCTTTTCAATTAGTCATTCATTAATTCAGTTTCTCAATCAATCAATCAGCATATATAATTGCCACCTCTAATACTGCTTAATTTAGAATTCTCAACGAATGCAGTTCAAGTGAAACTCACTAATTGCTCAGGTCGCTGATGTAATTCTCGCTTTAATCAGTCAGTCAGTCAATCAATTAAGCATACATAATTAAGCACACTTGGAGAGCGTCCAAAGTCCAAATAAACTACGCTCTACTTCCAGAATCGCTTCTGATTTATGCTATCTCCAATCAGTCAATCATTCAATCCTACTTTACTATAATCAATCAATTAAGAATATATAACTTGCTCTCTATATAAATTCCATACGTCTAAGACCTTATAGACCTGTAACTGCCTCAGTTTATGCTATGAATTCATCTTCAATCACTCAATCGAACTCTACAACAATCAGTTAATCCATATGCATTACCGATAGTGGCGTATCCTTGTTGAGTATGACCTGCAGCAGGTGTGGCGGCAACACTGGCGGTCCGGACACCTTCTCCCAGGGCTTCACCTGCGGCACCTCCTGCGAATACTCCTTCTCCGCATAGTTGGGCACATTCTCGCTGTCTTTGGCCAGTGCTTGGAACACCTCAAAGTCCGATGGACGCACCGACACCAGATTATTCTTATCGCCCTCATCATTTTCGACGCTTTTCTAAACAGCCAAACCAAAACAAACAATTAGAATTAGCACAACAGAGAGAAGAGATAAAGAGAGAGAGCGAGATAGAGAGAGGCATTGCCAGTCGCAAAGCCAAATCCATATTGTGTTATTGTTTACAGTCCAGAGCTGATTACACAACGCCCCGAGTGAAAAGAGAAAAAACTCAAGTCGCAGTGTAAACAAATCGTCTCTCATATATCGATTTTGCACCACTGTGCGCAGGCTGTGGCACTCACCAATTTGGGATCATGCTTCCACTCGCCATCCACACAGAACTTGTACTGATGGTCGCCCTCGGGCAGATCAATGATGGTCACGAAATTGCCATGACTGCGCACCATGGCCAGCGGCTTCCACTGGGAGAACGTGCCCGATATGGTCACATTCTTGCCACCATAGTCCCAGCGCAGCACTGTGGGCAATGCCGTCTTCTTCAATTCCATTTCATCCAAATTCTTTGATCCTGTTGCCTGCATCTCTTGATACTCATCGTTCAGCTCATCCATATTGCTGTCTCTTTCTGCTGCTGTTGTTGTTGTTGTTGTTGTTGCTGTTTCGTTATCAACAGCTGATGTGCGCTTAGCGCCCGCTCTCGTGTAAAAGTCGTCGTCGTCTTCTTGCGACGAACCCTCGTTCAAGACTGCCGTATGTTTTTTATCGAACGAGAAAGCTTGGCCGCCGCCGCCGCCCGGAGCTGCTGCACCGCCACCGCCCCCTCCAGCAGTAGTTGAAACGCCAGCGCCGCCCCCGCCTCCGCCGCCCAACGAGTCACGAAAGTGTGCGGGAGAACTTGGCGTGGAGAGGTCCGTTGACTTGTGGCGCTCGCGATGCATATGCACAGTCGAGCTACCCGCGTTGCCCATATTGCACTGTTACGCTCTCTCACTCTCTGAATTTGTTGTTAAGTTATTTTCAATTTATTTTTTTGGAGGTTTTTTTGGCACTTTGTTTTCCTTGACTTTTTCTTTTTTGTTTTGCTTTTGCTCGTTGTTTCGCTTCCGCGTTTCTTGTTGTTGTTTTGTAGATACTTCGTTTTATACTCTATATTGATTCGTATATTATATTTGGCATTCAATTTTCGTAAGTCTTTATTATTTAATAGTTTGTTTTCGTCGTAAAAATGGCTAATTATAATTACAACTACATGTACATGTGTGTGTGCATATATGTATGTAAATGCGTACTATATACATTCGCAGTTCCAATTGGACTTGATTCATTTCGGTGAGAACATTGCAGAGTTGCTTTTGGCATGCATCGACTAGGGCGGCAGAGTAGCCAATGAGTGAGTCAGGGAGCTGTAATTTAAATTATACATTCAGTTGGTTGCAAGAAAATGTGGGAGGAGGTAGAGTTGCTGTGCAATGCAGATTTTAATTACCTACAACAAGCATTCATGTTCATCAGTTATTATTATTTGTTAATAGCATAAATATTTTGAACTAGTTCGCTTGAACTGATGTTATCGTTGCGCCTGCAGCCCTGCGCAGATATGCAAGGTTTATGTGTGAAAAAGATTAGAGGGCAGTGTTAGCAAATTAATTAAGAACTTATAACTACATAATAATGGCCGAATTGGTGAAAGACTGGCTGACAGACTATCAACGCGCTCGCCGTCAGCCAGCCGACGCCGAAGCATTTGTCGTCGAGCACGAAACAGATCCCGAAATCGCCGAAGCCATCTTTACCATATTCAGCGAGAGGCAACGTAACGAGGACTTAGTCCATGACATTTGCCAGCAACTGTTGGCCTTCTACCGCGCGCCGGAGGTGACCCTACACAAGTTCCCGTTGCAATTCCTGCCCGTGCTGATCTACACATACCTGCACGCCGTTGCGGCTGGCGACAAGAAGGCATCCCGAGGAGTTGAAACATTGCTCATTTGCATTTACAATGGCGAGGTGTCCACCGACGACGGCGGCCAGAAGGTTGTGGCCTTTCGCATGCCCATACTAGCGCAGGTCTCTGTGTATCATGAGCTCAAGAATCTGCCCATGACTGACCTGCGACGCTGGGAGGAGAACTGCAATCGCGAGGTCAAATGGGGTCCACATTTACGCATTGAATCGATCAATGCTCAGAACAGAATGAGGATCATGACTGCGCTTCTCTTCTGCTACAACCAGCAGGTGAGCCTCACACAGAAATCTTCGCTGCTGCATCTGTGTCGCGTGGCCTCGCAGCTGGTCAATCAGGGCTTTACCACCAAGTCGGGGCATGGACACCGCATGAGCTATGGGTGAGTGGCAAGGTTTCTCCTGATTACAACTCTAATCTGTTCCCTTTTCCAGCTCCGATCCAACGACGGGCACGACATTCCCGAAGCCCTCCGCGCCGCGCATTCCACTCTCCGCGTCTTTCCTGATCGAGCTGGTGCACGCGATTTACTATGCCATGTTCAATGGCTTTGGCACGGTGGCCATACAAACACTGGAGGATATACATAATCGCGCCAGCTATGATATGTTCACGGAGCTCATTATAGTTACAAACGCTGTGCGCAATTCGCTGCATGCCAATCCTTCGGGTCAGCCCAACGACGGGCCGATGGGTCTGAGTGTGGCCTTGACGCCGGCAACGACTACTGTGACGACGTCTGTATCGAAGTCGATGATAACGAACGCTTCATTCCGCACGAAAAAGCTGCCCGACGACATTCCCATACAGGTGCAAGATCTCACAATACCTCAGGCGCCACAGCAGCTGGCGAGCGTGACGGAGGAAACGGAGCCGGGTGCCAAGGAGTCGCCCTCAGGCAAGGAGAGCAGCAGTGGCGGTACACGCACCTCCATCATCCGGCCCAGCATGGAGGGCATCAAAGCTCAGGCACACAAAGCGCTCGGCTTCAAGAAATCAAAGGACAAGGAAAAGGAGAAAGAGAAGGACAAGGAACCGCCAAAACCACCGCAACGCAAATTCGACAAGCATACTCAACGCAACTCGCTGTTGCAGCTGCAATCGGACACTGGCTTGGACTACGACAAGAGTCCTTTGAGTGTGAGCAAGTCGAAGACCTACGATGCCGTCGGAGAGCCACAATCCACCGATCTGCTGCCCATGCAGACGCTCTCGCTGATCAACGAGAATGGCAGCAATAGCTTTAGCATCGACAGCGACTTAAACGATGGCATTGCCAACCTGCCTGTCGCTGCCTCGCTGAACAGCAATACAACTTCCATAACAAGCACTGACATGCTGACCAAGAGCTTCGAGTCAAGCGTCGAGATTACGCCCCTGGGTCACAGCAACAGCAACGGGGCCAAGCTAACCGAGCATGGCCTCGACTAACTCTAACCAATTAGCCAAATTCAAATTTATGATTACTATTCATATATATATATAACAGATGTATGTATGTATATCGTTACCTCCTTGGTATTAACTGACGAACAAAAAGAAATGTTTTGGAGGCCTGTAAAATGTAACTCAGATATACTTAAAGAAAGAAACAGAGAGAGAGAGAAGTTATACTATTTGTTGAATATTATTGTCACACTAAGTTGTTCGTATTGTAATCTAATTGTTGCTAAAGCAAACTAATGTACATTACCAGTTTATGTAATTTTCGTTCTAGGCCTAAGCACAGATATATACCCGTAATACACAAATATATATATATATCCATATATATATATATAGCCAAGTTACCATGTTGTCCAGCAAATATATGCTAAGCAATAGCATTTTATAATGAATTTAATAGTGCAACTAACTAAAGCAAATCTGTCGAATTGTAACTAACTTAGTATAAAGGTATGATGGGTTTAAGATATATATATATATATATGTCGTAAAATATGTATGTATATAATATATGGAGAGACGATTGTATGCCAAGTTTCATAGACAGCTCACGAGCAGACATGGCTCTGATTAGGCATATATATATCTTAAAAATGTTACTCACACATACACATATGTATACCACACACACATATACACATGTAAGCCTAACATATACAATAAATATTTATTGAACGTTGACCCACAAAAAATTGTTATTGAAAATTGATTTCAACTATCAAAAATGGATATATATAAAAAAAATGGTATTAAATTGAATGAAATATCAACATCAATATACAGAAATTGCAAATTGAATAACATATTTACATAGATGATCATTAGCTGACCATAATTAAAGATTTACATGACTTAATTTAGAAGATCATATATCATATATATGATAATATACATACATCTAATAAAAGTAAGGATTATCAGCTAGACATGATTCTAGACATGATTCATTAGTTATACATTGTTGATCATCATCTATACATAGTTGATCATCATTTATACATAGTTAATCATCATCTATACATAGTCAATCATCATCTATACATAGTTAATCTTCATCTATACATAGTTCATCAACTATACATAGTCGATCATAATCTATACATAGTTAATGATCATCTATACATCATTATTCATCATCTATACATAGCTAATCATCATCTATACATGGTAGATCATCTATACATCACGAATCATCATCTATGCACAGTTACATAAACTATCATTAGCTATACATAATTATCATTAAGTATCCCATGATGCCATCATCATCATCTGCTCTCTGTCCGCTTTCTGAATTTGCCCTGTAGAAAGATGCGAGGTACATCGATGCCCTCCTTCAGGTTGAGCGTGCGTCGATGCACATAGTTGTTGTCCAGCACCTCGAAGCCATTGCGATTAAAGATCTCTGCCAGCTCCTCTTGCCCAAAGTAATAGCTGCGCGTGCCATCCTGACGCATATAGAGATTTTCGCTGATCTTATGGCCCGGCTTGAAGCGCAGCTGCGCCATATCGTAGAGGCCATAGTCACGGAACAGCACCAATCCTCCAGGCTTCAGCAATTGCCATAGATTCTTGACAACATCCACGAATCTATCCGGATGTATCGCAGACAGCACAAAGATCATGGTGCAGACATCGAGACTCGCCGGTGCGATATGCTCGTGCACCTGTTGCGTCGTTATGTCGCACTGAAAGGCCGTTATGTGCTTTTCATCATACAAGGGATTTGCGCGCACAAAGTCCACGGCACGTGGCGAAAAGTCGCAGGCATAGAAATAGAATCCTTGCTCCCCATTTTCCTCCTTGAGCTGCTCCTCCAGCAGTGGAAAGACCAGATTGCCCACGCCACAGCCCACCTCCAAGAGCGTACGCCTCTCTGCTGTACTCTCCGCCGCCAGCAGCTCCTGGAACTCTCGCGTTGTCCAATGGCGATCCTTGAAGAAACGTGTCTCATTCCTCTTATAGAACAAATCCCAATGACGCTGTGCATCGATCTCCAGTTTATTCGCCTTAAATTCGGGCACCAAACGTTTGTTTTGCTCCTCCAGCTTAATTAGCTCCTCGGCGGAGAGCTCTTTGGTACGCGTGGTAAATATATCCTCTTCCATTTCATTAAGATTGTATTTATCAACAAAATAGTAGTCTCGCATGTGTTTAAGCGTATAAGGTTACATTGCAAGACTGCTCAGCTTAATCGATAACGTACATGTGCGTGGCTAAAATCATATTTGTAATGTCATAAGTTCACATTAAAACTAATCGATTTATTATCGAAATTACTAAAAATGCGCATATGCTTTGTTTTCCTAACAGCTTTACTGCCAATATTAAAAACAATCGTACATTCGATTTCTTATCGAAAATACTAAAAAACTATTATTTTTAGGCCCGCACTTTTCAAACCCATCAAATGAAACAACAGCTTTTATATTACAGGTAAACAAGTGATTTCTTTATTACGCCGAGTTTTTCCTTGCATTATTAATGAAAAACACAATTTATACATATGTATAGTATTATTAAGAAGATAACAAATAACAAAAGTGTAAGGCAAAATACCAATCCCAGGTATTCTCTTTGGATTGCTATGGTCTTTGATTTTTTTTATTGCTGATTGTTGTTTGTGTTGGTCGAAGCTATCTGCCCATTATGGTTGGCTCATCAGCCATGGCAACTTCATCATTGGGCGCCTTGGCGCCTTTCTTCTTACCTGAATACCAGAGGAACATAACACCGCAAACAATATTAACTACGAACGTGAACCAGGCGAGGTAAACGCCATAGCCATAGCTGTATAGGTAAGAAATGATTTGTTATTAATTAAATAATTAATTTTGCTTTGAGGCCAAACTTACGTTAATTCCGCACCATCCGGATAGGCATAGAACAAATGATCCTTGGTGTAGTCAATGGAAGAGAATAGCACCTGCAGCACTACTAGCGCTGTGGATGCCGCCACCAGGTGTATGCCACCTGCCAAACGCTTGAACATGTAGCGCGGATTCATGAACGTGTAGAAGGAGAAAACAGCGCCCAGACTCATGACGAACAACGTGATGCAGGCAAAGGATGCCTGCGTCCGAATGTAATCTGCAATGGCGTACCAAGAGACTAACAAATAAAAACTGTAAAAACTGTACGTGTTTGTGTGTGTGTGCATGCTTGTCTTATACTGCTTGTCTATACTGCAATACCCTACACAATGCAAAATACATGCAGAAATGCAACATATTATATGAGCGTAGCATATCCCTTTAACTACTCTTTAATGCCTCTCTCTCTCTTGGTAGGGAATTTTTGGATTTCTGTTTGTACATTTGTTTGTGCACAGAGACACAGACTTGAGAGAGCAGTGAGAGCAAGCAATGGAAATAAAAGGTCTGCAAGTAGCTAAAATTAGCGTCTATCTCGCTCGATCGCACTAGGCTTATGTTAGTCACGCACCGTTACGGGCTGAGAATGTAAGTGAATTTAATGAGAGCAGTGAGAGTAAGCTCATAATTGCAAACAGTTGAAAGTAGCGTGCATCTCGCTCGCTCGCAAGTGAATAAGGGCTATGAGCAAACCAAAGCATGTTTAGTGCTAATACATACCCATTAATTCATCATCGAAGCCGGGCTCACTGCGCAGGGTATTTGAATTAGGAAACATGTCGATATATTTGCAACGCGCTAAATAGAGCAATAATGTATATTAATTATAATTTAATAATTTTAAATTCAATGTATATTTACGGTAGGGTATATAGCTGTAGTAAGCGGTCTGGCTGGCCCTCTTAGGTGGCAGCGGCGGTACCAGAAGCAAAATCACGCGCTCGTCATTCAACACAAAGGAGGGTATGCCAATGTCCCTGATGTACGTGCCCAGCAGTCGCACCACCAGTGGATAATCCGTCCAATTGCTGAATATGGCCTGCTGAGCCATCTCTGGTATCACATAGTACGACCAAGTGTTATTGTATTTCACACGTTGCAGCGCCGAGCCAAAGGTGCGACGCTTGATTATCCCGTTCACATCCAGCGGATCAATGGGAATGGGCTTCAGGGCGGTCGCATTGAACTCATGCTGATTCGCTTCTGTCGACATGACCAGTTTGTGGAAGGCGCTGCGAAACCTTTGGAACTCCTCTTCCTCCCCCCTCGCCCAATGGGCGAACATGCGCCGACGCGCCGGCTCCGTAAAGTTGTCCGAACCATCCAATTTCTCCAGCGCAAAGTTTCGTATGAACTCCATGTGAGTCAGGTTACGTTTGGCATCGTTGATATACGACTGCGAGGTGTACGACATGGAGCTAAAGTTTCGCACCACCTGAGCATTGCTCAGGGCATTCGGCACGATCGTATTACGGCAGTGGCGCCACAAGCCCGAATGCGAGTTCATGAAGAAGCGACGCGATTCGGGTATAAAGATGCCTAGGGATTAGGATAGGGGAAGTTACTCAGTTGATTCTCCCTTCAAATTTGTCTCCTTGACTACCCACCATGTTTCCCTGATATGATAATCCAATGATCCGTTGCTAGCGCCACGATCCACACGATCAGCGACACGACCATCAGCAGGCTGCAGCCGAGCAGCACACGACGCTGAAACATATAGGCCTCCATCAGCGGACGCCTGGCCTCATCTCGGCCAATTGTCGAGGTGGATATGTCGCGCTTCATCTTTTTGCTTGGCGGCGCTCCGCTTCTGTCTTACGGGCTCAGCGAATGTTTGCGGTCACCGGGCGATACCAATGGGAAATCCACACGCACATGGGACAGGGCACGTTCCTACGTGCACAAAAAATGTGAAAAAAATATTAATTAAAACAAATGAAGAGAAATAATTGTTCATGTTTAAGCTAAATTAAGTCGCGTTGCGTATACGCAGTTTAGTACAAGAAGTGGGCGGACAGGGCTGACATATTTATATGTATTTGTATATGTGAGAGTGTGTGTGTGTGTATGTATGTGTGGTAAAGTGTATTTGTGAAGGTGTGACTGTGTGTGTGTATGTGTGAGGGAGTTTGTGTAGGAGTTAGTGAGTGTGTGAGAGTGTATGTGTGTAGGTGGGACTGTGTGTGTGTGAGAGTTTGTGTAGGTGTGAGTGAGTGTCTGTGGATAAGAGTGTGTGTGTAAGAGAATGTATGTATAGATAGAAGTTTGTGAGTGTATAAAATATATGTATGTGTGTATGCGTATGTGTCTGTGCAAGCCTCTAAATAGGCCTTTACATGTATTTCATGTATATATATACTACATATACATACATGCATATATGTATGTATATATATGTATGTCTGTGTATGTCTATGTCTGTGTGTCATAATTATAATTCAGCAGGTGTTTTCGCATGGGAATTTACGCCAAAAAAATAGAATTTTTATTTAGATTTCATTTAGATTTCGGTTTTATGCTCGCTTACCAATGTGAAAAAAGAGTATATTGGTTTTTGTGAATTGACCATCTTACTATACTTGCTTACTTAAAAAAGTATATGAAGAGCTTTCACAATTTATAGAACTGAATAATGTATAATGACTTCAGCTAATTTTGGATAAATTAAAATCTGAAATCTTAGATATTCTCACATGGAAGGAGTGATTTTGTAAAACTCTAACTGTCTTACAAATACACTTCTATCATAACAAATTCAATAAAAATACATATGTATGTATCAAAATTTCCATCTAATCATTTTCCATCTTTCACACTGTCACATCTATTTCTATGACAATGATTGTCAGAAAATTACTTATAAGTTCTTTGTATAATGAAACTCAGGTAATCATATATAAAACAAAAGTATTGTACAGTCAGTTAAGCTCGTTTAATGACTCGAATCAGATCGTGTGAATTATTTTTGGCTCGCTTGATATTTAAAACAACATATTTCATGCACATTTGTCTGCCATTTTTAGGCCTTTTTGGAGAATTTATATGATTCGCTTATTTATTTATTTATTTATTTATTTACATGTTGTTTTTTTTGGCTGTCGTCGCGTTGGCAACGAAAGTCAAAAAGACGAAAAAGCCGTTTCATTAATTTCTGTCAGAAATTAAGCAAATTAGTGAAGACATTTACAAACAGCCAAAAAAATAACAAAAATATTTAATATTTTCTTTAAAAATATTAAAAATTTGTTGAGAATTTCTTTAAAATTTTCATATATACTATATATATATACAATAACTGGCAAATATTTTGGCAAGAAATTAGGTGCGCCCCAGCGCGTGGGTGTGTGGGCGTGTGCGTGTGCGTGTGCAAGTGTCATCTGCCCAAAAAGTACTTTGTTATATACATATATACCATATATATATATACCATATATATATGATATATAGCAGACACATATATCATTTAAATGCTTTTTGTTCGTCAACTTGGTGAATTTTTATATTATGTGTGGATCATAAAAATGTGGAAATTTTGCTTCGGGAAAACCCGCAACAATTTGCAAACACACACACGCACACACTTACACACACATATATATACATTTACTATATAAATGATATTCATTAGTGAAAATATTAAGTTTTATGATTTTATTTTCGTTGTTAATTCTTATTTTATTTACGGCTGCTTTCATCTTTTTGTTGTTGTTGTTGTTGTTGTTGCTCTGTTGCATGCAACTTCCGCGTTGTATTTATAGACATACACATACATATATACATATACACATACAACGGTATTGTTGCAGTTGGGAGTTGCATTTGCGTCATGAAGCCGCCAACTGCGTCATTTGCCAGCATTTAAAAAGAGAGACAAAAAACAAACAACAAAATCTCTTAAGTGTTTAGAGTTCTTAAGCATTACACCCGCTAGCCATACCATATTGTAAATTCAGAGGGTATATTGTTTATGTGCATATGTATGACAACAGTTGGTTAATATATATATTCGGTAATAATAGTTGAGTATGTCTAGCCGACTTAGATGCTTTGTCTATATTTATTACACTCAACATGCAAATAATTAATATACTCTTCACTTTCGATTAAGGAGCATTAAAATTAACGCATAAATTCTCTTGACGCTCAATTCTGCGTTAAGTATCATTAGAACTAACTCAAAGAGGAATAAATTTCTTCGTCAAGGAGCTAAAGTGAGCATAAAAACTAATTCAGAAAAAAACTCATTTCTTCGTTAAAGAGCAGAAAAACTAACTCAGAGAAACTCTTGTAAACTGAACGACATTCTCAGCAAAAGACTCATTTCTTCGTTAAGGCACTAAAGCGAGCATTAAACATACCTCAGTAAAGCGCTCAATTTCTTTAAGGAGCATTAAAACTTACTCAAAGAAGCTTATGAGCTGAACGCCATTTTGATCGAGCGCAAAAACTAACTCAGAAAACCGCTCATAATTTCACAAAGGAGTTCAAATGCACATCAAAATCAACTCAGTAAAAGTCCCATTCAAACGAGCACAAAAACTAACTCAGCGCAAGGCTCATTAGCTGAGCTGCAGTTTGTTCGAGTCTAAAATTAAACTGAGTGAGCGGCTAGGTAAAGGAGCATTAAAGAAACTCAGAGAGGCACTCACAATTTTGTAAGTGAGCATCCAAACTAACACAGAAAGGGCTCAATTGCAGAGCTTCACTTTGATCGTCTGTAAAAACTAACACTGAGGCACATAGGCTCGAGAGCGAAGCTCGGGTTTGAGTGGACTGCGTCGCCTATATAAAGGCAAGCCTGTGGAACTTTTATCAGTCGTCTTCCTGACCCACCTGCAGGTCAGTCGCAGTGCAGTGAAGTGAAGTGAAAAAGTGGTGAATAGTTTTAAATAAAATATTTGTTAAAGTTAATTTTGTTGTTAATATTTTGTCAATGTTAAATGTATTTAAATATATTTTGTTAATAATTTAAATATTTTAAGTCTATATTTATTTGTATATTGTGAAAGTTAAATGTTTTTTTTTTGTCTCTCTCTCTAAAACAATGTATTTTTGTCATTTTAAATATTTAGTTTTAAATTTATATTGTGCTATTTGTTGTTTATTTTGTATAAAAAGTTATTGTAATAATGATATTGATAATTATAATCATGATCAAAGGAGTTGTAACCAGTTGGTGATCATTAGTATGATTACCATTATCATACCCTTTATTATGTCAATCATTATCATTATGATCTTTAGTATCAATATGAAGTTGATTCTTATGACAAACATGATGTTGATGCTGCTCTATTAGGGACGATATATATAATTTTTATCATCATCATTACATTCTTTTGATTATTATGTTGTTAGTAATATCAGTTAGAAGCTGCCTGCAGGATATCATAGAGTCGTTCATTGTTCGCTTCCCTCTATCCGACTTGCGTTCTATTCTGACTTTTATCTTATTATTTTTTTTAAGTTTTCGCATTTGTTTTAAACAAAATCTGTCTTAAATATTTTGATTTTCGTATTTTTAGACAGAATTGTACAGTTATCAGGCTGCGTCTACTCTACATATTCAAATTCCTTACGCCTAGGTAGAGCCGTGTGTGTGTGGGCATTAAATACATATATATACACATAATGTGTGTATATATATCCATTTAACTGAACAAACCTGAAGACTGACCGCACGACAAAATTCTGAAAAACGTAATTTTTCAACAATTTTTTCATTGTCTTTTAGTTGGTATATATATATACATATATATATGTCTATTTATACTTGTTCAGAAAGCGAAAATGGAGAGAGTATATTGGTTTTGGTGCAATGTTTGTCTGGCTGTTGCCTGTTTGTTTTTGGATCTCAGTTGATCACCTCAACTACACAAAAAGCCATAAATATTTGAATAAATTGGAAAACCCTACTTCTACAGTTTCGAAACAAATATCTAGAAAATTTAATTTCAATAAAGTTGGAACTCGAAACCTACTAACCATTAGGGGCGTGGCAATTAAAAACAATTTAAGTTTCAATTCAATCTTGAACGAGTATTAAGCCGTCGATGATGCCCACTTAACTTGCTGCTTTTACTTTGTTTTCTATTGACAGTTTTGATATGAGAATTTTTTTTAGATATATATATAATATATATAGTATATATATATACCTATATCTATGTATATATATAACACACGCGCGCACAACAAAAATGTTTAGCCTAAATCTAAAATAAATATATAAAAAAAATCTAGTAAAATATATATGTATTATGCAAACAACAATTTTTCAGAATTTTTTAATGCGAATTTCATATTATTTTTAAGTTGATTAGTTTAACAGTTCGTGCATAAATTAAATCTAAATTTGATTTTGATTTGTTTTGGTTTTTTTTTTTCGTTTTATTGTTCTTTCTCTTTTGATTTATGATTATATAAGTGCAGGCGGACACTTGTTTCAAATATTTAGATTAAATGCAACATTGTTTACCATTAAAACTTTCGAACTTGCAACTGAATTTTTATAGTTGACGTCGATTTGAATGCGTTTTGTTTTCTTTTTTTTATTGCTTTAGATTTTTGTTTAGATTGAAGAATGAAATTTGTTTTCTTTTTTCTTTTTTTTTTTACTTTTTCTTTTAGAAATTTAAATAAATAAATAAAAAATATATTTTTGGGTTTGAGCGAATTTGAACAACAATTTAAACCGTCGAAATATCTCGCGACTGCTGCGGCTGCGGTTGCTTCTGCTGTTGCTGCTGCGGCTGCTTCGAAGCACAGGCACTGCCACAGACTGACTGACTGCGACTACATAGAGGCAAGAGTAAAGGCAATGCCATCGCCAGTGGTTGCCCCGACAAAAACAAAAGGAGCTCTGCCATTGTTCGCTTTGGCTTTAGCTTCAGCACGCCCGCCGGCGTTGATTTGCGAGCGCACAAAGTTTTTCTGCGGCTCGCAACATAAACATAATTGCGGGCGTGCTAGGAAGAGAGGCAAACACTCGCACACACACGGACAACGAAACACATGTGTGTACATTAGGCAGGGGTATATAAATAAATTTACATATATAACATATATATATATATATAGCTACGATGTCGTGAAAGCCAAGCAGTGCATGGCCACCTGCAGCAGGCGCTAGTTGGCTAGCTGGCTGGCTGTCTGTCTGCCTGGCTGGCGTGCTGGGTGATTGACTAACTAGTTCACTGGCTGAAGGGCTAGCCGACTAGCTGAATGACTAGCTGGCTGTTTGACTGGCTGAATAGCAGGGTGAATGGCTGGCTGAATGACTTGCAGGTTTACTAGGCGAATGGCTGGCTAGATAGCTGGAAGTTGGCTGGATGAATTGCTGATAGACTGGCTGAATGTCTGAAATTGCTGAAAAGCGTGCTGAATTACTAGCTGACTAGTTCTTTGACTGGTTCAATGTCGAGCTGAATTGCTGAAAGTGTAGCTGAATGACTGTCGGAATGGCAGGCGTGACTGTCTACCAGCCTAAGTTGCTGGCTGAATAGCTAGATTGCTTGTTTGCTGAATAACTAGCTTGCTTGCAGGCTGAATAGCTAGCTTTCTGGATGAATAGCTAGCTTTCTGGATGAATAGCTAGCTTTCTAGATGAATAGCTAGCTTTCTGGATGAATAGCTAGCTTGCTGGCTGAATAGCTAGCTAACTAATTGAATGGCTAGTTGGCTTACTGACTGGCTGAATTGCTGAATAATAGGTAGAATTGCTAAATGGAAGACTGACTAGATAGCCTGACTAGCTGGCCGTTTACTTGACTGACTTGCTGAATAAAAGACTAATTGAAAGACTGACTAACTAGTTGCGCTGAATAGCTTACTGGCTGTTAGACTGTCTGGCTGGTTCAATGACTGAACTGAGTGGGTAGCTGGCTAGCTGAATTGCTGTATAACAAGCGAATCCCAAGTCGTAGTCATGAAGCTCTGCGTCATCGTTTTTTAATTGCGCCATTAAAACAGAAAAAAAAGCAGCCAGCAGGCACACACTGTTCAGCAATGTGTGTGTGGTGTGTGTGTGCGTGCGTAAATTTAGAAATTGATGTATTTAGGCATCTTTGCTCTTTTTTTAATGCTACAGAGCCATGGGCAGCTATTTATATAATATATATATATGCATATATATAAAAATCGTACAGGCAGTCAGCTAGCCAACATAGCATGCCAACACACACGCTCGCTCGCTCGCATTTGGCCATTAAACGTTGACAACGAGTTTATGAATGCTGTTAGTTCTTCTTATATTCATTTCGTTTCTTTTTCCTTTTTATTTTGGCTTTTGGGTGTTTTTGGCATACCATTTAGCGCATCATTCAAAAGCCAAATGTGGATGACGTCGTGCCACTTGTTCGCGCTCATTTGGCTTCGATTCTATTGCTTTCTGTCTGTGATGCGCAATGCGCCCAAATCTAAATTCAATTCGCTGAGTAAATCATTTGGAGCAGCGCCTTGAAGTGTCAGCTGAGCTATCACCTGTTGCGCTTCAGGGCACTTGAAGCAGGCGTTGCGTATGGCCAAGATGCTCCACTCGCGCATCACTACAAAGAGAATAAGAGAGGAGAGTTAGTTGATCACACGGAGGCATCGATATCACTTACAAGGATTCCGTGCATCCATGATTGTGCATTCGAGCAGCGCTGGCAGCAGCTGCGTATCGAGGCAGTAGCCCCTATTGGCGACATTCTCAAACAGCAAATTGGCCGTGCAGCGCACGAGCAAAGTTTTTAGCTCAAAGGAGACTCTCGCTTCGTAGTCCGCATCGATGTTAGAGCTAAGCGCCACTTCCTCCAGCTTTGTCATGGGCTTGTCCAAGCTGCTATCCGGCTCCTTGCCAGCTGCCACTACACAGCGCAGCAGGCTGCTTACGTTAATGAACAGCGACTGATCGGCAGCATAGATTTTCGCATATTTCTCTGACCCACTGGCGCTTGCTATGATGCGCAGCAGCGTGTGCACTTCTCGTGGATGCAGCTGATGGCGCAGTTTCAGTGTCTCACGTAAAATGCAATCGGATTTCATGCGAAACTCCTTGGCAAAGAATTGCAACAAAATGTTGTTAACTTCCCCATTTGGACTGTCCTCACGTAAGTAGTGGGCTACATAGTCAAGGAAGGTTATGCGCTCCTCCACAGACTTCAGACGCTGATAGCACTGCACGCAGCTGCGTCCATCCTTTACCACAAACTGTTCCATCAAAAAGTGCAAATACTCAAAATTATAATCCGTTTGCGTTTCGATTATGGCCTGCCAGAGGCTAACACAGGTTTCAAAGACCAACTGATTACCAGGTAAACGTGCGCCCATATATATATTATACATAATCATGAGGAGCACATTATTCGAGCTGCCCAATGGAGGCTTTGCTGCGTGCTCAGAGATTTGTGTTCCATGTGCTTGCCAGATTGCTGCCTGGGATTCCTCATTGTTAACGACGCTATTGGCCAGCACCTGCAATGTCAGTATATGCAGTGTGCGCTGCTCTGTACGCATAGTTGGATTAAATACAACATCCTTGACGAAACTCGCAAATTCTGCATTGTTTGCCAATGTCCGTTGACTTTCGGGGCTTTGGGTGAGCAACAAGCGCAAGCTTTTCAATAGCGTTGTTATTTCAGCTACATTTTCTGTTAAATTTAATTGTAATATGTGCTGCAGTATTTCGCTGGTTTCCTTGTGCTATAAAAAAAAGATTTTAGTTGGTTAACAAACAAAAAAAACAAAAATATTTATTGTTTACCGGCTCCACATGTGCCATATTTGTATTTGTGCCAATTAGAACTGTCAAATGGTCGATAACACACTATCGATAACAACGATAGTTTTTAGCTATCACTGCAACGATTTGTGGATACATCGAACAAAGAGAAAGCAGACTTCTTAAATTAGATTAATTATTTATAATTTATTATTATATAGTTATTTACTATAAAAAAAAAGTACACTATAAATGTAATAGTAATAAAGTAATAATACCACTATCTGTTAATGGTTATCGCTTTGTCATATGTCTAATGCCGGTTCACAGCGCTGTTAAATGACACGTATTTCTCAACTGTGGCTTAACAGCCATTAGGTATAATATTAATCAAATTTAGCCCAATTTGCATATTTTGCTTGCCTGCTGAAACAATTTTTTGATTTAAATGTCATTATCAGAAAAAGAATATTAACAAAATTACATTGTTTTAGATTTGTCCACAAAACAATTTTCGGTTCTGTTAATAACATTAAAGCGAAATGTAAAACTAACAGACGGAGGAACACAAACAGCAAATGGCAAAAAATAAACAAAAAGCAACAAAAAACAATCATATATTTTGCAATAATTAAAAATATTAAAACAAAAGCTTTTCAATTGGCAATATATACAACGCGTGGTGACTGATGCAGGCAACATAAAAACATAAACAACACAATATACGGCTGTGGCGTGTTCAAGCACAAACAACGTGGACGACAATAAACTCAAGCGAAATCCAGGCAAAAAATTACCCAAACAGAACCTTTATTACGAGAGAAAACAAATCAACAGGACATTTTTATGTCAACCAGCTTTGTTTGTACGTCGAGCACAGGGCAAACACTTTATTTATTATATATATACACGATAGCTTATGCAAAATTCTTGATACCTTCAATATATTATGCTTATTAATCGTGCGCTATGCCAAAGTTGGTTAACACAGGTGACGTAAGTAAGGATGCCCACGAAGAAGGCAGAGTTACGCCCACTTGTTTAATTAATAAATATATATATTTCGTTATTTCAGTTATCGATTTCACGTTGGAAATGGTGCAACACGTTTTCAAGCCTGCCGCCAGAGTCTCTACGCACAGAGATGTGAATCAGGCCAGTCGGTGCGTCATTTCCACGCGCACAAGCCCAGCTGGAGTAACATCAAATCACCTGTCGTCCCACCTGCCGGCGGTGAGACCGGCGGCCATGTGCCCACGAGCAACGTAATCAAGGCAATAGCATTTACTGGCGCAGTAAGCTCGTTTCACGCCCAACAATTAATTTTTGATTGATTTCGACTTTTGTTTAGTTCAGCCTCGGTTGCTTTGCAGGTGCCACAATTGTTGAGTACGAGAATACGCGTAGCATGATCTTATCTAAGGCGAAACAGGCCCGTTTCGGCTGGGTGCAGAGCCGCGCCTTGGTGGATCGTGACTCCTGGTGGCAGCTGAAGAACGATATCAAACGCTTCTGGGACTCATTGTCGCCTGGAGATAAGACCTTTGCGCCGCTGCTGATCTGCAATTTGCTCGCATTTGGCATGTGGCGTGTGCCATCGATGCGGAATGTGATGATGACATACTTCACCTCAAATCCAGCAGCACGTAAATGGAATGATTAATAACCTTAATGGATTATCTAAGATTCATTATCTGTCAACCTTGCAGGCATTGTGTGCTGGCCCATGTTCCTCTCCACATTCAGCCACTACTCGGTTATGCACATCTTTGCCAATATGTATGTGCTGCATAGCTTCTCCAATGCTGCCGTCTTGTCCATGGGCAAGGAGCAGTTCATGGCCGTCTACCTCAGCGCTGGCGTCTTCTCCAGCTTGATGAGCGTGCTCTACAAGGCAGGCACGCGACAACCCGGCATGTCACTAGGAGCGGTGCGTCATATATATCTATATTCATTTACATTTATTTAAAATCTTATATATATTCCAGTCAGGTGCCATTATGACCGTTCTGGCCTATGTCTGTGCACAATACCCGGACACACAGCTGAGTATATTGTTCCTCCCAACTGTTACGTTTTCTGCCGGAGCTGCAATTAAAGTAATCATGGGCATTGACTTTGCCGGCTGCGTCATGGGCTGGAAATTCTTTGATCATGCGGCGCATTTAGGTGGAGCTCTGTTTGGCATGTGAGTGGGCAGCAAGTCACTTGTGATTCAGGCTCTTATCTCTTCTCACTTCTCTTCCAGCTTCTGGGCCCACTATGGCGCGCAGGTGTGGGCGAAACGGATTGGCTTACTAAATTACTATCACGAGCTGCGCCGAACGAAACAAAAATAATAATTATACAAAAATTGGATAATCAACGGAAGAGGATCATCATCATCGTTCAGCCTTTGAGGCTCGTGTTATCATGTGTTAGGAGGTTCAATAAAATCCACAAATTATAATTTATACAAATTCAATGCGATTGCGCTGCAAGCGTTGGCCAATCTCTTTACGCCTCTGCAGCAGCTTCTCCCTCAACTCCTCGGAATTCTCTCGTTCGGGCGCATAGGAAATATGCAAAATTCCTCCAAAAAACTGTTTTGCATCCAGCTGGCGTTTGGCACGACGTGCGTGCTCCAGTCGCTCAAATTGTGCCGCGTAGACATCCGTAAAGGCCTCCAATTCAACTGTAACAATAAGATACTATAGTTTAACTTGTATATAATATAGAAATCTGATTTGATCACTTCGTCCAGCCATTTCGTTGCTCACACAGCTGAAGGAACGCAGTTTGCCAAACTGTTGCAATTTATTCTTAATTTCGGAATGTAAATTGACTTTTGGCACGCCAAAGATTAGCATATGCCGCGACTCACTGGCAACCGTATAAACCTACAAATTATTACAATTATTTGAAATTTTTCAGTAATTTTAGTTTGAGTTTTGCCTTGCCTTCACAGCTTTCAGTTCGCGTCCTTGCCTATATTGCAGTCGTGTCGTACAATACGCCAGACGTTTATGGTGTGATGAGGGCGTTGCCTCCATATTGATTTTATTTTAGATGACTTTTTGTAAGTTTATAAATAAATTTTAAATGCCGCTGCGACATCCTCAATTGTTCAGCCGGTTGGCTGTGTTCGAAGGTATTCAAATTGAAGACTTTACCAACACTTAATTTGCTGTTCGATATTATGTTGGTGCGCTATCTAATAATGTATCGAGCTGTATACTCATCTCTAATTCATCGTGAATACTTATTCAATTGTAAATAAATAATAATTTAAAAAAATAGGCAATAACAACTTGTCGTCTATATAATATATTTCTTCGAATTGTTTTGATTGAATATATTTTGATTGTATATTAGTTAAAGTTTATTCATAGTTAAATATATATTTATTATTGTGCTCTCTTGCTGCATTGCCACCTGTAGACCGGCTGCGTCGCACGTCAACAAATTTTTGCTACTTTTACAACACTGTATTTTGTATTCATTTGTTGCGTGCGCACAGCTGTTGAATTGGAGTGAAGGCGGGAAAGGAAAACTGTACGCGAGAAATGCGCGCGCTGCTTATAAAGAAAAGTTGCAATTGCGTCGAATTCATTAACTTGTGAACCACTGAACGATCTAGAACTGAGTACAGCAGTTTCAACTCGCTTTTATTTCAAGATTTAGTGAAAAAAAAATATATATATAAAGAAAACATGTCTCAATCTCAGGTAGCCGGCAAAGAAAACATTACGGACAACATGGAAAAGTTTTCGCTAAAGGTGAAATGAGACGTTCTTAATTGCACACTGTTTATATATTATACATATATGTGTGGATGTGGCTAAATTGAGTGTCATTTGCATGTTATACAAATCAATGAAAAGTCATTTACGGCTATTTATAAAATTCTTTGTTAACTTTTCTAGAGCCCCAGCAAGAAAATTCTGACGGAGAACGCCAACAACGTTCGCAAAATGTCCATCACCCCGGAAGATAATGCCAAAGATGAGGCCAAGACTGAACAAACCATAATGAATAAGGTGGCGGAGCCATTTGATCCGTCGCTGGAGCCGCTGCTCCGAGAGAATCCTCGTCGCTTTGTTATCTTTCCCATACAATATCATGATATCTGGCAGATGTACAAGAAGGTATGTTTAACACATGTGTGTGTGCGTGTGAGTGGGAAAGGTAGAGCCTGATGAAATAGGCGGGAAAATTTTTGATAAAGCGCGGCAAAAAGTGATCACGTCACAGACGTGACTGATTGTTAGAATGACATACATACGTGTGTATATGTATGTATGTAATTGTATATTTATACATATAAACAACTAGACATACATACATGTAGACATTTAGATATATATGTCTGATATTCTGAATGTTTCTGTTTGTTTATAGTCATATAAGACACATACATGTACTTGCATGCAGACATACATAAATGCATTACATGCTAACATAGATACATACTTACATACACTCTTGCATATACATATACATACATACATGCTCACTTATACTTATAAAAGTACATATGTCCTTTCATGCTGTACGTATGTACAGTCTAACATTCATACACACATGCATGTTAGTCTGTACAGTCAGTACTTATGTACAGTAAGGGCTTCCCCACTTCTTGAACGTTCCACACTGAGTAAACATTCAAACATGAACTACAAATATTATATGAAAATGAGAGTTGACATTTAAAAATTAGATTTTTTTTTTCCAAAAATGAAAATATAATTATCTGGACTAGCGAAATCCTCTTCTATGTTTAATATGTATTCTAATATATTTTTTTTTATATCACATATTTTTTATTTCTTATATCAAATTTTTTTGTTTATTTTTTATATCAAAACTTTTTATTTTCAATATAGTTTTTATATTTAATTTTAATATTTTAATCTTTTATATATTTACATGATATGCCCTGCATACATACATACATAAGTATTTAACATTTTATGTTACATTTCTGCATACATAAATGAGTATTTCACATTTTACGTTACATGGCTGCTAAAATATATGAATATTTCATACAGACATACATACAAACATTTATATCCATTCATGCCTGCAGACACTCATACATGATTACTCTTACACACTCACACATGGTTACTCTCTCACACACACACATACTTAGATTATTACATATTTATTTAACTAAATTGAATGATAAGCGACATGCATTTGCTTTGGGGAAAGAAGATAGCTAGAAAGAGATAGGAACAATTGTGTAATTACAAGCCGTTCCTTTCCATAACATTTCACTTACACAACTTTTTCACTATTAATTCCCACTACTTAGGCTGAGGCCTCCTTCTGGACTGTGGAAGAGGTGGATCTATCCAAGGACTTGACCGATTGGGCACGCTTAACCGATAATGAGCGTCACTTCATCTCCCATGTGCTGGCCTTCTTTGCCGCCTCCGATGGCATTGTGAACGAGAATCTTGTGGAGCGTTTCAGCCAGGAGGTGCAAATAACCGAAGCTCGTTGTTTCTATGGCTTTCAAATCGCCATGGAGAACGTGCACTCGGAGATGTACAGCGTGCTGATCGATACATATATAAGGGATCCCCATCAGCGGGATTATCTCTTCAATGCCATTGAGACGATGCCCGCTGTCAAGCGTAAGGCCGACTGGGCGCTCTCTTGGATAGCATCGAAGGCGGCCAACTTTGGCGAGCGAATCATTGCGTTTGCTGCCGTCGAGGGCATCTTCTTTAGCGGCAGCTTTGCCTCGATCTTTTGGCTGAAGAAACGTGGCCTGATGCCCGGTCTGACCTTCTCCAATGAGCTGATCTCACGTGATGAGGGCTTGCATTGTGACTTTGCTGTCATGATGTTCCGGCATCTGGTGCAGCGTCCCAGTCGGGAGCGCATCATCGAGATCATCTCGGATGCCGTGACCATTGAACAAGAGTTTCTCACAGATGCTCTGCCCGTCAATCTGATTGGCATGAATTGTGCTTTGATGTCCGAATATATTGAATTCGTGGCCGATCGTCTGTTGGTGGAGCTCGGCGTGGGCAAACTCTACAATACAAAGAATCCATTCACCTTCATGGAGATGATCTCGCTGGACGGCAAAACGAATTTCTTCGAAAAGAAAGTCGGGGAGTATCAACGCATGGGCGTCACATCGAATCGCTTAGATAATGTGTTCACACTCGATGCGGATTTCTAAAATTACACTTCGCAATCCTCACAGCTGCTGGTTTCGGGTGTTATTTTTAGCCACTAACTAACTAATCTTTCCTAGTATATAAGACTACATTTATGCGGACACAAACATAACTTAGCTCATTATTGTCATTCCTTTTCCAAAAATCAACTACCTGACATTTTAAAGCATTATACTCTATCTGACCTTTGTCGAATTATCATTGTATATAACATTTTAAATAAAAATTGATAGTATTTACAGATTAACGGAATTATGAAGATTTAAATTTGCGCGGGAAAATCAAAAAATCATTGACTTGACAAACAACTCTTGTAAACTTACATAGGGTATAAAGGGCTTGCAAGGGCAGTGTAATGACTCATACGTATATATATCTATGTATATATATGACTAAAAACGTGACTGATTATATATTCTAAATGTATATGTAAAGAAAATTCACGTTAATGTAAAAGCAACGATAGGCTTAATACCAGTGCTGCCAATTTAGCTATTTTTCTGTCAGTTCTGGCGTTACGGGCAAAAATTGTGATCTATGCAAATTAAAAGATATTTTTCTAGAGTTTTCAATATTTTTCTAGCAATTTCTGGCTTTTTAAGTAGTGAGTTGGCAGCAATTCTTAATACACTTCTTACTCTAAGTGAGAACACACTAATTGCCATCGATAGCTATCGATAAAGTTCACAAAGAGCTGGCGCTAAACTGATTTGCAGCTGCACAACTCCATACATACTTTACGATAGGTTTAATACTCTTCCCCCAGCCTTAGTGAAAACTCCTTAATTTCCACCATGCACAATCGATAGCTATCGATAAAGTTCACAAACAGCTGGCGCTAAACTGATTTGCAGCTGCACAACTACATACACATTGTGCTGGCATATCTCACTTGGATGTGTTATCTGAGAACAAAATAATAAAAAAGATATTGGTGTACACTAAACGCAGTTGTGAAAATGAGCAATCTAAATTACTTATTGATAGCCCAACTGTGATAATCACACATATATATATTCATATATAGAAAAACGATCAATATGTTGTATGCAGTATGAGTGCTAGGCACTTAGCTTGGAGCAGTTCCGGGTGAAACACATAATTGCAGTTAGCAAAAAGCAATGGGCTATGCAACACGTGACGCCGTTGAGCTGGCGGAGCAGTGTACGCTGCTCGACGATCAGGCTGAAGACGAAACGCAGCCAAGTGAAGTGTCAAGTCGTGATGCAAGAAAACTGCATCATCGACGCCAACGTTTGCGATATTCATCGCCGAGATTTTTACGCAAAATTTGCCATTTCGTGCTGTGCATATTTATAATTTTGTTATTTCGATACATAATCCTGCCCAACCTTTCAATATATGTACAAAAAAGACATGGTGAGTGAGAAGTGAAGCATATTGTTGAGATCTCTTTGTATAAAAAGCAATTGTCTTGCAGTTCCGCTCTCGGATTGGTCGGCGAATACCTCGCTGGACATCAAGGACTATATAAAGCCACAGCAGGAGACGGCACTCATAACGCCACGTGACTTTTGTCGTAACAAAACGTTTCTGATCATTGCCGTCTGCACCGGCTTGAACAATTTCGTGGAAAGACAAACAATTCGAGAAACCTGGGGCAACACAACGGAATTCAATTACGCCGCATTTGCCAAGCTGCACGGACAGCTAAAGGGGCATTATCAGCCGCCGATGGACAAACGTTTGCAGTTCTATGCGGATTATCTGAGAGGCGAGGGCGAGAACCTAACGGCCACCGTACGCATTGTGTTCATAGTGGGTCGCAACAGCTATGAATCACATTTGGGCAATGAGACACTTGTGCGATTACACAGCGAAGCGGAGCTGTACAATGATATCATTCAGGAGAACTTCATTGATACGTACAATAATCTAACATTGAAATCTGTGATGGCCCTCAAACATATTAGCAAAAGTTGCCTAAAGACCTGCGCCTACTTTCTGAAATGCGACGACGATACGTTTGTCAACGTACCGAACCTTCTGCACTTTCTACTCGGCGGCACTGTGCCGCTCTATAATGATACGCTGGACTATCATGATCGTGGCTCGATGGTGGTAATGGCACAGCGTAATCGACTAAATGCCACAACTGGCATCATGATAGGCCATCAGTTTTGTAACGTTCTGCCCGTCAGTGATGTCAGCAGCAAATGGTATATACCCTACTATATGTATCAGGACGAAGTATATCCAAAGTATTTATCTGGTGCCGGTTACCTAATGTCCATAGATGTGGTTGAACGTTTATTTGAGGCGTCGCTAAATACATCGCTTATATATCTTGAAGACATTTATATAACTGGACTTTGCGCCAATCGTGCCAATGTCAAGCGCCAACACCACGCTCTCTTCAGCTTCACGAGCTCACCCCATTTGTGCGCCTTCAAGGGCAGCATCGCACAGCACCAGATCAAAGAGGAGATCATGGTCGAAGCATATCGGTTCGTAACCAATTATACCAAAATATGCCCACCACCGGGACGTTACTTAAATCATATGCGTTTGCGAAATCGAAATAATTGTTAGATAAGATTAAACAAGTGCTGTGAATATGCCTCTCTCTCTCTCTGTCTCTATATATATAGAACGTTGGCTTCCCTTGTAAAAATACCGAGTTTAGCGAGAATTTCCATGAGATATAATTTGTTACATTGAATACTATCTTAGAGAACAATTGCGCACAGACATTATATATACATATATATAGCATATAGACATACATATATACATATATATATCCAATATAATACCTTTTTTTGTTCCTGAGATTATATTTCGTATCGAATCGATAATAAGTGCTGTTTAACTTTAGAATATAGTTCTATATATATGTAAATCAGTTTTTTTATAGTTAGTAGTAAAAGTTTTGATAGTTCAGTTCATTATTTAACAATCAAGAATATATATATACATGTATAAAGGCCGAAATACTTGCAAACAGCCCTTTTGGCTATAACACGAGGGTAGCTTGAAAAATTGCCAAAAAGCATAGAAACAGGAATATAGTAAAATAAATTTGCTATGTAAAAAATGTAGAAAAATAAACAAAAATAATTTATATATACAGATATATACTTTTTAAACTATCCTTGTATTTTAATAAGATTAAAATACACGAGGGAAGTTTGAAATATTGTCAAAGATCTAGAAAGTTTAAAAATGTGTAAATTAGACGTTATTTGATCGCAAATGTTTTGAACTACTCTCGCATGGCATAGCTTACAGTTTTAGTACACGAGGGCAGTTGGAAAAATTGCCAAATTGTATTATTTATAAAAATTCAAATGTATTTATATTTTATTTTATACAATCACAAAATGTATTTAACTAAACTCGTCTATATCAGTGAATTTTTTGCTCTACGCACAGATTTGTTCAACTTATTTATTTGTTAAAAAAAAAAAAACAAAAAAGCGAAAAAAATACAAAATTAAATATAAAATATAAAGTTTTTTTAATTTATTTTTGGAACTGCTATTTCTCCTTGAATTGATTTTATTTTTATACAAAACAACAAAAGAAAACATTTTTTTTTATGCAAATACTTTTTTTTTTATTATTAAAGTAGTTGATAAATTGTTAAATTGGGTTTTTTTTTTAAATCAATTAACTTTTTAATTAGTTAATTTTTATGGCTTCAAGTTTTTCGAAAACAAAAACGAAATCAAATATCAAGTTTTTAAAACTAAATGCCTTAATACACTTAAAGCTAGACTTAGAGTTGATTTTGTTGTTCTTTGTTTTTGTTTTCAATTGTTTACAGATAGTTCTTATGTTATGCAAAAATATAGTACTAAAAACTATAATAACAAACTACATTCGAGCCTACGATTTAAATTTAAATTAAATGTTTTATTTTAGCATTTAAATGTTTTAAGCATCTGGCAGAATTGTGTTTAGTCTAAGCTAGCGCTGCAATCATATTGCAGCCCTAATGGTGGATCCAGGCCCTCCTCCTCGTCCTCCTTTTTTATGCTCTCCTCAGTTACAGGAATTTCGGCAGCTTCCTGCTCTTTTACATCTGTCTCTGAACTGCTCTTGCTTGAGGATGCTGTTGCAGTCTCCTTTTTCTCTTTGTCCGCAGCTTTAGCATTCGTATTGTCCTCGTCTGTCTGAGCTTCAGTCTTATCAGCAGCTTCCTCTGTAGCTTGCTTAGCCAACTCTGTTTCAGCATCATCTTTCTGTTCAGTTTCATCTTCATTTGTCGTTATAGTAGATGCTGCATCATCTTTCTTCTCTAATTCTGTTTCGGAAGCTGCTGTCTCGTCTGTTTGCTCATCTTCTACTTCATCTTTCTTTTCCTTGTCAAGCTCTTCTTCAGCAAGTGCTTCATCACCTGCCTCATTTGCCTTATCATCTACAGCATCTTCTGCGACTTGTTGCTCCGCAGCTTCAAATTCATCTTCATCAGTTATTGTAGTTATAGCTTCCACTTCTTTTTCCTGTTCATTTTCATCTTCATCTTTATTCTCTTTATTCTGTTCTTCATTACTATCAATGGCTTCTTCATTTGCAGCAGCTTCATCTTCTTCCATAGCATCAGCTGTTATCGTTTCCATTTCATCGGCTTCTACATCAGCTAAATTTTCATTATCTGTGCTACTTTTATCTTTCTCACTGTTACTTTTATCTTCAGTTTTATCTACATCTTCCTCGCTCTTCTCCAATTCATATATTTGAGATATAGTTCCGTCACTTGAGTCCATTGGCTCCAGCAGTTCGTCTTCGCCAAACTTCTCCTGCGCATCCCCATCTCCTGGTTGCTTCTGCTCCTTATCTGTAATCTCCTCGCTAGCATCTTCCTTATTTATATCACTTGCTTCTGTTTTACTGTTGGTTTCTTCCTCAGCTGATTCCTTGCAACTGCCAGCCTCCTCTATCTTCTCTTCAGATTTTGCAGCACTCTCTTCCTGCTTCTCGGAACGTTTCTGACCATGTTTCTCCATCCATTTACGCGCTACCTCAAACTCTTCCTCAGCACGTATCAGCTTGACAACTGCCTTCATTTTGAGCTTGGTATCGTTGCTCTTCATATCCTCCATGCGCCGTCGCTCTAGCTGTAGCAGCGCAGGATTTGGTTTGTTCGTCGTCTTCTTGCGCGGTTGCTTCTTCTGCAAAGTACCGCCAGGTGAGGTAGCTTTGGTCTTGACTTCGCCAGCGCCCTCGGTAATGTCCACTTCCAGCAGGCTGGCCAAAATCGATGAGCTAATGGCCGCCACATCAATATCCATATTTGGATCAATGTTTGCCGTAACTGCATCCATTTTAGTTATTTCCGCGCCAGGTGCGGTCGACTTAACGGACGTGATCTGCAGGCCCTTGGGCAGGCTGACCTTCGACACGGAAGGCAACTCCTCCTCGTTATCCGAATCAATGGTAATCGTATCCGTTTTCGGCTCCACAATCTCAATTTCATTATCCTCATCGTCGCTGGCTTGTTTCTCTGCAAAGAGTTCGACAATTGATTAATAATCTAATATTTTATATGTATATGATTTCAAATATCTTTATCAAATTAAATATATATAGTCTCTAATGTATCCGATTTAAAAAGGATTTTTAATAAGTATATAATATTTATATATAATCTTAGTAGAATGTTCGGAAGTTTGGCATAATTTAACTTAGTCTAGTTAGTTAGTCTAAACAAATTCGTAGCTTAGATGTTAAGAAACCGCATTTCTTCGAGTGGAAAGTTAGTGCGCAGCTTTTGCAGCGTCTTCTCGTTGGGTCTAGGCTGGCGTTCCATCTCTCGGCAATAGCACTCGTAGGCAAACTTTGCCATTTGCCAGCGCAGTTTGCAGGCGCGTGCGTCACGCCGGAAGCGGGGCAAACGCCGCGCCAACTCCGCCCACAGACGTTCTCGTGCACCCACATCGCTATAATCCACATGCCGTGGATTCCATAGTGTGGGATATGCACGCATGGCCAGCACCAGCTGCTGCACAAATTGTTTATCGTCCGGCATGTCCTTTAGCTTGCCAGCTGTATCAGCGGAGCTGCCACCATTTGTTGCACAATCCTGCAACGGCTCGAACTCATCACGCAAATCTTGTTCATCAATTTTATATAGGAAATATAAATTAGCCAAATATTTGGAGTATTTCAGCTCCAAATTGGCAAAGGTGCGTTTGTCCTTGATGGTTTTTAAACGGAAGGATTTGTACATTTCGTACATCTGCTGCCAACGCTCCACAATGTATTCACAGCGATAGTCTACAAAGAGAAGCAGTTAGATTATGTCTTTAAGAAATTATATCTGGAGCACTTACTGGGCGCAGATTTCCAGAAGTTAAGCCACAGAGATTTGCGCGTTTGTTCGTCTATGCTATTGAACTCGGGATCTGCGGACTTGCGCCACAGCACGGGATGACTCTTGGCAAAGTTAATGATGCGCATATCAATGGGTCGCACCTCCAGCGGACGCACAATCAAGCGAGGCGTTGCCTTCACACAGCCTTGTTGCTCCTTATTGATGGTATTCTCAATGGCATCCAGTTGCTTGCGCTCATAGCCATCGCCATCGCCTTCGCCGCAATCCACTGGCTGCCAATCGCTGGGTGGCACATCTCTGTTGGCCAAATAGTTGGTGGCCTTATCGAAATAGCCCTTAAAGCGTTTGCCCTGTTTTAGCAATCGTTCAATACGCACATAACGTTTGCGCACGTTCTTCCAGCGCAGTTTGATGTCATCGCCACGTGGAAAGTGGCTGGCTATGACGCGCCACTGCTTGCGTGTCACCACCATTTTGCCATAGTCCGGATGTCGAGTGCACCAAATAGAAGGATACTCTCTTAGCAGCCGAGTTAGCTTGCGATCATAGGCATGTTCCTGTTCATTCCGATTCATGCTCTCCTCGGTGCCCAGCGCATCGTACTCCTCATTCAAGTCATCAACATCATCGCCCTCATCCGCATCATCATCCTGATAGTCATCCTCATAGTCATAGCCATCATCATTATCATTCTCCGCAGTGTCAACAGTTGGCTCCTGCTCTGCATCCTCTTCCTCATCCTTGGGATCACCTTCGGCGCGCACACCAAGCGGCATTAGCGGTGGCAATGGATCCAAGCTCTCGCCATCTTTCAGATTGGCATGCAAACTCTTGCGATATTCGTAGACCTGATTGTGAAAGCTATTGCAGCCCGTATTGAAAAGATCCACATCATCCAGCTGGCCATAGCAAACATAATCCACAGCTGCAATAGAGCCACAAAAGGTGAGAAAGAAGATCATTAAAGCTAAAGCGAAAAACTGCTGCTGAATTCGATTCCATTGCCTTTTTGTTGGATATTTTACAAACACATGGACCAAGAGCTTCAAATCAATTTGCATTTAAATGGAGCCAAGGAAATGGAACTCGCAGAGTTTTTCATACAAAACACAACAAAACATACTTACATGCTGGCTGAACCAAAGTATAACTCATATATCTATATATGATATATATATCATATATAAATCTATATATATATTGTTGAGCAACACCCGTCCATGTGTTCAAATATTCACAAAAGACAATGTACACTTATTTATAAAAAGAAAGAAGAAACAGACTTCTACTTCGCATAGGCGAACCGCAGCCTGCGAAGTTGCTGCTGGAACTATATAGATAAACTATATATATACTATATACTATACTAATTCTTATGCTATAAAGTATATGCCATATGCCCGTGAAGATTAGGAACTATTATCTAATTTTATAAAGAGCCTAAAGTACAATTGACTCGAACTTTACAAGCTAACAAAATATATAGTAACAATTTGTATATAATATTTAAACTTAGATATCATAACTTAAATATTTTATATTATATATTTTAGCAACTTACCAGCTGCCAGTTGTCCATTCTCCAGGCTGTTGGCATCATTCTTGAAGCCCATTTCGCGCATATCAAGCAGGCATTTGTCCTGCAACTGTTTGAAGCGTCCTATTGCATAGGTCATAAGATATGATAGATGTATGTAGAGCTCCTTGACATCCATATAGCTGCGCGCTTCGTTGTACGCATTGGACAGAGTCAAAGTTTGCACCTTGCCCGTTAGATGCGTACAGATTTCCATGGCACTAAATATTTGGTTTTGCAGCTGAGTGCGCGCTAGGCCCAGTGGCGATGTGGAGAAAACGTGGCGCACTAATGCTGGCGTCTTAGACACCGATGCAGGCGTCATCATAATGGTAGTGCCACCAGCACCAGCTCCTCCATTGCTGCTGCCACTGACACTGCCACTGCCGGCAGTTGCTTGGGATTGGGAGGCAATGTTCATGGCATGCATCTGGCTGCCATTGTTGACGCGCACCACTTGCGGTGCGCGCTGCTGTTGATTGGTCTGTGGATTATAGATGCCCATGTTGGAGCCAAAGCTGGGATGCAGCATGCGTGCAGTTTGTGCAGTTGGCTGCTGTTGTCTTATGATGACCTGCGGTGTCAATGGAACGGGCGCACGCGTTACCGTTGTCGCTGGCTGGCCAGGTGGCAATTGTCGTTTGACCTGAAAGAATTTTTTTAAATCAATATGAAATTAGATTAAAATATCAGAGTTTAACCTGTATAAGGCGCCCATTGGGCAGGCGATAGGAATCCTGTTGTGCTGCACTATTGAGATCGACACGAAAGCCATTTATGGTATGAAAAACAGGACCCGCCGAGCGTATGGCATTCGGCACCACTGTGCGGCGCACCACAGCGGGTGGATTGGGCGTGGGTTGGCGATAACGCATGCCCGAGCTGCTCAGCACGAGCGGAGGCGGTAAACTGCTACGCGGACCAGCAGTTGAGCTGCCATTCGTGCTCGGCCGTGGCGCAGTGTAGTTTTGCTGCACGGTTACGATGCGTGGCGTCGTTGTGATGCCCGAAGCAGGTGTTATGCTCGAGCGAGGACTCGGCTTCTGTGCCACTGATATTTGGCAATCCGGTTCCAGCATGCTGAGCAAATCGGGCGTGCAGACGATGTCGTCGTTGGAGGACTTTGGACGCTTAGCAGGCGGACCCTGTGGCTTTGCTGACTTCTTGCCTGAATGTGCAGAGCTGGCATGACTACGTTTGGAAGTATTTGATTCCAAGCTCTCCATGGAGTCCGACAGGCTGTTCACCTTCGCCTTGGCCAGCCGGCAACAAGTGCTGTAGTCCTTGTGAGTTTGCCTACGCATCTCCGACTCGGATAGCTGCAGGGATTGAAGGCCGCTACAAGAGAGAGAGAGAGCGAGAATCATTAGTCATTGCAGTAGGGATTTGATAGAGCTCCAGGAACTTACTTCTTCTGCGTCTGTATGTAGTTGATCAGCGCCCAGTGCTGAGCGCGCAGCGGCCAAAGTATTTTCGATGTGCACTTGAAGCAATTCCAATTCTCATTCTGTTCAATGTCCACGATGACGCCTCTGGACAAATTCTTGATGATGCACGACTTGCAGAAGACATACGGGCAGGTGGAGCAGCAATATACCTCGCCGCCTTGTCCACACCAACGGCAATACAGTTCCGAGCCATCTTCACCCTTCGAGAACTCGCCGCTATTGTAGAAATCATGGCATTTGATACAGTGCGTTACACGCAATATGGGATGCATTTTAATGTTGTTCTCTGTGCTGACTGCCGTGCCAATGTGCATGCGGCAAACGGTGCAATGAACCTTACGTTGATTCACCACATCCACAGTGGGATACATTTTCAAATAGAAGCGACGCTCCTCCTCCGAAACGCTGGCGTCCATTTCATAGTTGGAGCCTAGACAACAAAACGATTGAGGGGTGACTGACGCAGGGGAAAGGCAGGTGCCGCTTACCAGTAAAATCAAAATCGTATGCTTTGAGCGAAGGCGAAGGCGTCGTTGGCGTTGCCACCGTCAGCGCCGGGTCCGTGCTGGGCGTGCTGCTCATGTTGCTTTGATTTGCCGGCTGCTAAATTGAGACACTAGCCCAGCCCACACGTGGAATTGCAAACAAGAAATATCTTATTTCTGCACTCTCTAACACTAACGCACACAGGCACGCACTGCACGCACACACACGCACTGCACACACACACTACTGGAGCAACAACAATTCGGCGCGTATTTCTTATTTTTGCAACAATAAGCAACACTAACACCAACGCATGTCCACATTAGCGCGCGCACACACACACACTGAATGGCGGCAAACGCGTTAAAATGATCTCAGTATAGCAATATTTGATTGAAATTTCTTGAATTATATTAATTCCATTGGCTTGGCTGACAGCACAGAAATGATTTTTCACGCGACTGCCGCTGTCGTATATCGTTTTCAATATGGCAGCCACTTCGGCTGTTCGGCTCACCCGAGTCCCAATCACGAAGTATACATAACAAGAGAGTCTAGGAGCCGATATTTTGAAATCAAATATCTGAAAAATACAGTTCGAATATAGCCGATTAGTCTACTAAAACTGTTTTAAATTTATATATATATAGATTTCCTACTTAATCTTAATCCAAAATCTCTTAATTAATTCCAATCTTAACAAGCGATCGCATCTAGTAAAAGTCTTTTACTTTCCAGCTAATAGCTTCATAAAGCTAAAGTTCATAGAATTTCAATTTGAATTGCTTAAATATAACAATTTTATATATTTTTCATTTAATTTGTTGAGATTTTAATGAATTTGATTAAATTTTATGAACTTGGCAATCCTATTTACATCTAGTTGTCTCTTTCGCACTCATGTAATGTACGTTGAGACACGAACACTTATGAAAAGTAGAAGAGGAGTAACGAATAATAATTTCTGAGTAATTTAAGTGATGTAAATGAGAAATGACAAAATTGAAATACAAAATCAATGAGAAATAAATATTTATTTGAATTTAATTTTAAAATTTCAATTTAAGCTAACTCCTAAAGTTCGCGTTTTGCAGCACTGGCAGTCAAATGCAACGCTGTGTTTCTATTTGCGTTACTGCGTAGGAATTTGTGTGAACAAAAGTAAATCAGTAAAAATAAGAACAGTGTAAATATAAGTTGGTTAATGCAAATTAAAACGTGGGAGTCAATGACTTAAGCAGGTAGTCTAATCAAATATTGAAATACGGCTATTGTTAGGTTGAGATACGCAAATAACACATATGGGCATACATTAATATATTTTTGCAATTCATTGTTGACAAATTTCCACTGAATGCGTTTCCAAGATGCAAGCTTATTAGAGTTGAATACTCTATAGTATAATTAGACATATCAATAGTTAACTTGTATAATATGCAGACAATAACTCATTTTTATGCTGCTATTTATCGATTTTGTTGTTTTTTTCCGCAAGGTTTGCACTGCAAACAATAATTTGAAATGCCGATAGAGATGCGTTGAAACACAGCTTTCATGTTATCGATTATTTGTGGCAATCGATAGTCTCAACTGTGCGATATTTTGAATTACACTGAATTTTCTGTCTATTAATTTGTTTTTATTTATTTGGCCGATTTTTAAAGAAAATTAGCTTAGTGTGTACCTGTGCAATATGTTTCAAATTGATATGTTGTCATCAATCCTTTAAACAATATCTACAGTCATTCACAACAACTGAAAAATAATGGAGCCCGCAACATCCACACCAGGATCTGATAAAATAGATTCGGACTTCTTTTATGGCTGGGACTTATTATTCAAAACTGTAGATAGGATAATTGATAAAAAGTCAGATATTCTCATAGTGCTGGCTCATTTCCTGCTTACCAAGCACTACAAATTCCGTTGCGTTGGTATTGGAGACGACGTAAGTATTTCGTCAATTTTCGTAAATATAATTCAGTCAGAATATATATGTAAATATTATTATTCTAGAAAACTCTACCCGAAGACGAGGTGGGCAGCGAATTGCTGCCGGATAATTGGAATGGCGATAGTACAAAGTACTCGCTGCGATATGTGCATAACAAAGTGCTCTATCTACTGCTCGGGCATATTACCGAAGATGCTCTGATTGTCAATCTATTGGATATTAACACTAAGAATGTATCCAACATATGCATTACGCCCGAGACTTTGGTTGTTGAGGTCAAGGGTGGCATAACAACAACCATGCCAACTGCAACAGATATTGTTGATCGATTTCGCAAGGAGCTTTGTGATCCGGTTCGATTAAAGCGTATTTATATATACACATATATTAATAAAGACTTTCCTTAGGTATTCACTGGAAATTCGCGCGAGGCAACCACACAAACACAGGCCAACAATCAAAGGACTCCGGCATCCACATCAGATCCTTTGCGCATTGGCGAGCCTAGACGTCCGGGGTAAGTCAAAGTGTTTTACGTGTTATATTACTTAATCTCTAATTGATTATTGCAATTTTAGTTCATTTATGCCGCATGGCTTTGAGCCGCGGCCATTCGGCTTCCCAGATATTGGCCGCGGAGATTTGGATCCATTGGGTCGTGGCTCTGGTAATTTATATCCGATGCCCGGTCATCCGGGCTTGGCACGCTTCGATCCATTCAATCCATTGAATCCACGTAACCCTAGTGGAATGGCTCCAAATCCAGATCATATGCCTCCGCCGCATTGGAATCCCGATTACTATATGTGAAATATCTATCTATATATACATATATATGTAAAATATATAAAACCGACCCATTGAAATGTTCGGCCCATCAAATCACTAGTTTACGAATTAAAGATGTTTCAAAAATAATAAGAAATTCAATTACCAGAAAATAAATAAGAGAAAATCTATTTTATTATTGCTAAAATATATAATATATCTTTATTATTCTTGTTTTTTTTTTTTATGCTCATATACAATATTGGAAAATCAGCCTAAACAATGTATATGATTTGAAATGTAATATATATTATTTTGTATATGTATGTTAATATTATATATATATTTCTATATGTGACATAATAAAACATAAACTAGCTTTGTGAATTTTGGCTGCAAACAAAGTGGGAAAGAAACGCATACAATTCACAAACACAGAAAATAATTAAAAACTATACAAATTAAATGGCGCATATAGTCAAATTTAAAGATATATATATTAAGATTTTTATAAAAATATATATAGATATATATAATTATATATATTGTAATATATTTTTATATATTTTCATAGATAGAGCGCGTTTTTTTGTAATCTCAATATTCGAACAAAATCTAAACAAATGCGCAGCTATTTAATATATAAATATATATATTTTTTACATTATATTTTGTGTGTTTTTGATATACATTTAAGTCTAGCCTAAGATTATTTATTCTTTTTTTTTTATATTTTTAACATAATATTTTGCTAAATTAATTAATTACTGAACATTTTTGCAATGCTTTCACTGACTTAAGCTTAAAATTTTCTTTTTTTTTGTTGGCAAAATAATTATGTTTTTCAGTTAAAATATTTGTTTGTTTTTTTTTTTTTTGTGCGTGAATTGTGTGAAGCAGTTGATAAATGTATTTATTATATATATATATATATATATATATAGGTATAGATAGTTGTATATATATATGTATAGAGTTCTTCTTCTCCGCTCTCAGTCCCATTCCCCAATAAACATGCGTGGTGTGGGCACATAGCCGCGTGTTGGCAGCGGTAAATGGCGTCCATAGATGTGATTGTAAGGTGATTCGACAAGTTCCGAATCTACAAGAAGCAATAAAGTGACATTAGCAAATATCTAGCCATATATATATATTGAGTACATATATAGGAGAAGCAATAATGTATATATATGGATAAGTGTGCATGATATGATTGTAATATGTACAAGGTAAACTGTTTGCCGTCCAGGGTCCAAGTCTTAAAGTAAAGTTAGTATTTCTTTCCACAATCAAAAAAACAACAAATTCAGTACAGGTGTTTAGCTATAGCCAGGTAAGGTATAAAGGCATTGATATATATATATATACAGCGCATATCTAGATTTAAAGAAACCCAAACTAAATGCTGTAAAATAACCTCTCTCTCTCTCTCTCTGTCTCAATAGTCAAGTATTTGAATTTTCTTGAGACTGAGGCTGCGCGGCTTGCGCGGCTTTAGGTAGCCATAAATGGATTCCATGTCGCTGATGTCAAGGCGGCTGGCAGTGCGACCCGTTCTTTGTGCATTGTTTGTAATTGTTGCAGCAGTTGTTGCTGCTGCTGTTGTTGTTGCTGTTGCGGCTGTTGTTGCTGTTGTTGCTGTTGCTGCTGCCGCCGCCGCCGCAGTTGTTGCTGCTGCTGCTGATGTTGCAGTCACAGTTGTTGCTGTTGCTAAAGTCTTTGCTGTTATACTTTTGTTTTTACTATTGAAATTATTGTTGTTGTCATCTTTGTTTTTGCTGCTGTTGTTCGTTAGCTGTCGCTTGTTGTTGTTTTTGTTGTTGCTGTTCGTATTGTCATATAGTTTTTTGTCAGCTTTTTGTTGCTGCTGCTGCTGCTGGTGCTGCTGGTGCTGACGTTGTTTGCCCCGCCAACTGGGCGCTGGCAGCTTGGGCTTATTGTAATATTGCGTTCGCTTATAGCTCAGCTCCGTTGGCACACGCTCATAGAGATTAACCATGGCTGGCGGCTTGGCCACTATACGATGACGTCCACCGTACATGTACAGTGAGCCCTCCTCGTTGGGCTGCTCAAAGAAACTTTCGGTCGATTGGGATTTCTGTCGTGCCGCCAGCAGCGCCGGCGCCGCCAACTGTCGCAGCTGTGCACGATCCACATATGGATCCGTCTCCTCAGTGCTGTGTTGCGGCTGCTGGTACTGCAGCTGCCGTTGCTGGCGTCGCATCGGCATCGGTTCGTCAATGTCAAAGTCCAGGTCGAAGTCATCGTAGTCGTAGCTGTCATCGTTGGTCATTGTGTTCGGCTCGTCGTCCTGCTCCTGCACCTGTTCCAGCACTGAAATGTCACTCTCACTGCACCACTTGGCCACGCCCACCCGCTTGTCCAGCAGCCCGCCACTGAGACGCTGATGCCGCCGCAGCTGCTGCTGGCTGAGACTGCGCTGCGGCCGCGGTGCCGGCACCTGACCGCACAGCGGTGCCAAAGCATAGCAGCTAACACAATTGCAGTTCGTCTCCAAGGGCAGCTGCGTGCGTCGCATGGAAGGACGACGTGCGCCCTGCCGCACAGCCACAGCCTCCAGATCATCATAGTACTGACTAGGATAGTAGCTGGCCTTACGCGACTGATGCTGTGGCGGCAACTGTTGCTGCTGCTGCTGTGACTGTAGCTGGTGGTGCGAGCGATGGCAATGACGATGCTGATGACGATGATGCTGATGCTGTTCATGTGGATGCGAATGCGTGTGTGAATGCAGATGCGAGTGTGGATGTGGCTGCTGTTGGTGTTGCTGATTGCTACGTGTTGGTGCTTTATGGTGCTGATGGTGCTGGTGGTGCGTTTGGTGTTTAACAGTCGGCGCCAAGGCGCTGATTTGTGTCTTGTTTGTTGCAGTTGCTGTTGTTGCAGTTGTTGCTGTTAGGTCCGTTGGCAGTGATTGTGGTTGTGCATGCGTATTGTGTGGCTGCTGTTGATAGCCGCTCAGTTTATTATAAATACCTATGCCACTCTCATAGCTGCGCGTCTGCCAAATCTGATGCGGATGATGATGGCTAGCCGGCTGCTGATGGTGCACGGCATGTGCTGCCGCTGCTGCTGCCGCTGCCATCAATTGTTGCTGCTGTTGCTGCTGCTGCAAGTGTAGCGCGTGCGGATGCATGCCAGCCAAATGATTGTTGTGTATCATCGATGTCTTCTTCTGGCTGAGCGTGCTCATGCCGTTGCCGTTGCCGTTGCTGTTGCCATTGCTGTTGCTGCTGTTGTTATTGTTGATGATGATGTTGTTGCCATTGCCGTCACGCTGATCCTTCGAGCTGGACTTGGAAGATTTCACAAAGTTGGGCACGCGTGCACGCAAGCCACAGTAATAGGGATCATCTAAGTGAAGGCGAAGAAGAGTATTTTAAATGAGATTTACTTAGACTAGGCATGTGGTTGAGTGGCGACTTACCATATTTCTTGTTGTCCTTGCCTTTGTCAGATTTGCCGCGTGACAATTTGATGCGGGACTCCAAGTCAATGTCATCGTAGTCCGGCTGTGGAGAGGGTTTGCAGAGAGTCAGTAAATATAATAAAACAAAAGACTTAGGCAACAAACTTGAACTAAAATTATACAAATTTTGATTTCAATTGTATTGAATTATATTAAATTAGCTAAAATCAAGCAGGTCTTCAGCTGCTACCAAGTTTTTAGATGAAGCTCAAAAAATATACATTTTCAGCTTTAATAACAGTTAACTTGGCATAAAAAAAAACAGTTTTCATGCTATTATTTAGCTATAATAATATGTATATCTAGATACAAAGATATTTATCACCAGCTAATTCATAGCTCAATCGCCATATCTTAATTGTAGTTATTACCAAATAACAATTGTTGTTTATACATTCTGTTAAATTGTTTAAATTTTGGAACAAATACAACAACAACAAAAATGACTTAGGCAACGAACGCGCTGGATTTTTGCGCAAGGTGCGCCAGCCGAAGGCGCTGCAGATAGTTACATATAGCCAGCTATCTCCCTCTCGCTCTCTCTCACGCTCTGTACAGTTAGCCATAACTGTGTGTGCAGACATTTATAGCCAACGGTCGTTGGGCCCATTGGCAACATTCCGTGCATATTAATTACACGCGATTCGTTTGCAGTTATGCTGTTGTTGTTGTTGCTGTTGTTTGTTGAAATTCGAATATTATTGAATGCAAGCCAAATGCTTGGTGAAGCTCAACGAGCTCCAAAACTGGCCTGGTATTTCTATATTTTTCTTTTCAGTTACTTTTTTTTGAGGGCTTCAAGAAAAACCCAGAGACCCGAGCCGTAAACCATTTTGCAAGTGCGCACGTAGCCAAGCATAGCCAGGCCGTTCGCCGTTGTTGTTGTTGTTGCTGAACTAGTTGCCACACTTCTTGCTCATATTATATACCTATATATATATATATATTTACTTATTTTTTGTAAAATTTGTTGTTTATTACGCGCTTGCAACAATTGTTCCAACACCTCGCCTACAAAACACTTGAGCAACACATTTCGGCTGTTGCTGCTGCTGGTGTTGCTACTGCTAATTGTTGTCTCTCACCTTTGGAATTAGATCGTGCGCATAGACATTATCTCTGGGCGGCAATTTGGGCGGCTTCTCGCTGCGCTTGTGCGCCAATTGTTGCGTCTGCAGCAACAGTTGCTCACGTGTGGCAGCCACATGTCCATTGCTGTTGCCATTATTCAAATGCTTGCCCAGTTGCTGCTGTTGCAGTTGCTGTTGCTGCTGCTGCAACTGTTGCTGGTGGGCGCTGCCAAAGCCAGAGCTGCCCGAGCTGCCATTGCTGCCATTGCCGGCCACGCTGTAGGGATCCTCGTCCGGTATGGGTATGCGCGGCCGATTCTTTATATCCACAATGGGACGTTGCACTGTGAATGGAGAAGAAGTAGAACATGAAGAAAATACTGTAGCTGCATATGTCAGCGCTGCTATTCACAATTGTTGCTGCCAATAAATCAATAACTGGCAGGCAAATGGACTGACAATACGCACAATACACATGCCGATTGACTCTCTCTCTCTCTCTCTCTTTCTCACACATATGGCACAAGAGAAGCTGCTCAGGCTCTAGCTCTTAAGTATCTGCTAATGCGCAGCCTTGAAGTGCTTAGTCTATATATAGAGCTAGAGATGATGGCAGAAAACAGAACTAGAGATATTCTACTAGAAGTGAAGTATATGGAATAGAGTTATATGCATAATTGGGATACTATAAAGGAGGCTAGAGATGCGAGAAGACTATGTATGTCAGATTTGAGATTTAAGATTTGAAATTGAGAAAAATTTGTGAATAATATTAAACAACTATAGAAGAAGTTTTGATGAAATGATAGTAAATTGGTAGTTGTATGTAGGAAGAACTAAAATTTTAAGTATTTTATCTCTGTTTTTTAGATATATCAAAATTTATTTGTTTAAATAATGTATAAGAGCAAAAGCATTCAGATAGAAAAACTTTATATATATATAATATGTATATTCATGTCAGTCAATATCTCTTAGTTTTAGTTCTTTGCTAACCCTGAGCTTAACAATAGCTCAACGAGCCATATGCATATATATATATCAAATATATATATATATATAAACAAACATATGCACACTGGCAACTCGACTCACCTGGCGGCAATTTGCTCTTTAGCATATCCATGGCTACCACATTCACAATGAGCACCCAAATGGGGCACTCCAAAATGTCATTCTCCGATTTGACAAAGGCCACTGCCGATAGGCATTGCGTTTCCAAGCGTCGACGATCTGGATAGGCACGGCGCAATTCACGATTCACGTTCGACTGGAACTTCTTCATATCGAACAGCTGTCAGGCGACAAACAAAAAGACAGAAATTAGTTAACAATACAACAATTTGCATATGCTGCTAACTACTCCTCTCTCTCTCTCTCTCTCCTTCTCCCTCTCTCTATATATATACAAACGACATACTATATAGACTTGCCTTGACTATTTTTTCGCTTTCGAGCGCCTGATTTGGCAGCTTTAAGATTTCGGCACCGATGGAGGTCTCCTCGTTGGGAGTGCTGGCGGTGCTCTTAACAAATACGTTGCTCTTCGCATAGCGACGCACGAGTATATTGCCAGCATCATCCATTTTGATCTTGACGCCCTACAGGTGTTAAAAATAAATAAAAATAAATAAGAGAAATTAATTTAGCTGTACTTTGACTTTTTTGTTATTTTATATTGCTAATGGCAGTTTCTTGTAATCGTTATCAGTATTTATGCAAATACTCTTTTTAGGGCAGCGGCGGGGCAGAGTCTGGAAACTGTGTCGCTCACTTTAATGAGCCATAAACAAGAAGAGACACACAAATTGCTTGCTTACCTGCCCGATGACGCGCTTCATTTCGTCCGTCTTCTGATCCCGCATCGGATTGTCAAAGCCGCACAGTCCAATGCTGAAATACAGTTAAATATATTTATATATTAATATGGATATGTGTTTATTATTTGATTAATTGCAAATCAATCAAAGACAAAATTTATAAGAGCCCAGGTACTGCTTCTATAAAGCTTTTTGGGGGCACGTTCACTTTTTTTTTTGGCCAGCATGACTCACTCTTGGCCTGCTGCACCATTTTGTTGCATTAAACGTTTGACAAAACAGGGGCAACAAGCGGCAGCAACAACAACAACAACAACTGCACCACCCCAGTTAACAGCAGCAACATAACTGTGCATTCGCCTGCCACAAATTCGCATTGACAGTGATTTATGCGCTTGTTGCAATATGTGTGTGTGTGTGCGAGTATGTGTGTCTGTGTGTGGCAGCTGCATATGAATTTATAGCAAAAACATATCATATTTTGTCTTCTAGTTTTTAATTGCAGGCTGACTCATATTGACTTTTATATTTTTTTTGGGGGCAAGTTTGTTGCCTAAGTCTTTTGTTTTGCGCTAAAGTAAAAATGCTGCAGAATGACTTCAGCTGCACTTAAATTTATATTAAAATCATCATTTCATACATTTTCTTAACATGCACATATACTATAAGTTTGTTGCCTAAGTCTTTTGTTTTGGCCTTGCTGAAAAATAAACTACTGTCAAGCTATTTTCTATTTGTGCTGTATAGCTGCAGGAAGAGCTCTTGGCTGTTGCTTAAGGTCGTCTCAAATGTCGGCCAAAAAATGCTAACTAGATGCTGCAGAGGAAGCCGCGCCATACAATGAAAACGAAGCTAATTGTAATTGTTGTCGTTTGCGGCTGGCAGCAACTGTTGCTGCTGCTGCTGCTGCTGCTGTTCATTGTTGTTGTTATCTGCACTGCTCCTGTCGCTGCTCACTTGCTGTCACTATTATGTTTTATGTTAATTTGTATAATGAAGCGCTGCCTAGAAGAAGAACAGGCAGCAGCAATAGTTGCTGGCAGCACCAGCAGCAGCAGCAGCAATTGCTGTTGGCATTTGGCCATGTGCCTTAGTTCTGCGCATAACATCTGCCAACGGCGCGGCGGCTTGCTGTTTGGCGTTGATTTATTGGCTAAACGCTTGTAAAAACCGTTGAAATGTGTGTCAAAGTTTTCCATGAAATGAAATCGACATGGACTGTTGCTGCTGCTGCTGTTAGCTGTTGCTGTTGCTGTTAGCTGATGTGTGCCTTTCAAGGTTGCCCCTAAACGAAGCGGATTTTGCAGTTCTTTTGTGTGTGTTTTTAGCTTCTTTTTTTTATGTCCATACTTTAATGCTTTGTTTAATTTTAGACTTATTAAAAGTGCCTGCCAGAGCAAAAGATGAACCGGTATACGTAAGATATATAAGTGAAACAGAACCGTAGCCCAACCCCGAACCAGGCAAACCCACTGCCAATCAGTCAACACACATACATACATTCAGTTACCAATTCATGGTTGCATTCACTTCGATGTGGCCATAGCCAGTTATATATATATTGCATATAGTATATACTATGTATGCATGCATACATATCGGTTGCAAGGTCGTCCGGTATAAAAAAAAAAAACTGGACCTGACACGCCTAAATGAGCTAAAAATGCGAAAGGCACAAAGGCAACAACTGTTTGTCTTGCATTTTTGCGGCTGCCAACGAAAGCGAGAGTCCAAGCTATAGCGGGTTTTTTCTTCTTTTGAGCGAAGCACCACACAATTTTGGAGTTCAAGTTAAACGTGTGCAGTGGGTCAAACCTTGCACGAGGGGAGATCCAGCAACGGCTGCTGTTTCCAGTTGCCGTTGCCATCGCCGTTGCCGTTGCAGTTGCTTCTTCAAGGAAGCGGCAGCCAACAATGCCAGTTAACGGCAACTGGTTCCAAAACTGACCTACGGCTAGTTTAGCATGCAAACAGGCACCAAAAAAACAAAAAAAAAGTAGAGACTAAAAATGCGAGACAATCGCAACCGGTTGAGCTAAAAATACTACCAGGCTTACTGTAACAGAGCAGCGAGCTGCTAGTGCGGTTGTCTTTTAAATGCAATATTTAAATCTATATAAACAAAAGACTTAGGCAACGAACACGCGGTAGCTGAACATATTGTAGTAGTCATGGAGTGGTAGAGTTAGTATTAGAGCAGTTGCTGTTTGACGACCTGTAAAAGGAGTGTTTGCTGGTGTTGTGCAGTTGTGTGTTGAAGTTAGAAGAAGGCGTGTTTGACCCCTATGTAGTATTTATATTATTGTTCAGAGTGACTAGGTAAACTGATATAGATATGTTCGTCTGGATGTATGTCTAACTGTTTGTATGTGAGTTCTGTCTGTCTATCTGGGTGTTTCACTATCTGCGTAGACAGGCAGGATATAAACCTCTTCATCAGTCCATATGCCTGTATGCCGTTCCATATCTCTATTGGTCTGTTTGTCCGTCTGACCATTTGTCTGCTCATATGTCTGTCCGTCATCAGTCTATCCGTCTTTATTTCTGTGTGTCTATATGTTCGTCTATATGTCCATCTATTTGTCCGCCTATCCCTCTATCTATCTGTTCGACTATCTCTCCGTCTTATTTGAAATCTTAGAGTCTTAAGCTTTGGTATACACACACATATAGAAGTCATATTAAAGACTTGAAAGTTTCATAAAGATCATACAACTAGAACCCAAGTTATCTAAGAATACCTATACAAAATTGTGTATAAAGATAACGAAGGTGCAGAAACTATACAATTAGCAGCGCAGTATGCATGCCTGAAGCCCTTTTGCTCAGAGCTCAGTGTATTTTCTAGTCATGCACACCCGCCGAGAACAGTTCTACTCGCTAAATCGCAGTAGACAAAAGACTTAGGCAACGAACGCGAGCTACAATTTGAACCAATTAATTGAATTATTTGCTGACAACAGTGCGACGCACCTTAAAAGTACTGAAGGCCACAACTAACCAGGTTCTTAGCTAAATGTAAGAGACACAGAATTATAGAAAAACGAGATAAATAATGTGGCACGTGTGTTCAGATCAAAACTAAGGCACAGTTCGCTTCTATCCGGCTATTGCTGTTGTTAGATAAAACTGTCTTTTGTGCTGACTGCAAATTAAGTCGTGGCCTTGGCCAGGCGCCAGGCGCGCCTTTTTTTCTTTTGCCTCAGCTTTAATTCGCACGAAATGAAATGAAATCAGAAACTATGTTGCAATCAAATGCTCCGCTTATAACGCGCGCTGCGCCAGTTTGTATTATGATTTTGTTATGCGATTTTCGATTTTGATTTCGATTTCGACTTGTTTTTTTTTTTTTCAGCCAGCAAGACATGCAAATTTTGATTGGCAACGCCCACGCAATTGGCCAACAGTTGCGGCTAACTGTCATAAGCAGCACAATTTATATTGGCGCCATTTCAATTGTTGCACAAAAAGATAATGGGGCAGACATGTAAGTGGTCTGGCCCCGAGTGTGCTTAAGGGTTTGCCCATTAATTAAATGCGCTTGTTGCTCTGCGGGATGCTGACTGTTCGCTGCTGACTGCTGGCTGCTTGCCTCTTGCATTGCAAATGTGTGGTCCTTCAGCATCTGCTGCGCATCGCCCACACAGCGTCTAATTAATTAATTTACATGTTGCCAGCAGCAGCAGCAACAGCAGCAGCAGCAGCAGCTATAGATGCCAGCCAGGTGTGAAAATTGCCAATCGCTTCGCATGCAACAGAGAGCGGACTGAATGTAGTAGACGACACTGAGATACCCTAGCTTTAACAATAACTAAATTGCTGTTATACTATTTATATATATATCATATATCTAAAATAATTTGAAAAGTGTTTGATTTTCCTCTATCTAAGATCATTTATGCCCAAGTGAAACCAAAGATGGAGTTAACACTCTGGCTGCCCCACGCTATGCCTCCTATATACTTAAATTCCAGCTTCTGTGTTTTGTGGCTACACCAATTACTATCTTCACAATCAAAGCAACACGTAAACACGTTCAATACGCATTAACATACATAGTTCAGGAAGCTATGTTGTCTGAAGTGAAAGTCGATAGGCAAAACAGGTTTCAAATAGCTTAAACTTGGTATGCTAAACGCTTAGCGTTTAACGAAAAATTCTCAATAAAAAAGAATTAAAATTTTGTTAGTCTAAGCCACATTTAAACTCCAGTCAAAGCCCACGAATGGCCTGGCAGACCCCGTCTATGGTACAGGCACTTGCTTTTCATTTGCATTTGAGCCGATTTCTAGGGAAAAACGTTGCGTGCGCTGGGCGTGTATGATAAACAGATCTAAATGCCATTCAAATTCCCTATGCGCTGACTATTTTTAAATTGACAAACAGCAAAAACGAACAAAAAAGAAAAATGCTAACAAGGGCTGACAGCAACTGCAATTGTAGCTAATTAATGTACAAGGCTCGGTCTGTCTGTCTGCCAGTCTGTCCGTAAAGACAAAGGGCTAAGCAGACCCCACATACATACATATCTATCTATATCTTTGATGTTGGCGGCATGCTGCCAATTGATTAACCTGACACTTTCAACTCGAAATCAGTTTTCCATTTCCATTTTTTTTTTTTGCTCCGTGTTGCGGGGCATACTTAACCTGCAATTGACATGAACAAGTAGCCAACAGCAAATGACAACAGCAATAACTACGCCAACAACAACAACGAGCAAACATTGAAATAATAGCTAGAAAGAGGAGCCGCTGAGTCAGCCGCAACCACAATCCCAGCCTCTGTCTCAGCCTCGGCCAAATAACAAACGGCAATTTGCATCTGCAAAGATCATTGATGACCTCGTCACGAACACCGCGTATCGCTTTCTTCTTTATTATTTTCCATTTCATTTGACTTTTGATACCCTGTAAATTGGTAAATGTGTTGGAAATTGCAGTGAATGCTTGCAGGGTATCTGGTAGTTGTTATATTTAACTGGGTATTAGCTGCTCAGTTTTTATTGCTCTATTGGCTTATAACTAGAAGTGAATGTAGTTCCAGGGTATCTGTTAGTCGGATTTTATATATTTGTAGAATTGACTATTTGCTGTTGACAGAGTATTTCTGTGCCGATCATTTCGCACAGGCGTACCTTTAATAAACAGCTAGATGTAATTGCGAGGTATATGCTAGTCGAGCACTTTCTACTTTTATTTCGAATATTTATAGAATTATCTCGTTGCTCTTTTGGTAATCCAGATTGACTTACTTTTAGCTCACAGCTAGACCTTTATCGATTTATCTCATTACGAGGTATCTGATAGTCAGGCACACTTCTAGATTGTTCCTCCTATCAAATTTAGAGAGCTCTTCAAACTTTGTGTTGTTCACAGCGTATTTCTATGTCTTTCTTATAGTACTTTGCCTTACTCTCAAATGTTACTAACTACGTAGTATCTGTTAGTCGCGCACTCTCAACTTTTACTTTTTTTTCCCTTTAGTCACCGATTGCAGGCCGTAAATTTTATTTTATTTATTATTTATTTCATTATATTTGCGCCAGGGTGATTATTGTTGACGTTGCTGGGTTGTTGCTGTTGCCAGTTACTGTTGCTGCTGTTATTTGTTGTTATTATTATTAAGTATTATTGTTGCTGTTGACATTTTACGGGCAGCATCTTCATTTCATTGTTGTTGTGTGGCTTACAAAGGAAGCCGCCCTGTAGCTAATACCAGCAATGCCCTTTTTGGGGCTGCTGTTGTTGTTGCAATTGTTGCTGTTGGCGTTTCAGTTGTAGCTGGTGTTGTTGTTGTTGGTGCTGTTGATGCGGTTGCTGCTGGTGTTGTTGTTGTTTTTGGTGCTGTTAATGCGGTTGCTGGTGTTGTTGTTGTTTTTGGTGCTGTTGGCTTTGCTGTTGTTGTTGGTATTCATGCTGTTGCTGTTGTTGTTGTTGGTGCTGTTGCTGTTGACGTTTTAGTGGTTGCTGCTGTTGCTTGCCGGGTTGCTGCTGTTTGTTGTTGTTTCTGTTGTTGCTGTATTTGTTGTTATTGCATTTTTTGGGGTTGCTGCCGTTGGTCCTGTTGCTGCAATTGCTGGTGCTGCTCGTGTTGTTGTTGTTGTAGTTGTTACTATTGACGTCTCAGTTGATTCGCTTGCTGCTGTTGTTGCTGGTGTTCATGCTGTTACTGGTATTGTTGTTGTTGTTGTTATTGTTGTTTTGCTGTTGCTGCTGCTTGCCAGATTGCTGCTGTTGTTTCTTTTGTTGTTGCAGTTTATGGTGCTGCTGCTTGTGCTGTTGTTTCTGTTGTTATTGCTGCTGCTGCTGCTGCTGTTGTTGTGGTTGTTGTTGCTGATTGCCAGATTGCTGCTGTTATTGTTGTTGCTGTTGTTGCAGTTATTGCTGCTGTCGCTGCTGCTACCCAGATTACATTTTAAGCAACGAACTTGAATTGCTTTTTAGCCTGATCGTTTTTAATCAGCACATTTATGGGCTAATACATTATGCATGACTCTGGTTCATATCATGGAGATATACACATATATATATATATATATATATATATATATATATATACTTATGCATGTTATATAAGTATATACAGATATACAGATACTTGTAAGCACCTCAACTCCATTATGCAGACTTCTTGACATTTGAACGAAGTGCTTTTTCAGTGTGTGGGCAAAATGAAGAAAAAAAAATTGCCAAAGCAATTGAGCCAAAAAGCGTTTGGCATTTGCAATTTCTGGCACGCAACGACGAAATCATTTTGAGACGGAATATGTTAATTAGCTTCAACTGCAGCCGCAGCAGCCACAACAGCCACAGCCACAGCCACAGCAGCAGCAACTGCAATCCAAAGCCAAAACCAAAAACTAGAATTCTTCATAGCTCAAATTGCGGCAGCAAACGGAAATCGCTCATTTTATACAAAAATACGCGCAATTATTAAAACATTTTCACCTGTTGTTGTTGCTGCTGCTGCTGTTGTTGTTGTTGTTGTTGTTGACGCTCATTTTATTTTCGGGCATTTTCACATGCTACAAATTGCTGCCAGCAAGTGAGGTCATAGATAAAAAATGTCGTAATTTGCATAGCTGAAGGTTTTTTTTTCTGATGCTTCATATATAGACAAATCTTTATACATACATATATACTATATCTTTGTCTTCTATACTTTTGTTTCTTCTAGCTCTTTGGCCGCCTCGACAAGTTCAGCTTGGCAATTAAATTGTAATACCCTATGCCATTCAATTTAATGGGCGTTGTTGCTGCTGCTGCTGCTGCGGCAGCGTCGGCGGCGGCTCGCTAAAGTTTCATTCATTGCTCATTTGGGAGCAGGTGTAATTTCATCATTTATTATCAAGAAAAACACCAGCAACAACAACAACAACAACAACAAATTGCTACAGAGAAAAAAGTGCGCTTCTCCTGCTGAGAGTGGGTCAAGGGCGAATCAACTGCAAAATGTTTTTTTTTTTTTTTTTTGCGCAAAAAGTTCAAAGGCAGCAATCGCTGGCTTACATATATATATATATATATATATATATATATATATATATATATATATATATATAGGTATCTGTGTATATATAGCTGTATATACAGGCATATTTATAGGTATATATATTGCTACATATATTTATTGTTATGTTTTTGAGCTGGTCTGCTCGTAATTAAGGTACTGCCCTGCCTCTCATAAAAAACAGGACAGACAAAAGCCAAAAAAAACAATCGGACAATAAGTGAGGGCATTTCATAAAAGTGAGAGTGATGTGCCAGACTAGGATATACCCTGAATTACTCTTAAGATGTAACATATATATATTTGCCTATATTTGGAATTGATATTATTCGTTTTTGCGTGCAGTAGAAGCTTTTATACCATCTATCTAGGTCTTATACTCTTATACATTTCCACAGACTGGATAAGAACGGCTCGTCCTTAACTCTTATGGTAGATAGCAAGCTCTCTAGCTCTTATACAACTAATATATGCATACAGACAGACAGTAGCAGATCGACTTGTTTTAAGTTCTTATATGAGCCAGCCAGTCTCTTATACATTCACCCAAATAGAGGCTAAAACTCTTATACCAACTTATACTTGCTATACTAGAAGAGATAACCAATGCAACATTTTTTTTGCCAGCTGAGTAAGTTCAATAAAAGTTTAACCCAAAAAGACTTAGCAACTATGCTTAAGCCAAACTCTATGCATATACATACCGCATGCCATCGAAGCCATCGTCAGAGCCATTGATTGTCAGCACTGGAGCACGTGCATAGGCTTTGGCCACACGGCGATTGCGCTCAAAGACAATTACTTTGGCCCAGATCTCATCATCGATTTGCGTCCATTTGTCCAGCACTTCCTGTATGTGTTCCTGAAACAGACAAAGAGAGGGAGTGAGTGTGAGAGAGAGAGAGAGAGAGAGCGAGAGCTTTGCTAAATGGCAGCTTAAGCAATGAGAAAACAAAAGACTTAGGCGAGCAACTTGCTGCAGAGGAAAACAACAAAAAAGCAAAGGCAAAAAAAAACGGCTACAAACGGCTGTTGCAAATGCAACTAATGCCAGCAATTTTCACTTTCCATCAAATGTATAACAGTGTGTATGTGTGTGTGAGTGTGAGAGTGTGTATGTGTGTGTGTATAGTTTTTTGCTAGACAAAGTGAACGGCCTTGTTGGGCGCTTGCGTTTGTGCTTTTATTTTTCACTCACTTTACTTTTACTATTGCTTTTATTGTTGTTGTTGTTGTTGTTGCTGGCATTACAAGCAACTGTTGTTGTTGTTCTTGTTGTTGTTGTTTGTTAAATAAAAGTTAAAATCAAATCGGAGCAAATGCTGGCACGCCAGCGAGTCGTGTTGCAGCAAGACATATAAAATTATAGACAACGCTGTTTACGATTTTATATAGCTACATTTGTATATATATATGTATAGACATGTATATGTGTGTGTGTGTTTGTATGTGTGTGTGTGTGTGCTTTTGAGATATTTAAAGTGCTGCAAGGCTTTCGATTGCACTAAGAAAATGAAAATGCAACTCGCTTGCTTTTCAGCTTGCGTCATGCCTAAGTGCACAAGCGCATATTTTACATTTTGATATAGTTTTATCTATATATATATATTGTTATACTGTTATATATACATATCAACATAGGTAGACGCTGTCTAATAAATCCATCAAACGTAATTACATTATTCAAGCAATATATTTATAAAGTTTTCATATCATTTGGCAACAGTAGCAAATGGCTAGAAAATTATTATTATATTAAATAGTTTATATTTATGTTCCATTTCTAGAACGAATGTGTTCTCTCATATTTTTAGTTTAATATATATGCAGAAATATGCAAATTTAAATATTAGCATATTAAATTGGGCAGCTAATAAATTATATAAAATTATGGAAGGAGTCTAGGTCAAAAATATGTTAATCTACAGTCTTAAAAAACAAAGAAAAATAGTTTTAAAAATTCCCAAAATAAAATACGAAAATATAAAGAAATATATATATATATATATATAATAGAAAAATAATCAAAAATAAATAATTAAATATTTAAAATAAAAAAAATCAATTAAAAATATTTTTAAATAAAAAATAAACTATAAAAATTGATGGAAAGCTAAACTTTCTTAATTTCCATTATTTTTCTGTTTTAGTGCCTATCAATTGAAGTGAAATATAATGCTGTAAAACTATCTTAAAGTGTTATAGTATTGTGAAATATTTATTAAGGCATTGCCTTATGCATAAATGTGTATAAATGTTAATGTTAAGCTTCATTAACTGTCTAAATGGGCATTTGAGCTGCTGCACATGCAAATCAATTCGATTTCATTACATTTAGGTTCATTTAAGTGCAGTTTCTGTTGCACTTTTTCCTTTTCTAAATACCTTTATCAACCAGTATTGTATAGCTTTCAGTACTTATGTAAAAGTGAACCCTAATAAACAGCCTAAGTGAACAACTTATGTAAGCATATGAACCACATCGCATGCAAATCAAATCAACTGGTTCATGACTTCATTTAATTGAAATTTGTGTTGTGCTCTTTGTACGATATACGACGCTCGCATACAATCAAGGCTGCTGGCACAGCTGGCGGTTTAATGGCGCCGCATTATCATACGGCCATACGGCCATACGGATAAAAAAGAGTTCAATTAACCCAAACAGAAGAACAGGGTCATAAAACAAAAGCCATTAGCCCAGTAACCAACATGAGCAGCATTACCCAAAAACCAAAAACCTCTTTTCTGGCAAAGTTCAGACTAAAACACAAATAAAATATGAATAAGGCAAACAAGCTAAAGTCTATTTTTTTTAGAGTTTCTTTTTGTTATTTTTTGTAGTTCTACATAGAGTTTTTAAAGGGGAGTACGTTAGCTGAAACTTGTCTAGGCAGAGCTCCAGAGCTGGCTGATCAGATGCTGCCAGGCGAGCACATTTAAAATGCAAATAAATCATGTAGTAAAACTTGTTAACCTTTTCGGCGTGTGTGTGTGTTGGTGTGTGTGTGTTTGGCGTACTTTAGCTTTAATTTGTTGCTGCTGTTTCGAGTCGACAAGCACTTTTGATTTCACTTCAAAAGCTCGCTTAGATTCTTCTGCTACGGGCAGATTCACTTTTGTTGTACAGGTTTTTTTTTTGCTTCTTCAACTTCTCTTGGCCAAAAAAGAATCTTGTAGGCCAACGAAAAACAAGTTACAAAGTCGTCTTTGTTGTTTTTATTATAAATATTTTCTAGGCCGTTTACTTAAAAAAAAAAAAAAATTGTTATTGCGACGACCTCAAAATGTCAAAAGTTTCGGCTTCGCAAGCAAATGCGTTAAAGGCGCAGCGCCTCTCTATGCACTTCTCAAAGTTCTTGCTAGTTGATTATGCCTGCAAATTAGCACAGCTCTGATATATACTATATATACATACATTTTTAGTTATATATATATATTTTATATGTTTTTTTTTCGCGCTGTCCAAAATGCCAATCGATTCTTGAAAAAGCCACTGAACTGGTTTTCGTAAGCGCACATTTGTTATGCAAATTATTAACGTACCTATGTATAGCATGGAAATTTATTTAAGCAACAACAATTACAACAACAAGTGTCTATATACAACAAATTTTGTTAACGCTCTGACGCAAATCGTTGGAACAAGTGTATATAAAAGGCAACAGCTACACAGATAAATATTTTACAATATTTAAATATTTGTATAAGAAAATATCTAAATAAATAAGTATATTAATTATGAATCGAAGCCACAATGTGACAAATCTGTTTTAAATTATTACTAAAACAAGTCAAAGATTAAAATATTAAAAAAAAAACAGTTGAATTTATGTGCAGCTGCCCACGTGTCAGAACGTTGCTCCACAAAGTTGAGCTGCTAAAAATTCTTATTTTAATTTAAAATAAATTAAAAATAAATTACAAATGCTAATTTGACTTTCTCAGAGTGTGCGGTTTGCATAGCAAATTAACTGATTTACTTTAGGATATTTTTATTCAGAATAAAAGTCTGCTATAAGGTTAGAGTTTAGATCATTTGGTTTACTTTATCAAGAAGTTATTTGATTATATTAGCAAATTTTCTGTCTACTTTATAAGTTTGTAGAAATTATGTAGGCCATTGGATTTTGGTAAAGGAGAGAGGTCTAAAAAGGGTTTTTAGTTACTTTATGAACTTGACTAAGAATGAACATGTCAACAATTTGAAACTACTTAAACTAGGGTACGAGCTCTGTTCAAAAAGTTTGGGCGAACTTTGTGTTTTCTCAAAAAGTTTGTTATTTATACATGAATCTATATCTATCTATATTTTTCACTTCAAAGAATTTCCCATTAGGTATCAGACACTTGCATCAATGTTTTTGGCAATCCTCGAGCCAATTCACAAAATTATATTTGTATCTTGTGCAGCTGCTGCTTCTATGCCGTCGCCAGGTCTAAGTTAACTTTGAGCTCTTTCTGTATATATATCTGACAATTCCGCTGCTTAAACGACCTTTATGCTCTTTTTGTTAACCCCCTCAAAATTGAAAGTTTTATGTGTTCTGGCACGCCTCCAAACACAGCATGTCACAAATGTGGCACAAACTGTGCGCGACTTGTATTTGATTTGTAAAGGGCACAGCTGTCATTAAGTTGTAATTAAAGCAGCTGTACGTTAGATTTGGCTTTAATAAGTTCTATAATTGACACCCAGCAGCGAAAAACACGTGCACAAGTGCAATCAGCACGGAAGTTAGGTCTACAGAGAATCTCCTCAGCCTCTGCTGCTGCCGCTTCTTCGTCTTCTCTGTAAGTTTATTAAGTTTGCACTTTTTGTGCAAAATGTTGTTGAACTTTTGCAGTCACGACTTTCGGCTGCGGCTGGTGTTCAGCTCGCCGAGGATGGCAACAGATGCGCCAAGCGCTCAAAGTTGACATTTAATAAAATGAATTTGCGCTGTGCGGCAAGCTTTGTTGCCCATAGATATAATCATCATTTCAAATTGTTATGGACTTGATAAATATATTTCGTAGCGACGTGACAGGTTGCAGTCACTACAAAAGAAATTGTTGTTTATTTATTTTTTCTTTTTTTTTCTTGTTTTTTATTTTTTTATTTTCAATTTGATTTTCGCCCCCAGGCGCAGAACTTGAAATGTCGCCTGACCCATTTCCAAAGCAAAACTGATGGCAAAATAAATATTATTTTATTTTTGTTTTGGGGTAAAAAGCGTTTGCCATCAAGTGGCTGGCATCTTAAACATTTGTCTTTGCTTATCTTTTCTTTACTTCTCTCTATTTGGTCAATACAAATTTATGTTAATTTCATGTATAGTTTCTTTTGTCTATAATAATAGCTGGCGGTGTCTTCCGTCAATGCAAATTGATTGATTTGTGTTTATATAATATCTTTATATGTATATATATATAAATAAAAATATAAAAAAATATGTATATATATTTGTTTTTGATCAGGAAACTAAATTGTGGAAATTTTGGAAGGGAAAATATAAAATAAGTTAGAATAGGAATAGAAAATATAAAATAATAGAATAGAAGTTAGGAACAATACTTGTTCACGATCCAAAAGATTAACTAAGTTGCTCATAAAATCGATATTTATCGCCCATGATTTAATGGACGAAGCAAAGAACTGATATGAACTAAAATGATTATATAGCTTATCGTTTATATGAACTTTCTGTAGAGCATGCTCAAGCATGAGCATGGCATTTACGATCATCCAAATACTTGTGCCCTTAGCTTTCATTCAAATAGATAAACTAACTGCCTTATAAGATATAGACAGCAAAAACTACAAAGCCAATATGCTCCCTTGTCAGCTCGTAAACGACTATAAAAAGAGATGCATAAAAAGTGCGAAAATTTTCCATAAAAACAAAAACATAATTTTCCTGCACGTTTAAGAGCTAAATTACGCGCCAAGCGTAAGTGTGCGTGTTTATCTGTCTCTGTGTGTGTGTGTTGTGTGTCTGCTGTGTGTGGTTTTTCCTGCTTGCGCCAACGCGTTTTTGGCGTTGGCAGCAAAATCCTGTTGTACATAGCCAGTCAAGCAGCCAGCCAGCCAGTCAGCCAGCCAGTCAGCCAGCCAGCCAGCTAGCGAAACCGAAACCAGGTGAACGAGTGCCCAAACAGGCGCATGGAAGTGGAAGTGGAAAAACAACAACAACAACAACAACAAGCAGTAGCGAGGCGAAGCGAAGCGAAAACTTGTCAGCTTTGCCGAATAAATGAAAAACTTTCATTTTCATGCTACTTTCGTCGGCATGGAAAAGTGGTTAGAAGAAGAAGAAGCAGAGGCAGAGACAGCAACTAGTCAAGCACTTAGCGCATTTGCACTAAAAAGTTCTGTTTTTTTGTTATTGTTGCTGCTTTGCCTATGCCAAAAACAAGTTCGTTGCCCAAGTCTTTTGTTTGGCGCTGCATATGGCAGGCAGCGACAACGTTCCCAGCTAATAAATTTGTAAACATTATTGAATATAGTACAAGCCCAACACAGATTGCTCAATAAATGCCCAAAGACAAAAAAAATGAAGCCAAAAAAAAGCGAACTTTAGTCCGATTCAAAAGGGCCCCCAAAGCTAAGCAAACGACAATAGGAAAATGCTGCCATAATTTGTAGTCATTTTTTTTTTTTGTTCATTTCCATGGGAAAAACTAGACGCCTTTTGTATTTTGAGTATTGCTAAATGGAATTATATAGACGCTCACGCCAATTGCGAAACGCAGCGGCGGCGGCTAAAAACGCGTGGGCGTTTGCATTTTTTTCTAGCCCAAAAAAAAAGAGAGAGACAAAGTTTCATATGACACAAGGCGAATAAAGTGTCGCTTAGCTTTTCACTGCTTTTACGTCACATGAACTGGGCGCGGCTTTATGCAAATCCCCCCGAAAAAAGAGAGAAAATAGACATAAATTTGATAGAGGGGCATAAAAGTGCTCGACTTTGATTGGTTCAAAGTGTTCACTGACTGCAGTTAACCCAGTTAAATAATAAACATAATATTTATGACAACAATGGCAAATGTTAGCCGATGTGTGTGAGTGTGTGTGTGTGTGTGTGGGCAGCAGCGGCATTTGCCAAAAATATAATAATAAAGCTTAAAAGCGAGCGACAAATTGAACGTTTATGCGTTGAAAACTAATGTGGGTTATGGATTTTGTATATGATATAAAAATATAGATGGAGAAAAGACAGTCAGATTGAAGACTTATGCTATATGCTTAGAGAGAAGTAAGTCAAATTGTTAGGTTATGGATTTTGTATATGATTTAAAAATATAGTTGAAGAAAAGAGAGTCAGATTGAAGATTTGTACTATATGCTTAGAGAAAAGTAAGTCAAATTGGTGGGTTATGGATATTGTATATGATATAAAAATATAGTTGGAGAAAAGAGAGTCAGATTGAAGATTTGTAGTATGTGCTTAGAGAAATGTAAGTCAAATTGAAGCCTTATACTATGTACTTAGGGAAAAGAGTGAGGGAAGAAAGGCAAATCTTTTATTTGTATTTAAGTATAAGTGTTTGTTTAAGTATAGTATTGAGTATAAGAATAAGTAATAGTATATAAGCACATATGGAAGTTCAAGTATGTGCATAAGTATAAGACAAAAATATGAATATAAGATTAAATATAACTAAAGATAGTTGAAGCATTAGACGTATAAGTTTGATGCATATTAGTATAAGATTAATATATCTAGCTGTATAAGAAACATTATAAAGCATTATAAGCATTAGTAAACATACAATAAAAAGTATAAGTAATAGTATTTATGGTATATATTAAGCAGATTTCTATTTAGGTATATATTTAAAAAAATGTCCATAAAAAATATTTATTTATCATTTACTTAAACAAAACTTTATTTTCTTATTTTTCTCTTAGTGATCTTCACACCACGTTCGGAACTTTGTACTTTGTGTGAATAAGAAATGAAACTTATATTGATGAAAATCGAAATTTTTGTATAACAGCAATATTATTATCATAAATATTGTGTATCAAATCACATAAGAAGAAACCATATTTAAGTATATTATCCACTCTAATCACACACCTTAGAGATAAGAGAATTTCAAACCTTATTAAATTCCATCCAATCTATTAGGCATCTTCACACATAAACACATATCCCAGTCACACACCTAATTAAATCACGTTGTCCAACTCTTATATCACTCTTAAACAAATATTTCAAAAATTTCAAATATTTGTCTATTTCATTCAAGTTTGTGCTCGTCTTTTGTTGCACATATATATACCTGTTTTTAGTTAACTGATTTGTGCATAGTTAGGTCATGTAGATCTAAAACATATTGTATTACGATATGATAAATCATGTTTATGTTTAGCGCATAAACAAGACATGAGCTAGAGATAGCTATTTTGTTTGGCTTAAATGCTGCTGAAATCAATGAGAAATGCTCACACACAGACGAAGAAGTCAACACACACACACACACACTCATACACACGTAGCTGAAGTGAAGCTCGTGCTGGGCTTGTACATTAGGGTTACGTTTGTTGTTTTTTCATGCTGTTGTTGTTGTTGTTGTTGTTGTTGCTTTGAGCTGTCGTTGCGGCAACTGCCAAATGGCCATAGGCAAATTAAAAATGCACAACGCAATGCGATGGCCTAACGGTAATTAATGCAATTGGTCAATACAACAACAACAACAACAACAGCAGCAACAGCTAAGATCGCCTGCGGCTAAGGTTTAGTGCGTTTTATGCTGTTGCTGACCTCAATGCAACCGCGTTGCACGTGTCGAGAATATAGCCACACTATAAAATAGCCACAAATCATAGAAGAAGAAGAAGAAGAAGCAGAAGCAGAACCAACCACCAACTGGCCAAGCGGAAGTCAAAAAAGTCTTGAGCTGTCCAATTGTATAAAATCGTGTCGTCTTGCCATGGCCTCCATTTGACTTTATAATTTAGTAGCTGCCAGCTAAGCACTTAGCATACTTATACTTATCAACTTATACGTATCTCTTATACTGATTTGCATAAGTGTAATTGCATCAATCATCAGGTTAGGCTTACCTTATAGAGCTTATCTTTCTGATACCAGACATCTTCCTCCTCCTCCTGTTGGGTGAATGTCTGATCCAGGTTTAGATCATCGCGAGAACGTGATAATATTTTTCTTCTCGAAACCATTTTGACTTTTGTTTATTGAGGTTTTTTTTCTTTCTTGTGAGTCCCCAGTCCCAGTCCAGGCGAGAGAGTCTGCAAAAGATACGACGAGTAAGTCATAAATGTTCTGTTTGTGAATATGCATGGGATGTTATGTATTTTGGCTTTTAAGTGTGCCGACGTATTTAACCATCTAACTGTAAATGAAAGAATTCTTCTTTGGCTAAAGAACTTCTCTTTCAATTCATTTTTTTTTTTTTTTGGTGCTGACAGGCCTCAAACTGTGCAGCGTCAAATTGCAAACCAAACAGTGAAACAAAAAAAAAAAAAAGTAAATAAAAATCAACAGAAAGGTCAACGCACTCGCAAGAGAATAATAACACATATTGTTTATGACCCGACTTCCTTTTTACAAGTCATCCCAATTCGGCCTTTCAGCTGTGTAAACTTTGTCAGTTGTGCCAGCCCCTGTTACCCAATAAAGCTCCGGAGCTGCAGCTGTAGGTGTACCTGCGCCTGCCCTGACAATATTTGCATTGTCTGCAGTTGTGATAATTGAATTTAATGGGTATTTGAGATAGGGTGTAATGGAGTCTATATCAATTTGATGTTGAGATTGTTGTCAAGTGAGTTGCAATGGTTGATCTATATAGTATGTATAAGGATAATAAATATATATACATAAAAACTTGATTAGAACAAGGCAAATGAAATCTTGGGGGGGGCTTATCCTAAGTGAATTGGCTAGTTTGCACTGGGAATGAAACTATGTAAATATTAAGTGGAAGAAGGCAAAGTGAAAATATAACATAAGTGAGAACTAAGGATAGAAATGCTAGCTTTCGAGTGAAAAAATTCATCTACAATACTAAATTATAATTAATAGATATTTTTTCTGTTTCTGAAATAAGTAAAATGAAACAAAAACTTTTAACATTATTTTGGGCACAATGGGAAAATAAAGTAAGAATTTTTAAACTTTTAATACAAATTTGTGGGCAACATTTCACGTTCTCTGGGAACTTCTTTTATTCTCCAACAATATGCAATAAATAATTTCAGTTATTCTTCCCATTTTCATTCGATTTGGAAGCAGTGTGCGCTATGTGACTTTAGCATTTTTATGACCTGCCAACAGAATTTATGTAAAACATGCAATTTTTATTGAATTACTTGTCATTTCGGTCTGGCTCTCAGGCCAGACGAAGCACCGTAGATACAGATACAGATACAGATACAGACAAGTGAATATCACCTGTGTGTGTGTGTGTAGGTAGGCCTTCGTAAGCAAGGGAAGAGAGAAAATATAATCATAAAGCACAATGGTAAAACAAAGGCAAAATGAGCCAAGTCGCTTGTTGTTGTTGATTTTCTGTTATTTTTTTTTGCTTTTTTTTCATGGCTCAGTTTGTCAAGTTGATGAAAAAACGCTCATTGCATAATAAACACCTTTTGGAAACTGGCCCCGACGATCAACGCGCGTAGCGGCAAAGCTTTTTAGTACCGCTCTTCGCTCCCTTTCTCCCTTTTTTGTGTGTGTTAGGCTATACACAATCTCTCTCTCTCTCTCTCTCTTTCTCTCTGTCTTTATATGCAAATGTGTGAGGTTCGCTAACCTGTTGTCATATTTATACGCTTTGTTTGCTGCGCATTGTTGTTGTTATTATCATTATTATTAGTGTCTATAATTGTCTGTCAGCTTTCTTTTGCCGAATCGGCTGAGTGCCTGATTGACTGCTTGACAGCAGCAGCTTTAGGGGGATGCTGGCTGGCTGCTTGGCTAGCAGCCGTTGCTGCTGCTGCTGCTTTTGCTAACCATAAATTTTCAACGCCTTTTGCGCAATTGCAGCCAAACGATGTACTCGCACTCGCACTCGTACTCGCACTCAATACTCGATACTCATACTCATACTCGTACTCGACTCGCATTGTCAACAATCGGCGCCATTTTGCGCGATAGATTGCAATCGCATAACAAATGTTGCCTGCTGCATTTATGCAACAAAAGCCGTTAAATTGTACGACTGTCTGACAATTTTTTTTCTTTTTCTTACACCGTTCGTTTTGTCTCCATCGCTGCATCTGCATCTGCATCTGTATCTGCCATTGGCGTCGCTTATACCCAAAACATTTTAGCTAGTTTATTGAGCTGCATTTTTGCACCTTTCAATTTTGGCTGCCATTGTTAAGCACACACACATACATGCATACATGTAAATATATATGTATATACATACAGGTAGGATGCAGCCTGTCCAGACTATTGTTATTTATACATCCTACCTACTTAACAGCACTTCAACTACTATATAGAACATCGTGTCTACTCCCGTTTGCCTGTTCTGACATGGCACGTACAACGTGTACAAGTACTCCAGGCAGCCAGACGTGTTCTAGTTTGTGCCCGATGAACAATTACGTGAATAGCTTGCCAATGATATGAGCAATTGGTTATAGCATAGATGCATATATTAAAATACACTAAAAACGGCATAGCTGACTTTAGAGTAAAGCTTGAAACGTATTGCTATCGAAAGATATATACAGATGTGCTTTGAAAAGAGTATTTCAATTGCCACTTGCTCACTTAACTTTGCTTCCACACTCATTTAAGCAAAGTCTGAACAAGTGGCAACATTTGTGTATCACAGCTTGGGTTCGTTCGCCAATTAAGTTGCTCGGCAATTTCGGTGCAGTTTTATGTGCGTTCTTTATGGTGCATGCGAAATGGGTTTAACTGGATTTTGTTCTTGGAACATTTGTAAACACAAAAAACGCTGACAGATCAAAAAGTCGATTCAAAGTTCTGATAACTGTGTTGCTGTGAGTGGTGGCGGCAGCAACAGCAACAGCAACAGTTAAGTGGTGCTCAAATATCCTGCATACTCATAGCGGATGGAAGCTGGCCTCTGGCATGCTGGCATATTTCTGTCAAAAGAAAAGCAAAAACTAGGGAAACGCCTGTGTTTTTGCTTATGAACTGCTCAAGCTGTTCTTTGTCGCTGTTGGGAGGGCTTCTGTAAACAGGTCGAGTGCTGATGAGCACTTGATGCTGCCTGAGATGAAGTCTTCAGCATCAGCTGCAGCATTTGCTGTTGTTGTTGACTTTGCTGATTTGCCTGCATCATTTCAAGCATCATCATTTTACTGTTATATTTCACTGTTGACTGCAGAAATTACAAAGAAACTTACATTGCATTCACTTTCAAATTTTTTCACTCAATTTTATTTAACTCTTCTGCGCACACGCACAAAATTTTTGAAACGACTTTCACAAAACAGAAAATAAGTAAAAGTAATAACAATAACCTTTGTCTTTGATGGCTGGCAGCCAAATTGGCATCATTTAAATAATGTCAATTAATCAGACTTTGTTATAATACTCATGTATATATATATACATAACTACTCGACTTATTGCCAAACATATCCGACTACGATTTGAATGTAAATTGACGAACGCTCAACTTTCACAATTAAATTGTTTATTGCACTTTTTTTTGTGTTTAGCCTAGCTGCTGCTGCTGCTTTAATAAAATCATCAGCAAAACTTTAATTCAATTATAAAAAGCAGAAAAAGCTGAAAAAATTACTTTCCGCAACAGAGGCAAAGTTCATTAACATCGCTCGCAGCATCTGCTCACACACACTTATTTGTCGCCATAAAAATGATAAAATTGCTTTCGCTATTTGAAATATTTTCATTTCGAAATTGATGATCAAACGGAAATAGAAAGTAAACTATTTTGCAAACTGTGAAAAGTCCCCAAAAATTTGTGCATGTTGCAAGCGCCGCCGACTGCCCAAGTTCGTTGCCTCAGTCTTTTGTTTCAACTCGACTTTCCAACAGAACTTTCTATGCAATGTGCAACGAGTTACAACAGCTGCATACTAAGTGCTTCGCTGAGACTTTTTTTTATGAATGAATGAAAGCGTAATTTTAATTTTTTTCTCTTTATCGTTTTACGAGAATCAATAAAGAATTTATCATATTGCTGATGACAAACAGCGCATTGTTATAGTCATAGTTAGATGTAGACAGACAGCGCTTGCATATTAATCATTCGACATGTAAATTTACTTTAAATGGGTGTGAAGTGGGCCTGCTTGGGGTTATACATATGTATATTCTAACAATTGTTGTTGTTGTTGTTGTCTGTTGCTGCTGTTGCCTGTCTGCCCGGTCATTGGCTGCAGTCGTCGCTCACTTTATGATGGCCACTTTTTTCGCATTAATATTTACCGGCTGCCGACTGCAAATAGTTTTCAGTTCGTTTACCTAGCGTTCGTCATTGTTTAAACAGAGTTCAAATGCAATTGCGAATGCGTCACGAGATTTCAGAGCTTCGCTGTTGCCGCTGCCGTTGCTGTAAACACAGAGCACGTGTTGTCTGTTTGGCCAGCAACAGCAACAGCTGCTGCTGCTGCTGCTGCTGCTGCTTGTTCAAGCTGTGTGTGTGTGTGTGAGAGCACTTGCGCTTTGTCTAGCTGATTTGTTTACATGCGACAAATGTGGGCAGACTTCACACAAAATGAAGCAGTTGACATGCCTAACAATTTTGGATGTGTGTGTGTGTTGGTGTGTGTTTAGGCATGTGTGTGGGTGAGTAGGTGTGTGGCTTGAGTGGGTGCCTGTTGCAGCATTGAGCGCCATCACATTTTGGCACTGATTGTTGTAGTGCTGCTCACTTAGCCTTTTTCCGGAGAGATCTAGGGTATTTATTAGCTAACTATATGTTTGTTTCTTTATGTTTTGTATTCGTTGAAGATGCACAATAAATTTTAAATATTTTTCTAGAATGTTGCTTGTCTGGCTGTTCTTCTAGCTGTCCACCTGTCTATTCGTCTATCCGTCCGTCCGTTCGTCCAGTCATCCATCCGACTGTCTGTCTATCCGCCTAACCGACTGTCCATCCGACCGTCCGGTCATCTGATCGTCCATCCGCTCATCCGACCATCCATTCATCCATCCGTCCATCCATCCCTCCGTTTGTCTATCTCTTCGTCTGTCCATCCCTTCTGTCTGTCTCTGCCTAAAACTATTTGAAAGCATAGTATTTCGGCGCTATTGAAGCTAGAAGGTTGAAATGTTGTCTAAATACTCATCTAATAGTGTGTCAAGTTCTATTTTTTCGACAGGCCCACTGGGAGGCGTGGCAAATTGGGAATTACTATATATTTTACAAAATTAACTCTCTCTCCCACGCCACTTTTCGGTACTATTGAAGTTAGAGACTTGGAATTTGAAATATTTACTCGAACACATCGATTAGAGGCGTGGCTAATTGGGAATAATTTTTACATGAATATATTGTAAATGGGTAACTGTTAAGCTGCCTAGCAGAGTATCAAACAAATTTATGCACACACGCACAGAGCGGGCGTGGCATATCAAACACATATCTTCCACAGTTTTAGAGCTGGAACTACCCAGGCTTGGCAGTTGAATCTGTGTGGATCTTCACTACAAATATATCTGTATGTTTTGTGGTTCAACATTTCGTCATCTTAGCTGGCAGCACTGGCAGCATCCAAACACAAATATGCCAAATCATTTGCCAAATGTGGCGCACAAAATGTTAAGGTCAAACAAATTTTTCAAAGCTAGAAAGTATTTTTGTCGTTGTTGTTGTATATTTTATTTTGTATTTATATTTCATTAGCGCTCGGGTTCATTATGTAACCAGAACCGACTTGAAAGCTGCGCTAATGAAGCGCGCTGCCTCTGGTCTGGGAAACGAATCATTTGATACTTTCGTCTAATGCGCTCTGCAGCGTCTTCTCTTTCTCTGGCTCTTTCACAAGCCAAAAGAATTTTTGTGCTCTGGCAGCAATTTGATTGATTGGCCACGGCCAGAAATAAACAAACCGAAGTTTTTGCCAGCTATCGATATGGCTAAAACGAAAACCTTTTCACAGTGCGTGCTCGAAATTCCCGCTGGGGGTCAAGCTGAGCGCAGAGAAGTTCAAGATTCGCTTGGCCATTGATTTTCTAAACGAATTAAATTAAGCAGTCATTGACTTCATATATCTTGTCTATATAATGAGAAATTATACGTAATATTTAGCGCCTTAATGCGTATTATTCGAGTACTCGAAAGCAGAAGCAGAGGATGGGGCTGAGGCTGAGGCTGAGGCTGTGGCCTGTGTGGATATGGCTAATCAAATGCTTTAATTTGCATAACAAACGCCGTGAAAGTGCTTTTTGGCAGCGAGTGCACGGTTCAGTTAATCGCACAGTGTTTGGGGTTAAGGTTTTCATTATGCAAATTACATACATATATATATGTATATATATATATATATACATCGCGTGTGTAAATAGGAAGCTAATAGTGCAAATATCTAAAACAGCAGCCGAACATACTGAAACAATGTCTTGCGGAACTTGCTGCCGCTGCCGCTGCTGCTATTTAACACCTGAGCGCCTCGCTGGCAACACCTGACGAATTATACACACTTATATACATACATATTAAAATACATATAGATAATTAAAAATTTATATGCATATTTCGCAAGCATATTTCCCTTTAGCCGCACGCATCGTCTAGCTGACGCTCAGCTCAGCTCAGCTTAGCTCTCATCATTCACGCAATTATTGAATGAAATTTATGTTAAATCATAGGGTTTTACAATATTTTGTGTTTCTCTTCTTCTTCTGCCATCATGTAACTGTCAGCGTATGTTGCAAGCGACAAAAAAAAAAAAAGAAGAAGAGATCAACAAATACAAACTAAACGAAAAATCGGCGACTTCGAGTTAACATTTCAATTTTTTGTGTCTGTTGCAACTAGATTTGATTGATTTTTATGGCTTGTCGTGTCTGACTCTCTGGCAGTGCGTTAGTTCATTAAGCGGACTCTCAAAATGTAAATTTAACAAATTGCTTGACACGTTTCGATGCACGAATGACTTGGCAAACGAACTGTGTGCATTGGCAGCTACGAGCGCTATAATAAAGTCAAAAATTAAGAAGGAAATTGTTTTTTAAACGAAAGACTTAGGCAACGAACTTGGGCAAATGGCTACGAAAGGCTAAAAATAGCTCTCCTGTTTTAAAAATATTTTTAGCACGAAAATTGCCAGCTAAACGAATGACTTAGGCAACGAACTTGCTAATAAACTGCAAAAATGTATACCGAAATGGCTTCAAAAATAGTTTTTAAAACAAATGACTTAAGCAACGAACTTGCGGTATCTTAGACATTTGGCTAAAAAAGGCTACAAATTGTCGTTATCCTGTTTGAAAATAGTTTGGCATAAAAATTGCCAGCTAAACGAATGACTTAGGCAACGAACTTGCGTAGACTAGCTGCCAGGTCAGGTTGTCTGCTATCCTGCTCTTATGAGCTTGCTAAAAATGCAGTTAAGTTATCATTTTAAAAAAACTTTAGCTTTAGCTACAAATTGTGAGCATTAGCTGTTGCATCATAGTCTAACTGTTCGGCCGCTTGCCTAATGAACTCGCCGCGAACTATTAATCAATGTGAGAAATGGAAAATGAAACGAGTGCAGCAGCCCAGCCGTGTGGCAGGTGTTATCGAAAACTGGTTCAGAGGGCGACGCGTCTACGACGAAATCAAACAAGTTGACACTCTCATTACACGAAAAACAAAGTTTTGTTAGCTATAAAAAAAGCTAAGTTTTCCGCATTTTTTGGCGCGTTTTTTTTCAAGATTCGTTACGTTTTTTGTTTTGGTAGCAAAACTTGAGCGAGCCAAAAACAGACGAGTGCAGGCCAAAAAAGAGCTGACAGATGTGTGTGTGTGTGAAGTGAAAAGCAAAGCAAAGCACAGAAATTATTTGCAAAAAAAGTAACAACAACAGCAACAACAAGAAACAACAACAACAACGTTTTGGCGGCTGCTTTCGTTTTCAGTTTTCATTTGGCCTGCACGCTTCAACTGGCTATTGCCTGTCTGCCTGCCTGCCTGCCTGCCTGCCACACAGCGCGCCATGGCGTGCAGCTCATGTAAACGTAGCAACAGCTCCAGCAACAACTTAAACAACAACAACAACAACAACAACATAAACTGTGAGCACTAAATTTTCCACGAGCGACTGAGTTTGAAAACGAAACTGAATTTCTTTCTTTCAACATTTGTAAGAAGTAAAGCAAAACAAGTAAGAGTACTTGGGAAAGTAAGGCACGACTAGAAGATACCCTAAGTATCGTGTATTGAGGTGTTTGTCTGATGAAGTTGCTTTTCTAAGCTTAGAGTTGGATGCGGATAGCGACAACAACTGATAGAGGCATATACATATATATATTAGTACAGAGAGTTGAATAGATGAATGGATGTATAAAGAGAGAGATAGGCAGAGGGACAGATAAACCTACATTTAGACAGATAGATAAATGGACAGATAGAAGGTTAGACAGAGGGATAAAAATGGAGCTAGGAAATAGGATAGATATGGAGACATGCAGAGAGAGGAAACACAGAGATATAGGCAAAGGGACAGACTAAGTGATAGAAAGATAAAAAGAGACAGAGAGAGAGAGAGAGAGAGAGAGAGAGAGAGAAGAGAGAGAGAGAGAGAGAGAGAGAGAGAGAGACAGAGAGAGAGAGAGAGACAGAGAGAGAGAGAGAGACAGAGAGAGAGAGAGGGAGAGAGAGACAGATGTAAAGATACACAGGAAGATAGACATAGGCATATAGAGAGATATAGATAGAGAGTGGTAAACAGAGGGGATTGCCAGATTGACTCCGCTGCGAGTCCTGCTCCAACACCCCACATTCATTCCACAGCCACTGACTCCTTCCGCCATGTAATATACATTTTGCATAAAAAAAACAATATACCCCATTTAGCTATTTACAATGGGCATTGAAAACGTTGCGAGTTACGTTGACCATCATTAGTTGGCTTAATAAATGTTCGCTGAATGAAAGCAGCGGCTATTTAAGTTAGCTTTTTTTTCATATATATAAAACTTTTTTTTTTTGCTGATTTGTGCTTATCACACGCCTGCAATCAGCAGCAGCAACAACAGCAGCAGCAACAGCAACAGCAACAGTTTCAAATCTCTGCTTTTCACTTTTTCAAATGGCCCTACGAAAGTTTTTTTTTTTTTGGCTTTTATTTATTAGAGATTGATGATGCTGTAGCAGCAGCAGCGGCAGCAGCTGCTGACGAGCGGAAATATGAAGTAAGATAGCTCATAATATTTTTCACTGTGTTTGTGTTTGTTTGTTTAACAAGCGTTTTGTTTGCCTGATTGCGGCGGTCAGTACAGAAAGAGACAGCAACAACAACAACAACAACAACAAAATGAACGCACAACAAACACCTTTTGTGGCCTACACGTGCACTTAAAACACAATTTAGATAGCCACGAAACAATGTTCAATGATATAATGTTTTAATAAAGAGATTTAAGGCGGCAGTCGGATGATGTTGCTGCTGCTGCTGTTGCTGTTACTACTTCTATGATAAGCCATTAAAGTCCATCTATAGTATCTCGTCTGTAACCACGTGCCGTGCAGCACTATCTAAGTAATGCTAATAATAATAACAATTTAATTAGCCACCTCAGTTAGCTTTTATTGTTATTGTTGCGGGCGTTAACAACTTTCAACGTGCTGGCTATGATATGTGCGTTGGCTTGTATTTAGTAGCCCAATAAAAAGTTTTTTTTCTTTTTGACAATGGAAACTGACTTTTTTGTAGTTTCTAAATGTTCAGAGAGTATTTAACATTAGAGTTTAAGCTAAGAAATAGTTTTTGTAACTAGTATAAGTTAAAGAAAGCTTGAAAGTTGGACTGGTCTAGATCTCTATAACTAAGTTATTTTAGTTAAACTAAAAGCTAATGCTGGGATTAAATGAGCGCAGATCAACTAAGTGCAATAGATAACAGAAAATGAAGCTAAATTTAATAAACAATTTAAATATTCAGCAAACTTTGTAAAATTTTATTCTTTTAGTAGTAGTAGAAAAATAGTTAAGTTTTAGCTCTACAAATTTATGTAAAAAAAAATTGAAAAATGTCTAAAAAATACAAAATATATAAAGAAAAAAAAATTTGTTTTTAATATGCTGAATTTTTTATTATTACTTTTTCTACATATTTATATATTAAGAAATCTAAATTTCTATTTATATTTGTATAATTTAGTTAATTTAGTTAGCTTCTTTTTTTATGTTTCTACCGCTTCACACAGAAATCTTTTAATAATCTTTGAAGTATGGATCACGCTCTCAAGAGTTTTGTAATAGATTTATTCTAGAATATTTGTTTCTCTCTTTGTCTGCGCGCTAAGAAATTAGCATTTGCTGCGCATCTGATTAGCCCATTTTTTGTGAGGTGAGGATTTTCGGCTAATGAATAACGAACATAAATTGTACTTCGACAGCATATGTATGTATATATATATATATATATATATAGCTATATATGTAATTCAAAGTCAAAGCGACATTAACAGCTCATAAAAATGCGCAGCGCATTTGTGAATAGAGAAGCTAAAGAAATTTTTTTGCCAGGCCTAAAGAATGAAATGCGTGGACAAAAGTGTGACACCAATCTGAAGCTTTAGAAATATATATAAATATATATATAAATATATATGCATGACTGATATATATACAAAAGCTAGACACATTATAGCTGTTTAACTGCGAGTGAAGGGAGCTTGGCTTAGATTTTTGTTATTTTTGGCAGTTGTGCACTTTGACATGGCTGCAAGTGTGGCTTAACGGATATATATATATATAATATAAACATATATATATGTCGATTGTGTCTGTTTTTTGTGCATTGCGCATTGCCTTTTTTGTGTCATTGTTGTTGTTGTTGTTGTATTTGGTTGCTGTCATTGCGTTTGTAACTTTGCCACGACCTTTTTTTTATGTCTGCGCGCACGAAAACTCATTTGTTCATGCATATTGTTGTAGTTGTTGTTGTTGTTGTAGTTTTTCTTTTGTTGCTTCTGAGAAAATGAAGTCAACTGTTGTTGCTGTACGCCTTGTGACTGACATTTCCCATTAAATTGCCACGTTATTGTCTAAGAGACTTGCGTTGTTGCTCGCTTAGTTCTGGCTGGCTTAGTTGAGGTAGGAGAGGGCAAGAGGGGCGGGGCTAAGACTAAATTTGTGCATATATTTTTGGTTGGCTTGTTGCATTTTCAACACTTTAGACACTGAGAGCTACGAGTTTGTCTGTCTGCCTGCAGCTTCTCTATTTTTTTGGGGGGGGCTTTGCTACTTAGGCGCTTTTATGCGATTGTTTACATTTATGGCTGAATAATTGGGCGCCTCGGCTGCAACGGCAACGGCAACGGCAACGGCAACTGCAACTTCTAGTTGTTGTTTTAGACAAGTTTTTGTTGTTGCACTTTAATTGCCGCCCACTGCATTCGCTGACTGAAGCCAAGTCGAACCGTGCCACGCCGCGCTGCGACTTCCTTCCTCAACCAACAATTGTCGCAACACCTACCTGCAATTCTTGATTTCAGTCTCATCTCTGTTTTTAGGCATGTCTGTGCTTTATTAACTGCATTTGTATGCTTTTTTCTTTTTTGGAGGCGTGCTGACAACTCATCACAGTCACTTGCTCAGGGTCAGAGCGAGCTAGTGGCAGAGCCAGAGCCAGAGCCTAGGCTAACTAACTGGAGCTTGACATTGTATTGCTCTTAATTCTGCACTAATAGTTTTTAATTTAAGCCACAAAACATAGATATTAACTCCAAATGTGGACAACCTTCAAAACAACAACAAATATGTATATATATATATATATATTTTTAAAAATATTTTAAATACAAATGGAAAAACGAAGCTAAACGAAAACGAAAACGAAACTAAAAGCTTAACAGAGATAGAGAATGATATATATATATATATATTATATATATGTTTTTATACACATATAAGCAGGAAGTGTATAACAATACACACACCAACACACACACACACATACACCTATGTATACATGTGATATATCTGCCTGCCTGCCTTCCTATGCCTTGGGCTAAATGTTACGCATACGCCGCGAGGGCCGTATTGCATGCGTTGCATGCAGCATGCTGCTTGTTGCATGCGTCTCTGACATGCTACTCACCTTTTGCTCAATTACTTTTGCTGTTGTTGTCTGTGTCGAAATTGTTTTGCACACAATTTTTCCCAATGATTACGTTTGCATTCAGCTCTCGTTGCACTTGCAGCAGCTGCAGCTGTAATAATGATTTGATTTTAAATTGATTTCAATTGATTTATGTATAATTTCTAATGAATTTGTTTAATGAATTTTTTATAATATTTTTTATGAATTTTTTTTATAATTTTTATGAATTTTTTATAATTTAATTCAGTTAGCTTTTCACTTTTGTTTGTTTGTCTGGCAATTTCACTTGGCCAACAAAAAAAAACTTGTTTATTCAAATTTCTTTAAACTATTTTTTTTTTGTATTAAATAATTGTTTATTTAACTATAATTTTTTTTTTTAATTTGCTTTTACAGCAGTTTTATTTGTACAAATTTCTAATTAAAGCAAAGAGTCTTTTCTATGCTTTTACTTTGCTTTTGATTTATATTTTCATTTCTTTTTCTATTTTTTTTTTCTTTTCAATTTTTACTTATTTGTTTTGGTTTTGGAACGCACTTCAGTTGCATAACGACTGCGCGCACTAAACAAATTTTTTATATATTTCTTTTATGGTTGATGACGAAGAAGAGGCAGCAGATGATGAGCTTGTGTGTGGGTTTTTATTTATTTGTTAAATTTTTTTTAAATTTTTTTTTTGTTAATACCCACTGTAACACGGCACCAGCTAACACGACGTATGTGTGTGCGTATATATATTGAGTGTGTGTTTGTGTGTGTGTGTTTGTGCCGCAGCGACAGCAACAAAAGCAACTGGCAAACGCACTCGACGACTTTCGCGACACGACTGACGGCCAAGACGTTGTTGGCTACAAAGCTGGGCCTGGCTAACTGGCTGGCTGGCTAGCTGGCCTTACCGTAAGTTCGGTTACGTTGTCGAACGGGCTTCGGCTGCTTGAAAACTTTTATTTTTGCTTTTGTTTCTTTTTGCTTCATGGCTCAACTTGGCTTAATAGCATTTAGCGTATCGCAGAGCACCAAAAAAAAAAAAACTCGAAGCTTTTGCTGGAGCTTGAGCTTGGCTTAAGAGTGGCCGTTGCTGTGGCGGCTCTCTTAGCCATGTCTTAGACCTGCGCTCTTTACCTCTTTCAAAAGGTTGTTCGCTGTTTTGATTTGCATATATCTAGCATAAATCAAAGCAGCTTTCTATGTGTTAATTACATCATCTGATAGATGCGCCAAGACATTTCTTTTTGCTTAATATTTTTTTATTTTTACAAAATTAAGTAATTTTTTTTCTGGCCGTGTACGTCGCATTTATCATTTTGGCTTGAAAGCTTTTGCACCGCACAGCAACTCAGGCACTAATATATCACTTATATATATATTTATATAGCCACAGATGCTTAATACATTCTAACGGTAATTTTTTAAGGCGCATCTCGCGCGTTTTATTCTAATGACTTTTGCGCTGAAGGTCAACGCAGCTGTTAAATAACGTAAAATGTCAAAATGCTTTTAACTGAATGTGAATTACAAAATGAGAGAGAGAAAAAAAAAGTATAAAGAAACCGACGCCCACACGAAAGACTTAGGCGACAAACGTCACACTCTAGACACTGTCATAAATCAGAGCAATCAATTGCTGAGATTTATGTGACATGCAATTAAACGACCTGAGCAATTGCGCTCTATTCTTGTAAGACAAAAAAATACATAAATAAAAAAAATAAAAAAAATAAATAAATTATAAAAAATGTATAAAAAAAACTTTATAAACTTCATAATGGCTGCAACAAGTGCAACGGCGAAATTAGCATAAAAATTCTAAGAACTGCCATTTGGCTTTATCTCATGAACCTGTTCAACCTGTGGCGCAGAATCTAATTACGAAATCAAAGCAAATATATGCTGGCAGCGCGTCAATTAAACCAAGCCAGCCAGGCCATCGAGACAGCCACTAACTATAGTTGAGCTTTGCCTTTGCCTGATCGCAGTCGGCTGTTGCTGCTGCTGCTGCAGCTACACCATTTCATGAGATTAATGAATTTTTTTTGTTGCTAAACTTTGTAGGAGATAACAGAGTGGGGTATATTAAATGGGGCAGGCTTTTGGGAGAGGCTGAAAGGTAGAAGCTGAAATGTAGAAGTCACAATGTAGAAGCTAAAATGTTGAAGTTGCAATGGAAACTTATATGCTTTCTGTTCGGTCTTCTTTCTTTATTCCTTGTCCTATCTATTCCCTAGTCTCTCGCTTTCTCTTCTCCATTCTCTCCCTTTCTCTGCTCTGTTCTCTTTTGTTTCTTCACTCTTGTCTCTTCATACTTCTCTCTTCCCACTCTTCTCATTTCTGACTTCTCTCTCACTTTCTTCTATATTCTATTTTCTTTTCAGTTCTCACTTTTCACGTCTCTATCACTTTCTTCTTCTCTTCATCTTCTGTCTATCTATTCTCTCTCTCTCTCTCTCTCTCTCCCTCTCTCTCTCTCTCTTCTCTCTATTTCTCTTTCTCTCCTGCTCGCTATCGCTGCATCTTTCCTCTGTTTTTCTTGCTCTTTCTCTCTCTCTTCTCTTAACATTTCTCTTTGGGTCAAACTATCTCTATTATAGCTTCACACAGCTCAAGTTCTTTGTTTTAGCTTTACTCCATCCATTGTGCAGGGTATCTCTTCAGTTGAGCACCCTATCCACTCTGCATTCTAACTAGTTTAACATTTAAACATTGCCTCTGGCTGATTTCAGCTGCTGCCCAATGCTGCACCCACCGACGCGTCGGATCGCCACATGGGGCAGGCAGCCATAGAGATATCCAATTGAAAAGCTGCAAATCAAATGAAGTTCTAGCCAGGCATGATTGACGCAGCAGCAACAGCAGCGGCAGCAGCAACCAGATACAGCAACAACAACAGCAACAATGCTGGGAATGTCTTGAAATTGCAAGCTAGTTAAATTATAATACATATATATATGTGTATATATAGTATACAGACATGTGGCCACGGCAAGTTCGTTGCCTAAGTCTTTTGTTTGCCAGCCATTGTTCAGCTCTCTGGCTCTGGTATCAATAATGAAACATGTGCACATTTTTCACACACATTTTAATTTGTTTAAATAAATATGAAGCGGGCACAAGTAAATGACTTCATTTTCGTTTGCTCTATAGGATTACCTAATAATCGAGCGACACAGACGAAGCATCATTCTCCCAGCTAATGACACTGTTTGTGCAAATCTGTTTTGACACCAAAAAAAAAAAAAAAATAAAAGAAGCAGCTGCCACTTTATAAACATTTAGTTGGGTGCTAATTAAGACAACAACAACAACAGCAACAACAACAGGCAAAATTTTTGTTTTGTTTTATGCGCACTTTTGCCTCAGCTTTAGCTTTAATGGACGCTATTATCAAATTATGAGCGAACGCACATACATGATGCCATCATAATAAACGTCTGCGTGTATGTGTGTGTGTGGGTGTTCGCATGTCCAGCATACAAATAATTTGTCCACTGTGGCTTGCATTTAACTGTAAATGACTGGAGATATAAACATTTAGTTTAAGCATGCAGCACATGGCCAAAACTAAAATAAAAAAAGAAAAGGTAAAAAGAAAAAGCTACGCAATTTGCACTTGTTACAGTTAAATGCTGGGCGTTAACTTCGTGAAATCCAACGTTTGGCATTCACAATAAGCACAGCAAGCATTTCATAGCATAGGTATGCCGATCTTACATAATTCAGCGATTGGACGCGTTCATGAAAACGAAAAAGTGAGAGATATTTATGTTACTGTTTTGGTTTTTATAATGATAAACATTGGATAAAGGGGGTATATTGGTTTTGGGCTAAAGAGATAGAGGGAGTAGTGAGTGAGCCTTTAAAGTATATATCATTTGTCTCTCAGGACTAGATCCTATCCGTCTGTTTGAATGAATGTATTACAGTATAAGAGATAGAAATTTGAGAAGTATAAGAGCAAGAAATAAGCCGACATAGTAGTTCAGTTTGTCCATATCAATGACTGTAAAAAAGTATAAGAGCTGCAGTCTGTCTAGCTAGTATAAGACATAGAGGCGTGTCTGACTTGTCTGTCTGCCGGAATGTACAAGAGTATAAAACCTAGAGTACATTAACTCAAAGAATCAACATTTGGTCAGGGTATCTCCCAGTCAGGCACTTCCTTCAACTCTTACTTCTTTTTTTTCTCCTTTTTGTATATGTTTGCTGTGTCAAGTGAAAGACAAAATAGCCTTTAGGCTGTACTGCAGTCTAATTAGATATAAAATGAAAAAAAAAAAAACGCTTTATCGAGAGTTATACATAATTGTTTTTTATCTCGATTGAAAGCCAATTAAAGTCAAGTTCAAATGGCGCACCTCGTGCCGTGCCATAACAAAAGTCCCAACAGCCTCGTGTATCTGTAATTAAAATTGGGCGAGCGTTGAAAATTGGCAAAGCCAACAATAAATAAAATAGGGAAAAAATTAACAACAACCAAAAAAAAACAAGTAAGAGTGCTCTAGTCGAGACGGCTCGACTACGAGATACCCTGAACCCTGCGAAGATCCAATCTTCCCAACATGATATGCTTATTTTACATATACAAATATTGCGAGCAACACACACACACATGCATACGCACGCACGCATAAGCACGCGCTCTGCTGACTGCGCAGTCAGCGCGGCGACTGCGCCCGGGCTGCAATATGCCTATTGTATGGGAAATTAAATGCTTAATAACTTTTTTTGTGGATAGACTTTCTTAATCAAACTTTCACAGCGTAATTATGTCATTCATATGTGTGTATTTGCCAAAGCACAAGTCTCTAGTATTTGAAATACGAATTTTGCAAATTGGGGGCGAAGGGGGCGTGGCATCCAAAATCCAAAAATGACAAAATGTCCGCATTCATTACACAAATCTACACAGTAAATTTGGAGTCTCTAGCTCTTACGGTATGCTTAGCGGAAGAAAAGTTATCGATTTTTATCGATAATAAGGAAACGGGATGAGTTATCGAAAATCTAAAAAAAACTCGTACTGCGTAGGCTATAGACGAGTATTCTCTGAAAATTTCATATATCTAGCTTTTGTGGTTTACGAGATCGCTGCGTTCATACGGACGGACGGACGGACGGACGGACGGACGGACGGACGGACGGACGGACGGACGGACGGACGGACGGACGGACGGACGGACGGACAGACGGACAGGGCTATTTCAACTCAGCTCATCGAGCTGATCAAGAATATATATACTTTATGGGGTCTGCGATGTCTCCTTCTGTCTGTTACATACATTTCACAAAAACATTATACCCTGATTTCCCATTTTCAATGGGTTCAGGGTATAAAAATAGGTAAAGGTAAGCAAGTAACACTGTACAGTGAATGCTAAGGCAAGGCAAACTGTGAACTTAAAAATTTATTTAAAAATTAAGCAAGTGTGAATGAAACAAATTTTGATTTAGGTTTAGGTTTAGCAGAGATTAGGGCTTATTGTAAATAAATTTAGATTTAAGATTAATTTGATTTGGGCTGGTCAAGGGTTAAATTATAAAATATTAAAAAAATATATATACTTAATATTAAGGTACAGAACTAATTGTAAAATGTTAAAAATTTATGATTTGCTTGAAAAACTAGTTTTGAAATATATGCTAGAAGTTGTGAGGTGTCAGGCCGAGTCTGTCTTGAGTTTTGCTGTTCAAAACTTGTTTTTTTATATAATTAAAAATAAATTTTGCTTAATATTTATTTATCATATTATATTAAATCATATATTATATTATATTCGATTTTATGTTAATTGAAATTTTGTTAATTTATAGTTAAAAATATAAAATTTAGGACCCGTTTAACAAAATTGAAACACTTTTATGCTTGAGAGTGAATTTACATATTACTGAATCAAGTTTTTTTTCTGTTGAATGCAAATCTTATTGAGTTGCTAATTGGGTCTAAGTCAAGAAGAGCTGCTCATCTTGTCAAACTGCAAACTAGGCTTAAATTAAGATGATTTAAGCTTAGTTAGAAGTTAATTAGAAAAATTATATCACATATTTCCAAGACAGTCAATTGCCAAGAGCGAAAAGTCATAAGAAAGTGTTTAATTTTGAGTATTGAAAAGAATTTTGTAGCATGCATTTCTTATCTGAATAGCAATTTGAGATTGAACTAAATTTTCATAATTTTCTAAACTATTTTTTCAGCTTGGCAAACTTACAGAAAATATAGTTTCCATATGTTAACACTATAGTTCAATTGTTTATTCTAAGTGCGCGTCTGTTGAATTGAAAATATTTTAAAAATAATAAATATTTTCATATAAAAGAGACGCTAGATAGGGATAGGGATGGGGACTTAGATACTATATTAGGCATATAAATAAGCTGTGAAGGATTGTCTGGCTGAGGATTTGAAGCTTTATGCAGAGAAATTGGATAACAAAGTATTGGCTATCGTCAGCTTTCAGGCAGTATATGAAGCGATCTACAATTTAGCAACAATTTTGACCAGCTGCCAACGGCCCGGAACAAATGGTTGTAGTTGGAGGCAATATTTGGTATATGTGGCAGTTTTAGTAGAACATTGAAGGACATTTCAACAAATGTCCAAAAAAAGTTGCCTTGACAACTCGTGCAGGCAGATTTTCTTTTAAGATATCAGTTTATAGACTCTAATGCTGATGGCTTATGGTTAGATACAGATAATAGAATACAAAGCAGTAGCTGTTGTCTAAAATGAATTTAAGCTGTTCAAAGTTGTTGCTATATTTCTCTATATATCATTTATTTAGTAATATATTAAGGCATAATATTCATATTTACATTTATTACAATACTTGAAGCCCTTCTTAACACCTGCATTACACGCTTTTAATTGACCCTCTTTTTATATACAATAATTTTTTTAATTGTTTACGCCATTTACCAAAGGCAAAGAAACCAAATGCAAAACACTTGAATTACATTTTTTTTAGGGCCGTAATTTTTGTTGGTATTTTGTAAGCTGTCAGCGACTGTCATTAGCGTTAAGTCGAGCCTTGGCTTTACCCATCATAACTTGATGTTTGCACTTTGTAAAAACAAATAGAAGAAAACAAAAATAAAGAGTGAGAGAGCAAGAGAAGAAACAAGAAAAAAAAAAAGAGATACAAAGTTCAAGTCCACAGCAGATGTGGGTAACATTGACCCGGCACGCAGACGCAGCGGCTCATTCATAAACCCAAAACAAGCTACTCACACACACACACACTCATATATATACATATACGTGTTCGATCCAATGCCAATGCGGCACTCATAAATACTTGCTTAAATATATTGTTTGTTATTAATTTTAATAATTTTTGTTTCTTTTATTTTGCTCTGTTGGCAAATTATTCTGCACGGGCAAACAAAAGACTTAAGACACAAACGCGCACTTCCCTTTAAGCAATCAGCAATAGGCAAATCAAAACAATTACAAAACGGAAACAGTTCGGCGAAAAAGTGTTGAGCCATGGATAGAAATATAAATATATCTGATGTATATATATATGTATATATATATCTGATGTATGTATGTATGTCTATATATACAAGTGTATCATAATACGCATATTCATAGTTTTATAAGCCGCTAATAGCCGCTGAAAAATCGAGTTCTTGTTTGGTAATCAATGTCGCTCGATCAGCGCCAGTTGGTCGCCTTTTGTCGAGGGCTGGCTGGCTGGCTGTGAACTTGATGCCAATATGTCACACACTCGAAAAGCACTTGAGGCACACACGCATAAAAATTTGTTGACTGTTTAGCTTAATTAAATCATTTAATGAAATGATTGTGCGCTATTTTGGCATTTGATGTCATTGGCTCAATGCGAAGGCTGAAAAATCCAAGCGCTCTTTTTGAGCTTTTTCGATCTGGCTAAGTTCCAGCTGCGATTGCGCAATGGACCATAAAAGACAAAAACCGAGAAAAAAGCAGAAAAAAACCCTTTTGGCTTGGATGTGGGTCAGCGCGGCAGCTAATGTGGCTAAGCGTGCGCCAGCAGCAGCAGCAGCAGCAGCAGCTGATTTATGCATGGTTTTTCTCTCTTCGTTTTTTCTGTGTAGCATGCCACAACAGGAAATCCAAGTGAAACTCGTTTCGCCAGCTGCAGCTGGGAAAAAAGGGCGAGGCGGCAACAGCAGCTGGACGCACTTTCGACGACGACCTTTGACAAGCTGCCGCAACTTGTGGCAACAACAACTTGTCCTCACAGTTGCACATTCTAAAGACAAAGCATTTGATCAAGTTTGTCGCCTAAGTCTTTCGTTGCGAGCCACCAAAAAAATAAGCTTGTTATCTGATCGAAACTTTGTCGCGTGCATGTTATTGTTTCGCTGTTGAAGTATGCCTCTTGGTACTGATATCCCATGTAATTTGAAACAATATGCGAGCGAACAATTCATTATAAGCCGCCAACTGGTTGCTGACAGCTGCGCTTGTTAAGTGATATTCAATAGTTTTAGCCAGTTATATATACATATATATATACAACAAGAAACAAAATAGGAAAAAAAACAGAATTTGTGCGCGTGCAGCGCACTTTTTATTGGCCTTTTTTGGCTAGACAGGATTTGTCGGCTTATGGAATTTGTTTAGCCAAAAAAATATGAAATAAATAGGGTGACTCAACAAGAGGGTTAGTATTATAAATGACTATATCTCAGCAGTTGTTGAAATTATTGTTAAGTTGGAACAGTTGAAATAATTAACATAATTTGCCATTTAATTACAAAATGTCTTAAGTCTATAGGAAATTTTTAAATATTTTTAAAACTTTATTGAAATTTGATATTTTTTTTTTAGCATTTTCTTTATTTTTGTTTTGCTCTTATTAGATCACCTTGTATATTGCAGAACTTTTGATATTTTTTAGCTTTTTTTTGTTGTTTTTAGCTCGATAGAATTTGTCAGCTTATGGAATTTGTTTTGCTAAAAAAAAAACCAATAAGAATACGGTTGTCCCAGCAAGAGTGATGTTATTTCCTATGACTATATGTCAGCTGCTGTTTAAGCTATTGTTAACATAAAGCTGCTAAAATCTTCAATTAGATTTGCCATTTAATTATAAAAAGTTTGATGGTTGTAGAAAATTTTTATATATTTTTAAAAATTTATTGAAAATCCTGCTAAATATATAATATTTTAGCAATTTCTTCAGCTTTATATTGCTCTCACTTGGTCACCCTGTATATTGCAGAATCATATGATTATTGTTAGCCTTTTTTGGCGTTTTTTTTGGCTGTTCAGCCCGACAGGATTTGTCGGCTTATGGAATTTGTTAGGCTTAAAAAAAAAAAAACGCCAAACAATTGCCTTAATTCACTTTGTGTTTGGCCGTGCCGCTGCCTTTCACCTGTATGTTGCACAGTGTAGCTGCATAGTGTAGCTGCACTAATTGCACAATTTTTGTGTCCAGTCCAGCTCGGCTCACGTTGTCAAGTGCCTTACAATTTATATATGCATGGGGTGGGCGTTTTAACATTTTTTTCTGAACTCATTTCAACAAAGTACAGAAAATAGAAATAATAGCCAAAAATGAGTTGGCTTTTTGTTTGTTGTTTGGTGGCAAGTGAAAGGCCTGCGGACCATTACACAATCGGCAAAAAGCAAACACACACACACACACACATGGAAGAGAAAAGTCGAGCAGTTGAGCCCCAGAGCTGACCCGCAGTGCAATTAAAAGCAACTGCGGCGCCGGCTACAACAAATTGTTATAAAAAATTATCGTTGAACAATGCGGCAATGCGGCAATGCGGCCCGCCCGCGCCACAATAAAACAGCCTACAACAATAACAACAAACAACAAATTTAAGCAGCTGCCAAAAGCAACAACAAATGCCAGTTGCAGCCATATGGCTGGGGCAGAGACTGAGGCAGCTCCTAGTTCCACATCCATTGACTCTGCACCTCGTTTGCCCAATCAGCGTTAGCCCAATTAATATCACCTTTTCTTGTTGTTGTTGTTGTTTGTTGCCAATTTGGCTTTTGGCTATAATTGAACAAAATATGGACTTTTAATTACAGATTGTGCGGCAATTGAAACCCAATCGCTTGGCATGCTCTAAATACATTAGAAGACAACAGGTGGGCCCATGCGGAATCTAATTACACCTGGGCTAAGGTACAAAGCAATTAGTTGGTGTAAGTGTGTGAGTGTGTATCTGTGTGTGTTTGTGTGTGTCTTTGTGCTGCACTTTCAATGCTCCATTCAAGCAACGAAAATTATTTAAATCAAAAAGTCGAGCGGCCACTGTGAAATTCAGTTTTGCTCAAGGTTAACACGTGGAAAATTATAACGCGTCGAGTTGTTATTTCATTTGATACCCTAAGCAGCTTAAGTGTGTGTAATTAAGAGGTATATCAGTGACCCATAAGTGGGTAACAGTTACTTTACAGCATTAGCTGTTAGAGATATGTGCAAGCTGTGGGAGCAGTCAGGGTTGAAGTCTTTAAAATTACTAGAAGAAATCAAATCTGTTTCGGGCATATTAGAGAGCTAGAGGAAGAGAGCTCAATTAGAGCTTGTGAATATCGTTACAATATTTTCTATGATCTAAATCTTGTTATTAATTGTTATTTATTAGTCTTAAATCTAGAGCACTTTTAACATAGCTCACATAATAAAATATTTTATAAACTGAATTTGCTTTGAATATATCGAAACATATTCTATGTATTCCTCCAATTATTTTAAAAAGTAAATATTTATAATAATTATAATAATAATCTAATATTCAATCTTTAAAAACAAAAATAATATTTATATATAATTTTATAAATATTTTAAAATTATATTATATAGTTTATGGTGATTTTTTTTTTTTAAATATTTAAATAATTATTAATATATTATTTTTATCATTTTATAAATTATTATATATTAATTTTTATACTCATTCACAAAGTGAAATGAGTATATTGGTTTTGTGCAATGTCCGTCACGCTGTCCGTCCGTCTGTCCGTCTGTCCGTCTGTCCGTCTGTCCGTCTGTCCGTATGAACGCAAACCATTTGCACAGTTTTGAAGCTAGAGAGTTGAAATTTGGAATATATACTCGTGTATACCCTCGAATTATAAAGTGTCAAGATTTTCCCGATACGCCCACTAGGGGCGTGGCAAATCGGAAAATGCATTTGCCCATACCTCAGAAACACTACTTCTAGAAGTGCTAGAGAGTTGCAATTTGGAATATATACTCGTGTTGACAACCCAAGATCAAAAAGCTATGGCGGATATATCTACGCCCATTGGGGGCGTGGCAAATCGGGTAAAACTGTATCTTCTACAGTTTTAAAGCTAAAACGCCCAAATTTGGCACGTAGGTTACTGATACGATCCTATGGAGATCGACCAAAAATCTATATATCCACGCCTACTAGGGGCGTGGCAAATCGGATCTGACTATATAGTGATTTTTCAAATTCTGTAATATTTTGAGCACTATTGATGCTAGAGACTTGAAACTTGGTATATATACTCGGGTTGACAACCCAAGTTGGAAAAGATATGGCGGATATATCTACGCCCATAGGGGGCGTGGCAAACCGCAAAAGTTTGTAGCTCCTACAGTTTTAGAGCTAGAAGCTTCAAAATTGGATGGTAAGTTACTGGTGAGCTCCTCTATCGATGCGCCAAAAATAAATTTTACGCCCCTTATGGGGTATGCCCGGCTAAAAAATACCCTGTAATTTTCGCATTTTTTGAGTGTAAGCATCCAAATTTCACACTTACGTTACCCTTCACTACTTCTAAGAACTGGCCAAAAATTATATGTCTACGCCTACTGGGGGCGTGGCAAATCGGGAAAAACTATACGTTTTTCCGATTCTCAGTGAGAAAATCAGAATTATATACAGATATTACTGCTGATCTCCTCTATTGATTTCCAAAAAATTATATATGTACAAACCAATTGTGGGCGTGGCAATGGGCGTAATCTGTGGGGGTGTGAATGAGTATCCCGCAGTCGGTAGCGCCCGACTGCAACGTTCTTACTTGTTTAATTATAAATTATTTTTAAAATTGTTAATTTTATAATAATAATTTTTAAAAATATATTTAATTTTTGTTTTATTTATTTATTTATTTTTTTCTTCAATAATTTTTTATTATTATTATTATTGTTTTATTTTATTAAAATTTAAATAAATAATTGAGAATAATCTGTCTAAAGCTTTAAAAGTAGTCATACAAGTTTCTAATATTTTTTGTTTGCATTTACAGGGTATACGCCTGCTAGCCCTTACCCCACATATCAAGGCATTCTTGGCTGATTTGCTGCTGCCTAAGCAGCAAAATATGGGTTGGGCTCACTCAGCTGAACTCCGCCAGCGACTAGCTAGCTGTACACGTAGTTAACGCCGAGCAGACAAAGCGACAGTTGATGTTAGCAACTGGGCTGCTGTCCAGATCAAAAGCTGCTGCTGCTGGCTGCTGGCTGCTGACTGAGGCTGCTGGCTGCTGACTGTGGCTGCTGACTGTGGCTCTAACTATGGCTGTGGTGCAACCGCTCAGTCAACGTAGCAGTTGTGGTTAATTTGCTTGTCATTGCCCAGTTGAGTGGCGGCTCGAACCAAAAAATAAGTTTACTGGGAGGCTGTGTGGACCACTATTTGAATACAAATTTAATTTGAAATTGAAACAAGCTGCCGCTGACGCTGCCTAGTTTTCTGTATATATATATATATCTCTCTTTATTTCTTGTGTTGCTTACCTTAAGCAGGTATTTTGGGCAGCTGTTTTGGCACTTGAACGTGCTGTAAATTAGCCGCTGCAGAATGCAAGCAGCAGCAACAGCAGCCGTAGCAGCAGCAACCAGTTAATTGGAAAGTGAACGCTTTGATACAAACACAAACACAAATACGAAAACGAAAACGAAAACGAATTCAAATCCAAATTTGACGACCTTAGCTGTATTTAGTGCCCGCATTACTTGGGGCCTTTATGCCATTTTATAAGCCAGCACATTCCGTCGGGCACAATCAATTCATATCAAATTTAACCTATGTCGCCTTTGAACCCACAGTTCAGCCAACAGCCCCCAAAAATGTTTAACAATTTTGTTTAATCAACTTTTTTTGTCTGGGCACGAATGCTTATGGCTATAACCAGAGCCAGTTCCAGTTCCAGTATCAGTTTTAGTTCCAGTTCCAGTTCCAGTTCCAGTTCCACAAGTGAGCGGCAGCTATAGCTGCTCTATGTCTATCTTAATGCCAGTTAGTCTAGACGCTTATTATATATAGCTTAACAAATTCCGGTTTCGGTTTTGGCTAGATTTGCATTCTTGCTAAATATAACAAATACTTTAATATATTTATAATTTATATATATATTTTTGGCATACAGCTATAGATTATAAATCTATTTTTAGCCTAAGCCCATTGATTATGTTTGTTAAATATAAAATTTATTGTATTTGTTTTAAAGCCCATCAATTGACCACTTGCTAAGGCCTCACTAGAGGCATATTGTATTGTAGATCTAACTTTATTTAAACAAATTTCGAATTCAAATTCGAATTCGAATTCGACTTCGAATTCATTTTAGACTCAGCTTGGCGGTCATATCAGCTTTACATTTCGTATTCAAGTACTTAAACATGTTTTATTTTGTATTTCTTACAAATGTTTTTGATTTGAAACATGTTTTATATGTAAATTTATGTTGTCTTTTAACATCGATTAACTTTTTCACATATTCATTTGGATATTTAGTTAAGTCAACTGGTTAAATTTTGGCTTAATTTATAAGTGTATAAGCTTAGCCTTAGACTGGCTATACTTCCAATAATATAAATATCGATTTTGCCTAGCTGTCTGTTTGTGTGGTTGTCTGTCCGTCTGTCTGTCTGGTCTGTCCGTCAGTCTGTATATACAATAGGAGATTGATAACATTAATAGAGCATTTAACATAGATAATAACATTGCCTATAACAGGAGGCTGTATTAAGAAGAAGAGCTGTGAGTATGCTCATGTCTGTGTTCATTTGTATTCTTTATGATAATATATAAAATACCAAAATGTAAACTAGAATGCTGAAAGCAGCAGAAAGAACTCATATTTGTCACAATTCAATCGAGTGTAAAAACTAACTCAGAGAAATGCTTAAAGTGAGATGAGCTAAAATTTGAGTGGGCGTCGCGCCCTATATAAGGCGAGCCTGTTGCAGCGCTTCTTCAGTCGCATTCCTGGCCTCCCCCTGGTCAGACGTTCAGTGCAGTGCAGTGCGGTGGTCCTCCTCTTCTTCTTCTGGTGAGTTTGGTAATTAATTAAGTAGTTAATAGTATTAAGTAATATTTTTAAGAACAAATTGTAATAGTTGTTAAGAATTTTTAATTGTTTTAAGTAATAGTTATAAGTAATAGTTTTAATGATAATGCAAATGATCATTATGCATTTGTTAAAGTAAATGATCATTGCGTAAATTAACATTTTGTTAATGCTCATTTTGTCAATAATTACTCTGTAAGTGTTAATTCTGTAAATGATCATTATTTTAATAATTACTGTAAGTGCTAACAATACGCTGTAAGAATGGAGAGAGCATGCAGACAGAATGCAGAGAGGATGCAGAGAGGATGCAGAAAGGATGCAGAGAGGATGCAGAGAGGATGCAGAGAGAATGCAAAGAGGATGCAGAGAGGATGCAGAGAGGATGCAGAGAGGATGCTGAGAGGATGCAGAGAGAGTGCACAGAACATGCATAGCTTTAGTCAGACATTCGCTAAGAAGTTTTCTTATTCATAAGAGAATCATGTTGATCATATCAATGTCCTATAATATTTTGCTAAGAGTCTAGTATATTTATACTCTACTTCTTGCTGAGCATCCCCTAGTCAGCCATACATAAGGTAACTGATAGTTGGACATTCTCTAAACTGTTTCCGTATCAATAATGTTTCTCACTTGATATGTACTTGGCATATATTCTTCATTTGGCTGTGTCATTCAAAGTGCTTTACTTTCTATAGGGTATACCCTAGTCAGCCACTCCCTTCTACAGTGTAACTCTGAGTCAATCATTCACTAAACTATCGCCATATCAATCCTGTTGCTTGTATCGTATTTTGCCAATGTTTACCTAGGTAATGTCCCCCCCCTTCGCTCTTCCTGCAGGGTATTCCCTAGTCAGTCACTCGCTAGACTAGCGCACTCTTGTACTAATTATAGCATCATGTTGTTATTTTTCAATTTATGTTTTTCTTAAAATGCTTTGCCTATTAATTAGCTCAACACGCACACGTGTCGTCGTCGTGGTCGTCGTCTGGTCGTGTTCTTCGTGTCACGACACGCGCTCTATTTGGATTTGAACCCATGTCTAAAAGTCGTCTACTACTACGTCTATATGCTCTGTTCGCCTAGTTTAACGATCTTTGCGCAATTATCGTGCACAAGTCCAGTTTTTCGATTTATTTTTCGGTATTTTTTTGTACAGATTTTTTTTGCAGATATTTTTTTTTTTTTTTTCAGTTGCATTTGGCAAATTTTTGCTTTCGCTTGATTTGTGGCTCGATTTGCAGCACTTTTATTTTCAGCTAGTTTGCAGCTAGTTTGTGGTTTGTGGTGGCTGTTGATGGTGGTTTGCCAGTGGTTTGGTGGTGCGCACTTGTGTCTGCTCCAATTTGCCACGCTTGATTTAAGCTGTGATTAGAGGCGGCAACTGGCAACTGGCAACTGGCAGCAGCTCGTCCAGCTCTCGTTGTCGTCATCTAATTTATGTGGCATTGCGTAATCTTTTGGCGATTTTTTTATATATATATATTTTATATATTATATATTATCTAGCCAGGTTGATGGGAAAATGTGCGTTGGCCATCAAAGTCTTGTTTTGTTATAGTTTCTTGGCGCTGGGCTTAGGCTGTGACTAATTTATATGCGCCAAGGTTGCTTTTTTGGGCAGCAAAAGTTTGGCTTTAAATGGGCATTGATGTGTTCATTCAGAGTGAGCTTGATGGATGCGTGTGAGTTCTCATTTGAGCAAGTTCGTTGCCTAAGTCTTTTGTTTTAATACTGTATATATGTATGAGTGTCACTAACAAATTAGAGCAACTTGCAGCACACTTTGCCATTTGTTTAAACTGCAAATAGCTGTTAGCTTACCTGCAGCAGCCCACCTGCTGCTGTTGGCCCCTACGTCCAGCCGCCTGCATGCCTCACTAATGAAGATGAATCGCAGCAAATGCGCAGAAATTTATATAAATTTATTTGGTTTTAGTATTAGCTTTTGATATGAAATGAATCAAGTTTTATGCTTTAATTGATAATTAATGCAGATAAGCGGGGCAAATACGACTTTAACTAGCAGCAGCAGCCAGCAGCAGCAGGCGGCGGCTCAACTGGTTGAAGAACTTGCTTGAAACTCGTTTGGCTTTTGCTGTTGTTGGCCAAGTGAATGCGGGTGTCACTTAACTCATAAATCTTATGGCCGGCCACAGACGCAAATGGCCTTGAAGTCTTTTTTTTTTTTTCGTGCTCCAGCCTCAGACGCTTTTGCAAGTGCCGCTGCTGATCCTGGCCCCAAAATGCTAAAGAAAACGAAAAGAAAAGAAAAATTACGTGAAGCCTTTCGCTGGAATTCGTGGAACGCGCGCTTGACATCAGCCTCGCATCAACTTGATTAATTGCGGACTAATGTCAAACATTTTTGTGACATGAATAGCACTAATTCGCAGCATGCGAAGGCAGGATATATGTAGATATGTGTATGTGCGAGGGCTGTTTGAGAACATTTTCAATTAATATTAAATTTAAGTTAAGTTTATTCAGCAAATTGGCATTCGAATTTTATCAGACTTAATTTACAGCAGGCCAAAGGATTTTTTTAAAGCGACCTTCTATGCGAATCTCATCAGTTGTAATAACCTAAGTTAATAAATATTCAAAAAACTTTAAAATTAACCAAAAATTAAGAAACAATTTTTTTTTTAATATGAAAAATTTTTATAAATTTTTAAAAATTATCAGAAAATTTAAATAAATTTTTTTTGAGTCATCCGAAAGTTCCAATAATTTTTAAAATCTTATTTCTTAATTAAATTTTATTTTTTTTATTTTTTATTTCAATTTAAATTTATTTATTTCTGCTGTTTTTTTTCACTTTTTAGAACCAAAGCTTATTTGTTTTATATATATGTATGTATGTATGTTCCTATATCTCTGTGTTTGCATTTGTACAGCTAATCAATCTTACGCAATCGGCTGTTATCAATGTCTGTCTGCCTCTCTGTCAATTAAGCTCTGGCTGCATGTCGCATATGTCACAACAGCAACAGCAACAACAACAACATCATCAAAAAGTTCGAAACGGCAGCTAACGGTAGTGCACCCCATGTTCCGCTGTCATTCGCATGTCAACGCAGCTGTCAGCCAAGGCGAGCTTAGAGAACAACAACAACAATAACAATAAAACTCTTTATTTAAATGATGACTGCAACATGTCAGAGCATGTCGAGTGCAGCAACTGGTTCATACGCTTGGCCAATGTAAGTTCAAGGTGTGCATGTGTGTGTGTGTGTCCATACATGCTTAACTGTATAATTAAGCCACAGACCACAATTAAATGCCAACTCTTTGTTGTTGTTGTTGTTGTTGGCATAGTTAATTAGCATGCGCGTTGCCAAGCAAAAATATTTTATGGCAAATATTTCTAACTAAACATTGGCCGAGTTTGCACTGGACCTCCCCTAGTCACGGGCCCCTCACTGCCCCCTGGCCTTGCGAAATTGCGCAAAAATTAATATCAAATCGATAATGTTAAAGTGTTCGGGCGCTGAAACAGGTAAAACCAGCAATCACTTGCCCTCTCGCTTGCACGCCTGCGGTCGCTGCAAAATGCGGCGTGGCCAACGGGAACTAAAGCTGCGACGCAGCACACCAACAAACACACGCACACACACATACATATGCTTGTGCATGCATATGGTATAAGTTAAGCTAGGCAAAAGCTGCGCTCAGCGTTTTCGCCTTCTGCTAGCTTTTGGCAATTGCAGCAAAAAAAGTGAGAGTGGTTCGGTCGGTCAGCTGCGCGCGCTTGAGTACGAAAGAGAGAGAGACAGAGAGAGATCGTGCTGGTGAGCGCGAGCGCAAGCTTAGGCTGAAAGCTTTGGCGCTCTTTGCTGCGCTCGCTCTTTGACTCTCCCTCTCTTTGCTTTGCCGTTGCAGCGCATTTTGTGTTGGCTTTTGCTTAATTTTTAATTGTTTGCATGCAAAATTAACAGTTGACTGAGGCGAATTTCGATTGGCCATTTGCATTGCATAGTTTTAGGCTGCATAATAATTGTTATTGGCATATGGGAAGAGTTGGATTTGTATTTATATTTAAATTAGTTAGTTTAAAGCGTTCATATGTGTTTAAACTAGCTGAAATTTAAAAATAAAATTTGTACAAATTTTTATTTATTTTAAGCTCTTTTTTACTTTATCAAGTCAAGACAAAGAGAGATAGCAACAGATCGAGAAATATGAGGGATAATACGGAAGAAAGAGAAATACTGAGAAATAATACGAGCAATGAAGAGAGAGAAAGAGAGAGAAGATGTCATAGATAGATAGATGAAAGAGATACAGAGGACGACAGAGGGGGTGCTCAGAAAAAGATAGGCAAGGTAGACAGAGATCGAGGGCAATATGACAAGATGAAGAGAGTGATGGGAAGAGATAGAGAGCAATGGAAAATAATGGATAGGGATAAAGAGGGATAAATATAAATATGCTAGAGAGGAATTGAGAAAAATAGAATAGGATAGAAAGCGATTGAGAGAGATAAGCAGGAATTAAAAGGAATATAGAGGGTTAGAGGGGGCTTAGATGAGATAGACCGAACTAGATTGAGCTGGAGTAAGGCAGAGCGGGATAGAATGAGATAACGAGATAGATAGATAGAATGAGACATAGCAAGATTTAAAAAGAGAAAGAGAGATGGCGAGTAAGTCAAAGACATTCAAATAGAGATATCGAGATGAAGAAAGTAGTGGAGGGATTCAGAAGGAGATGGAGGGATTCAGAAAGAGATAAATCGAGAGATACACAGCAACGGATACAGACACCCAAACAAGCTATTTTTAGTCCATCTTCACCTACTCCAGATTCTTCTCATTCGCATTTAATGTTCTTGGCCAAGTTCTGTTTCGCTTTCAGCTCTGTCGCTATCGCTGTTGCTGTCGCTTTCTATTAGCCGTTAAATGTGCATTTAATCCCAGGAATAAAACCAAAAAGTGTGTCAGATTATTTTGAAGAAAGCCAACGACGAGTCAATTAAGCGCCATTTAAGCATTTGGGCCAGGCCCAGAAGGTGTCGGCAGCCAACTGTGACTGGAAGTGCAGCTTGCCAAGCGCCGATGTTAACACATGTTCTTGCAACTGATTTACAAATTTACGATTATACGACTATATGGCTATACGGCTATACGACTCTATATATATATGGTCGACAGTCTGACTTCTTTTTTATTGTAGTATTTTTAGTATTTTTTGTTTGTTTTTATTGCAACATTCGCTCGTTCAGCAAGTGGCACAAAACACAAAAAAAAAAAGAGTTCGCTGAAATCGAAAACCTAAAGCAAAAAGAATGGCATCTGAAATTGCATTTGGTTAGTCATGCGCAAACTAATAATAATAATAGTACACACACACACACACACACACATATAATATAATAATAATAATTGTTGGGTGCAAAAACTCAAAACAATTGCTGCTTGGCTTGTTACACTTGCTGCCAGCAGCAGCAGCAGCAACAGTTGCTGCTGCAACAGCAGCACTTATTGCAGTTGGTTTTTTGTTTTTGTCTTTTTTTCCACTTGTTCTTCGTCTTCTGGTATCTCCTTTGTTATGGTCATTAATAATGATTTCATTTCCATTGTTTTTCCGGGCAAATTCTGTGCAAACTGCGTCAAGGACGCGTCCATGCGTCAGCTCAAGCTCGTTTTAAATGCGCCGTCGCAAAAGAATGTAAAGAGAGTATATTGGCTGGACTGGAATTTTGTCTGTCTTGGTGTCTTGGAATGCAAAGAATGTTGGCTCTTAGGAAATTGGAGGCTTGAATGATATATAAATGAGGGTATAGTATAGAAGATATAATTATATAAGAGTACATATATCATATACACTATTCTATACCCTCTGTTTGTTAAAGAGTTAAGACTTTTGTCATAAGTCCATGGGGCACGTGTCAAAAAAGGTCTTTAAGCATTGACTTACTCAGATCGAACTAAAACTCTATATATACACACCAACTTGAGGCTATAGTTTGCTGTTGATCTTCTCTGTAGATTAGCCAAGAATTAGATATTCACTACAAGTCTCTTGAAGGCGTGGCATATCCGAAAAGACTATTTAGATCTACCCACACTTTTAGAACAAAGATCAAATTGAGTCATCTTTGATCTACTCTACAGATAAACCTCTATAAATTATATGATATTTATATACATTTAGTTATTATATAAGCGTGTATTATGCCCTCCGTTACGCTCGACTGCAGCATTCTTACTCACTTTTAGTTCGCTTTTGCAATGATTCGACTGATTTGGCAGCTGCTTGACCTTGTCTTAACTGAAATTCCTAGCCAGCTAACCATAAGTCCCCTGCCTCTCCCTCTCTCTCTCTCCCTCTCTCTCTATACATTTATCATATTTGCACTGCTAGTCGGTTCTTTCAGATCTTTACAGTTAGCTTATCATTAACACCTTTGCCACCAGCTTATCTGGCATATAAAGTGCATTCATTGCCTTGAATGCAGGTCTCATCTTAAGAACTTTCACCTGATGATTCAGTTCTTTAACCGAAGCGAAAATCCCATCAGCAAAAAAAAAAGACCCTGAATCAAGTTGCAAAACTTTTGCGGTTAGAATAGCGCCACAGATTGGGCTTTCCAGCTGAGCAAGAACTCGGACCACGCCTCCTCCATCTAGACGCCCTCGCCTTTGGCTTCTTTTACTGTTTACATGGGCCAAAATCAAAAGCAGGTCAAGTCAAGAAACAAGCGCCGCTGCCAAATGAAATCATTTACATTACACACAAAACATTATTGACAACAACAACAGAAATGTTAACCAAAAGACTACATTTAAAAGGGTTCTAGATGGGAGTTGATAGACTAGCGAGGTGCCCTGTAGAGTATGTGTGCTTTACATTCATAATGTATTTTTATAAGAAGCTTTAAGGAAAGACTATATTTGTAGATCCTAAGATATGTAGTAAATAAATGGTATGAATTTCGATAATTATCGATTTTCCATAAATTATAGTATAATCGATATGTTAAGCTGCTGTATAAACTTAATATTATTACATATATAAAACTTTATATACAAATATTGATAATCAACGATTTTTTTTCTTTTGCAGAATCCACCTTCAGTTAAGTTTCATCCATGGAGATATTCCTCATGATAATTGGGTGAGTCTTGTGGAAGTTATGAGACTTTTAAGACAAGGTTTTGGTTAATACTTTGCAGTTTGATAAGGAAATGAATATATTTTTAAGCTTCATCGAGGGCCACATATCTTACATACATATCTTATATTCATATATATATCTAAGACTTAAATATATCTCCACACAGCTGCAATATTCCCTTACTTCAAATAATTACAGGGTATTTCATTCAACAACATTTCTTAGTCACCTTCCGTCTGTTGCATACCTTAGCACAGTCTCAATATGCCCACATCTTTGCATTGCCCTCACTTCTAGGCCATTACAATCGCAGAACATTTATAGTTCATGAACAATTTGTTCTAATTTCCTTTCCTGCTGCGGCACTTTTGGTTCAATTGGTCTAATAAAACGGGTCGCACCGCACAGCTGGCCCTGACTGCGATTCTCTCTGACTGTGGCTCTGACTCTGGCTCTGGCTCTGGATCTGGCGCTGGCACCCCACCGTCTTGCTGAATCAATAAATCGATTTCGTAATTGGCGCGCATGATGCAGCGAATTCTTATTAGAAAAGCAGCTCAGATCCAGGCTGTGATCCCCCCTCTCTGTTTAGTTCTCTCTGAGCTGTTCTCTGCGTTTGTTGATGCCAGATCTGTGCTCCCTGCTTCAGCTCTGCTTTTATCTCTCTGTTCTTATCCCTCACTGCATTCTCATCTCATCTCTCTGTGTTCCTCTCTTTACTCGCCTGTCTCTGCTTCTTGCCTTCTGTTGCGTGATCTTTAGAGCAGACCTTATCGTTCCTCTCTCTAGCTCTGCTTTGTCTATGGTCTCTGCTCTCTTCCTCTGTGTCTCTCATTCTATCTCTCTCTATCTGTCTTTCTATCGCTCTCTTTCTTTCTCTCTCTACCCAACTCTTTCTCTCTCTCTCTTTCTTTCTCTCTCTACCCAACTCTTTCTCTCTCTCTCTTTCTTTCTCTCTCTACCCAACTCTTTCTCTCTCTCTCTCTCTCTCTATGTGTTTCTATCTCTCTCTTTCTTTTTCTCTCTATCTACCTCTCTCTCTCTCTATACGCCTCCTGCTCAGTTAGCTCTACCTTCTTTCTATCTCTGTTTCCTGCTCTCTTCTACACTTTCTCTCCTGTCTTCTCTCTATTGCCATCTCTCCCTTGTATGATCGCTCTCTCGCTCTCTGCTTCCCTCTCTTTTTGCTTTCTCTCTTCAATCTCTTCCTGCATCCTCTGTCTGCTCTCTATATCTATGGCATCTTTCTGATTCCTTCATTATGCTTCCGGCTTTGTCTCCCTCCTCCCTCGGAGTTCCCTTCTATCTGCTCTTCTCTCTCCTCTCCCCTGTGTCTTCTTCCACTTCCTAATCATTGCATCATTCTTCTAGCTTTTTCCCACTGCTGCCTCTATCAGCTTTCTTTCTGACTGCTCTACACTTGCTGGTCTCGGCTCTCCGCTCTCTGCTTTCATCTCATCTCTCCTCTAATCGTTACCCTTTTTGGCTGTTGACCTTGCTAGCATTTGCATAACGGCAATTGTGACTTAATTGCTGGCCAATGACACAATTGTACGATTAAAGCCTGATTGCTGATTAGGCAATGCAAACAACACACAATCGTGTTCCCTGGGTGTGTGTGCTATGAGTGTGTGTGTGTGTATGTGTGTGCGATGCGGGCGCCAGGAGTTCAATGTCAATAATTGAGCATGGAGCACACAGCTCATAAATAACGGTGCAGTGTCATTGTCAACGAGCTAGCCAAACAACAAGTAGGACGACGACGACGACGACGCCGACGACGCCGACGACGATGAAGCCGAATAAAGTTATTAACAATGCGGCAACATGTACGTGGACTCTCGAAATGGACGAACGTGACAAATACCAAAAGGCAGACTCGACCGTGCCTGGTCCACCACCGCCACCGCCGCCAACAACAACAACAACAACAACACATTGTCCATCATCGTGGCAGGCGAGGCCAGGCCAACAGCTTCATGTTGCAGAAAAAGGGCAAATGCACATGGCAAACGCCGTCAACGCCGCCGCCAACGTAGCTGCAGTTGGAGCTGCAGTTGGAGTTGGAGTTGGAGTTCTCTCTAGCTGCCTGCCCGCTCTACTCTGCCCTGCCCTGCCCTGCTCTGCCTGCCTGCTTAGCTTCCTATCCCTGTCCCTGTCCAGCTTCAAAAAAAAAGAAACCCGTTAACATTTTATTTGACTAAAATTGACTTTAATTTATTGCTGACGCGGCAGCATTTGCATGTGGCATGCGGCATGTGGCATGTGCAGCTGCACAGCGAAAAATATATAAAAGTAATATTTTATTAATATTCATATGTAGAGTAGAAAATTGAATCAAAATTAAATATATGTATGTATAAAAAATATTTTAAAAATAAATAAAATTAATGGAAAGTAAAAAATGATACAAAAAAAATATTATTAAAATAAATAGAAAACAAAATATATTTTTATTCAACATATAAGCAAATCTTTCATTTTTGGTTAGCTAAAAAAAATATTAAAAATAATATTTTAATGAAAATATTAGAAATAAAATTTTAATGAAAATATTAAAAATAAAATCTTAGTGAAAAAAATAAAAATAAAATCTTAGTGAAAAAATTAAAAATAAAATGTTAATGAAAATATTAAAGTATAAAATCTTAGTGAAAATATTAAAAATTTTATTTTTATGAAAATATGAAAAATATATTTGAATAAGTATATCAAAAATATATTTGAATAAAAATATTAAAAATAATTTTTCACAATGATCTGTTGAAAAATTTTTTCATTAACATAATATAATTAAAAATTTGATTTTTTATTAATAAAAATATTCCTCAGACAAAATAAAAATATTATAAAAAATTTTTAATTTATTTTAAGATTTTTTTTTTATTAAAATAATTTATATACCTTAATCAATTCTTGTTTTTAACCAAAGTAAATTGCATATAAAGCACAAAAAAATATTTAAATCAGCTGAAAGCACTTAAAGCAAACATATAAAATGATCATAAGAAATCAAGTTTATACTGAAAAATGAAGCGAAATCAAATATGATAAAACCACGCTTAAGTTCTGTCAATCTTCATTTAAGCAGATCATTTTTATATCAAACAAGTGCACAAATATTTATAAATATTTTAAATCTGATTAATGGCAGCGATAAACAGGATTTTAAACTCGAAACAATTTTGTTTGAGGTTTGTTTAACGATTTGATATCCAACCGACTTCCTGCATGAATATATATAAAATTTCAGATTTTATTAAAAAAAAATATTTAAATATATATTAATTAAGTTAAACTAAAAAAAAATATTATAAAAAAATATTATAAAAAATATATCATTATTTTAATATATCCGAAATTTCCATTTAATTTTTTCTCATTTCTCTTACCCCCTATTTTCTCTCAGTGCAGCTTTAGTTCTTGCTGCATTTGCAGCTATCTCTTTCTAGCTCTTGCGGCTTGCAGCTCCGCTTGCCTTGGGCAATGTTTTCATTGTTGATTTTCACAGCGTTTTCCGCTTTGAAGTGCCACTTGTTCTAATTTTTCCATTTCAAAACCAATCAGCGCATTGCCCAGCTGCCACGCCCCAGCCCCCGACGAAGACAGCCGCCCGCCAGCCAGCCACACTAGAGCTCTGGCTGCGCTTGTCTAGGAAATCGATGCGGCCGCTGGCCCTGTGCGCATGGGCCGCATTTCACATCATAAATAAAGAAGAAGCTAGAAATAAATCAATTATTGGAGACCTTGTCTAGGCGTTTGGCTGCTGTTGGTATTGCTGCTGCTGTTGCTCTCATGTTGCATTTGGCTATTTGTTCACGCGGTTCTATAATTTACGCTGATGCTGAGGAAAAGTTAAGGACATGCCTAGCCCGCAGTACGCAGTACGCAGTACAAGACTACACGTGTCTTGGCCAGGCTATTTTTCATTTATTATTTTGGCACGTACATAAATATATGAGTTGAGATAAGCAGAAGCTGTTAAGCATGCTATACATATATATATAATATATATATTTGCTTGCATCCGCATTTAGAATGCTTGGCGAGAGCAAACAACCTGTCAGCGCGACTCATAATCACGCCCCACGCCCACGCCCACGTCCACGCCCACTCATAAAAACATCTAGCTGACAGCTAGACAAGCAACGACTACAAAGTGCTAAACAACGACAACTGCGAATAGCTTTGCAATTAGCATACACAGTGTTAGCTGCTAGCCAAGTTAGCTGAGTTCAATAACAACTGCATTTGGCCCAAATCCTGTTAACTTGGTCAATACTCGAAAATGCTTCGAGTATGGAGCATTTTGCTCTTGCTTTGTCATCATCGGCAACTCGCAGCCAATCGACTTCAGCTTCAACTGGGTCAACGTTGTCAACTCAAGAAATCTGTGGAGGAGTATTCTTAACACTCAGCTGGCAGCCAGTTGGCAGTCAGCCAGTCAGCAGCTGGTGGCAAGAGCAGAACGTAAGAGAGGGAGGGAGGGAGGGGGCCCGAGGGGGCATGGCAGGCGCCCAGCAAAGTGTTTGACATGCTTTGACAGTTATAACAGCATCCATCGGCGCAATCACTCAAAATGTGCAAAAGGTATTAAGGCCATATTTCCATATGGCCAAGAGTTTCTTTTTTATTTATTTTATTTTATTTTTATTTTAAAGATTATTTGCATTTTCTTTTTAGCCTTCAGAACTTTAAGCCTTAAATGAAGGTCAATTGTTGTAGAATTTCTACAGATCTAAAAGAAAATAAAATAAAATAAAAAAGATGATGTTTTTTTATTTTTATTTATTATTATTAATATTATATTATATTATATTATTATATTATTATATTATTATATTATTATATTATTATATTATTATATTATTATACTATTATATTATTATATTATTATATTATTATATTATTATATTATTATATTATTATATTATTATATTATTATATTATTATATTTTTCGCCTTCAGTTTTATATTTTTAAATTTCTTTTTAGCCTTGAAGCAAGTCTTAGGTCAAGTTCAGTTGCTCTGCTTAAATTTGACAAATCAATTTTCAAAGTCTTCTGCAATGAGATTAGAGTCTAACGAAAAGTCTTCAACGCATTCAGTGTAATATCTCGTTATATATCTTTTATTATAAATAATAAATATAAGTAGCTTACGTTGAAATGGGACTTATAAACAAATATATTTAAACTGCTTGTCAAAAGTTTGACATGTGAATGCTTTGACACAAAAAGTTGAAGTTAAACTTAAAGTCAAAATCAGTTCTATGAAGCCTGAGCTTTGACTAAGGCCTGTCTTGAGCTTAGCTACGTGAATCAGACTTTATCAAATTAGAGCTGAATAAAATCTAATTAGAATTTGCGTTTGTTTAAATGAAAATATTGCCATAGATATTTTCATATACAAAATGCGCTAGACTTCCTTTTGCTATTTAAGTTCTTGCTTAGTTTATTTTTAATACCTAAAACTAACTACTAAACATAGTTCTAAGTGCTATTCTATTTTCATGTGGCTATAATTCTACCTAAAGTTTCTCTTTTCGTTTGATTTGGCATAAGTACTTTTGCTTTGCTCCCTTTTTTTGCGCTGATTGTTCTGTTTAGATTTCGCTAAGATACTATTTTCCATTTTCCATACACAGATACACACACACACACACACACGCCCAGACAAACATCGCCTGCAATGAGGCCTTAAATAACCTCAGGCACATTATCGAGTACATGCGGCCCATTGCCCATGGCCATGGCAGAGGTGAAGACATGGACATGGAAGGCGCTGAGAGTGGGAGAGGCCAGTGCAGAGGCAGAGGCAGAACCTTAAGCAAAGACAGCGACGACAAAAGCAAATAGAGAGGCGGCGGCAGCGTGAGAGGCGAAGTTAGAAAAGAGGGCGAGGCGAAGACTACGGCAGCAGCACAAGCAGTGGCCGCAGGAGAGCAGAAGAGAGAGGCAAAGGCAAGGGCTGCGGCTAAGCTAAGCAGAGACAGAAGCAGTAGAAGAGCCAAAGGCAGCAGCAGCAGAGGCGGAAGCATAGGCTGAATCAAGGGCTAAAGCAAAGACAGCGAACGAAAGAGCGGCAGAGTGAGAGACGAAAGCAAAGGCAAAGGCTAAACACGACTGGGCGAGTGGACATGGGCAGCAGTTGCAATTGGGCTGACCTCACAGCAAGCTGCGCCGCCGCCTCGTTGTGTGCGCCTTTGACGCCTGCGCTCTCACTCGCACCACACTAGTGCTAGCTCACTCTCTCACAAACACTTTGACTATTGCAATGCAATTTCGACACTTTCAAGATTTTACTATAAAAATTTGCCATAAATTTGTGGCCGCAACGGGCGTCCAAATGTATTTGAGTCTGTGCCCTTGCCTCTTGTCAGTTGTTGTTGTTGTTGTTGTTGTTGTAAACCTACACGCATGTCCAGGCTGATGATATGTATTTTTGCAGACATAACTGACATGTTTGCCTAAGAGGCAATAAAATAAATCCCCAACTAAACACAAAGCCCAACGGACAACAACAACAATGGCAATGCTGAGAGAGTGTCTGTTCGCCACGTGTCGTTGTTAGCAAATGAAGTTAACTCAATCATGAAGGAGCATAGTAAAAATGTTAGAACTTATCAAGGCTACCAGAGGAACAACGTGCAACGAGCAAAGGGCAGCAGCAGCCGCAGCAGCAGCAGCAGCAGCAACAGTTGCTGTAATATTTATGCCAATTGCTGGAGAAAACATGCGAATGCGAATGGAAGTGTGTGTAAGTATGTGTGTGTGTGGATCTTAGAAGTGCCTTGCTACAGATTTCAAAGGGCTACTCCTTTAGAGCTTGAATTCAATTTATTAAACTGGCAGAGAGACTTGAGCAGAAGCAGAGGCGGAAGCAGAGTGAGAGAGCGGCAGAGGGAGAGACATAGACAAAGGCAGCAGCAAAGGGGAAGCTTGGGAGAGAAGCAGAGACGCGAGCAGAGGAAAAGGCATAGAGCTTGGCAGAGGAAGAGCTTAACAGAGAGACGCTAACATAGGTAAAGGCGTAAGCAAAGGGAACGCTTGGAAGAGAGGCAGAGACGCAGGCAGAGGCAAAGTCTTAGAGCTTCGCATAGGCAGAGCGTAGCTGAGAGACGCAGGCAGACGAGCAATCAGAAGCAATGGCAACGGTATAAACGAAGGCAAAGCTTGGGAGAGAGGCAAAGGCAGAGACGCAGGCAGAAGCAAGGGCATAGGCAAAGCGTAAGAGAGTGGCGCAGGCAGAGACGCAAGCAGAACCAAAGGCAAAAGCTAGAACTGAAACAGTGCATATTTCGCCGCTCGCTTTACTCTTCTAGCTTCACTTTGCTAGCTTCAATCCTCTGACCTCGCTCTCTCTCTCACTCTCAGTGCCTGTTCGCTTATCAGGCGAAATGTAAATGCAATTATGTGTTGTTTATGCGCTCGCTAGCCGCATACGTTTGTCTGATTGACATATAAATTAGAGATGCATGCGAGTCGATAGTCGCTTGGCTTGGCTCTAACGAGCTGCCGCACTGAAAGTGCCAAGCCCCCAAGGCCCCACCATCCTCCTCCCTCTTCACTTCCCTCTTCCACTGATAAGCTGTGATTGTTTTCCATTTCATTGTCATCAGTCAAGGCGGCTAATTAAGCGGCCCAATGCAAATCGAAGCTTTTCACTTAAGTGCAAGTAAATAGTTAGTAAGACAATCAATGAATTTTCTCGGTTTCTCTTTCTCCAGGCAGCTGCTGCAGCTGTTCTCGGTTTCTCTTTCGCTGGCGCTGCCAGCTGCAGCTGCCAGGAAGCTTCAGCATTTGTTTCCAGTTAGAATTGTCAACTGGAATCCAACTGGGAGTTGGTCGGCAGATTGGAATTCTCTTGGCATTTGGTCATTAGTAGTTGTCAAAGGTTGAACGTGATTTGTGGGCCACTTCCTGAGCATACGTGGGGCAGCCGAAACGGACGCAGTTCTTCAGCATTAGAATGGTAGAGATAGACTCTCTTTGACGTTGCCCTGCATGCAGTGGAAATGGGTTATGGATCGGGTATAGTCAAGTTGGAGTAATAGAAGACAGCTTTATAACTGATCTTGACTTCTCTACTGTTCATACTCCTCTGATCTGCCCTGTACCTTAGCTCTTCAGTGTTAGACTATAATACAGTTCGCCCTTTATAATGCCCTGTATGCATGATAATGACTTATTGATAGGGTATATTCTAGTTGCAACAGTAAACAGCTTGATAGGGTAATATTACGTTGACAAGTTCCTCCTTGTTGAAGCTTCTCTATAGATTCGGTCTTTAAAGTTAGTTAGACTGCAAAGCTGAACTCTTGTCTATACCCTATATTCGTGTGTAATAAGTTAAACATAGAACACAATGAAATTGTGCTAAAGAGATGCGGAATTCGACTTTTGTAAATCATATCTGATGTATTCTTCTTATCAAGACAATCATCTAGAAGATTTGTCGATCCGCTGACATATATCCGAAGATTTGGCTATCCGAAGACTTGTCTATCCGAAGATTTGTTTTCCATCATATTTTGTGGTAAGCAAAAGTTTGAGATAGTCATTTATATATCTATATATATGTTTTTTATATTTTTCTTTAATTTACAGGGCATCTGGCTAGTCAACCCTTTTCAATCCTGCACTCCATCCACTTTTAATTACATTTACATATTTTTGCGTACGCATTGACAACAAGAAGTCAAAGTCAAAGAATTCGCCGACTGCCCACACGTAGACAAAAGAATTTATAGACAATGCAACTACTTCAATTATGGCGATAAGAAGACGAAGGCTCTATAGATGCCACGCCCCAAGCAGCACCCGCCACCTCGCCCCCACTGTACTTGTAGAATAGAGCATAAAGCTAAGTCCCATGGCAAAGTATAAAAAAATGTCGTATGTCGTGCGGCGTTTGTTACTTATTACATGCAGACAACTAGCGGCCGATATCGATACTGGACAAATATATATATGTATATGGTTGTATATATGTATATATATTTATATAGAGTTAGCTTATATATATACCCTTTGCTGTCTGTTGTCGACCTTCAACTTTGTTTGCAACCTTGTTAGTTAGTTGTTGTTTATGTTGTTGTTATTGTTGTTGTTATTGTTGTTGTATGTTTTGTGTATGTTATGCTTGCTGTATCAGGCCAAGCCCTGCCCTCTCTCTCTCTCTCTCCTGCTCTTTCAGTTTCTTTGGAGTTCAGCGCAATCGCGATCACTTTTCTTGATTGCAAGCGGCAACAGGCAACACGCCTCCAATGCCGCGGCACGCAACTGACAGCAACAACAATAACAACAACAACTGCAACAACAACAACACCCGCAACAATTGCACACGACAACTGTGAAACAGTGTCACAACTGATGGACAACAATCGCAGCTCCTTGCTGGCTTTTTCGAGCCTCAGTTGGCTGCTGGAGCCGACCTTCATTTTTGCTTTTGTTATTGTTGTTGCTGTTGTTGCAAATTTGTTGCCAATCAGACGTGCAACACGCTGCTTGTTGCCTCCATCATTAAATTGAAAATAAAATAATGCGCCTCCAGGCGAACGCTCTGTCACGCCTGCTTTAATAACTTTGTCTCAGCAACAGCAGCAGCAGCAGCAACTCCTTTAGCCAGCAACTGTTGCTGCCACAGCTGCTGTTGTTGCGGCTATCGTTGTCCACGCATCTGCAACTTATTGCTCTATTTCTTGCACAGTTTTCGATTTCAGTTTCACTTTCAGCTGGAGGTTAACAAGCCATACGCCAACTCATAGCCAAGTCCCATCAACTATGTAAACGAGACGCGAGCATCGAAGCTGCTTGCCACTAGGCTAGTTGCAACAACAGCAAGAACAACAGCAACAACAACAGCAGTTGCAACAACAATAAAGAACCAAAGTCACATTTGTTTTTCATTGTGTGGGCAGACAACCCAAACTTCTCCATAAACTCTGCAGCGTTCCAGGCAGCCAACATACTTAGCCATAAATAGGGCCACATTTGTGCTCCATAAACTTTGGTAGGGAAAAAAGTTTGTATGAAAAAATACTCAATAAAATTTTTAAAAATATTCCAAAAATTTTAAAAATTATATAAATAAGATAAAATAAATACAAAATAAAATTTACAAAAATTATTTTGAATAAAATAATATCATTTAAAATTAAGTAAATCAAATTAAGTAATTTAATCTTAATGAATATTAACTTAAAAATAAAAAAATAAAATAAATAAAATTTGTAAAATCACAAATTATATAAATAAAATTAAAAAAATATTTTTTTAAATATAAATCAAATAAAAAATTAATAAATAAATAAATAAAATATAAATAACATAAAATATATAAATTAAACAAAATATAAATCAAAAAAAATAATTTTTAGACAAATTATTTCTTTTAAATTAAATATCATTCTAAAAATTTTAATTAAAATATTTCAAAAATACTTGAAAAAAATCAGAATAAAAACTACAAAAAATTATTAAATATAAAGTTAAAAATAATTTCAAATTTTATGAAATTCTTATATATTGATATATATACAAAGTAAATATTGATAGCATATTCATGAATGGAATTTCTGCTACATTTCCTTTTGCTACAGTTGAGCCATGACTCAGCTGCTGCCATTCGTGCAGAACAGGTCTGCAGCATGAATACTTCTTATAAAGTTCATAAAACATATATATATATATATATATGATACATATCTTCAATATTTGTGACGTCAGAAGGTCGTTGGGTGACATTGAGTTCGCTTGTGGAAATCCCTGTGAGATAATCACAGAGACTTCTTCTATACGAAGTGTGCATCATAAAATTTATATATAAAATCCCAAAACAGTTTATATATATCAATTTTTATTGCACTTGCGCGGCGTTGCCAGGCGAATCATTAACAACATTTTTTTGTTTTTTGTTTTATAACTTGTTTTTGGTTTTTTCATCTGGTTTATTTCTTGTTTTTGGCTAGTCGGCAATATCATTCTAAATATTCATCTACATATATAAAGCAAACGTAAACGAAATCGATCTGGTTTAACTTGTTTTAGCTTGTCAGATAATTTTGATATTTTATATTTTGTGAAGTGTATTATAACGGTAAATGTTAATACTAATGAAAGTCCAAAAAAATACATATATAATTTGTTGCATTGACATTTGAAATTCCTAATTTAAATTGAAATAAAAAGTTTTAAAAATAGAAGAAAAAAATTGTAATAAAATATGTCAAGTGCAATGAACTTCAGCTTGAACTTTAGCTCTTAAAAAATATATATAATATAAATGTATATATTGACGTACTATAATCATATCTACTATATATCAAGCTGCTAGCTAAACACACCCAAAAAAAAATTAAATTCCCATTTGAAACTTTCATAATTCATTGTCATATTCATATTCTCAAAGAACTGGTTCTTGAAATAAAATACTTTTTAGCATTCAGCATAAAATTGAATAATTAAATTTTTAACAAAATTTTTAACGTTTGTGACTCTTAATTCAATTTCAAAATCGTACCCAGAGCCGGATATAAGTTTTGATCTAAGCATTATGTCATATATCGCATATATTCATAAGAAGAAACAAAACTACTTGAAAAAGTGCTAAAAAAAAAATGACAAAGTTCTAAAAGTGAAACCGCGAAAAGTGAAATTGAGTTGCGGCGATAATAATGATTGATTAAACGCGCATGCAAATTTGCTTAAATGCAGCATAATTGTTTAAATGGTAATTCAATTAATAAATGTAGCTAGAATTTCTAGCTGTTTTTTTTCTAGCCTCAGGCTGAATAATTATATAGAAACTTTAGCTATCGCATGATCATTGCTGATAAGTTCTTTGTTTTGCGTTTATCAATTAAAATATTTTATAAATATTTGTATACACTTTTCTGGAAGGGTTTTTTGATTTGCTTGAGAAGTTTGTGATGTATAGAAGAAGATGTTATATATAGCTAACATTTTATATAGTATATATTATCAACAGCAATAGCAGGCTTGATATGCCAACTCCCTCAAGTTTTAGCTGTATTCACATCACTTTAACTCAGATATTATATACGTGAAAATCAGTTGAATAGGTTTATTATAGCACATAGCTGCCATAGTAATTAAGGTTAAAATATTTAGTACTTAAATGAGAAACTTTATTGTTTGTAAAGATATCTTTATTAGACTTCTTAACTAAAATATACTTCAAATTTTTAACATATTTCCAAAATTTTGATCAGATTGGCTTACTATAACACATAGTTGCCATAGAAATGTAGGCTATAAAATTTAGTTCTTATATGAAAAACTTTTATATAAATAAAGATAGGCTTACCAAAATAAATATTTAAAAAACACTCTTTATCTTTATATAGAAAAACAAAATTTAGTTATGATCTAGCTACTACATCAGATGGCTGCCATAGAAATTAAGCATGAAAAATTTAGATCTTGTATGAAAAACTTTGCTGTTTCTTAAGCTATATTACTCTACAAGAGTATATAATCTTCAACATAAACCTCTTCTTATCTCTTTAAGCTCTTAGTGAAAAAAATAGCAAATTTTTGCATATATTTCTATGAAATGGGGATGGGTTAGACAACTAATGCTACTTGATCAGGCCTACGAGCAATTAATGTCGCGCCAAGTGCGTGTGCGCAAAAATATTATAATCGACAGCTTCAGATCAATTAAACAATTCAAAAGTTGTTTAAATACCAAGCGCTAACGGAAGTAAAAGCCACAGACAGACGGCCAGACAGGCGGACAAACCATTTTGGTCTCTTTGGGTGGGTTAAAGCCATTTAACATTGGACTCCAACTCTGATGCTGATGCTGATGGTACAGATATGTACTCGAGTTTCATTAATCTTCCGTTGTGTTTGCTGTTTTTGCTTAATTTGGATTTATATTTATATACATATATATTGTGTATATGTATATTGTTTATTAATAAAGGCAAAGCACACCCGTTTTAATTTTCTGCATATTAACCAAATAGGAAATCGCGCTAATTGCTTGGCTTTTTTGTTTCAATATATTTGTATATATATATATGTATAGTTAAGCCCACGCCTTAGCCACTTGGATCGATCATTGTATGTAGATTACGTTTTGTCTGGTTTTATGTCTGACTTTATGAAGTGATTTAAAGAGTATATTAGTTTTTGAGAAGTTTTCGTTTGTCTTTCTGTCTCTTAGCTTGTTTGCCTGTCTGTATCTCTGTCTGATCTGTCTATCTCTATCATTGTATGTCCATCTTCCTTGACTGCCTTTCTGGTCTGTCTCTCTGTCTGTCTGTCAGCATCTCTGTATGTCTCTCTGTCTTTCTGGCTCTCTATCTGTATATCTCTTTGCCTGTCTGCCTCTTTGCCTGTCTGTCTCTCTCTGTCTGTCTCTCTCTGTCTGTCTCTCTGTCTGCCTCTCTGTCTGTCTGTTTGTCGCTCTGTCTGTCTCTCTCTCTGTCTGTCTCTCTGTCTGTCTCTCTGTCTGTCTGTCCGTCTGTCTCCCTATCTGTCTGTCCCTCTGTCTCTCTGTCTATCTCTCTCCTTCTCTGTCTGTTTGATCTGTCTAATCTGTCTCATCTCTGTCTCTCTTTTTGCCCATCTGCCTATCTCCTTATCTGTCTATCTCCTTATCTGTCTATATCTCTCTCGATTTTTTCTAACAAGGTGAGGTGAGGTGAGGTGATCTATAGACAAGAACTTTCAGGAGCAGCTGGACTTTAAAGCTTTTGCTCTATAATTTTTTTATAAATCTCTCAGCATTTACAACATGGACGAGTATTATGCAGTCGGTTACACCACAACTGCAACGTAGTTTGTTGTTTTTATTTTCTTTTACACATAATATTAAATTATGCCATTAAATAGTAACAAATTAATATCAATTAAGAAGCTCAACAGAGCGCATTCATCAAACAGTCGAAACGAGTTAGATGTTGGTGCCATCAGCAAATGGAGAAGCTATATATATATATACTTGTCTATATATATATATATATAAGTATGTATACATTTAAAAATCGAAAACAAATCACTTTTATTTTCATAGAAGATTATTAATAATGCCCCCAGCTTGTTGCCCTGTCACAGTCGAGTTTCTAGTTCCTATTTATAATTTCTGCTCTCATGTGAAACCAAGAGTTAGCAGGAGCTAACGCTTCGGACAATACGCACACCTTTCGGTTTCTTTGCTACCCAAAGTCTGTATACATATGAACTATAAAGATTGATATCATTGCGTGATGCCAGATAACAAGCTGGCCGGGCCTGCCTTGACGTCAGCAGTCACCAAAAAAAAAAGTTGAGAAACGGAAAGTGTAAGAGTGAGCGACTTGGAAATACCCCTTAACTGTTAGCAGAGCGTCTGGGGCCTCAGCCTACCATCTCTATAAGAAATGGACTGACTTAACTTCGGTTTTAGCTGTGCGATCTGAGTGAATTTTACAGGGCATAAAAATTACATAATATTAAATGTATGATCCAAAGCCCAAGGCTCTACTATTTGAAATGTGCTTACTTTTTAAAATATTATAGAAAATAAGGGCAGATATATAAAATTGAAGACATTTATAATCTACGTATTCACTATAAAAAGCTGTATACAAAATTTGACAACCCTAGCTTTTACAGTCTTCAAGCTATGCTCAAAAAACCAAATTCAAATATCGATATTTATCGATATAATGAAAGTTAAGTGCGATATCGAATGAAAATCATAAATTTGTATAGCATAAAGTAATCAAGAATACATATATCAAATTTCAAGTGCGTAGCTCTTGTAGTTCCCGAGATCAAGCTGACAGACATATAGATGGATAGACAGACGGTCACAGAACAGCTCTGCTTGTCATGCTGACCAAGAATGTGAAATATTTATAATGGATGAATTTCTACTACCAGTTACCTACATAATACCCAAAATATCTACCCCTTTAACCCATTTTTAATTGGTACAGGGTATTAGAAATAAACTCAGAAAACTGGTTACATAAGCAGACAGATTCTAATTGTAAGATTTTGTATCAAAGTTTTTTTTTTTTTAATTTTTGGTCATAAAATTTAAAACTTTTGTCGCTGATTTTCATAAAAGAGGAAAAAAAATGTCGGCTATTGTATGGAGCCGTGTTCAAGGCCGGGCTTAGTCTGTTTTCGGCCTCATATTATTTGCATACTCGGCGAGCGAGCTAGCTCAGAGCATCGACTTACATAGTATTTAAGCATATTATAGTACATATTTAGCTACCAGTATGCAGATCAGCCGATGAAGCAATCAGCATCAGCTTAGAACATATTAGCAAACAGCCACGACTCGCGTGATCTTCTAAGTAGCTGAAGTCTCTATCTCTATCTCGGCTGCTACGGCTGCTGCGGCTGCTGCTACAAATGCATAGTGCATAAATCAAGCGTCTATAAATAAGTCGAAACTTAATGGTCTAAAACCTTTGGCAAAGTCCGAGTTGATAACGCGCACCATAATCACTCACACAGCCAACTATTTATAGAGTCAGCTCTAAAATATGGCTGGCAGGTTCAAAGTGTCCTTGCTCATAATTCCAGCCAGACGAGCAGACAGCCTAACGCCAGGCAATATGCACAGGCATACGTAATTACACTGAGAGAAATTTGAGTATATGATTGAGTTTAATTGAATATCTTAATATTTTTATTAAATTTTAAAATTAACTGAAAATTAGCTAAAAAAAAAAAACTAAGTTTTTATGTATATATAAAATATATTTTGAGTATATTTTAATTTTTTATAATGTGTATATCTTCAGAAATTTATTTGTTTATCAATATTTTTTAAATTTATATAATATAATAAATCTATAAGTCAATATCTCATTTCATCTTCATTTTAACTGTGATGTATTTATTAGCCCAATCATTTCTCTCAGTGCATTGCATATTTATTTATCGCCTGCTACTTGTAATTGTCACAAATTGTATGACATTTTTATGCCATTTGCCGGTCTCTGGCTGCGCATAATTGATTTACGCGCTGTTTCTTATATTTGCAAGGCTGGGCAATAAATTTATGTTTTTATATGTGCAGTAGCCAACAATGCCACAGAAGGAGAGGAGGGCAGGCACGGAAGGTGCCTTATCGTTTTCGCTTTCTGCTCCAAGTGGAGACATTAATCAGCGCCCAGCTTCCAACTTCGAACTTCTCGCTGCAGCGAGAGTGAACGCCCACACTTGAGCCTTGGGATGCGCTCTAATGGCGTGTAGATAAATTTCTGCTGTAGTTGCGAATATAAATCAAATTATTCACTCCAATGTTGTGGAGTAGGAAAATGTAGTAGCCTATAGCTGTCGGCCCTCATCTTTCAATATCGCGCGATGGCAATCGGCGAAGAGCGTTGAAACTGCAATTAATGCAATCTGCCAGTTTTTATCTTTGAACATTAATTAGTTTTATTTTATTTTTGCAAAGTGACTGCGAATGCAGCTTATGGCATTGCAGACAACTTAATTGCGTTAATTACGTATTAGGTTAGTTGCAATAAGTTTGAAATGTTGTGATAAGTGATCGGCTGTTAGCTTAAATTGAAAAATATCGAACTAATGCAATGCTGAGTCAGCAGCAGAAGTTCTTGATTCGCGCCCATACTCACTTTTGCAACATATCGAACTAATACTTTAGTTCATTTAGACAGCTGCCTTAATTACAAGTTCTATGCTAGTTCATAATGCGCACCCATACTCCTATCGAACTAGTTCGTTGCACAACACACGCTCAGCATATTTGCCTTAATTACATGCTCTGCTGCTAGTTCTCCGTTTCAATATTGCAACTAATCGAATTAGTTCGTTTGCGAACTAGCACAACACTGGCATTCGCATTCGCATTCGTTTTCGCATTACTTGCCTTAATTACATATTTAAAGCTGACATTTATTATAATTAAAGTTACAACGACTGCCTGTTGTCTGTTCTCAGTTACCAAAAGACCCTCTCACTCTCTTTGGCTCTATAGCTGTGCTAATTTGCTTGCAACTTGATTAATAAGCCGCCATAAGTTCGTATCTCTGAAAAAGAATAAACACAAAAATAACAGCAGCCACTAACTCGCAACCATTCATCTTCTAGACAAAAGAGCAGAGAACAGCAGCAGCAAAGTCTGTCTGCCTGCTCTGTTCTACGTCGAGGTGCTGAAAATGAAATTCGCTTTGGCTGCAACGCGCGGCCTTGAGCATGAATTATGTGTGCAATTACTCTTCAGGTTGTCATGAGGAGCTACAACAGCAGCAGCAACAACTTTAACCACTTTTACTCCCCTTGCTCCTCATGCTCTGCTACTGCTCCTCCTGCTAAGTTTCTGTTCCTCCTGCTGTGCTGCCTTTGCTGCTTCTGTTCTAATGCCCGTTAAAAGTGCAAGTTGCCAGTTACGATTATGAAACTGTGCCACTTGTTGCGTGCGCCTTTGCTGTCAACGTTGCTGTCTTCTTTCTCCAACCATGTTGCTATACCTGTCATACCAGCTATACCTGTGTGGCTCTTTGGCTTACGCAGCTAAGCTGCAGTTACGTGCGTCTCATGCGTTTCATGCGTGATGCAGTTGCAGCTGTTATGCACTTAGCAGTTACATACTTTGAATTACATAGAATTAACATTTATAGAATAGAAAGCAAAGCACATAAATCACCAAAACTACAACAAGTAGAATTATGGAAAATCTAGCTATAGAACGCTTGAAAAGTCTAGCATGTATCTCCGGCTTTAGTCTGATTGCTGTTGCTGCTGCTGCTGAGTCAGCGCCTTCGACTTTTCACATATCACACATAGCTGAAGGCGCGATGGATATCGCCAGCACAAGAGGTTGCAACCGGGGGCAAGCAGCAACTGCAACGCTGTTCGATGATATCAAGCAGCATGCGCTGACAGCCGAGATCTCCGAGAGTTGTGGCAACACGCTGACTTGCAACATGACTGCAAAACAAGCTTGTAATTAAGTGTCAGCGTTGCTAACTTCATAAACCAGAGCTAACAACACACTCGACTCGACTCGACTCGACGACCCATTAAATTTATACTAGACTACTCACACGTTCTCTATCCATACTTTCTAAGCTTTAGCTACTTTTTGAGGTATTTTAATCAATTACTAGACGTTAGACGCGTGGCATCTGTGCCTCCGGCCAGCTCTGGGCTCAAGGTCGAGCTCTGCACCTTGCCAGGCTAATTAATTAACAATTTTCATCAATTAGCATCTGTAGCGGCTCACATCTAAGCCACGACTAAACCACTTTCAACTTGTGCCACGTCATCGAGCCAGCAAGCGCAATTAGACAATTGTTATACTCATTCACAAAGTGAAATGAGTATATTGGTTTTGTGCAATGTCCGTCACGCTGTCCGTCCGTCTGTCCGTCTGTCCGTCTGTCCGTCTGTCCGTCCGTCCGTCTGTCCGTCTGTCCGTCTGTCCGTCTGTCCGTCTGTCCGTATGAACGCAAACCATTTGCACAGTTTTGAAGCTAGAGAGTTGAAATTTGGAATATATACTCGTGTATACCCTCGAATTATAAAGTGTCAAGATTTTCCCGATACGCCCACTAGGGGCGTGGCAAATCGGAAAATGCATTTGCCCATATCTCAGAAACACTACTTCTAGAAGTGCTAGAGAGTTGCAATTTGGAATATATACTTGTGTTGACAACCCAAGAACAAAAAGCTATGGCGGATATATCTACGCCCATTGGGGGCGTGGCAAATCGGGTAAAACTGTATCTTCTACAGTTTTAAAGCTAGAACGCCCAAATTTGGCACGTAGGTTACTGATACGATCCTATGAAGATCGATCAAAAATCTATATATCCACGCCTACTAGGGGCGTGGCAAATCGGATCTGACTATATAGTGATTTTTCAAATTCTGTAATATTTTGAGCACTGTTGCTGCTAGAGACTTGAAACTTGGTATATATACTTGGGTTATCAACCCAAGTTGGAAAAGATATGGCGGATATATCTACGCCCATAGGGGGCGTGGCAAACCGCAAAAGTTTGTAGCTCCTACAGTTTTAGAGCTAGAAGCTTCAAAATTGGATGGTAAGTTACTGGTGAGCTTCTCTATCGATGCGCCAAAAATAATTTTTACGCCCCTTATGGGGTATGCCCGGCTAAAAAATACCCTGTAATTTTCGCATTTTTTGAGTGTAAGCATCCAAATTTCACACTTACGTTACCCTTCACTACTTCTAAGAACTGGCCAAAAATGATATGTCTACGCCTACTGGGAGCGTGGCAAATCGGGAAAAACTATACGTTTTTCCGATTCTCAGTGAGAAAATCAGAATTATATACAGATATTACTGCTGATCTCCTCTATTGATTTCCAAAAAATTATATATGTACAAACCAATTGTGGGCGTGGCAATGGGCGTGATCTGTGGGGGTGTGAATGAGTATTCCGCAGTCGGTAGCGCCCGACTGCAACGTTCTTACTTGTTTTTAACACATTTAGTTAATGTGGCCAGACAAATTGTGCTTTAAATTATAACAAGATGGCTTTTAAAGCTGGCTTATATACATCTATATATACTAGATTTCCCTTGGCTCAAGGCTAAGTGCCTGGCTAATAAGTTGTTTTCTATACGCGGAAATTGCAAACAGCTCGAAGCATTGCTCCAAAAATACCTTTTTGCTTAAATTAACGCCCCGAAAACAAATTCTGTTTTCCCACCGCAGCAATTCCAACAACTCATGCCAATCACAAAATGCTACTGTTTTCATATACCCTAGGAATACAATGGGTAAGGCGGGTATGTGCGGCTAAGAATTTTGGTTTTTGTTTGTTTAAAAACAAAAACTGTCTTCAGTTAGCCAAGATTTTTAAATTTATAAATATTTACAGAGTTTTAAGAGACTAGCTAAGAACAATTTTGTATTTTACAACACTGATTTGTATAAGAAGATATTGTACTTCATATCTACTCTGTTAATATCAATCTAAATTATTTTGTAACCCTATTTATCTATTTGTTTTTGAAGTCTGTCTACAGCAAAACGTTTTACAACACTTGTTGTTGTGCAATAAAATTTTACAACCCTGCTTATCTGATTTAAGCTTCCTACAGCATTTGTTCCTATAAGAAATAGTCTTGAGTAATAATATAATACAAAAATATGTTTTACAACACTAGAAAATGTTGTTTAACAACACTGCTCATATGTTATTTTCTTTGCAGCTCAGCTTAGCTTAGTGTAATAACAGATTGTTGTGTTTTACAACACTTGTTGCTGCTCAATATGTTGTTTTACAACACTTATATGAAGTTTAGCTATTTGAACTACATAGTCTTACAATACTTCAGTCAGTCTCCTTATATGTCATTTTACAACACTTTATTTATCTTCATTCACATTTTACAGCGCATCCCCTGCGTATACCCCTTTCCGAAGATCTTCAAAATTTTGATTGTAATTGGGCTTGGGAATCGAATCGAACGTGAACTTAGCCTACCTGACGCTGATGGCGTAAACAAACCCATTTCGGGGCACCAGAAGCGCTCGGAAGTGCTCGCCTGCAATGCGTCTTGCATGCCAAAGAGTCTTAATGCCGTTAAGATTGTGAAATTGCCAGGCAGTCAGCCAGTCAGCCAGCCAGCCAGCATCAAGGTCTTTCAACTGCGTTGACAACAAACTGCGGCCAGATCAGCTTTGACCTTTACTTTGGTAACTCTTTCTGTTTGATATACTACATATAAAATGTTGATGGTGTCGTTGACACTTGATTCGTATTTCAATTTTTGAATGTTTTAGTTATAATTTCTGTTACGTCATTTGTGAATCATTTGTTGTCGCTTGTCTCTTGTGATTTTTTTCCAGTGTAAGAAGCATTTCCGTTTCGCTGAAGGACTTCATTATGATCGATGAATTTAAAGCGAGGCGTGAACTAAATCAGAAGGGACAGGCGTGTCAATATGGTTGAATAGAATCTTATATGTGGCAGTCATGACGTATGCGCAATCTGTGTGCGTGCAGGCGTATACGTAATTTGCTTATCAATCATACGCAATGTTGGCTGCGACCCACGCTGCGCACTTGAAAAAGCCAAAGCGTGAAGAATTCTTTTTTATATATTTTTTTGTGTGTGTGTCAGCGCCGCACGAATTACGAACTCAAAAATCGCAAGCAAATAAAATTGAGATGAAAAGAAAAAAAAAAACAAAACAAAAAGATGCGCAACTTCAGTGCTCATATAAGAGCAAAGAGCATGTTCTAGTGCCATGCGGAAATTGTTTCCAGTTGTAGTTGAAAAAAAAAACAGCAGACAACAAATTCATTATTATTATTATTATTGTTGTTGTTCTGCTTCTTCTTATTTATTATTATTATTATTGTTTTGAGTTGCTGCAAATAATTAAACATAAATTTTTTAGCTATTTGGCATCAAAATCGATTGAATTATGCACAGCTTTGGCTCGACCCTCTTTGGCAGGTGGTAGACAAAGCACAGTGGGACCAAAGCATGGTATGCTCTTAGTTTTTATTCTATCTTAACATAGTTTAAACAAAGTTTTAAGATTCTGTCTGTCTTATGATTGAGCATTCATTAGATTCATTTATCCAATTTGTTCAATTGCTTGCTTGAAATTTTTGTTTATCATGTTTACTTATCATGAGAAAGGCCCCACTGTAAGACATTTAGAACTTAGAACACATGTTTTCTTCTGAACTTATACCTACAAAATGTTGAACATACGAACGTCTGTCCGTCAGTCTAAAGGCAGCTAGAAAGACAGACAGTTTAGCTAGTCAGGCTTTTAACGATTGCTTTTAATTTGCATATGCAACGCGCTATAAAATTTGTCTTGAATTCATGTTACGCATTTGCAGTTTATATATTTTATACATTTTATTTGACAGCTAGAAACAGGTGTTTCTTACTCTTTATTTATTTATTATCTATTGTAGTTATTTATTATTATTAATTATTAAAAAAAATTTCAAATTTGTTTAAATTTAGTTACCAAAGTTGCAGCAGAGTAAAAGATAAGCTTCCGCCCAAAACCTTTAAAGTTTCAGAATCACAGTTTGAGCTTCACTTAAATCATAAACAAATTCATCCAAATCCCTGCTCTACACTCTAAACAGTGTATCTTACAGTTGCAACTACTCGAGTACAAATTGTTTATCGAATTTTGTTACCACTTGATTGACGCTTACAGTAATTATATACCCCCAAAAATAAACCCTCAGCCTATCATTTGGCTTAGCCGCTGGCTGTTAAAGCTCCACTAAGCTGTCATACTTAGCCCTCAAGCTTAACAACTTTAACACTTTGCCAGGGTATTAGTGGGCTTATTTGTTGTTCTTATCTGGACTTGAGTGATAGCCAAATGCCGCTTGTTGACATTTTTCCTAAGTTAAGATTTTTGGGTTGGGGTTTTGGGTCTTTGGTTTTTTTGGTTTTTCGCTTTTTGTTTTCGTTTTTCATTTGCGGCTATTTCCCAAGCAGTTTTTTGGCTTGTAATTTTATGAAATCTTTTTTATTTTTAGTTTATTTTTATTTAACGTAGTTTATTTTTGACTGTCGCAAATTTTATGTTGCTATCTCACACTCTGTCTCGCTCTATCTCCCTCTCTCGCTCGCTCTTGCCTACATGTTTATCGAGCTGCTTGTGTAGCAAGGTCGTTCGTTGTACCCAACTTGTTGTTGTTGTTTTGGGACTGCCAAAGCAATTTGTAATGATTATTAAAACAACGGGGCCCCACTTAGCATGGCCCGAATCTTATGGCCATATAATACCCATGCAAAACGCGCCGCAAAGCAAAAGATTTTGTTCACATTATTTTTTCAGTGTTAACCATTCACCTAAACTGTTGTTGTTACCATTTTTTAATTGAAAAGCCAAAAACAAAACAAGTTAATAATAATAACAAAGCAGCAGCAGCAACAGTTAACATTATATTTGGCTTACAACATGAGCAGTTCAACAAACGCCCTAGCCAAAACCCGTTACTCCACGAACACCCCTCGCCTGACTTATTGTTTATTATTCTTAAGCAATTATTACCACATAGTTTATATATATATATATAGATGTTTTTTCCTATGATTGAATATCCATAAACATTGATTATGACAGCCGATCACTTGAAACAAATTTTGAAAAGTTCTATTTAAAGCAACAGGTAACAGCATTCCAAAGCCATTTGCTCACACACACATGAACTGTTACACAAGCGGATATATCATATATATATATACAGATATATAAGAAATTTCTATCTGAGTATGTGAACTACATATCGCGAGACGAATTAGCATTTATTTCTATAGAAGCTGCTAAGTAACTAGAATTTTGTTTGTTTATTTATAACATTTTATTCAATTAGGCAACAAAATGTTTTAAGTTAAAGCTTGGCTATATGCTAAACACTTTTATTTGCGGCTGCTGAAAAGAAACTAGATTTTCTAGAGAACAAGTCAGAGAACGTTAGGTTGACTGGCTGACTAGCCAGATGCCAAACCTAATCAGTAATATTAGCTGTAGCAGCTTATCATCATCATCATCAGCATTAGCATCATTATCGTCATTATCATCAGTTGGATCAACATCAGTTGGATCATCATCATCTAAAGCATTATAATCATTATTGCTCTAATTCTTGTTTTCATTCTCATTCATTATCATTGTCACTGTCATTATCATTGTCATTATCATTGTCAATATCATTGTCATTATCATTGTCATTATCATTGTCATTATCATTGTCATTGTCAAAATCATTGTCAGTATCATTGTTATTATCATTATCATTGTTATTATCATTATCATTATCATTGATATATCAATATCATTGTTATTATTGTTCTGCCTATAATTATTTATTAATAAGACAACTTCTTAAACTATTAGTGAGTATTGTTTAGTATTACAATCTAGACAGCACTGTCAGTCTACCTACACAACCTTTGGGCATACCCTCATTTCCATATACTTATCAATTACAGGGTATCAAACTGGTAATCTAAATCAAAAATATAATAGCCATAGAAATTTTATACACATATCATGTTCTTGCCATTGCTGTTGCTATTGCTATTGAATTGCAAATTGATATGATCTTTTACCTTCTTTTTTTTTTTAATTATATACATAACGTTTTTATCTTTTGTTTGCTTGAATTGATAAAAGGAAGAAGCAGAAGAAGAAGAAGAACTTAATTAATTTTCGTATTGTTGCAGTAAAATGAAAGAGAATTTTATGTTTATATAATTTGCTGTAGCGCTGAACTTTAAAGGCAAAAACTTGCGACACTTTTGCATTTTAATTTCTATACCTGAACTGGAAATTGGAAAAATTGGCCACAATTGTGGCAATTGCCACACCCACTGACCAAATGAATCATGCATTCAATTTAAACATAAGTAAAACGTTTTTTTTCCTCGTCTCTATTTTTGTGTTTTTTTTTGCATAGTTGAGCAAATAAATTGCATTTAGCTCTATGCCATATAAGACAATTTGCCATAAGCGTACGAAAATCGAGCTGAATTATGTCGCTCGTTGAGTTAATCTCAAAAAAGTAGAAACAAAGACAGGCAGAAAACTGCTGCCAAATACAGCAGTCTTAAGTGGTTTTGTAGACAGACCGGGAAATACCCCGCAATCGAAATAGAAACAGAAACAGCAACAGCAACAGCAACAGAAATCTAAATATCAGCAGCACATCCGCAAGCTGTGGCTGAATATGATTCAAGAAAAAAAGTAATTCACACGCCCAAAAATAAAAATGAAGCGAACAGCAAGAATTTATACAAATTACGGGCCAATTGAACAAGCTGTGAATTATTTATGTTAAATTAAAGTGTTTTTGTTTTTTTGTTGTTTTTGGGGCGTGTGTGTGTGTTGGCAAAGCATTAGCATAAATTGGTCGAAAACTGTTGAGTGCGTCATGCAGCAATTACTTCTTGTTTCTTGCCCAAGCAGCGACACAACCTACGCTGCTAACAGCTGGCGAGCTACTGGCAAGGCAACAAGCTGAGCTTAGCTATCGGCTCTGCTCGGCTTGCAGCTGCAGCGACGCTTGGTACTCGGCGCTGCCTAGCTAACTGGCAAGTCAAGTCTAAACATAGCTTCGGCTCTGCGCTCGTGACGCTTCGGTTCAGCGGCTCGTCTTTTTGGCGGCGTTAGCTTTTGTGTTGTTGTTGTTGGTTTTTGGACGCCTCTGCGTGTGTGTGTACAATGTTTTTTTTTTTGGTGCTGTCTTGTGGCCAGGCCGCACCGTTACTTGGCCAGTCGAATTACGCAGCTTGGGGCGAACGGTTCTAGCGCGCGCTTCCCACCACAGCTAAAAAATACTAAACAACAAAAAATACTAACAGAGAGACACAACAGAATCGCGAAATCGTTCGGAGAGTGTTGTGCAAATTTTGAAAAAATATAGAAAAATTGCAAAAAAAAAAAAAGAAAAACAAAATTATAATAAATAAATAGACACAGCGTGCTAAGCAAATAGAAATAAACAAAAGCCCACAATAGATCAATAAATAAAATTCAATTTGAAATAAAAAAAATAAAAAACATAAACAGCTAAGATCATAAAATTGTTGAATGATTGTGGGCGTGAACATAAACTGATTCAACAGTTGTCGCATAACTGCGTTGGATAACTTTATACGCCGCTTGGATATTCAAACATTGCGCATACGCCGAATTGCACAGAGCAAGGGGTAAGTGTCTGAAGTTGATTTGATGTGTCTATAGAAGCAATTGCAGCTTAGAATATAACCTTGACATTTGGCTATAATTTGTCATTCTTTGCTAATTAAAAGCACAGCACGTCCAGCGTCCAGCGATTTGATTGGCAGCTAAATTGTGCAATAATTTACAAAAATAAATAATGTTGTTGTTGTTGTTGTTGTTATTTAATTAGTGTTTGAGTGTGGCTTATAAATATGTATGGATGTCTGGTCTTTTGGTTTTAATAGTGCATGTGTGAGTGTGTTGTGTGATGTGCTAAACGACAAAGGCCATTCAATGGCTGAATGTTGTCCGTGAATGTGAAATAAAAACTGAACAAGCTAAAAAGAACAACAACGGCAGCAACAGCAACAGCAACAGCAACAACCACAACTGTTAGACATTGTAGGCATGTAAATTACAAAATCAAGTTCGTTGCTTGAGTCTTTTGTTTAGGCTATGCAATCGCAACAAAAGGTTCTTAGGCATGAAATAGAAACTAAGCCAACGCAATTTAATAGACATAATAATGCATAACACATACAATGCACAGTGGTACACAAATAGTTGTTGTTGTTGTTGTTGCCCGACAACCTTCAGTTGAGCAAGAAACCCGTTCGAACTTTTTAACATGAACTGCGTGCGCTTAATTTACGCCCAGATTAACATTTTTACATTAATATAATTTCACATTTTTATTAAACCAAAAAAAATCAGTTGAGATTTTGCCTTGACAGCCAAGACACGATGTAAGCTGCAGCGATATATATATATATATACATATATATACGTATGTAAGGCCATATCATAGTGTCGCTTGTTTCTTTTTTACCTGTGACAGATGTTTATCGTAATGCCCAAAGTCTTGGGGTCTTTGGCCTAAGCTTTGGCTTGAGCGTGAAAGCCGACTTTAGATTCTATGTGAAACTGAGCGAAACTGCAATATATTGTTTAGTTTACATATATATATATATATATATATATATATATATAAAGCTTTGCTAATTTGCATGCGACCCAGTTCTTAAGGTTTTTAGTCTTCGCAAATAAAACCCTAATGAATCACAATTTAAAGCTTATTGAAATGAGTTGGACTCTTGAAGCTGTCCCTGAATTGATCTGCGTCTATTGTTAATAATTTGTTTAGAATTTGACAATAACTACTTATACGCTTTTAATTAAGCACCTACAGCACCTATAGCTCAATCATATTTAATTAGAAACTTGATTGTGTGACCAGCTCAATATCAATTTCAATTTCAATTTCAGTTTCAAACTGAAATTTAATGAACTTCAATTAAGCGTAACTCACAAAGACTTCAATTGTTGCCATTGCTGTTTATTGTTATTATATATTTATTATTTATTAAATTTTTGTAGAGTTATTTGTAGTTTGCTATAAAGTTTTAATGATGCTGCCGTCTGCTGTCTGCTCAAATTATGATGTAATTTGTTGGCTTCATGTAAGAGCGTGAAAAGTTGTCAGCGCAGCAATTGAACTATGAATCACATTCATCAAGTACATGCTGGAGCAGGTATATATGCCAAATTAACATAGCCAAATTGATTGGCTGACTGATTGACTGACTGACTGCGTGCATGACTAAGCTGCTGTCAAAAGTTTGAAAGCAAGACACGTTTAATTAACAAAAGCCTGCGCAAACATTAACCAAAATTTTAAGCAGATTTCTGCATTGTTCTTGACGCCTGATGGCGAGCTTTATAGGTGTCGAGATACCCTTGAAAAGGGGTAAGCAAGGTAGCATGTTTTTTATATTGAAGTGGGTGTAATAAGGTAAAAAAGGAAGCAAGTGTGGAAGATGGCATAAAGTATATATAGGTATATAAATGATCAGAACTAACAGCCGAGTCAGCTCTGTTCGTCTGTCTGTCTAAGTGTATAAGTGTATAAGAGCTAGAAACTAACTAGTATAAGAGGAGCAAGCTTAAAGGAGCGGCTTAAATTAAGTTCCAAATTATCAATAAATTTATTGATTTCCATAAAATCCATAAGGAATATAAGAACTATAGAGTAAAGCTTGCTAAAATAACTTTTAGAGATTGAAGCAAGCTAGTCTAAGATATAGAGTACAAGATATAGAGTATAAGATATAGAGTGTAAGATATAGAGTGTAAGATATAGAGTATAAGATATAGAGTATAAGATGTAGAGTATAAGATATAGAGTATATGGTATAGAGTGTATATAGATATATAGAGATATAGAATATCCATTCATATATCTAACTCCATAGTTGAGCACAACATGTACCTCTAGGTATCTTCTAGTCAGGCACTCCCTATCAGAGCACACTTGCCTTATTGTGTTTTATGGACTTAACACTTGTCGCTTGGCTATTCTTAGCCAAGGCCCACACAAATTTTTGCAAGTAATTTTTTGAAACAATGCCAAAGAGACTATATAAATTTATATATATATAAATGAAGACTTATATATATGTATGTGTATATAATCACTCAATAGCAAATAACAAATAAGCATAAAAATAATCAAAAAAAAGCAAGAAAAAAATATATAACAAAAGCGGAAGTTAAAGTCTCACGAAAGCGCTGTGTAATTTTGTGTCTTTTCTCTTTGGCGCCTTCCTGGCACGAAATACCAAATGCGAAATATGAATATTATTTTTGTGAGAATTCTCAACGAAAATGCAAGCGGGCAACAACAACAGCAGGTCGATAGACAAATAAATATATATATATAGATATATATAGATATTATGAAAGGCCTGCGCTGGCAAGTGAAAATTGGAATTTATAATTTCGTGCCATGCAGCGCGGCCGATTTTCAACCGCAACATTTTCCCCCTCGCATGAATGCGATAAAAAGAAGCAGCAGAAGATGAAGAGAGAAAAACTGTTTTTGCCGACAGACACGGGCAGCACTTGTCACTGCTGAAGCTGCCTCAACTCAGCTACTGCTGCTGCCTCTGATGATGTAATGAGCGACATGCGCATCAAGTGACAGAGCAAATGTTGCGCATACGCCGCATTGTACCAGACGAGTGCAACAGTCGCGGCGGCGGCGGCGGCGGCGGCTCATCATCAACAATCTCAAAGATAAAAAGCAAATTGTTGCAGCTTTTGCTTTTGTATACACAGACTTAGACTTAGAATTGACCTGAAAACCTTTTGAAAATGTAGCTCAACTTGGAAAATCTTGAATGTATGCAAAAGTAAATGAAAAGTAAAACTTTGAGGTTTAAGGAAGTTGAGACTTGAGGCAAAAATTTGTTAGTTAATTTAGATACGAAAAATAATTAAACTAGTTGAACAATAGCTCATCAAAGCTCGACTTGAATATTATTAAAAAAAAGTCTTTTATGAAATAAATATATAAAAAAATATATATATAAAATTTATATATATATAAATATAATTGCTTGTATTAAAAAAGAAGCAAAACTAATTAAGTCATTCAAGCAAAAGCTAATCAAAGACTTAGCCATTGTTTAAAAGAATTTAATTATTTACTACTGAATATTATATATTAAAGTCATTAATTATAGTGAATATATATAATATTTTTACTAGTTTGGTTTTTGTAGTAAAAAAAAATATATATAGATATATTAATATATGTAAATATATATATATATTTTATAATCAATAACAATCAACAAAAATATATTTATTTACTTTTTGTAATATATTTATTAATATAATAGAAAAATATTTATTTACTTTATTTTCTAGTTTATTAATATATAATTTTGTTATTATAAAAACCAACCTAATAATAGTAGTTTTTTTTATATATTATTTATATATTATTTATATTTTATTTATATATTATTTATATATTATTTATACATTATTTATATATTATTTTCTAAATTTTTATTTGAATTTGCGCTTATGTTAAACTGAAAATATTTTAAGTCATATTTTCATATACAAAATGCGCTAGATTGATACTTTAATCATTTGTTTTATATTTCTTTTTAATTCTAAGAAAAAGCTTTAAATTCCAATAAAACCAGAAAAATTAAAAATATTTTTCTTAATCTAAATATAATTAAGATATAATATAAAATATATAGTAAATGTCTTAACACAGTTTTTTTGGCCTGCTAAACTTGAGCAGTTGCTACTACTTCAACTGCTGCCACATTATTTTGACACATGCACGTGCTGAGTGAGCCCCATTCACAAATAATAAACAAAAAGAAGCTCGACTATAACTTGACTATACTTAAGTACAACACCCCGTGCTGTGTGCGGCTATAAGGCAAGGTAGTTCACTCCATTTTTGTTATGATGTTGCGTGCCCCGCTTTTTTTTATGCAGCCGCAGCAGCAGCAACTGATGCCACATGCTGTAGATCTAATTGCGAGCGATGCTCACATGAAACATGCAGAAAGAGAGAGAGAGAGAGAAACAAAAAACAAAAGTGCCAACTCATAAAATTAAAGTTAACCACAGTTGTTGCTTTAGTTGTTGTTGTTGTTGTTGTTGTCATTGTTTGTTATAGTTGCGTTGCAAACAATAACATTAAGCAGAGCCACCCGCCCGCACGTATTGTGCAAGGCAGACGAGACAAGAAAAAAAGACAATTATTTTATAGTCTATATATAGTAGGTGGAGATGTGCATAATATATATATATATATAAGCAATCAGATTATGGCATATAGTAAAAGATATGCATATATATGTACATATTCAGCGTGTGGCATATAAACAAAGACTTAATATAGTACAAGCAGCTATATAATGAGAAATCATATATATGGCATATATAATGAGAAAAATTCAATTGAAACCAAGTCAATATTTGAGCTGAGTGAGCTATAAGTTTTTTATGTATATGAGGGTGGTATGAACATTTAAGAAACTTAAAGTGGAGTTACCAGAAGGTAAAAACAGAAGAAATAAAAAATATATACATTTTCTTTTAAAAATTAATTGAAATTGGAAATTTTAAGGATATTGATATGATAATAATAGCTAGTTATTTTTTTTTATTTTATATTTTTATATTTGTTTTTATTTTTTTTATTTAGTACTTGTATTTTTCATAATTTGAAATTTGTATATATAATATATAATTTTTATTTATATTTATATTTTTTTATATTTCTTTTAATATATTTTTTAATATATATATTTACATATATATATTTACATTTTGATTCTTATTATATTTTTTTATTATTTTTTAATATTTTTAATTTTTTTATTAATTTTTTTTTTTTTTTTTTAGTTTTTTGTTTTTTGTTTTTATTTTTATTTTTTTTTTTTTACTTTTATTATTATTTCTTGATTGAGGTAGCTGAAAATACTTTATGCACTGTCATAATAATAATACCAATAAAATTAGTTATACTGGATAATGATGCCAAAATAAATGAGTAATATTAATAATTATTATTAGAAATTTAAAGCATTTTTAAATATATCTATATATCTTCCAAAATTGCTCTTACCACCCTCGCCCATATACACATATCACATAAAGCAACTGCAAAATGCAGTTAGCATATATACTAGCTAATTAGCTCAATTGTTTTCATTTAATCAGTTACTTTTAGCATATAAATTTGCTCATTGTAAAATGAACTTGATGGAACATCATTAAATGACAACAAAAGAAACACCGTTAAACGAAATAAATAAATAAAAATGAAATATATAAAAAAAAAAAAGTGAACGCAATGCAAATAGAATTTTTTCGTACGCGAACAAAGCAACAAAAAAATTTAATATAAGATCAAAAGGCCAAAAACTCGTTTATTTTTTTTTTTTTTAGTCCGACTCATAGCCGGACATGTAAGCTGCTGCTGCTGCTGCCCCTGCCTGCCACGCCCCTACCCCAGTTGGTGGTGGCAGTGCTGCGAGTCGTTTCGAGGTATCCACTTTCAAGGTTGCAAAGAACTCGACCGAAAGGCAGGCTGACTAGCTGACTGGCTGACTGTGGCTGGCTGGCAGCTGTCATACAGATTATTGCATTTGGATTTGGGTGTGGGTCCGCATGTGGCCCACATTTTGAACCACTTCAGAGGTTGACAAACGTTTTTTTGGAAAGGCGCAAGCGCAACTTGCAACATGGCAACGGTGGCACACGCCAAGCCAACTGCAGTTGCGCAATTTTGTTTTTGTTTTGTTTCATGATTCATAAAGAGCAATTAAAAGCTAGAAAATTATATCAACAAAGAACGTTACAGTCGGGCGTAACTGACTGCATAATGCGCGCCATCCCCCAAAAGGGGCAGTACATAAGGCTATATATGGGAACTGTAAAAGCTGCGTGAGCTAAGCTCGAAAGTTGTGAAAGCTATAATTATTGTTCGCCCACTTTGCCACGCCCCCAGTGGACGTAACCCAATAATCTTCACAGCTGATCAGACAAGGTTTACCATGAGTCTATATACCAAATTTTCAGCTTCTAGCTTCAGTTTCAATAGTTCAAACAGACATTCTCACATTCCACAAAAGCCAATATACCCCACTTGCCCACTCCAATGAACGAGTATTTACAGCAAAAACAATGCTAATTTGTGGGGCGCAGTCAGCAAGTTTTTTTTCTCTCAGTTTTGTAAGCCGCTTAGCCAAGGCAAGCAAAAGACTTCCTTCTGCGCAGGAATGAACGAGCCAGCGCAACGGCCTTGACGAAGTGCGAGACGTAGTTTCACGCACGTCAAGAACACTTTTTTTTATTTTATATACATTTTGTTTTTTTTTTGTTCAGAATGCGTTCGGTTTGTATTTGTGCTATAAATAAAAAAAGGCAAGTGGTTTTTCTTGGCCTTCGCTGGCCTTCGAGCTTACATAATTAATTGCAATAACAGCAAGTTGCGGTAGTGTGGCATGCGGAAAAGCGACGTAAGCGCAAGCGAAAGACTTAAGACACAAACCTGAGTGCGACTGTGACGCACATCAATCAGCTAGCGACAGCAGCGTCTCAATTAACACTTAATGCACCTTTAACAACTGAAAAGCGGAAAAAAACGCTTGTTAATCAATTTCATTTATAATTTTTTGACGGTTCATCAAAAGTGCAAGGAGAGTATATTGGCTTTTGACTGTTTGTATGAAGCAGTTGGTTTGTGTGAGAGCTAGAGAGTTGTTATTTGGTTTATATACTCTTGTGTACATTCTGTTTGATAAAGTATTCCAATTTGTAGAGTATGCCCACTGTGGGCGTGGCTAAGTTTAAAGTAAACTCTATCTTTGACAGTTTTAGAGCTGGGAACTTCAAGTTTTTGCTTTTAGGTTTTTACTTTTAAATTTGTTTTGATCTTAACTACAGATTAAAGCTTATAATTGTATATTAAGCTCATTGTGGCGTGACTAATTGAAAAAACCTATTCATCTCAAATTTTGAAGCTATCTACTTTCTACTTCACTTCATCTAAAGAAATACCTCACTCTGGATAGACCTCAAAATATTGCATTTCAGCTTGACTTTAGTTATAAATATATATGCTACGCCCTTTGAGGTGTGTCAAATCAGAATCAGGCTCTAAGTCAAGGCAGAGTATTAAGCAGTCGCTTCAACTCATTTAAAGCTTATTAAATATATATACACTTGCCATTATCTTAACCCAGCTCAGCTACAAAACTCAAGCAAACGAAACGAAAATTATTCAAAATTTCTACTTAATTCTTTTGTTTTTTTTTTTTTTTGTATGATTTGTCTTAAATTAAATAAATTATTTATGTATAATAATTGTTTAATTTCAATGCACTTAACTTTTATATATATGGATTTATATAGCTGTCTAGACGTATGTGGCCAAAAGCAAAAGATGGCCAAAAGGCCAGCTAGCTAATTAAATTTCATGTAGTCTGTATGTGTGTTGGTGTTGTTGTTGTTGTTGTTGTTGTTGTTGTTGTTGTTGTTGTTGTTGTTGTTGTTGTTGTTGTTGGTGTGTGGACCATGTGATCATCGCTAAAAAATCAGCAGCACGTTCGATGTACAAAAAACTTTTATATATAATATATTAGCAAACCAAATGCCAACAACAACAACAACAACAATCAAAAGCGGTGAAAAGAACGAAATGTTATGCGTTCGCTGTATACATATTATACAATATAAAACAGATGAGCAGCAGAGGGAAAAAAAATAAGAAGAAAAAAAAACAAACAAGAATAAACAAGAAATATCAACAAAAATGTCTAAAAATCAGCAACATTCTGGAAGAACTTAATCACAGCGCTCTAAAATAGAAGATGAAACAGAATAAAATCTTTGAATTTAAGGTTTATACCCAAGGGGTTTTTTACCTTCTCTCTCTCGCCATCTCTCCCTCTCCCTCTCTCTTCTGCTGTGCTTTTGAAGGCTTGGTTTTTAACTAATAACTGTAAGGTCACATCAACATCATTAAGCGTGCTGACGTTGACTCATGAATGAAAATTAACTGGGTAACGTATTCTATATAAAGAATGATGCATTATGCTGAAAATATAGTTGTAGGTAGAGCTGGGCAACAGACGAGGGCAGTCTGAATGATTTGTCTATTAATATATTGATTACAAATCTTCTTCTTTAAGCTCTCATCTTCACGCTTGGCAGTTGTTTAGAGTCATATTTATTCTTTTAGTACTTTTAGCAATTTAGAAAGTCTGTGAATTTGTTTGTTTAGTGGGCGTGAAGCACCATTAGCATTAGTAAAATTTCTTAGTAAATAGTCTAGAGATGGCAGATAAGTTATCTTGGAAGTTGAGATACTCTAACAAATTTCTATATTAGTGTTTGATTGATGGCTTCATTGTCACATATGGAGAGTGTGTTTCTCACGATCTTAAAAAGATGCTGCAGAGATGTTAAGAAGATAGTGAGGAAAGCTATTTATGAGTTTGATTTAGATAAAAGTAAAATTTATAACATAATATTCATATATGATCTGTCAACTAGATGATATAGTGAGAGCAAAACTAGTTGTACTACTATAATGTATCTACTATAATTTAGTATAAAATCTAATCTTAAATATCTACAAAAATATCTACTATATAGCCGAATCCTCAAATAGCTTTCAGACAACTCGTATCGAGTTTGCATAGATAAACATACAGATAGCTATAAAAAAGTTCAACTATACAGATATGTAATTTATGATGTCTCCATTGTCTACTTCCAAGTGTTACACATTACGTGACAAAATTATAATACATATATATGTGTATAGGGTATACGAAGTTCTAAGACTGAAGCTAAAAAGACAAAGACAGAAACCTGTTGAAATTAGAAATTGATTAGCTGAGCCACGGGCCTTTCTGGTTTTTATGCGTGACATATATCAATTTTATGGCCAGATTTTGGTTTGCTAATTAAAGCCAAACGCCAACGCAAATAGAAAGCCAAATGTGGCATTGACTTCAATGGAATTGACCGATTTTGACCTGGCCAGGCGACAGCAACTGGAGCAGCAGCAACTATTGGAGGTGGGAACCGAGCTAGTGGCTGCTCATTAGGATTGCAGAGCGAGCCACTGCCCATTGATGTGGGCCATTAGAAGCACGATAAGAGCTTCTAAATGGTGTTAAAACGTTTAACAATGCGTTTTGGGTGGCAGCTAAGGCTAGGAAACAGCAGCAATTCTCAGACTCACTTTCAATGCGTGTGACATATATTTTGAATACATACATACATAGATATATATATATATGTATACAATATATATTGATAAATCGCATTGAATGCCAAGCACGTGCATGACCGCCAATACACCTGATATGGTTAACAGGTAGCTGGCATTTTGTCACAAAACGTTGACAAAGCTTGACTTTGAAACGGTTTGCGACACAAAGAAAAAAAAAAAACCTAAAAAACCATAAAAATTAAAGAAAAACCAAAGCAATTGAAATGCAATCCAAGTTTAGTTGACTACAGAAAAAATGCAAAATAAAAAGCACAATTAAACGCAGTGACATTGGTAAAAAAAAAAAAACAACAACATTTCTATTAAATGTGTTTCAAAATCAAAACAAAACTACGCAGCCAACGAAATGAGTTTTTTTTTTGTTGAAGTTCATTGGCTTGCAGATTGATTGGCTGATTGCTTAATAATCTAAAGCCGGATTAGAGTTTTTACACCATATATATATATATATATGTATATAAATAATTTGATGCCTTTACACGCCAACAACTTAATATGCCAGCCCAGATCTAATCATGCAACAAATGGCGCTCAAAGAGTCATTCGCACAAGCACTTAATTGTTCTTGTATTTCTTGTCTAGAACCTTAGCCAGCAGCTGCTGTAATTATATATAGAAATAAATAAATAAATAATAATTGAAGAAAAACGTTTCTTTTGCAGTCCCACACACGCAACACAAAAAAATTAAATAAAATGATTTCGCGCCGCAAGATTATATCGCGTTCTCTGGACAATTTGGATGCGATTGGGCAGGAGGAGCAGGAGGAAGATGTCTGGCACGATCGCGAAAAGCTGTTCCGGGTAAGCAAAGCACACGAGTTTGGGGCAGAAGGTATCAATTCGATACAGAGCTGAATCTGATATGGCATTTGACATAGATCAAGAGTATATATATATATATAGTGCAGGCCATGCCTTCTTCTGCCTTAAGCATACACTTTACAAACTTATGCTGATTCCTTGCCCACATCCTTGCAGGATCACATCAACGAAGTGCTAACCAAGTGGGAGCAAATCGATGATGAAATATGGGCCAAAATCATTGTCTTTGAGAAGAACCGACGCGTGGCCAAGGCCTATGCGCGCTCCAATGTGATCACCATAAATGGTTCCAAGCATGGCTTCGATGGAGTACGGTAAGTAATTCCGACTGCCTCTCAAGAACTATAAGCTAACTACTTCATTTCTTTCGTAGCATCGGCCTGAATGGCTTTGAGAATCCCATGCGGGATGCAGAGACAAAAGTCATCAAGAAATCCATTGGAGATGGGTTCAAGATCAAAATGGACGACACTGGCAATATATTTATTAAGCGTTACGGCAAGAGCAGCATCTATGTGAATCACACCTCGTTGGCCAATGAGGAAACGGTGGTTGGAGCTGATATACTGCAAATGCCACAAATGTCGCTTACGGCGGGCACCTCCTCCAGGCTGTTCGACATGAAGAAATTCCAGAGCAATATTAATCGGGAATTTGCGCGTAGCTATCCGGAACGTAGCCGTTTGGAGCGACAATGCCTGTCAGCCGTCTCGCTGGTCAAGTCAAACAACAATCTAATCAATACACCTCTTTGGATAATGGTCATCAATGTGGTTGCCATGGATATGCTTAAGAATCGCTTGCAAACGTTGCCCAAGTCGCTGGATGCACTGGGCATGCGAGTGCCACTCACACACAGCAACGAGGATCCGTATTCAACGATTGAGAGTCAAGTGGGTTTGATTTATCCAACGCCAGCTGCCTCTGATGAATCCCAATCCTCGAGCAACTCAAGCAAGGGCAGACGCAGCGTCTTCAGTGCGGCCTTCCTCAACGAAAGTCCTTATGTGCCAAAGGTGAGTGATATCGACATTATTTTTAAGTTTTCGATTAGGACTCTCATCCCTATCATAGAAAAGGTGAATAATTATTCTTATTCTCTATTTCAGCCGGACTACGAGGTGGCATCCGTGGCCTCTATGACTTCCACTGCGCCCATTTATACAGAGAAGAAGCGCCAGAAGAATACGCCACAGCGCAAAAAGCAGGATGATCCCTACTATTGCGGTCTGCTGGCACGCATACCGAATTTCATTAAGTCCAACAAACAGCAGTGCGCCAGCAAGCCCAAAAAGGAGCCGAAAATCTCGCGCAAGATATCGGCACAACATCATCAATTCCTGCTAGCGCAGCAACAACAGCAGCAGTCACTGCAATCGACGACGCCCATACCCATTGCAACGTTCCATCATTCGTATTTCCCCTACAAACTCTATCCACCACAGCATCGACTATCGCAGTCGCAGCTGTCCCTCTGGGATGCGCGCAGTCTAATCAGCGCACATGGTAAGTGCTTTCGATATGAACTGCTAAAAGAAGCACATCTCTAATATTATCACTCTCTCTCTCTCACTCTTGCAGAATGAGCGCTGGGAGCAACTGGCCCTAATTTATTCATCGCCTAGCATTATATTACAATTTATTTAGTCAAAGCATATGTTTTTTTGAATTTTTGGTCAGTGGAATGCATTTCGCTCAGTTTTGTGATCATAAATTATGCGAAATGCAGCCATCTTTTTAATATTTAGAGCATACTTTTGGGCATGCACCTAAAAATAATACCCATTAACACTTATACTAATGAAATCGGCGTTATGGATTAGACACCGGAGATGAGAGATTTAATAATTATGCAATTTGTAATAATTAATTAAAATTTTGCCATAGTTTTTAAATCGTTTAAGACTGAGAACGTCCTAGAGTCGAGTTGTGTGCACAAATAAATACATGAAATATATATATATATATAAATGAAATATATCCATATACATATATATGCGCACATTTTGATAGCAAAGTATAGGAAGGATTTGTTGTCATAGGCAAATTGTTTGCTACTTTAGGCGATTAATTTTTATTGTTTTATTTCCTGTAAATACATTTTCATATGTAAATAAGTTCGAATATAACATATATATGTATGTGAACACTATGTAAACGTTTATGCATTAAAAGAATATTTTCAAAAGTGTGATTGTTTATTTTAATAACTTATAAAGTAAGTATACGCAAACCAAATTGTTATTTTCAAAAAATATATATTGGGCGCTAACAATCGGCAACATTAACAGCTGCTAATCTAACATAGCTATGTTAGCTAACATTATTTGATCGATAGTTCAAACTCGATAGCAATTGTGCAACCCTGCTTTTAGCTCGACGCCAAGCGGTCGAGCGGCCGCGTAAAATGTGCAAAGTTTAATAACTTTTAAAACAAATAATCATAAAGACAACTTTATTACGAAATAAACTAATCGAAAACTATATATGTGCGACGATTCGTATTGAATAATTGACAGAAATGAAATTTGACGAGTTCCGTTTCTATTCATAGTCAGTCCAAACATCAAAAACAACAGGTTGGCTTTGTGTAGTAAATTATTTATTTTAAAACATCAAAAATTTGTATTTAATTTGGCGAGCTCTAAATTTGAAGTATTGACGAAAATTAGAAATACGTTTTGGATCTTTATATTATGTGGCAAACTAAAATGATGGGTGAAAGTGCGTCAATTAATAATATATATTTAGATAGACATATTTTTATATATTAATTCTAAACACTTCACGCAGTCAAAAATGTAAATATTAATATTTGTAACACAGATCGAGCTGTTACCATCATCGACAGGCCTTCAGCTACAACAATTGCGACGACGCCAGCTATTGCCCACATGATTATGACGCCCAAATCCAGGGCTGCAGAAGAAAATTTAACTGCAAGTCCAAAACCCATCCCGATGGATCCCGAGCTAACAACCAAAAGGGATCCACATCTAGTGCATCTACGGCGTGATCTCAATAGTCCGAGCGCCGCCATACGCATGCGTGCCATAACTGCGCTTAAGTAATGAATTTTGAATATATATATGTATTTTTAATAATTGATATCTCCTGTTGATAGAACTCAAACCACCTACATCAATTTCGATGTGCCGTATGCTGAAACTAGCATTATAACGGCCGAGGAGCGTAATCCGCAGCCGCCGCCCTCACTCTCGGAGATTTTGAAGGATGTTATTGTGTACGTTGAGGTTCGCACTGGTAATGACAATCGCTCCGATGGCGTTAAGAAAATCATAACAAAACTGGGCGCCCAAGCCAACGATCGTCTGTTGCGGTAAACTTAATATAACTTACAATTTTTATTCAAATTTCATTTATAATATTTAATTTTATAGGAATACCACTCATGTGGTCTTTAAGGATGGCCTGTTGTCCACCTATAAGCGCGCTCAGAGCTGGAATATACCAATTGTTTCCATCTTATGGATCGAGGCCTGTAAGGTGCAACGTCGTCTGTGTGATCCCACCCAGTTTCCCATAAGCAATATACATATGTATGAATTCCCAGAGCTCTATGGCAAAGTGTCGGTAAGTACTGTAATCGTACTGGCTATATATATATAAAACTGTAAAACACAAGAGTGAAACAAGATATGACTTAAATTAGATGAAAGTAAATGAGATGATTCTGAATCCACTTTATGTTAATAGTATGTCAGTATAAGTAAAAGTATATATATTACTGATAGACTATGAAACTAAATGATTTTTATACCCTGAACCCATTGAAAATGGGAAATCAGGGTATAATGTTTTTGTGAAATGTATGTAACAGGCAGAAGGAGACATCGCAGACCCCATAAAGTATATATATTCTTGATCAGCTCGATGAGCTTAGTTGAAATAGCCCTGTCCGTCTGTCCGTCCGTCCGTCCGTCCGTCCGTCCGTCCGTATGAACGCAGCGATCTCGTAAACCACAAAAGCTAGATATCTGAAATTTTCAGAGAATACTCGTCTGTAGCCTACGCAGTACGAGTTTTTTTTAGATTTTCGATAACTCATCCCGTTTCCTTATTATCGATAAAAATCGATAACTTTTCTTCCGCTAAGCATACCGTAAAAGCTAGAGACTCCAAATTCACTGTGTAGATCCGTGTAATGAATGCGGACATTATGTAATTTTTGGATTTTGGATGCCACGCCCCCTTCGCCCCCCATTTGAAAAATTCGTATTTCAAATACTAGAGGTTTGTGCTTTAGCAAATACATACATATGAATGACATGATTACGCTGTGAAAGTTTGATTAAGAAAGTCCATCCACAAAAAAAGTTATTAAACATTTAATTTCCCATACAATTGGCATATTGCAGCCCAAGCGCAGTCGCCGTGCTGACTGCGCAGTCAGCAGAGCGCGTGCTTATGCGTGCGTGCGTATGCATGTGTGTATGTGTGTGTGCGTTGCTCGCAATATTTGTATATGTAAAAGAAGCATAGCATGTTGGGAAGATTGGCTCTTCGCAGGGTTCAGGGTATCTCGTAGTCGAGCCGTCTCGACTAGAGCACTCTTACTTGTTTATATATTACGTATTCTGAAAACCCAGCCAATGTTAATCTAATTTCAAAGTTTATGGCAAATGAGAGAGTGTTAATGATTGTAAACGTTTAGCTATAAATCAAAATTTATTCAATCATTATTAACGATTTTCTTAAAATTGAGTAAGCCTTTCATTACTTAAAATGCTTTCAGAATCATCTTATAAAATAGTTAAATTTTGTTGAACAGTGTTGTATAGTTAACAATATGTATATAGTATAAAAATATCTCGTTTTACTTATGTTATAGCTTACACGTGGTTTATAAGATGAATTGTACAAGGATAGTCCGATATATCTTCGATCTAACACTATATATATTCATATTGTGCTATTCTTGCATCTATTATCTTCACATCTCCCATACCTCCCTTCGTCTATATTGCATATCCAGAATATAGTAATCTTATGTTACGTGCAGCACGTGGTTTATAAAATGAGTTGTACAAGGGTAGTCTGATATATCTTCGATCTATCATGATATACACATTCATATTTTTCTATATCTTCACATGTTACAAACACCCCCTCGTCTATATTGCATATCCATAATATAATCTCATTTAACTGCTGTTATATCCAGCTCGTGGTTTCTACGAAGAGATTCTATTTACAACTAAATAGCTTAACTCAAGTAGTTTCAATTTCTATTGAAAATTGATTTATTTACATAAATTGCTCATTAATCTCAAGCAGCAATTGTTGCTATCCAGTGATCAGACATTGTAAATATCCCAGATTGCTTCGGAAGCTATCAACTTCAGTTAATAATAGTCGCCATTTAATTGGTTTATTGGCCCCATAAAAAATACTATAAAATAAACAAATTGATTAGTTGTTTAGGCTTTGCCTAAGCATATTTACGCTAAGGCCGGGCAAATTGGTATCACGAACAAGTGACGATGACTCAGATAACCAATTGATATGTCTAGTCTGATAATGTTAAAGTTTAAAGTGATGGATGAGATGATACCCTGTATAAAGCTGAGATGGGTTAGATTGTATAATGATAGTACATTCAATGATCCTGTTTTATTCTTATAGATAAGTTGCTTAGAGTTACACCTTAATGTACTTGACTGATAGATACCCTGTGTATAACTTGAGTTTGTTTCTTGTTTAGAAGACTCATTTGGAAGTATACAAGATTATTCTAAATACGTTTTTTACCATAACGGATATGTTCCAATAAGTAAAACTTCCATCATATCCAATGGTGATCGTGTAGCAAATATCATGTATATGCTCTCTTACATTCATGTTATGTTATTGCTTGAATAATTGAATGATGTTTACTTATTCAAATCAGTAGCTAAAGTTCGCTCTACATCAGCATACCCTATAACCTATAACATTGTACTGGGTATATGAAAGTTAGCAGTAAAAATCACAACAAATTTAACAATAATTCTACAGCTTCTGTTAGACACCTTGTATAAATGTGTGCTTTTAATGATTCCACTTGAAATAGTAATCGACTAAGACCTAACCTATAGCTTAGATTTCTTTTACAATATTCTCAAAACACTTGTTCTGTCATACCCTTTCTTAACTTTTCACTGAGTATACCTAAAGATGGCAGCAGAAATATAATAGAAAGAAAATGTTGCTATTTGAGTGCCGTCTGCACTTTTTCGCTCGACAGATTCTTATCACAGACAACAAATGTCAGGCACTTAGCCCAGCTCTGGGTCTTGTACACGGTGGGACTGTGTTTAGGTTATCTAATTCAATTTACGTGTAACACGTAGTGTACAATGTGTCTTATCAGTGGGCAGGCCAGGAAGTTGGCAACACAACAGAGTCAGAGAGACAGAGAGAGAGAGAGATCGTCATCTCATAGCCTGGTTCAAAACAAAAAACAAATGCAAATTTTCTTAATAAATTTTGTCTTGTACTGAACGCACCAGACATTATGTTTTATTACTTAAATATTACGACAGTTCAGTAGGTAGAAGAAGAACGAAAAGACAGGGCACTTGACAACTTAAAACCTATTTCACATGCGCACGTCTGTTTGCGGACAGATATTAAAAATTATAAATATGTATATAGTAGTTACTGCATTTACATAACAGGGCAAAAACAATGAAGCCAAGTTACTTATATATATAAAAAATACTTAGTTACGGTTGGGCTTTTTTCTTTCTTTCGTTCTTAATGCGTTAAACGCGCTGCAGGCAAAAAGATTCTCTGAGATTTGTAACAAAATGTATATATATATATAAAAAAGATACAGATTTATCTGCTAATATATATATATACTATATATACTACTATATGTCCTAAGGCCTGTTTTACTATTTACAAGACAATAAAAAATGCGCTTTCGTTTAAGTACGATATTTAAAAGGAATTTACACTATGAATGATTTTTGTGAAGTCCTTTGCCTGGAATGCTTTATATATATATATATCCACATATATATATCATGCATAGGAACATGTTATTTCTTTGCTGTAGACATTGCTCTCTCACGATAGCGCCACTTCCAAGCACATCATAATCAGGAAGCCAGACACTGTGCCCCATGTCGCAATTGTGCCATTGCCACTGGCATGCGCCTCCGGCAAGATATCATCGGCCACAATATAGATCATGGCGCCAGCAGCGAATGACAAGGCATAAGGCAGTATTAGGTTGGCAAAGGTAACAGCCACAGCGCCCAGGACACCAAAGATGGGCTCCACCATGCCAGATAGTTGACCATACCACAGCGCGCGCATCACACTGAATCCAGCGGCATGCAAAGGCAAGCTGACGGCCAATCCTTCGGGGAAGTTCTGTATGCCAATGCCAATGGCCAGATTGCGAGCGCTCTCGAATGTCGAGCTGTTCGTGGTGCCCACGGCGCCAAAACTGACGCCCACGGCCAGGCCTTCGGGTATATTGTGCACGGTTATGGCTACGACTAGTAGCATAATCCTCTTCCACTGTGACAACGCCTCCTGGGCACGTTGCTGTTCCAACGTGGCATCCGCTGTGTATGTGCATTGCTCTACTTCGCCAATGCTGCCGCCCTTCTTCCTGCGGCGCGACTCGCCGCTGTGCTGCACGCTCAGGCAATCCGAGAAGCTGTCGAGACTCTTGGATGCATGCCTATCCGTGGCTGAACCATTCATCTTCATCTCGTCAATGGCAATGTCTGCCTTATCCTTGTTATTCTGCGTCATCTGTATCATCATGTTGGTGCTGTTCAAGCCCAGATACGACATCAACTTATCGCATCCATAGACAAAGATCGAGCCAAGCAGAAAGCCCCCAGCCACGGGCAGAAATGAATAGGAGCCGTAGAGATTCGAGGTTTCGGCCATTTCAATGGCTGGATTAAGCAGCGACCAGAACGAGGCGGCGATCATGACGCCCGCCGCAAAGCCCAGTGCTGCATCCAATGAACGCCGCTGATTGCCGCGCACAAAGATGACCAATGCCGCACCTGCGGCTGTTAGGCCCCAGGTGAGCAGGGTGCCCAGCAGGGCTTGCGTGACGGGTCCATAGCCAGGTATCATCTTTAGATTTGATTTGGATTTCGCCTTGATCTAGTGCCAGGCGCTGAATGGTGCTGAATACTGATGATATACGAGCTGCGGCCTTGTTGTTGCAGCGTTCTTATTATTTATGTACTTGTAATCGTTATCGCACGTTCCTAGGTAAACCGCAGAGATGCTAAACAAGTTTTCTTCTTGTTGATAGCTGTCAGTTTTTTTTTTTTGTTTTTTTTTTTTTTTTAATTATTTTTCCAACTAGCGCGTAGCAGATGAGACGAGCAGAGGCGTTGCCACGTTCCTACTTGTACTTGCTGCTCTTCCGCACAGATTTTGTATTGTTTCTTTGAACAGTTGTTATTCCAATAACGATTGACAATTATGGCAAAACAAACAAAACGTAAAAACACAAAAATATTGCCAGAATTGCTCACTCTTCCTCTCCCTCTCTCTCTCTTTCTCTCTGCCGACGCCGCTTGCAGCTGCTGTCCGCTGAATGAATTTGATTTAATGTAGTTGCAAGTGTGGCAACACTTGTTGCTTATCTGACGCGGATGCGTGCTTTTAATTGAAATTGTTTCGACTTTATCGCGTAATACTGCTAGTTTTGTATTTTTGTCAAACTAAAACATAGTTTAAGAACGTTCGTTTAATTTTGTTTTACTAGAGGCGAGCGCGACCAACGCTGAGCGAGCCGCAGACTAAGGCTGACGGCTGTGCTGTAGCAATTTTTATACAGCAAGCGGGAGCTGGCGCTCTTGCTACAGCGCAGTCGCCATGGGAGAGCAACCAGGGCTGCAAAGTCAACATGAGACAGTGCTTACACACCTGTTTGTATTTAAAAATTCAAAAATACAAATTTGCGCGCATTTAAATAGCAAAATTATTTGTATTTATTATTTAAATAATAATTATTTACAATAATAAGCAAATTCGGTTATATTCAATATATTCTTATGTAAAAATTTACAGGGCTTAGTCAAGTCCCTTACTCTGACCAAGAGAGAGAGAGAGAAAGAAAAGTTGCGCTAATACAAACAAAAGTTAACAACGATTCAGTTATCACGTACATTATAAACAAATAAAACAGTGGGTTTTTAGCTAAAAAAAAGTGACAGTTGCGGAATCAGCAGCAGCAACAACAGCAGCACCCATGGCATCATTAGGAAAAACAAGCTCTTTATCATTTGTTATCTAGCTAAATATCGTATCTTTTAACTAATTCTTCGTTATTCTCTCTTATAGCGCGTACGTTGTATGCAACCAGACTCGGAGCTTCATAAGAGACGAAAACGTCCTGGAACACCCACTAACAGCAAGGATGTAACGCCTAAGTCTTCAGCAAGGTCCATAGCCTCAAGCACTGCACAGGTGAGTATTCTTTGGATCTACTTATTAACAAGTCATTAATAAATATATTTCCCTCTCTTCCCCAGACTAATATCACGCGATTCTTTAACCCACTCAGTCAAACCAGGCAGCAATGCGAAGACGTGGCTGCAGAATCGCCAGCTACAAATCTGCTGAATAGGTAATTCCAAACAAAGAGAGCTCGTTTGTTGCTCTTATGATCATACTTATCATATTAGAGAATCTCTATCTAGCTAGCTAGTCTGTAGCTTTTAAAGTCTTATACGTGCATACATACAGATGCAGAAACACTGCTTTATCGGTTCTTCTCCCACTCTTCTCCCATACTAGCAAGCCTAGTCTCAAGCTCTTATACATGCATACAGTCAAACGAACTGAGTTAGCTAGCTCTCATACTAGCTATGCTTTACTCTCATATATGCAGTACTCTTATACTAACTAGTCTTATACTGTCTAGCAGTTGAGCATACAGCCAGTCTCTAGCTTTCATAATAGCTATATTTTACTCTTATACATATATGCAGACTACATCAAATCCAAATCAATGTATAGGTCTGTAGCTCTTAAAGTCTTATATGTGCTTTATCAATTCGTCTCTTACTCTTATACTAGCTAGTCTTATACCGTTTAGCACTTATGCATACTAGCTATATTTTACTCTTATATATTCAGAATAGATCGAATCCTAATCATGAGCATATGAAGTGTATAGGGTATCAGCATATTATATAAATTTAAACTAAAGCTTTGTACCCTTGTTGACATAGAAATTTTGTATAACCTTTCGAGATGATTTACTGTCGAGAATTCTCTATGTGACATCATTATCAATTTGTTTAGCGTAATTTAATGACTTTCTAAATATTAAACGTATTTTTTCTAATTTTCTTCTAACTTTCTCAGAATAAACAGCGGCTGCTTTACGCCATTTAGGACGCAGAGCCAAGTGGACACACCAACTCCAACGGACAAAGAAAATGAAATAGTTGCCAATCGTGATGCAATCCAACACGAGCATTCTTACGACCGGGAGCAGGGTGTGGGCAGGAAGACCAGGCGTAGCACTGTGGAACCCATTCCAGAGCGATCACAACCGCTGCGAGAGATACGCCGGCGCAGCTTAGCTTTTGGTTCCACAACACCTGACATTGTAGCTGAAAAAATGTCAACAGGATCGCGTCTGACACGTCGGCGCAGCCAATTAAACATAACAGAGAAAGCTAACACAGAAGAAAAGGAGCCAGAGACAGCGGCAGTAGCAACAGTGGCTCCGCCAGTATTTGAGCCACGAACAACACGTCGTCGTAGCCTGCAGCTGTCAATAACTAAAACAGATTCACAACAGGAAATTCACAATTTACGTCGTCGCAGTTTCTCCCACAACGAGCCGACCACGCCGAAACTGGTCAAGAAGCCAACTCCCTTCCAAGCCATAGCAGAGGAGCCGCAATCCCTGGACATGGCAATGTCCTTGGCAGAGCCAACGTCACCAGTGAACAAAACCAACTATGTTCAACAAACCATGGAAATAAGCTCAACTCGTGCGACTATCATTGGACGAAGTCGTGAACGTCGTACTTTATATACCGTAGAGCAAATGCAGATTAGCGATGTGAATAATGAAAATATAAATCCTTACATGGTAGATGATTCGCCAATGCATGTGAACACACAAACATCGCTGAACAGCTTCAACGAGCAGACACCTGTGCCGATGTTTAGCTCCACTCGTTTGCCAGGCAGCGACAGGAGCTCGACCTCAAATCGTCGTCGCACTCTGTTCAATGTGGACATGGATTACATAAATGAGCGCATCAATTCAATCAATACGCAATCACAGCGTCGTTCGCTGGCATTGGCCAATCAGGCAGAGTTGGGCGAGAGTTGCGCACTTGCTACACCACCCCCAGCACCACCAGCAACAGCACTGCAGGCAGTGGCATTGAATACGCCGACAACACCCAAGGATCAGAAATCCACACAGCCCAAGATGCGACGGCTCTTTACGCCCAATGAAGCAGTTGTGGTAGCATCATCATCATCCAGCACCAAATCACGGCCAAGCACGAATAGTAGCAATGCCTCCACGGTTACAATGAAGAGGCGACGCTCCGTGGCAGCGCTGAAACCAACGGCAGCAGTTGGCCCCAATTTGCAAAAGAAATACGATAGCTCGGATAGCAATGCCAGCAAGAATAAGGATGTATTTGTGACGCCCTTCGATTCGGATGCTACCAATGACAGTGCATCCGAGGCGCATGGAGATTGTGTACAGGCTGGAGCCAAGCGTCGAGTCATACGTACGCTGGTGCACACGAATATGCATAAGGAGCAGGTGCAAATCATCCACAAGGTTGGTAGTACAAAATCCTGGCCTTGACTTGAGAAATTGTACTCGCTTAGATCTAGAACTAGATATAGATATAGATAGATTGTTTTCCCTCTCTCCATCTATATATGTACTCTGTATACTATGTGCAAAAGTTGTTCTATATCTTAATTGATTCATTTGTATTTCTATAGTTTATAGAGTTTGTCGAGTTTGATTTTTCAAGTGCAACGCCCGCTCTCATTTGTTCGTAATTATTATTGATAAAACATAGTTGAACTTGCGGTAGCTTCACACAAATAAATTATACATTAAAATACATTTATACAAAACAAAAGTTGACTCCACTTTGTGGCTCGATTAATGGCTCTGTCATTAATTAACCAATATATTCATTGATTCATCCATCCATTGATTCTATTGTGCCTCACCCCCACCCCCAACCCCATCCTCATTTCGCTTGTCACGCCATCCCAGGCCATACGCAAGCTGCATGGCATGCGTCTGGATCCGACGGTGACCAAGCGAACGACCCATTTGGTTAGTCTGGAGCCGAGGAGAACGTTGAATCTATTGCGTGGCTTGATGCGAGGCGTTTGGATTGTTAACTTCAAGTGGATACTCGAATCGGTTCGTGCTGGCAAATGGGTGAACGAAGAGAAATTTGAACTCAACTCATTCTCACGTGCCGTTGAGGTGAGCTATTGGCAAAAATGCTATTAAAAGTTTCGTTAATTTCTTACCCAATCCCCGCCAGATTTGCCGCACTGAACGTCAAGCCTTTGGCTTATCCTATCGCTGCGAACTGTTCCGATTCATGGAGATCTTCTACGTCTCCTCGCTCAGTCGACCCATCACATTCAACAATATCAAGGAGCTGTTGCTGCTGGGTGGTGCCAAGCTAACCGAGAATCGCTACAAGGCCAAGTTCATTGTGGGCGACAAGAGACGCGCGGAGGATGATCGCATCTACCTGTCGCCACTGTGGGTGCTGGATAGCATAACAGCCATGCAGGTGCAAAAGTTTGGCAAATATCTGATGAAAAGTGCCATTGTAACGCCGCATGGCATACGTTACGAGGACCCAGTCCCGGACCCGGATGAAGAGTCGCCGCTCCATTATGACACGACAACACGACATAATCTGAAATCCTGCTATAAGGACCCAGTTCTGGTGATTAGTAAATAGCGGACAACGAATGAGTGAACGAATCTAGCGTTACACACACACAATTTCCTAAAGCTTTTGACCATAACCAAGATTCCTCCTTTTAATCGTTTCATTCGTCGAGAGATGTATATATATTTATAGATATATATGAATATATATTAAACATATTCAAATTAAAGACAAGTTTAGTGTTCCAAGTTGCAATCGTATTGTTTTATTTGAGGTAAACTTCTGTTGTATAGTTAAGCAGTTCCTTGTACTTCTTTATCGTAGTTTTCTTTGTACTTTCGTATTTCATATTTTTGGCAGCGGATGAAGTGAATGATGACGAAAATGATAAAGGAAAGCGCTGAAAAGCAAAAGCAAAACATAAAAATGTTTTTGTTGTGGGGAAAAAATAAATACAAAATGTGCTTTTATTTGTTGTAAATAAAGTTATTTATCTTTTCGCTTCTAGTATTGTTTCCTTGTTTTTCTTTTCTTTTTATATAGTGTACAAAGTAGTGTGCAAAACAAAAATAGAGGATATATAAAAAATCAAAATTTTAATTTTAACGAATACACGATATATAAATGCTATACGCCTGCGCTACTGCTGCTGCTACACAAATTATATACGAACTATGAAGAAATATGATATCATTTATAAAATCAATTTACTATAATATCATATATATATTTATGTGGTAGGTAAACTTAAGATTGAGGGTGAATATTTTTAATTTTGTTTCTTGAAATCTGCAGAGTTGTATGTGTGCGTGCTCCATCTTCCCACTCAATCGTCTAGGCGGCGATGGCGTTTAACATTCGTATCCGACGAAATTCTTTACGATGGAAAAAATTAAATTTTTGCTTTTGCTGGAACATCATCTTATCATTCATCTTGCCCAGGACAGGTGTTTGTGTTCGACTACTGTTGTGCTTATCATTGTTGTTGCTGTTGTTGTTGCTGCTGTTGTTGGTATTGTTGTTGTTGTTGCTGTTGCTGCTGAGTTGTGGCTGCTTCATCATAATGTTGTTGTTATTATCGATGATAGAAACCAGCTACTTCTTGGTCTTGGTGGCCTTCTCGGCGGCCTTGGTGACCTTGCCACCGGAAGCATCCTTGAAGTTGACAGCCTTGATGACACCGACAGCGACAGTCTGTCTCATGTCACGGACAGCGAAACGACCTAGAGGAGGGAACTCCTGGAAGGACTCAACGCACAGAGGCTTGGAGGGCACCAAGTTGACGATGGCAGCATCACCAGACTTGATGAACTTGGGGTTCTCCTCAGTGGTCTTGCCGGAACGACGGTCGACCTTCTCCTTGATCTCAGCGAACTTGCAAGCAATGTGAGCGGTGTGGCAATCCAACACTGGAGTGTAACCGTTGGCGATCTGGCCAGGGTGGTTCAGCACGATGACCTGAGCGGTGAAATCGGCAGCACCCTTGGGGGGGCTGGCCTTGGAGTCACCGGCAACATAGCCACGACGCAGCTCCTTGACGGAGACGTTCTTAACGTTGAAGCCAACGTTGTCACCGGGAACGGCCTCGGTGAGGGCTTCGTGGTGCATCTCCACGGACTTAACCTCAGTGGTTATGTTAGCTGGGGCGAAGACAACAACGCAACCGGGCTTCAGGATACCGGTCTCCACACGACCGACTGGTACTGTTCCGATACCACCAATTTTGTAGACATCCTGCAGGGGCAGACGCAGGGGCTTCTCGGTTGGGCGGGAGGGTGGCAGGATAGCATCGAGGGCATCGATGAGGGTCTTGCCTTCAGCATTACCCTCCTTGCGCTCCACCTTCCATCCCTTGAACCAGTTCATGTTGGTCGATGGTTCCAACATGTTGTCGCCGTGCCATCCGGAAATGGGCACGAAGGCAACGGCCGCCGGGTTGTAGCCGATCTTCTTGATGTACGAAGACACTTCCTTCTTGATTTCCTCATAACGGGACTCGCTGTATGGTGGCTCAGATGAATCCATCTTGTTGACACCAACAATCAGCTGCTTGACACCCAGGGTGAAAGCAAGCAGAGCGTGCTCGCGAGTCTGACCGTTCTTGGAAATACCGGCCTCGAACTCACCAGTACCAGCAGCAACAATCAAGACAGCACAATCGGCCTGGGAGGTACCAGTGATCATGTTCTTGATGAAATCTCTGTGGCCGGGAGCATCGATGATGGTCACGTAGTACTTGGCAGTCTCGAACTTCCACAGGGCGATATCAATGGTGATACCACGCTCACGCTCGGCCTTCAATTTATCCAAAACCCATGCGTACTTGAACGAGCCCTTGCCCATCTCCTGAGCCTCCTTCTCGAACTTCTCAATGGTACGCTTGTCGATACCACCGCACTTGTAGATCAAGTGACCGGTGGTGGTGGACTTGCCGGAGTCGACGTGTCCAATCACGACAATGTTGATGTGAATCTTTTCCTTGCCCATCTTGGTTTATACGAGCTATTGGGTTCAACGTGCAGTAGGTGTATGTTGGAAAGTGTGTTTGTGTGTGGAATTGGGTTCCCACAGGTACAATCAGCAATCGGAGGGAAGAAATGGAAGGGTAAACAAAATTTGTTAGCAAAAAATAATTAACATGGATCACACAAGTATTAGTAAATCAAGTACAGACAAATTCTTATTCATTTTTGCCAATGCGCTCATCACAAAAATTCAACTTAAGTTTTCTATGGCAGCGCAGTTCGACCTAACCTCAAAACGAAACGTGTTTGGCGTTCGCATTTGCTATACATTGGCTTCAGCCAGCACACATCGCCGCTTTGAGGTTAGGTTTAGCCGCAGCCGCATGCCTCGGTGGTGGAAGTGTATGTATGTGTGTGTGTAACAAAGGCACAAAACGAAACTGGCAACAAAAGAGGAACGTGCAAAGAAAAAATATTATTAAAAAAAATCCTAATTGGAAACTCGATTTTTTGTCAGATAATTGGTATTTGTGCTATCCTCATTATTATTCAGTAGCAGAACTGGTAAAATTATTATCATCATTTAAAAATCGAGATAATTAAAACTTAATCAAATGAAATTCAATATGTATGTATGTACATACACACATATGTGCAAAGAAAATTCCAGCAAATTTAATCTATCCATGTGGCTGTGTGTGTGTGAGTGCGTGACGCTGTTGCCGGCCGCTTCAGTGGCACCAGAGAACAAGAGCAAGTGAGAAAGTAATATAAAATGGCGACTGGGCAATGATTCGAACAAAAGCAGACGATCAGGCAGGCAGGCAGTGGTTGGGGGGCAGCGAGATAGGGAACGACGATCGAAAAATGCATGTATTGCATACCGTCGCCGGCCATCTTGGACTAGAAGCTCATGCAAAGATAACACAATTTTCCCATGTGTTGAAATCGTGGCAATTCTACAATTTCGCAATATACGATTAATTCAATTCGCATAAAATTTGGTGTTGTGCCTGCCGGTGGGGCTATGGCTATCGCTTGACTTTTTTGTTGCTGCACAAGCACTTTCTGATTAGTCAGTCACACCATGAGCCGCCATCTTGAAATTCTATGCGTTCATACGTATAGAGAAAGGCGGAAAATTTCGCGCATGCAAAAAACCACGTTTCGCATGCTAATGAAATTTTTGCAAATTGGAAATGCTTGGACATGCCAAATGACAATTTTCAAACATGTTGCATTCATACAAGTTGACTGATGATCACATCTGTAAGCCGAAGCCATTTACATGTGCCACGCACATGTGGGCGTGGCATCATCGACACCAATTACACCATATTGCAGAATATAAAGTGACTCATTTGAGCAATTAAATACTATAAACAAATTATAGTTATGGTGCAATTTTCATTCTTAGATGTTTGCCACGTGTTTGCGCTTCAGTCATCGTCACCACCTTTCACTTTGCTTTCGGCTTAGAGGTTAACTATCGCGTGCCCACACACACACGCATCCCACATGTTGGGTCAAATATGCAGATTTTTTAAAGTCCAATTGCATATTTGTTTATAAATTGATTGTTAATTGCACTCAGCTGGTTCATTGCACACATATATTTTTTGATTTAAACAGGTATGCACTCAAATTTCTTTTTTTTCACTTGGCAACAGAACTTACTCTCGAACAAATTGAATGAGAAATCACAAAGTCTATGCTAATCCGGCGACAGACTTGAACAAAGTGAACGAGAGTTCGGCGTAACAGGAAACTTGTAGCCTCGTTTCTGCAAGCGTGGCGTTACAGAGTTGCACCGCGAATATCGAGTGTCCATTGAATAATCTGCGCTTTTCTGTTAGTTAACAGAAACCAAGAATGTTAAGTGTGGAGCAAACTGTGTTAATCGGCCAGTCACTCCCCCAACAGTGTTATAAAATGTCAATGACGTGGCTTAGACCGTCAAAACGTATCCAATTCTCGTAAAGCGTTTGACCGGTATAGACGTAAAAAATTATCAGAGCAGCCGGTTGACATTACAGTATTTGTTAAAATATATATATAGATATATATTTTACCGATTTTTTTTATTACTAAGTAACAAAGAACGAACGAAATGTGGCGTTTATTAGGTGCTGTTCTGGCATGCAGTTTTATTGCAACTGTTGCTGGTGCCGAGCAAGATGTGATGGACCTTAGCGATGACAATTTCGTCTCCACTTTGAAGCAGTATGAGACGACATTGGTTATGTTCTACGCACCTTGGTAAGTTCGGGGAGGTGGGCGTGGCAGCGTTTTGCAATTGCAAACGTCAATTGTTGTTGTTAATATTAAGTGAATAGTGTGTGGCGGCCGTGATTAATCGAATTAAAAGTACACGTCAGCGGCTGCCGTTGCAAAAGAAAGGGCACATACATATAGCCAGGGATTGACAAGTCAGCGTCGGCCATTTTAGCTTGTGTACATACATGCATGTAGGTATGTATGTATGCGCAAATAGATGTGCCTGATGCGTTTGTGTGTGTGTGCGTGTATGCGGGCTGATAAAGTAAGCTAGCTGTAAACTTGTCTAGGCTTGTACATGAAGAAATGGATTTGTATGTGTGTGAATTTTTTGTTTGTGTAGACAAAGAAGAAATAAAGTCGCGCAGCATGAAATGCCGGCCGGTTTCTAATGCCACATCTCGGAACGAAATTTACTTATCAGGCACAGAACAAGCTATTTAATTGAGTCTTTCTTGTTTGATAAGCGGGCATACATGTACTGTGTTCTGATAAGTGCTGAAATGAATTTTATGTGATACCCTGCTGCTGATGGACGCCAATGAGCATATCCGACTATATACTAAGTATGTCAAGAACTTGTATTTCTTCAGTCAACATTATAGCATAGCTGTTAGCCAGCGTATTTTTAATTCAGCTAATTATTTCTCATGCTTATCTTACTTAAAATTGTTTTTCCTTATTATAATCACATGTCAAACACATTCAGATATACACATAACAAATAGCTTTGCCAGGGTAGCCTGATTTCGTCACATAGTTGATAATAATTTATATTTCCTTTTACGCAAGTTGTTTTTTGATAGCCCGAAACTACTATAATAGAGTTCTGAAAAACAACTGACGTGTCTTTAATAACATTTTCTTCTTTGCTTTAGGTGCGGCCACTGCAAACGCTTGAAGCCCGAATATGCCAAAGCAGCTGAGATTGTCAAAGATGACGATCCGCCAATCAAGTTGGCCAAGGTAAGCTACATGCATATAAATCAAACAGTATCCATTCCAATTTGACCGTCCTTTATCTCAAAGGTTGACTGCACAGAAGCCGGCAAGGAGATTTGCACCAAGTACTCGGTGAGCGGTTATCCAACGCTGAAGATTTTCCGCCAAGATGAAGTGTCGCAGGACTATAATGGACCACGCGAGGCCAATGGCATTGCCAAGTATATGCGTGCTCAGGTGGGACCTGCCTCTAAGCAGGTACGCAGCATCGAAGAGCTGGCCAAATTCCTGGACACCAAGGACACAACTATCTTTGGCTACTTCAAAGACCTCGACTCCAAATTGGCAAAGACTTTCCTGAAGTTTGCCGACAAGAATCGCGAGAAATATCGCTTTGGACACAGCGAGGACGAGGCAGTGCTCAAGCAGCAAGGCGAAACGTAAGTGGGGCAGGACTGTAACTGAAACTAATCAAGAATCAAGATCTGGATCCATAAGATCCCTAACTCATATACATATATATTTTTTAATTATAAATAAATAGCTTATAATTTATTTTGTATAATGCAATGCGAGTCCAATTGCAATTTGCTATAGTTTGTAAACATTGTTAAGGCAGCTAAATGTCAGTTGATAGCAATTATTAATCCCTTACAATTTGTATTATCTTTCATATCTTTCATAGAGATAAGATTGTGCTGATACGCGCACCACACTTGACCAACAAATTTGAGTCGTCCACAATTAAGTTTGAGGGTAGCTCCGAGTCTGATTTGAGCACCTTCGTCAAGGAGAACTTGTAAGTTGAACCTGACTTAATTGCACATCTTTTTGCATTGGCTAACGTTTCGCTTTTACAGCCATGGTCTGGTGGGTCATCGCACACAGGATACCTCTCGTGATTTCCAGAATCCTTTGATCACTGCTTACTATGCCGTCGATTACCAGAAGAATCCCAAGGGCACGAACTACTGGCGTAATCGTGTCTTGAAGGTAGCCAAGGAGTTCGTTGGCCAGATTAACTTTGCTGTCAGCTCGAAGGATGACTTCCAGCATGAATTGAACGAGTATGGTTATGATTTCGTTGGCGATAAGCCCGTCATTTTGGCACGCGATGCCAAGAATCTCAAATATGCGCTGAAGGACGAGTTCTCCGTGGAGAATCTGCAAGACTTTGTGGAGAAGTTGCTGGCCAACGAACTGGAGCCCTACATCAAGAGCGAACCGGTGCCCGAGTCTAATGATACACCTGTCAAGGTGGCCGTCGCCAAGAACTTCGATGAGGTGGTCATCAACAATGGCAAGGATACGCTGGTCGAGTTCTATGCCCCCTGGTGCGGACACTGCAAGAAACTGACGCCCATCTACGAGGAGCTGGCCGAGAAGCTGCAAAACGAAGAAGTTGCCATTGTCAAAATGGATGCCACGGCCAACGATGTGCCGCCCGAGTTCAATGTGCGCGGCTTCCCCACGCTCTTCTGGCTGCCCAAGGACGCGAAGAACAAGCCCGTCAGCTACAATGGAGGTCGCGAGCTGGACGACTTCATCAAATACATTGCCAAGGAGGCCACCACAGAACTGACTAGCTATGATCGCAGCGGCAAGCCCAAGAAGACCGAGCTGTAGAGACTTTGCTGTCTCTCCCTCTCGTCTCTCTCTAAATTAGCGTGTAACTAATTAGCATTTCCATATTTTTGTAAAATCGAATGCATTCTCAGCCAACAGCAAAACCAACAAACAAATAACGACGTGTATTAAATTATTTAATAGTGTGATTCTTGCAATTCAATTAATGCTGTCAATAAACGTAAAATTTACTTTCTTCTTATAAATAATACATGAAACACAGTTACATATATATATATATATATTGTTATACACTTGAATTTAAAATAGCATTGAAGTAGATTCATGTTTTAAATTGAATATCTGCATTAAGATGCTCCATACTCTCTCCCATCATCATGCGATACCAGTCGGGAATGAAGGAATGCTCGCTGCGCTGCTCTGCACAGTTATGTCTAATACTTCCACTCTTGGCATCGTATTCAAACAGATAAACTGTGCTGGCGCTGTCCACATCGGCCAAAATCTTCTGAATTGTCCCCAGAAGACGTCGCAGAAAGTTTCCGCATATGTTGGGCGACCAATCCTGCTCCTGTTTCAATCAAGATTTGATAAACTTCTTGATAATCTTTAAAGGATCAGCTCTACTCACGCACTCCCGCCACAGCTCACGCAGAAGTGACTGCTTAATACTTTTCACATTGGCTTCTCTATCGTGATAGGCTATAAAGACTTTCTCTATGCCCACTAGAAAGGAATCGACCCACCACTTGAGCACCTCATGGCGATTGTGAGCGGACCATTCCTTGCGATTCATGGCATCCATACGCAATTGCAGATCCACAAATTTTTTGGACGAGCCTGAGCTGTATGAAGCAGTAGTTAAATATAGTTCTGTATATACATAATATATATTTACGAATCGCTGGCAGTTTGCTGCGCTATAACGGGCGCATCGAAGAGCACCTGCCAGCCGCAAATATCTATGCAGAAGACGCAATAATATTGGCCACTCAATTTCCGCTCCGAAGAGGTACTTGGCTGCTCAGTGGGATTAGCTAAAATTTGAGTTATATATTAATATATTAAATATCTAGTAATATTCAGGCAATTACCTCCCGTTGTCAGGCAATGTTGTCTTAATGTCCTCATCCAATTGGCCAGCAATAAATCCCTCAACTGCCTGTCATCGTATAGCAATACAGATCGCTCGGCATTTCTCACCGGACACATGTATATCGTATTACGATATTTGCTAACAGCCAGCGTCCAGTTATGTTTGTTCTCATACGGCGCGCACATGATTAACTGTAAAGTCTCACGGCTGCACACAATGTCCGCTTCCAAGTGCAAAATTCCGTGAGAGTTGCGCTTGCTGAACTTCTCCCACGAGCAGCGTAGAAAGTAAAATAGATTGTCCAAATACATTGGCTTGGGCATTAATTCTCTTGCTTTGGTCTCTTCATCCTCGGTTACTAAAGAAAACGGAAATTGGTTGCGCTCCATTTTAGTGAGAAAAGATTTTCGTGCGGACGAATTCTCGAAATGTCCCTCGGCCGACACACTGTATTCGCCCACATGCGTGGGCTGTTTGAAAGTGGGAAATGAGTCTTTATCCTGTGGCGGAGTACCATGCGCATTTAATTTTAACGTTTTATAATTCGAATACATTTTAATAGATTTTTAGAAAATTTATTTTCTTTTTTGAATGATGCGCTAAAAACACGATAGCTGGACAGCTCTGCTTCTATGCTGGCCATTCGCAGCGAAAATGTAAACAAACCGTAGCGCGTGCGTGTGACTGGTATTATTTGGTATTTTTCAGAAATGCGGTCACATTTGAACCGGGCACCGATTGCATCGCACGTGTTTTAAACATTCGCATTTTGGTCCGCATAAAATTTAGTTTTAATGCAATCGAATAGTTAAATATGGACATAAATATCAACAAGTTGCGACGCAGCGTGCAACAGCTGTTGCAGATGATTGCGCAGGAGCAATCGGATGATGTGTTTGCATTGAATTTAAAGAAGTTCCTGAAGAAGAAGGTAAGCGAAACTTTTAGTTGATCAAAAAATGTGTGTAAAACGTGTTTTCCTTATGTTTTATATTCAAGCTGTATACTGAGCAGGATGTGGAGCGCCTGTTTAACAGTCTTAGCGAACAGCTAACGTTGCCTGGCTATACGCTGCCTCTCGCCTTGAGCTTCGAGGAGCACCTGTTGTTGCTCTTGACCATGTCGCTGCGTGCAAATCCAGCAGATCAAACAGATAAATATAAATTGGAATGTATTGCCTTGGCTAAGTTGTTGCAGCTATCAGTGGCTGCCAGGAGGTAAGTGCCACATAGTATTTATATAATATATATTAACAGATATATTACAGATTTGCCAAGAGCTACTTTCGCAATCGAGCAGCGCCATTCAAGGAGGCACAGGTGCAGGCGCAGCTGCCCAGCAAGAAGTCTAAAAAAACGCACACAAATGGCACTATGGAAACGACAGATCGCATATCAGACTTAGACTTAATCAAATGTTGCTATCAGCTACTAAAAAGTGATGCAGTCTACTATAGAGAACTCTGGGATTGGTCGCAATTCCTGACTAACCATACGAAAAAACAAAAAGAATGCCAGCTAAGGCAGCTCTACTTAAATCACATTCTAGCCTTGTTAACAGACATGACCAGCACGCAGCTGCATGATCTAAACATTCGTTCAGCAATACCTAATACTGTGCAGCTGTTATTCGAGCAGCAGCAGCGGCTGCCCACACTTGTTAACTCCAACTACTTGCCCGATCTGCCAGCGCAAGTGCTTAAGCTAAAACTCAACCAAGCCAATCAAACCGTAATCGATATGGAAGGCGTGCTACTGCCCATTTTCAATGAGGATAATCAAAAGTTCTATGCCGAAACCGATGGCTGCTACGATCGCATTGTCAAGGTGGATTCAACGAGCGTAAATCTACGCAGCATTGCTCTAGGCGTGGCTGCTGCAAAGCCCATTTGCCTCTCCGGTCCAGTGGGCTGTGGCAAGACCACCTTAATTGAATACCTCGCACGCAAAACAGGACGCATTTGCCCCAAGCCAAAGGAAATGGAAATCCGTGAACGAGCAAAAACAGAAGACGAACTGCTAAAACCCAAAAGAAAACAGAAGACAGCAAAGAGTGCGGCTGGCAAGAGAAAAATAGAAGAGGAAGAAGTTCCCCTAGAGAAGTTAATGGTGCTAGAGGATGGCGATGGATTGGCACAGCGAAATGGTTTCTTACGCATACAGCTGGGTGATCAGACGGATAGTAAAATGTTACTGGGTCAATATCGTTGCACAGATGTGCCAGGTGAATTTGTTTGGCTGCCCGGTGTGTTGACGCAGGTGAGAAGTGAGATAATTATTAATAAATATATATATTAATAAATGTAAATTTTAAACAGGCTGTCATGCATGGCTACTGGCTGCTCTTAGAGGATCTAGATGCTGCTACACAGGATACTTATACGATATTAAGCAGCCTTTTAGAGCGCAATTACCTGAGTGTACCTGGCTTTAGAGATTGCGTCAAGGTAGAGCCAGGCTTTCAACTGTTTGTAACCGTGCGGTAAGTGATGCTAAAGCTAATAACTTAAAATATATTTAACATTTGTTTTCCATTTCCCAGCACCAACAAATCGTCCAACAATTCCAGTCAAAAATCTCTGTACTCTCTGCTAGAGAAATATCTATATACCATCAATATTTTACCACTCTCGCGCAACGAGCTATGCAAAGTTGTGAGCACTAATTATGCAAAGCTAGCAACGGTAGCAAATCGCATTGTGGATGTCTTCTTGACCTTCTCCAGTGGAGATCACACTGCAGCTGATAATTTACGTCAACAGGAGAGCGGAGATAAGGCAGATACCACAGAAAACTATGTAGCACTGCCTTTTGAGCAAGTCCAACTCTCCAGCATGCCCAACTCCGGACGTTTGGTATCCACGCGGGATCTCATCAAGCTCTGTCAGCGTGCAAATGCTCAATTTTCGGTGACAAGCGCTGAATGCGCTTACTTTGTCTTCCAAAATGCCGTCGATGTCTTTTGCTCCTATCTGCCACAGAGCAAAGAGAAGACCGCTTTGATAACAAACATTGGTGCTAAGTTGGGCATCATTAGATCGCGATGTGAACATTTTGCCAATGAATATAAACCCGACGTGGAATTTGGCAAGCAGAGTTTCAAAATTGGACGCGCTTTATTGCCAACAATGAACATGGAAGAGGAGCTAAATGAAACACAAAATGGAACTAAAAGACAAAAGATAACAATGCAAAGCAAGAAGACAATCTTCAAACCAGCAGCAAAACGTGCGACTTTTTCGTTTACTCGCCTGGCCAGCTGCATATTGGAGCGCATTGCAGTCTGTGTGAATCACTCAGAGCCCGTACTCCTGGTGGGTGAAACGGGTGTGGGCAAAACATCTTCTGTGCAGTATCTAGCAGAGCGTACGGACCATAAACTCGTGGCTATAAATATGAATAACCAATCAGATGTGTCGGATCTAGTGGGTGGCTTCAAGCCCGTCGAGCTGAACTATGTGCTCGCCCCATTACGCTATGAGTTTGAACATCTATTTGGAGAGACCTTCAATGCGGATAAGAATCAACAGTTTATGCGCATCTTTGCCACACACTTTAACAACGGACGTCACAGCGTCATAATACGAACTATGTTGAGTGTCACGAATAGCATGCTTAGCAAAGCGGAGCATAAGTCAAACCCTTTGCTGCCACGCTGGCAGACATTGCACGAGAAGCTGCAGCGATTGCAAATGCAGTTGGACAAGAGCATAAATATATCGTTTGCCTTTATACCTGGTTCCTTGGTTAATAGCATCAGCAATGGTGATTGGGTGCTGTTGGATGAAATCAATTTGGCATCGGCGGAAACACTCGAGTGCCTGTCCACAATCCTGGAGCCGGAAGGTTCGGTTGTGCTGTTGGAACGTGGAGATTTTATGCCTGTTAAACGACATCCCGACTTTCGTATATTTGCCTGCATGAATCCCAATACGGATATTGGCAAAAAGGATTTGCCTGTGGGCATACGCAATCGCTTCACCGAATTCTTCGTCGATGAGCTGACCACTGATGCAGATTTGGGACTGTTGGTGGGCGATTATCTGGCCAACACGGGCATCCAGCGGAAATCGGTGCATAGCATTGTCCAGCTATATAAATCCTTGAGACGTCTCTCCGAGCTGCAGCTCAATGATGGACTTGGCAATCGTCCAGTCTACTCACTGCGCACACTTTGTCGTAGTTTGCGCATATGCGCACGGAATCTGTGCGGCTCTATTGAGCGTAATCTGTATGAGAGCTTTTGCTTGAGTTTTCTTACTCAACTGGATCCGGAATCACATCAAATGGTGTTGCTGCTCATACGTAATGCATTGCTGCAGAATCCGAAAGCTGTGCTCAATCAATCACTGCCTCAATTGGGTGAGAATTATCTGCAATTTGAAGGCTACTGGATACAGCGTGGAAGCTTGGAGCTGCAGTCTTGCGAGCACTATATATTAACATCAAGCGTTAAGAAGAACCTGCAGGATCTGTCGCGTATTATATCCATTGGCAAGTTGCCTATATTGCTGCAAGGACCCACCAGCGCTGGCAAGACGAGTCTTATTGACTATGTAGCCAGGCGGAGTGGCAATCGTTGCTTGCGCATCAACAATCACGAGCATACGGACTTGCAGGAGTATATAGGCACCTATGCAGCTGATCTTAACGGCAAGCTGAGCTTCCGGGAAGGTGTGCTGGTTCAAGCCATGCGACATGGCTATTGGATTATCTTGGATGAGTTGAACTTGGCCTCGACGGACATTTTGGAGGCTTTGAATCGAGTGCTCGATGACAATCGTGAGCTGTACATAGCTGAGACACAAACGTTGGTCAAAGCGCATCCCAATTTTATGCTCTTTGCCACACAAAATCCACCGGGTCTTTATGGTGGTCGTAAGACTTTGTCACGTGCCTTCAAGAATCGTTTCATTGAACTGCACTTTGCGGACATACCACGCTTGGAGCTGGAAACTATATTGGAACAACGCTGTCTTATACCAGCTTCGTATTCCCGAAAGATGGTTCAGTGCATGACACAGCTGCAGCAGCATCGTAAGAATACCTCGAAGCAGGTGTTTACGCTGCGTGATCTCTTCCGCTGGGGAAATCGCTATACGCTAGCAGACAAAGCACTGCAAAAGGATACGAAATATGATTGGAATCAACATCTTATCGAGGAGGGTTATCTGGTCTTATCTGCCAAGGTACGCACTAGCGAGGAACTGCAGCTAATTGAGCAGACTTTGTATGGAAACTTTAAGAAACGCATCGACTTGGAGCTGCTCTTCGATATTAATACACAGCGAGAGAGTTCCGCTGTTAGTCGAAATATTTTGGAGGCGATTAAGAATTTTAAGCAGCGAGGAGACATTGTCTGGACACGGAATATGACTCGGATGGCAGTGCTAACGGCTAAGGCGCTACAGTTCGATGAGCCGGTGCTTCTAGTGGGTCCCACGGGCTGTGGCAAGACGACGGTCTGCCAGCTATTGGCGAGCATTGCTGAAGTACGTTTGCGCATCCTCAATTGTCATATGCACACGGAGGGTGCGGATTTTCTGGGTGGCTTGCGTCCTTGTCGTAGTCAGGATAATAATACTCAAAAGCTATTCGAGTGGGCAGACGGACCGCTCATCTATGCCATGCAGGAGGGTTCCTATTTTATGGCAGATGAAATATCACTGGCAGAGGATTCAGTTCTGGAGCGACTTAACTGCATATTGGAGCCGGAACGTAGCGTGTTGCTGGCTGAGAAAGGAGGTGTTGTAGAGGAGCAGCTGGTAACTCCCAATGATGATGGCGACTGCAAAACCAATGAAGACTTCGTTGTGCAGGCCAAGGCGGGCTTTCAGTTTCTGGCCACCATGAATCCAGGTGGCGACTTTGGCAAGAAAGAACTCTCGCCTGCTTTGCGCAATCGTTTCACTGAAATCTGGTGTTTGCCCTCGGACAACAAAGAAGATCTCATTGAGATTGCCTACAATTGCATGCAGCGTGGTTCGACGGCCAGTTCCTTGAAGGATACCCACAAAATCGCAGAATACCTAGTGGAAATTGTACTCTATATACGTGACTCCAATGAGAAATTCAAGTTCTCGGTGCGTGATATACTAGCCTGGGCGAACTACATGGTCAGCAATGCGCATTTGACATTCGCGGAGCAGGCTATCTTTGGATTGGAGACGATCTTTCTGGATGCTCTGGAAATGTTGCCACACGAATCGCAGACACAGATTGAGGAGTTGAAGTCGAGAATTATCAGATATGCTATACAACAAGCTGCTGTCATACTCTCGGAGAAGTTTGATCTGTCACAGTTGGCCGAGAAACGTGGCCAGCAGGTGCAGCTGGATGAGCAACAATTTGGCATACGTCCGTTTTACATAGCTGTCAATCCGGAGCGCCTGATGCCCGCCGACTCCAGTTTTCTATTCGATGCGCCCACAACTAAGCAAAATCTATTTCGATTACTCTCTGCGCTCTCGCTACAAAAGCCTGTGCTGCTGGAAGGTCCCCCTGGTGTTGGCAAAACTTCCATTGTGGAGAGCATAGCGCATGCCATTGGCTATCAAATAGTGCGCATTAATCTTTGTGAGCACACAGATCTGGCTGATCTCTTTGGCACCGATCTGCCAGCTGAGGATAATTTGCTGGAGCGCGTGGAGGCCCAGAGTCAACTGGGCAGCTTTATATGGCGGGATGGGCCATTGCTGGCTGCACTCAAAGCGCCCAATACATGGATATTGCTGGATGAGTTGAATTTGGCGCCACAATCTGTGCTGGAGGGTCTCAACGCAGTGCTGGATCATCGTGGCGAGGTCTACATACCGGAGTTGAACAAGAGTTTCCAGTTAACGAGCAGCACACGCATTTTTGCCTGTCAGAATCCGCTGAAGCAAGGCGGCGGTCGCAAGGGTTTGCCGCAATCGTTCCTAAATCGTTTCAACAAAGTTTATCTGAGAAAGCTGACAACGGAGGATCTGCTGCATGTGGTTAATAAGAAGTATGCCAACTACTTTGATCAGCTTAGGACATACTTTGAGGAGCTGGCAGAAAAGGAACAGCTGCCCAAAGGCAATCTCTTTGAGCTTAACAACGACCAGGCCGCTGCTGAAGGGGAGTTCGATTTGGCTGCACGCTTGGTGCGTTTCTCAGAGCAGTTGGACCGCGGCGTTGCCTCCATGGAGTTTGGCTACAAAGGTGGCCCCTTTGAGTTTAATTTGCGTGACATATTGCGCTGGTGTGATCTGCTACACAATCCGGAGACAGGTTATTTAATGCTGACTGGCGCTAGCGGCTTCCAAGTTGCATTTGAGCAGTTTCTACTTACGCTCTATGAGCGCATGCAACTGGTTTACTATCAGCGCATGCGCTGCGATCAGGACAAACTCTACATACGCAATGCCTTCGCCAACGTCTTCAATTGCAATGCAGAGCAACTGAATGATATTGCTGAGGATGTTGCCATCTACTGGACAGCGGATAAAGTTTATCTCAATGATGTGGTGCTGCAGCGTTCGCAGCTGCCTCTAGGAGCTACAACTCAACAACGCCAGGAGCAAGCGCCATTGCTGCTGGGCACACAGCGTCAGCTGCTCAAGCAAATTGTCGAAACGGTGCATATGGAGAAGCCGCTACTGCTCTGTGGCGCCACGGATAGTGGCAAGACGAAGCTTATCGACGCTTTGTGTGTGCTGTCCAATAGCGTTTGCAACTCGGATAACATTGATGATTCTGTGACGGGCAGTTTTCAACAGGTAAGATGGGGTCACTTAAAATCAAATGAAGCTGCTTTAATTTAAATTTTCTCTCTCTTTAGATCGATTTAAATCGTCATTTGGAGGAAATATACAAAGCTGTGCAGGGCTTACTCTTTAGCGCAGCTCAAACAGCTTTTATACAGCAAACGGAATATGCTTTTGTGCAACAACTCTGGGCTGCTTGGAGCAAGTACAATCAGCTGTTAAAACTGAGCACTGGTAAGACTCCACATACTTACCTCTTATTCAAGTCAATTACTATAAACAACTTCTTGCAGAAACAACTCAACATAGCGTTGCTGAGGAACTGCAGCTATTCGAGCGTCGTTTGTCTGCCCTGGAGCAGATCATCGTTAAGCTATCCCAAACGCCACCAAAATGTCGCGTTCCACTCTTCGATCAATTGCCGCACTACAAATCACAGTTGTCTCTACTGCAAGCCTACATCAAGTCCGCAGATTCACTTAACACTGGCGGCTCCTTTGAGTGGGTGGATTCGCGTATTGTTACATCTTTGAAGTGTGGACAGTACATCTTGTTGGAGCATGTGAATTTGTGCTCTTCTGCTGTGCTGGATCGTCTGAATCCCGTCTTTGAACCGAATGGCAGTCTATTGATTGCAGAGAAGGGCATTAGTGCACATACTAGTGCCGAAGTGGTTCGCAAAGCTCCAAATTTTCGCGCTTTTCTTACTGTGGATCCCAAAAACGGAGAACTCTCACGTGCCATGCGCAACCGTTGCGTGGAGCTGTCTTTGAGCGTTTCAAAGGACGCCTACAGCATTGATGATATGCGTGCAATCGTTCATGGCCAAGGCGTGCAGCAGATAGCAGCTATTGACTGCATGCTTAGCATACATCGTGGCATAGTTCAACTGACAGAATTTAATTCATATACCATTTCACATCTCACTCAATTCGCCTTCCTGAGTGCTGCCTACAAAAGGATTGGATATGAGCTGAAGAGAGCTATATACGTGGCTGCCATGGAGGTTTATGTATATGCAGCCAGTATGGATTTAATGGGCTATGGTCTGTCCTACTATCAGAACAAACTGCGTGAAGTGGTGCTAACTCATACAGAGAATTTCGAGGAGAACGAAGTGCAGCAGTTGGATTATCTGAATGATGTTATATTACATACAGATGAACTGAATGAATTGACGCTTATAAAATTGCAAACAGCTGCCTTAAAGCTGCTGCTGCAGACGTCCAATGAGGATGAGGAGTTGCCCAAGGAACAGCTTGTATCACTATTTCAATCCATGGAAGGGCTTGATCTAAGTCAGCTGAATGTACAACAGTTCAGACGTTACTTTATACACATGCTCTATGAAATCAGCGCCTTTGATGAGCTAGAAATGCGACATCTTTATCTGCAGCAGTGCCTGCAGGATGATACAGAATTACAACAGCTCTCAACTAGCCTATATGAATGCCTGCTGCAGCAGGGCAAGCATTTCCGTAAAAATCTACCTGAACTACCCTGGCATCAGAAACTCTTTCCACGTCTGCGTGACTACTCTACGCAGCTGGAGGCGAGTGCTGCTAGCCCAGGCGCTGCCTTGGCACTCAGTGCTGCTCTGTTGGCCCAGTTGCTGTTGGAGAAGATACCCAAGAGAGCTTTGGCCAAACTTCAGCACTTGGATGCGCTGCAATATTCGCAAGCATTGATGGAGCGGAAGATCACAGACAAGTATAGCAACGATTTTCTAAGCCAGCTCGCAGGTTTACTCAACAGTCTACAACTAGTGCTACAGGAGCATTTGAGCTCTGCTCGCTTTGAGCTGCCTCAATATGCGCAGTTTTTGCCTAAGCTTAAATGGTTTAATCGTCTGCTGAATACAGCTCAACAGAAACTGCTGCAAAATAACGAGTTGCATGCGCCGCTGATGCACAAACTTGTGCTGCACTTTAAGTGGTTGCAGAAGCATCTTATAACTGCGTTAGTTGAAGCCTGGCCTGATCTGCTTGATGTGCATGATGAGCTGCGTGAGAGTCTGCAACAGATGAGCTCCTATGTGGAGCAGACCAAGCGACCAATGAATGTGATCTGCAAGATTTATGCCAAACAATTTACACAATTTCAGCCTTACTATCTAGAGCAACAGGTGAGTCTGTTAAGTAGTTTATGTAAATATATATTGATATATATTTTTCCTTTTGTAGATTACACTGCATGAGCAATTGGCGCAGCTGCAGCAGCTGTTGAATGTGGTGCCACAGTATGGCAATATGGACAGCAAATTATGGCTGCACAAGTGGCTGGCTCTACACTCAGACGAGGCACACAAATGGCGTGCTTTTCTGCGCCGACACATGCCCAGCTGTCAGCTAAAGCAGTTCGAGCTGACAGGCAACTGCAGTGGAAAGCTGCAAGAGGCGCTGCTCAAACTGCAAATGCAGCTCAAAGAGCAACAGCAGCAGGCAGTAACAGAAGCTGAACTCCAACTAGACATAGATCTAACACAAATTAAGGAGCAACTCAATGCTGGCCAGGATGAAGCGAGCGATGAACATGTAGTTGACTTGAAAGCGGGTGAACTAAAGTCTTATCAACTGCTCTTACCAGCCATGCGAGATTACTTTATGGAACGTGCGCTGAGCCGAACACTGCATTCAGATTGTGATGAGCAAGTGAATCAGCTCTACAGCGAACAACTGCTTACGCTGAATGGACAGCTATGGCAGTGTCTGAATACGCTGAGCAGTAAGACACATGCCCACGTAATGCTCGCCTGGCAAGAGCTTAAACTTTTGCTGCAGGAGCAGCAGCATGCAGAGGACTTTGTAGACCTACTGCAGCAACAATTGGCAGGCAGCAGTTGCTACAAAGCGCTGCGCAGCTATCAGCGGGAATATCGTCAAGCACTGCAATGCTATCAACTGGAGAATTTAGCCACGCGCTTCGATTGCGCCCAGTTGCCCAGCGAAACGGAGCTGATGTGTGGCTATAGCTATCAAGGAGCGCCCTTGACGAATGCACTATTGGCGCTGCTTTGTCAGTCCAATGGACAGATGCTGGCTGTGCCGCTCAGCGAGCTGCAGCCCTGGCGGCAAACACTACAAGAGACGCGACAGCTGCTCTGGCAAAATGGACAGCTCTTGGGACGCCGACACAGTCCTGAACACAACAATCTAGAGCTGGTGGAAGAGAGTGGCAAGCAGCTGCTTAAGGAATTGGAATATGTGCAGGAGCAGCAGAAGCAGCAAAGAGATTCGGGCTTTGAAAGCTGCGTACAGGAATTGCAGCATGTGCTGCAGCAGCTGGAATCAAGGCAGCAGCAATCATCATTAAACAACTCTTTCAATGCAGCGCTGGGCAATACGCTAATAGGGGCTCTGGAGTTGTGCGTGCTTACACATGCACCTCTCATCGATCCCGTGGAGAAGAATCGCTTGAAGAATCTGTATGTTGCCGAGGATATAGATTGTCTGCAGCATTTGAGCGCTGGCTATGATTTCATGAAGATCATCATGAAGTACAAGCACTTTGGCCAACAGATCTATGAGGAGCTGCAGCTGCGACTGCAACAACTTCTGCAGCAACAGCAACAGCTCAACCAGAAGTTGGCCTTGCGACCAGAGCAGTGTCTGTATGCCAGCTTGGTGCAGGACTTACTGCACTTCTTGAAATCCAATTGCGATTGTCTTGCACTGCATAAGTTAATAATTGTAATCAAGGAGAGTTGGTCGCATTTTATGGGTCCCCAGGCGGCAAATGAGATGCAGCTGCGTCGCGGCGCGGAGCTGTTGAACAAACTGGATCTTTGGCTGGCCAATTCTCAGCGTTTTGTACATCACACGTTGCTGCGTTATGCTGCCTACTATCAGGACTTTGTGCAGCCCATCAAATGTGCTGTGAATCAGTTGCGTTTTGGATTGGAGCAGCTGAAGCAGCTCTTTAGTCGAGTGCTGTTGGCTGGCAGTGCTCCAGAGGCACTCAAACTGGAGCAGACAATCGTACACATGGTGGAGTTCCCAGCCCAACGGCCGTTGGCTATTAGAAATAGCCATGTCTATGGGCTGCTGGCCAAGCTGCCACACAGCGAGCATGAATACTTTCGCTTGCTAAAGGCCAAACTTTGCGAGCTGCGCAACTTCATCTCCATTGCCTCGAGCATTGATGAAACGATTTTCACTGCTTACGATGATGCGTTAAGCATTTGCAATCGCACCTGGCAGCAGGAGGAGCAGCGTCGCAAAGATCAACGCGCCGAGGAGGAGAGTCTGTATAAAACTAAAACCTTGGGTGGGATCGAGGATGAGGAGCTTGTGGAACTGCAAGAAATTGAGCAGAATTTCCCCACCAACCTAGACGAGGACTATGCGGACTTTGTGGATCAGCCAACGCTCGAGCAGGTGCTCAAGCTGGATAAAAAGGCGAGCACCAAGGCGAAGCTAGCGCAAATAGTCAACGAACAGGATTACGTATTCCTCGCACGTAATTTCATCGAAGTAATGAGCAGGCACACAACTGTTAACTACCAGGATCAGGAACAGCAGCAACGGGATCAGAAGCAGTTGCAGCTTATAGAGCCCTATCAGGCGCGTCTCCAGGTCTTTGTGCAGCTGCACGGACACTATAAGACTGCGCTGGGCGGCACACTCGATGGCAGCGTATACAATGCGCTAAGCTTTGCGCTGGCGCTGCAGCAGCGGCAGTTGAAGGACTTGGAGCTGGAGGAGCAACACTCATCGCCTGCTGCCTATGACTACTATAAGGACTCCAATATATCGGAGGTGAATGGCTGTCTCAATGTCATGGAACGCATAGAGCAGCGTGTGCTGGAACAGCTGGAACTCTATCCGGAGCATGCTGGCCTGGCGGACATTAAGCTGGTCATCTCACGCATACGCAAGCTGCCCGCAAATGCATCTGTGGTGCGCTTCAATACAGGCTTCCAGCTGCTGCGTCAGAAAGTGGCGTTGTGGAACGAAGTGGCTCATAAGAATAATAATTTGGTCACAGAGGAGATTGAGGTGGCGGAGTTTGTGCAGCGCTGGACCAAGCTCGAGCTGCAGCATTGGCGCAATTGCCTCAATCAAACGGGACAACAGGTGGAGCTGCAAGGATATCGCTATTGGTTCTTCATCTACAATCTGCTGCAGACAGAAGTTGAGTTTCCAGAGTTAATACGATCGCTGCGACAGTTCGTGGAGGCTGCTTGTTATGGCGACTTCCATGTGCGATTGCAGCTGCTGCACGGCTTCGAAATGTATTTGCATAATCTGGAGCGTGTGGGCAAGCGCATGAATCTGCAGCCGCTCATTGCTGCTCTGCACAATTTGCAGCTATACTTTGAGCAGTTTACGCAGGAAGTCAGCGAGACGGTGAAAGCACGCCGTGCTCCCATCGAAAAGAAGCTCAGAGAGTTTGTCAAGATACAGAGCTACAACAAGGATCTGAGCTACTTTAGCATGCGTAACAATGTGGCCAATGTGCATCGCAATCTGAACAAGTTCCTCAAGGAATATCGACTGCTGCTCGAGCAGAAGATCAGCGAGGTGTTCCAGCCCAAAGATGCGACTGTCAAGGATTACAGCATGGATAAGGGTAAAGTGAGGAACAAGACAATGCTCTATCTAATGGACGCTCAGCACTTTGTAGCGCCGGAGCAGCTGCGCGAGCAGTATCAAGTAAAGGAGCTGGCAACTGATGCTCTGCCACTGCTTCAACAGCTCGGCAAACATTTTGGCACTGCACGAAACATTGTCAGACAGACGCTCAATCAGGCCAGCTATGGTGCACTCCTGGAAGAATTGGATGAGGTGGTGGATCAGCAGTTGGAACGTTGCGAGCATCTGCGCAATCTCAATGTGGATCGCAGCAAGGAGCGACCACAGCAAAAGCTGCAGGCCAAGCAAATATTGCAACAGAAACGCAAAGCTTTGATAGATCTCTTCAAGCTACTCGCCCGCTTGGGTCTGAGCTATAGAAGTGGTTTGATGGAGCTTACGCTACGTGGCGAGTTTGAGAACTTCCAGTTGCCGCCGTTCAGCATTAAGGCCATGTTGCCTCAGCTGCACGGCAGCTGGCGACAGCTCAATCAACACTTGGATTTGTATTACATGAAGAGCGTATTCAAGCTGAAGCTGCTGCAGAATATTATGCTGACACCTCTGTCAGAGTTGGGACCGCCCAACATTGAACGCATCAAGGGCTTTGCTGTGGATCTATTTCTTCACGTGCAGCAGCAGCGCGAACAGCTGTCAAGCTCCACGAATCAGTTGCACGACCTACGAAATGCCTTACAACAGTTACAGCAGGTGGCAGAGATTGTGCTACCCGCGGAAGTGGACATTGAGCAGCTGAGCTTCGGCCCCAAGGCGGATGAGTGTGTACAGCTGAAGCATAAGCTTTGCCAAATACAATATGTACTCCAGCAGTGGCAGCTGCTGCTTAACTGTGCGCCGCTGCAGCCACTCAGTGAGCATAGCGTGTTGCTTCACAGTAAACCACTGCATCAATCTGAGCTGTTGGAGCTGTGCGGCTTAGCTCTGCGTGGCAGCCAGACGCTGCTGCAAGAGCTGGAACATACTCAGACCGAGTTTCTGGATAGTCAAAAGCTACTTAGCTATCAGCGCAACTATCAGAAGATTGTGGATTATATTAAACAGGCGCTGGAGCAACTGGATACAGGACACGATGAACATTTGCCGCTGGCACAGCCGCTACTGGCGCTGCTCGAACAGCTAGAGAGCACTTCGGATGTCCCCGAGGCCAAAGCAGAGCCTGTTGATCTAAGCAATGTGGATGCAGAGCTGGCTAACATTGCACATGGTGTTCTGCTGGCACTCCAGAAGATCTACAAAGAGCATGGCAAGCAACCAGAGCAGCAGGAAGCCGAACAGCAAGAAGCGCTCAAGGAGCAGCATCTAAAACAACATTTGACAGGCCAACTGAATGCCAATTGGGAACTCTTAAGCCTACCTGGCACGCTGTCCAAGCTATCCAATGTGCTGCTAGTGTTGAAGCACGCCAATCCCAGCCAGGAGAAGTTGGTTTGCTTGCGCCGAGCTGTGTCCTTGCTGCCCATACTTCAACAATATCAATTACTGGCGGATTACATGCTGCTACAGCAGCTCGGCACGCACAGAGTCTCCGCCAAGATGTTGTCCATAATGCTTACCGCTTTCGTGGAGATTGGCAGCAAAGGTTTCTGCGTGCCGCCAGATCTCATGCAGGACGAGGAGGGTCAGTCCAAGCAGGACTCAAAGAACGGCGAGGGCTTTGGCCTAGAGGATGGTACCGGCGAGAATGATGCATCGGATAAAATCGAATCTGAGGATCAGCTAGATGATGCCAAGCGGCCAGAGGATCGCAAGGATGAGGGCGACAAGGAGGAGCCCGACAACAAGGAGGAGAAGGGCATCGAAATGAGCGATGACTTCGATGCTAAAATGCAGGACGTGGAGAAGCCAGAGAACGAGGAAGATGACAGTGGCGAGTCCGAGGATGAAGAGGAATTGAACAAGGAAATGGGCGAAACAGAAGAGGGCGCCGAAAAGCTGGATGATCAGATCTGGGGCGATGATGAGGAAAAACAACCTGAGGAAGAGGAAAAAGATTTGAATGAAGAGGATCAGGGCAAAGGCAGCAAAGATGAGAAAGATGATCATAATGATCTGGATGCTAAGAACGACGCGGCCAAAGAGGATGGCAAGGATGAGCACGAAAAAGAGGGCCTGGATGCAACAAACGAGCCAAGTGGCGAGGATAAACGCAAGGAGCAGGCCAAGGATATTGAAGATATGAAGGAGCCGGAGCTCGATGAAGAGCAAACCAATGCCATGCACAATGATTTGGAAGAGCCACCAGAGCCAGAGGAAATGGATTTGGGTGATATGAACAATGTGGACGAAGGCCATGACAACGAAGCCGATGAGCCGAATGACGAGAATCCCTTTGACATAGACGCCATGAAGGAAAACATGCAGCCAGCTGACGAAACAGAAGAGAATGAGACCGAGGAGGAGAAGAAAGAGGAAGAGCCCATGTCTGATGACAGCGACTCTGAAGGAGAGGAGGATGGTACGGAAAAAGACCAAACACAAAAAGGCAAAGATGAAACTGAAGAGGATGTAAATGCTGAAGAAGAGCAAGAAAACAAAGAACCAGAGACGCAAACGCGTGGTGAATTGGATAAAGAAGAGGAGCAGACAGAAGAGACGCCCGCAGAGCCAGAGGCTCGCGAAGAAAAACCCGAGCAGCACTCGCAATCCAAGGATAAATCCAGCAAGGAAGACAATGTGCAATCTGTGCCAGATACGGAGCAGAATAGCTCAGCCGATCAGGTGCAACAGCAGCAGCAAGAAGATGATATCAAACAGGATCAGAAAATGGACGAGCAGGAGACGGGCGAAGAGAAGGATGGCGTGGGTCAGGCTGAAAATGATGTAAGTTACAGAATACTTTGAATAACTGAAAAAACTATAAGCTCTGTTTTTCTTACAGACGAATGATGGTGGCCATCAGGGCATAGCCGAGACCAAAGAAACTGTCTCTCAAGAAGAGCGCAAGAATGAGAAGCAAACACAAGAGAAGCGCAAGCAAGGGCGTACGAATGAAGAACGATCGCTAGGTAAGCTACTCCTACATAACTTTCCTCAGTCCAAATAGCAGCTAATTTACATTTTTATTTATTCCCCCAGGCGAAGCTGAGCAAAACAAATTGAAACAGCTAAAAACAATTGATCAAATGAAAGAGTCCAAGCAAAACGAAAGCGAACAGCAGGATCAAATGGATGAAAATGTCGAAGCGGAGGAATATCAGCATGTCAAGGAGCCAAAAAATAGCGATAAAACTACCTTGGATAATGCCACAGAGGAGCAATCCAAGCAAATCAAACATCAAGAGGATGAAGAGCCCAAAGACGAAGCAGATGCCGAAAATGCAGATGAGCTAATGGCAGATGAGGATGAGAAGACAGCTCAAGAACAGGATGATGCACAACTGGAGCAGCTGAGCTCCGAAAAAACGGATCAGAAATCAGATAAACCCTCCAAAACGGAGCAGTCAAAGGAGCGTGTGGAAGAGCCACAGCAAATGGAAATCGAGGGCGAAGTGGTGGCCACAATGACTGTGCCGCGTAGCGCTGAGACCACAGCGCACAGCAAGTAATGCCATTAAGGAGACCCTGCTTGAAATTTATATACTAATTGTAATTTATTTGCAGCACCGAGCTACTGCTGGAGAAGAGCTTGCAGGCCCAGGACCTAAGCACAGCTGAGCAAATTGAGCTTAGGCAAATGTATCAGCAACAGCTTACCAGCGCGAATCCTGTAAGTAATATATACAATTCTTAATAATCTGTAGCCTAACTCCCTTTCTTTTGTCCCTCAGATTCTGCCACAGCATGAGGATTATGAGAGCTGGTCGAGCATCTCAAATCGCATGACGCAAAATGCTCGCGAGCTATGCGAACAGTTGCGACTTATCTTGGAGCCAACGAAGTGCACCCGTCTCAAGGGTGACTATCGCACGGGTCGACGCATCAACATGAAAAAGATTATTCCATACATAGCCTCACAATTCCGTAAGGACAAAATCTGGCTGCGACGAACAAAGCCTGCGCAGCGAGATTATAAAATAACTATAGCCATTGACGATTCCAAGTCAATGCATCATAACAATTCCAAGATATTGACCCTGGAGGCTATCTCGTTGGTGTCGCAGGCTTTGACACTGCTCGAAAGCGGTCGTCTGAGCATTGTATCCTTTGGCGAAGCACCAAAAATTATCCTAAATCATACGGAACAGTTTGATGGACCGCGTTTAGTTAGCGCTCTCAATTTCAATCAGGATAAAACGAAAATTGCGGGTCTGCTAGACTTTATACGCACCGTCAATATCGAAGAAAGCGGCTTGGGTGGCGATAACGGTCTCTTTGAGAATCTGTTGCTTGTATTGAGCGATGGACGAAATATATTCAGTGAGGGCAATCAGAAAGTAAAGAATGCCATTAAACTAGCAAGGCTGCAGCGCATGTTCCTCGTATACATTATCATCGATAATCCTGACAATAAGGTAAGCAGTTTACTCAGCATATATAATAAAGATATTTAATTAAAATATTTATTTTTTCAGAATTCAATACTGGACATACAACACGTGGAGGTCAATGCCGATGGCTCAGTGAAAATCAATTCATATTTGGATAGTTTTCCATTTCCATATTATGTTATTGTCCGAGACCTTAATCAATTGCCTCTTGTGCTCAGCGAAGCTATGAGACAGTGGTTCGAATTAGTCAATAGTGAATAATAGTAGCATATTATTTTGTATATAGTAGATAACAACGAGAACTTTTGAAAAATATGACACTTTATTATATTATGTTTAAGCTAAAAGAAGCATATATTATATTGTTAAGTTTTTTTCTTATTCCTGTAAATTCATATAAATAAATAATTATATTAACTTCAAAATGATTGTTTTCTTTTAAGGTTGGCATTTTATTTTCGAGCACCAAGAAAGCCGCAGATTATGACTAAAACTCGACTGAAATACCAGGCGAACAGCAATGAGTAGTGAGTGACTTTTAATCCATGGAAAAATATTTTTTTTATTTTTTTTCAAGGTCACCTGCCGCTGCGCTGCGGCTTATTCGCGATGATTAACCAAAAATTCGACTCAAATACCAGGCGAACAGAAATGACCAACAGGGTGAATATTTTAGTTAGCATAATAATTTGAGTTAACCTTGACTGTTAATTAACAGTAACATTTTAACTCAATGCTAACCCTATGTTAACTCAATGTTGACCAGCAGCCCGCTTAATGCTAACTAAAATCATTCTGTTAAACAAAAATTTTTACCCTACTGCTGACTTCTGTTCGCCTGGTATTTTTGTCGAATTTCGCGGTTCGGCTCGCTTCGTGCAATATAGATTCAATATAGGATTCAGGTTATCTGTCCTCTCGTAGATTTGTGAGGAATTCAAACTAAAAATTCAATGCACAGCAAATTTTAAGTGAAATTCTGCTGGAATACCAGGCGAACAGAAATGAGCAGCGAGCATCTAATCAGTAAATAAATCAAATACAATTTAATAAGTAGTCCAAAAGTATGCAACGCTTTTATCATATTTACATTCTGCTGCTTTAACAGACGTGCCCAAAAGTATGCCTCTATATATAAATAAACAAGTTTCATTTAAGTATAGCCAGCTGATAACCAAATACTTTATTTAAAAATCTTACGAGCGGGAATTTCTGGTCCAGCTAGTGCAGGCTTACGCCCGCTAGCATAAATATATACGTATATATAGTCGATTTATTTACAATTGATTTGGGAATTGTTAAATGTAGCTTTCTGTTAATGCAATACAACTTGCAACTCAAAGGGATATTCCCTCGAGTTGAGGCTCTGCCTAAACAGTTGAGTGTGCTGCCAAGCCACATCGCCTTTGCCGCCGCTTAGCTTGGCAACAATTTGGAATTCTGTGGCGTTCTCAATGCATCTATTGCCATCGCTCGTCTCTACGTACACATCAATTTTGCCGTCGCCAAAAGTTTTCGTTTCGAATGTGAGTTTATAGGATTTAACACGAAGATTTGATTTACTCAAATTGAATTTCCAAATGATTTCAGCGTTGTCCGTGTCCTCTGCAAGTAATTATATGAGTTAATGAGTTATAATGAAAAATGTTAATGGGAGCTTACCTAGCCTGGCCAAATAGGCCATTTTCCAATCCCTCTCCACCTTGCGAAATATGTTCTTCGATGCGAATTGCGCACTTTGCCAAGTCTTGTAGGTTTCGAGTATATTGAAATGCTCGCCATCTAAAAATTAAAGAAAGCAATCGGTCATGAGCATAATTGATAAGATTTCATCCATGGAGGCAATCTATCAAACCTTTCGTGTATCTTTCGTACGTATCGCTGGCGCAATTGTAGCGCAAATTGAATTGTCGCAGTTCCAGCTCGCTCGCATTTGGCGTAAATACAAAAATCTGCAATAGAATAATGCATGAGAGATCGTGTGTGTTTGTTTTTTTTTTCTATATAGGACAAAGGCAATTAATGATCAGATCTAATGACTCACATCTGTGAATGTGTGTTCGCCACGCGACTGACGCCACGACAAGCTGCCCGAACTTCTGCCTTTCAGCTCGCTCTCGGTCGGAGTGCTGCGTAGTTTATATGAAAAGAATGCAAAGAAAAGCTTTAATTACAACAATAACAAGCTACAATGCTGCAGTCGAATAGTACCGACTGCATAATGCTCGCTAGGGTGTCCAATATTGTGTTTATCTGTAGAGCAAGTCAACAATGACCAAGCTGCAATGCTAAGTTATGATCTACTGATCAATTTGTAGCGAAGCTTAGCCAGACAGACATTACACAAAACCAATATACTCATCTCCATTATCTAAACGAGTATACAAAACAACAGCCAGAACAATCAATGAATATTATTTCTAATACATACCGTTCCACGGTCATTTCAATGACCTCGCACATGTTGCGCTGACTAAGGAATTTTTTGCGTTCTTCGCTTGTGAATTGCTGCCGTTTAGCTCTAATCACATTCAGTGCTTCGATGAGCTCCTTCTCCGAGCACAACCGACGTTGCTGCAAAATCTGTTGATGATTGTTCGTATATCGCCAGGTGACATCCTGAGCATCATCTCGAGAGTAGCCAAAGACGTAGTCAATGTTGCGCTTCCAGCCGTGCTGATACATTAGGGGCGAGTCGACCACATTGTCGGAGGGATCGACATGCAGCCAGCGCATTTGCCTCTCCGAGAACACTTCGGTCCACACATGATCGAAATGGGAATGCACTAAGCGGGCATCGTAGTCCAGACATCGGCACAGGAATGTAAAGCAATTGGCAAACTCGCCGCAGCGTCCCTTGCGCGACACCAACAACTGGGAAATGTCATTGTAGCGATGGAACTTGGTCTCCTGGCCACAACAAACTGTGACCTCGACGCGCACATCGCCCTCGGTTTGGGTGCGACGCAGTTTGCCATCCTCACTGCCGCACACTTGGCACGGTATGTTGTTGACCCACTCGAAGAATTCCGTCTTAAACCAATTGACCAGCTCGACGAGCAGCAGATCCCGTATGCAAGGCTCCTTCTCCTTGCACTCGCCCGCTGCAATTAGCTCCTGCATTTCAATTAATTTACTGCTGGCATTCATGGTTAGCTCATCGATGGGTATGAGACTGCGTCCGCTGGCCAGCAGCGCCTCGTCCTCATACTGCATAACGGCATCGCTGTAGAGCTCCAAGGACTGCAGAAACCGATTCGGAGTGCGCTGCAAATGGAAATTCTATTTACTCTTATTAAATTGGAATTTCTATACACACCAGCAAGCGTGGGAAGGCAATGCGTTGTCTGTAGGGCACTGAAGGTTGTATAAACAAAGGCGTAGCACACGTAACTGGCATTTCCCTTGCAGTCGTCGTCGCCTGGACTGGCCCTAAAGCAAATAGATTCCATTTCAATTAACAGTTAACTTGTATTGGCTGTATATTACAGCTACTTACTCTTTGTACCGTTCAGCCACGCCTCACGCCTCTTGCTCAGCACGTCTCTGTAGTTTTGTATCTGCTGTAACGGCACTTCGCGGGGCAATGTGTACTCACTGGAGCTTGGCAAGCGTTTAAAACCAATTGCGTTCAGCAGTCGCTCGCTGCCCTCCAGCGCGAGCAGCTTCTCCTTGATCGCTTTGTTCTCGACACGAATGGTGCGATACTTCAGGTTATTTGGCTGACTAAGTACATTCTCCAGCAGCACGAGCAAAATGCGCGCTGCCTCTAGATATTGCGCTTGCTGTTGCTCTGTTGGTTTCGTCGGCTTTGGCTCGATCAATTGCACGCATTCCAAATTAATGTCGACCATGTTGTTGTCGCACAGCCGCTATTGTGGGGTGGTGTGGGTGGTTGGTGGTTGGTTGGCTGATTGTCTAGACTAGTGATGTGCGATGTTTATCACAATATATATATATATATATATATATATATATATATATATATATATATAATTATCGATTGTGTGTTAACTTAATTATTTGATTAAATTACGTAGTTATTGCACTTGAAAAAACAACAAAGGAGAAGGGCACAAACGCTTAGCGGCTTAAGCAGCTGTTGGCTGATTGTGTTATCGCTTATCGATAGCTCCAGTATTTTTTAAGCATTTTCAGTTTCGGTATTATTTTTTCATATTTTTTGTAAGAGTGGCAGCACCGGCAGCACTCAACAAAATTCAACCACTTTTGAAAAAAGTAGGCGTCGTTTCAATTGTGAAGCGTCAGTCATTGTGCTAAGTTTGCGCAGCGGCTAATTCAGAGTATAACTGAAAAACAAAAAAACTTCATTCGTCTCTTATATTTCCTTAAAAGGTAATAAAATTCAGTCATCCTTTGTTCTCGGTTCGGCTTGCGCCTTTGACTCAAACTCTCGAGCGGCTTTCGGTTCCGAGCTGCTGTGCTGTGTGTACATACAAATTCATTTGGATTCGTCTATTTTTTTTCTTTCTTATTCAATTGCAGCAAGTTAAACCACAATATCCATTTAGCAAAAATGTGTGACGAAGAGGTTGCCGCTTTGGTTGTCGATAACGGTTCCGGCATGTGCAAGGCCGGCTTTGCCGGAGATGACGCACCACGCGCCGTCTTCCCATCAATTGTCGGACGTCCGCGTCACCAGGGCGTCATGGTCGGCATGGGACAGAAGGACTCGTATGTGGGTGATGAGGCACAGTCTAAGCGTGGCATACTTACTCTCAAATATCCCATTGAGCACGGTATCGTGACCAACTGGGATGACATGGAGAAGATCTGGCATCACACCTTCTACAATGAGCTGCGTGTGGCTCCAGAGGAGCATCCAGTGCTCCTGACCGAGGCACCCTTGAACCCCAAGGCCAATCGCGAAAAGATGACTCAGATCATGTTCGAGACATTCAACACTCCGGCCATGTATGTGGCCATCCAGGCTGTGTTGTCCTTGTACGCCTCTGGACGTACCACTGGCATCGTCTTGGATTCCGGCGACGGTGTCACCCACACTGTGCCCATCTATGAGGGTTATGCACTGCCACATGCAATTCTTCGTCTGGATTTGGCTGGTCGCGACTTGACCGACTATCTGATGAAGATCCTGACCGAGCGTGGCTACTCCTTCACCACCACTGCCGAGCGTGAGATTGTGCGCGACATCAAGGAGAAGCTGTGCTATGTCGCCCTGGACTTTGAGCAGGAGATGGCTACGGCTGCCTCCAGCTCCTCGCTGGAGAAATCCTATGAGCTGCCCGACGGACAGGTCATCACCATTGGCAACGAGCGTTTCCGTTGCCCCGAATCCCTGTTCCAGCCCTCGTTCCTGGGCATGGAGGCCTGTGGCATCCACGAGACCACCTACAACTCGATCATGAAGTGCGATGTCGATATTCGTAAGGATCTGTATGCCAACACTGTGCTCTCAGGCGGCACCACCATGTATCCGGGCATTGCTGATCGCATGCAAAAGGAGATTACAGCTCTGGCTCCGTCCACCATGAAGATTAAGATTGTGGCACCGCCAGAGCGTAAATATTCCGTCTGGATTGGTGGCTCCATTCTGGCCTCGTTGTCTACATTCCAACAGATGTGGATTTCCAAGCAGGAGTACGATGAGTCTGGCCCATCCATTGTGCACCGCAAATGCTTCTAAGCAACAACAACAAGAACAAGACAACAACAACTGTGGCTGTAGCTGGGCGTGGTCCTGTCTGTGCCTGCGTCTCACGCAGAGAAAAAGCATATATATATACAATATTTTCCTACTCATTTCATACTTAGCATAGGGTAGATAAAACAAAAAAGAAGCAGAAGACGATGCGGAGCCGCAAATATTACCAGAAGAGCATAGGCCAGGCTCATTGTTCCAGCCACAGCAACAGCGAAACAGCAACAAAGATAAACTACCAAGATTTTTTTTTATCTATATATATAACAATTTTATACGAAGTCATGTACCACATAGATACACACACATACACCTAGACACACCCACACACACACACACCTACACCCACTCACCCACACACACATACCTTTTACACATAAGTAATTAGCATATATTTTTTGTGTTCGATCGAAATTCACGAGTTCATGCGCAACATATTGGTATTATAAAAGAAATATAATATATTATAATATATATATATATTCATATTCGGCATTAAACATTATCCAAGCATTATATTATGTACTACACTTAACCAAAAAAAGACAAAACAAACAAAAAATCAAAAATAAAAAGTATTTGTAACCGCTACGAAGAAACAAAAAAACAATAAAAAGCGATGAAGAACTGAATATGGCTAAAAATGTATCATTATTCATAATTTAATATATAGCTGGGGCTTTTTCGCCTTCTCGATAAGTTAAGCTCTCTCATGAGTCAGATTCAAATGGAGATTTGTCAGCGCGCGCGATAAGCAGTGTTGCCAGCTCTTCAGATCCACGCCAGATCCAGTGTCAAGAAAGCCAGAAATAGCTAGAAAAAAAAGCTAGCTCACAATTGCTACCGCATGCTGTTCCCATTTCCGTTTCTTTTTTTTCCACCTGAATGAGAATTTACCTCCAGACGCTTATCAAACAATTCTAAGAACGTTTTCAGCTCTTTTCACTTTCCTTTCCAGCTAAACATGCTCATAAACAAATGGCAGCACTGATGCTGTGTTTGTAAAAAATCAAACCTGGCGGGAAAATAGCTAATTTGGCAACACTGTCGATAAGCCGCTTACAAATGCCTCCCAAAAATGTTTGTCTAAAAAAAAAAACAAAGACTTTACTCATTTTTTCGCAGGAAGTGTTTGATAAGCGAAATGACATTTATAAATATGTTTCTGAAATATGTCTGGTATGCATTTCTCATTATTTTTAGCTGCTGTTGTGGCAAATGCGGGCGATTCATGCCGCGGCTTATCAGCGTGACGACGGACCAAGCCAAAACCAGCCAACTTCTCATGCTTTTCGCCGATTGATTAGCACGTAAAACAGCTGTTGGAGCAGCGCCGCCGTTTACCTTATAAGGCAACAATACAGTCTATCGAAATGTATATGTACTGACGTGCATGTCTCATGTGCTTTTCACTGGCAATAGTTTATACCCGAATTAATCAACAACAACAGCAACAAAAACAATTGACTGAGTCAGCGAGCAAACATTGGAAATCGGAATCGTCATCAATTCGCATTGTTTGCGAGTGTATGTGTGTTTGGCTGCTTGACCACTTACGGCTACACACACACACATACAGACATACAATGCCAGGGCTACAGATGAGGGAGAGCAAGAGCGGGAGAGGCGGCTACAGTAGCAGACGAACAAATAGATAGCTGCAGGGCAAAGAGCGAGGGAGAGGAATGTATAGTAAAAGAACTAAAGACAGCAAGTGCAGAGCAAATGAACTAAATCATGCACACACACAATGCCAATGCACTGCAGAGGGACGAGAGTGAGAGTGAGAGGTTAAAGTAACACAATCAAACAGAGAATGCCGGGCCGACAGAGGGTAGAGCGAGACTCAGCGCAGCGTTCAGTAACAGGTGTGGCAGAGTGTGGTGGGGGTAGGAGAGCACCTAGTAGACGACATTTTAGGCAGGGCTTTCAATGCGTTTTTTTTGTTTTGGTTCACAAACTCGCATTGACCAAAAATTCAATCAACTTTTTTTTTTGGTAGTAAACAATCACACCCATATGTGGACTGATCAAAAGCGTTTGACTTTTTAGAAATACATATTTAGATCTAACGTATATGTCTGTATTTGATCAAGGTTGCGTACCGATTAGGTTTAAACCCGGAATATCTTTATAGACTTTCAACTATGAACTAAGCTAACTTTTGGCTTAGGCTAAAAATCTAATAAATTACAAAATTGTTAATAAAAAAAATAAAAAATATATATTTATATTTATTTAAAGAAATTAAAATTTATTGTTTTTTAATTTCTTCTTCAAGTAAAAAAATCAAATTTGCGCAAATTCTTTATGAAATTTTTTATTTAAATTAAATTATAATAAAATATTTAAAATTCAAATTAAATTACGAAAAATCAAGATTTATTTCTTCTTTATTATATCATCAAATTTTCAAGTACATCTCAATTTTTTATACATTTTCATAAGGGTTTTACATATATATACGTATATCTTTTTTTTTATATAGAAATTAATTTTTATTGCAATCGTTATACATATGTTTTCAATATATATATATATATATTTGACACGCTCTCAAATTTTTTTTTACTAATTACAAATGCAAATGATTCCAGTACAGAGAAATTTCCATAAATTAATAAAAGAAAATTTAGTTAAATAATTTCTAGTTTTTCAATTTTTTTTCTTTTTGATTACAGCTGCTTTGAAATATGTTTTTATATGTTTTTGTGCATTGGGTAAAACATTTGAATACATACATATATTTATATACTTGATAAGAACACAGAAGTACTAAGGTTAGCATTATAAAATCAGCCTTCAATTCATGCTTTCTAGGTTTAGATGTACGTAGATTAGGATTTTCAAAATTAAGTGGAATTTCTGTATTTATCGCACTTCTTTTATAAAACAAATAAAAATGGCACAATAAAAATATTTGTATATAGCAAAAGAAATAAGAGTGCTATAGTCGGTAGTGCCCGACTAGAAAATACCCTGAACCCAGCGATGAGTTGCTGTTTTTTAAGATTTTAATGAGAAATGGTATCCAACTCATTTCATATACGAAATCTACGAATCTGTATATTAAAGAAACCTAATCAAGGTATCTCTAGCTGCAGTGGGCTTATGCTTAAAATTGATCGATTTTTATCGATAATTAGCAAATCAGTTGAGATATTGAAAAAAAGATTAACTTATGGTGCATCCGGTAAACTATATTATATATATATCTAATTTCAAGTGACTAGATTTTGTAGTTTACGAGATTGATGCGTTCACAGACGGATATATTGCCGGACAAGGATATGATATATATATGTATATGGAGTAAGCCACGCCTCTTTCTATCTGTTACACACATTTGCGAAATTTCATAGGGAGTTCAGGGTGCAAGAAAGCTTGAAATAATACTCACCAAAAAAGCAATGAAAAGCAATAAAAGAAATACACTGAAAAAAATTATAACTTAGCTATGAATATTTGTTTCGTTATACATGAAAGTTTTCATTGTTTTTTTTTTTTTATAAATTACGATAATAAATTTTATTTTGATGTTTTTGTTCACTAAATGTACATGGATTTGTGTATGTGTGTATGTATGTGTATAATTTTAAATACATAATTTAATGGTTAAAAATTACAATTAAAATGTATAACATTAATAATATGGAGTTTACTTTATTGCATTATGTTTTGCGTTTATTTCTTTTCTAGCACTTTTCTGTTTTTATTTTTGTTTTTGTTTTTGTTTATGATTATACGATAAAGATAAAGCATATATATGTCGTTGATAATGTTGAGTGTGTGAATATATAAGGTAAGACACGTAATGTTTGTTTTTTATTTGTGTTTAACTAAAAGCATAAATATATAGGTATTTAAATATCGTTTATATAATGGCTATATAACTAAAAAGAGAAAATATGCATATACATATATATGTATATATATATATATATATGAAGATCCTATATAAACTGTGACTTTATGCGTTTCGTGTGTGTATTTATATATATGTATATGTATATATTATGATACAGCGTTCAATAATAGCGCCAGATTGCAAAACAAATTAATATAAATCATATCGATATACACATGTATTGTAATCTATATATATACATATGTATATGATTAATGCAGTAAGTGCAAACAATGAAAACTGTTTTGTAATCAAAAATACAAATATTTAGATTTTACACATACGTATATATATGAATATATGTATATATATGTATATACATATATATATTCTTCATCTTAGCACACCGCAATGCTTCCTAAATACTAAAATTTGCCTGCCTTAAATGCTAATAACATGTATATTGATACCTAGACGTACACTCAGCTCCATGTTTAGAGCATGGGATTACATTTGTTTTGCTTTGCCTTTCTTTTCTCTTCTTTTTTTTAATGCTTTAGAAAATCTGTGCAAAAATTGAAATAAGTAACTAAATAAGAATTGTCCGTGTTGGTTAGCTTTATGCTTCGGTCTTGTTGTTGCTGCTGCTCTTGCTATTGTTGCTCTGCTCCGTTTGGCTGACTGCTGCAGGTCTGGGTGCTACCTTGTTGCAGCTGCCACGTTTGCCAGCGGGCGCATAAAGCATTTATCAGTAAGCCTGCGCCTCCTTATAATCACTCTGATCGGATGTATAGAAATCCTCGAGCTTCCATTGCAACGTTTCAAATGTGGGTCTACGCATCGGATCCTTGTGCCAGCACTCCAACATTATCTCATACAGACGCTGCTCACAGTTCGGTGGCATGGGCATGCGATAGCCATGCTCCACCTGGGTTAATACTTCAGCGTTGGTCATGCCTGATAAAAAGTAAAGGAAATAGAGATTTAGCATTGTTTTTGGAAATATAAGTAGGAAAACGCACCTGGATAGGGTATACGTCCATAGGTGACCAGCTCGGTGAGTAAAATGCCAAAGCTCCACACATCCGACTTAATGGAGAATTTACTGTAATTGGCCGCCTCTGGTGCTGTCCATTTGATGGGGAAGCGTGCACCGACGCGTGCCTCGTATTCATCCTCCTTGATGAGTCTGTATAGAGTAGATAGAGTATTTGATATTTGAGAATCTTCTTTAATTGTTATATATAATTTTTTGCTTACCGTGCCAGACCAAAATCGGCTATCTTTACGATATTGCCATCGCCAACGAGCACATTACGCGCTGCCAAATCTCTGTGGATATAGTTTTGTGATTCCAAATATGCCATGCCAGCGGCTATTTGGGCAGCCATATCGATAAGCGTTTGCATTTTGATACTACGACATTTGCCTGCAATTGCTAAAAGATATTAAAAACACATACATCAAATATTAATAATGACACGATAATGAAGTTGAAGCAATGAGTGAACGATGATCATGTGAATCATGTAATAAATTAGCCAAGTTAATGTACAGATGATTTTAAATAGTATTTTTCTGGCTTACCTTGCAGATACTCCAATAGGGAGCCGTGTTTCATCAGCTCTGTAATAATATAGATGGGCTCCTCAACGGTGCAGACCGCATATAGCTGAATGAGCTTGGTGTGGCGCAGTTTCTTCATTATTTGTGCCTCGGCCAAAAAGTCCTTGGGATCCATTGTGCCTGGTTAAATGGGATATAGAGGATATAAGTTATATGGTTTTTGATATTGGTGATATATATAAATAATATTGTCTTCCTTTAACTACTTTCTATATAGATCTAATCTCTAAAACTACTCTTAAATAAGCAAGAATGCTTTAGTGGGGAGTTCCCGACTAGGAGATACCGGGAAACCTAGCATTCATCACAGAACTCATCGTTCTTTATGGAATCTGCCTTGCCTCCTTTTACCTGTTACATATATTATCAACCATTATACCCTAAATCCTGATTATCAATGAGTTCAAGGTATAATAAACTTCTTATACTACACCTATATATTTCCCCTTCAATATTCTTTTCAACTTACCCGACTTAAGAGTTTTGATGGCCACGGGCGTGGTATTATTCCACAGACCCTCCCAGACATCGCCAAACTGGCCGGAGCCCAATTTGCGCACGAATTTCAACGAAGTTCTGTCAATTTCCCACTGATCGCGAGTTCGATGCGACAGGCCCTCGGTGACAGGTTTCTCGATCTGTGTGGCAAAAACAAAATTGAATTAGTGAATGTTCTTCAGTAAATAGTTAAAGCAATTAAATTTATAATATGGTGTGTGCTTTTAGGCTCGTTTTGAATGAATGTGCCAATTGGAGCGAACTGATGGCTAAAGATGTGATAATTGTGGCATACACTTAGGCATTATGTACAAATAGTTGTTCGATTAGAAGTAGAGCGGAGTTGGCTAAAATTGCAAGTTTTTTGGTTTTGGGCTTTTAGTTTGTCTGGCCTTTTGGGTCAAAGCCAAAGTGCAACTAATCTGCGGCTAGTTAATTAAATTTACTATTGTTTTTAGCTTGTTTTATTTTGTTTACAGTTTTTTGTTTAGCTCAAGCAAGTTGCTTAGTCATTTTTGAACATTGCAAATTTGAAAGTGCATTAGTTGAAATTTTTTGCATGCCCTTCGCAGAGTTTTTTAGTTTTTTGGTTTTTTTTTCTCTTTTGTGTTTACATAAGTTGGACACGCGATTTGGCAGTTGCACCAAATACTTTATGTATGTATATATATAGACTACTTGCAGCAATATTTAATTAAAAATAAAGCTTATAATATATGGCATACTATAGTTAATTATATATACAACGTCTGCTTTAATTATTCGATATTTATGACTGGCATTTGCGAGAAATATTTGCAAGGCTATGCTAAAAGGCATTTTTACAGCTTTTATAATTCTCAACAGGTTTTAGTTTGAAGCAAGGCGTAAGCTACTTTTGACAAACTGTCTAACTCGTATTATTATCAATATATTTACAAGCCAGTATGTAAGGATATTTGTTCAGAGTTTTTGCATGGAATTGACAGAATTCTTAATAAGGCAAAGAAATAAGATTATGCGAGAATTCTGAGGAATTCAACTACACAGACAGACAGTGATTCTCAATTTGCATACTGTTAGAGCTGAGAATTGATCTTGGCAAGGCGTATGCTACCTTTACTTTATATAAGCTTCGAGTTAATATATACAAAAGCTAAATGCAATTCAAGTTATTTATTCATTAAATATTTAATTTTCTCTATAATTCTATATATATATCTAAACTTTCTGACTAAACCCCAAAAATGACTGGCATAAATTTAAATAAAATTTATTTTTGGGGATTTTTATTTAGTCTTTCTCAAAGCCTAATTGCACTTTGTACTTTGACTAAATTTATTATGAATTAAATGAAATGAGTGGGTTGTTTATTTAGTATTATTTGTTTATGGTTTATTTTTTGGCATGATGCTGGCACACACACACACACACACACATTAACGTTAATGTTTAGAGTTACAAAATCCTACCTCAAAAATACCCGAAAATGAATTTGTCTTTTATTTGTTTGTTAGTATTTATATATAATTTTTGTTAGTATTTTTAAAGGAATACAAAAAACAAATATATAAAATCATTTTAAAATCGTTTTTTTCTTTCGTTAAGTATACGTAAATAATGGCAGAAATCATAATGAAAATGTTCAAATGTTAAATGTTTTATATTGACAAATGCCATGTTAAATGCGCGACAAGAGTACGTTAAATGTTAAATGGCATGTTAAGTGCATGTTAAATGCAGAAAACAATAACTAAATACCATGAATTAGTAGAAATTCATATAGTTTATATGGATAATGTGGCCTACCTGTACACAGGGCTTGCAGAGATTGACGCACAGGCCATCCGAATCCTTGGAATAGTGCTCGACAAGCTCTTGTAGGGTTCTGTTATCAATAGAGATGAGAGTCAGTTTATATAATGTTATGTTAATGTTAATATGTTTATATATTTACCTGAATGTTGTGCGTCTGGCAATGAAGAAGCCGCCCTCATCCAATTGTCTGATGCGGTAATGCTTAACCGTATCGCCATCGCGCACTGCAAATTCGAATTCAATATTCAGTTATAAAAATGCATTTCATATTCATTATTCATTGAATAGATTGACATTAGGTCTGCCATTTATAGCACCCACCTGATAGCGAATAGTCATTGTGACGGCTTTCGGAATCGCGTATTAAAAACGCGCCGTGCTCGTTCTCTGGCAGTAGCAATTTTTTCTCAGCCTCAATGCGTTTGATTTTGCGGAAGTACCAACTGCAATTACAATCAACAGAAAAGGAAATTGTCGTTAGCGAAATATGTAAATGCAATAAAAAGTAAACAGTTTTTTTTCAGATAGTCATAAAATTGTTGTTTTTATTAAGGAAACTGCTGGAAGCGAGGCTACAAAAATTATAGTAGTAAAAAACAAAACCTTTCAATCAGGAGGCACGTTCGTGGGTGCTGTCACACACAATCACAAACACACATACGTATTTCGATATACACAGGTACGCTCTTCTTACTCACTGTACAGGCGTGACATATAGACTAGCCACATACATTCTACACACACATATTCTCTACATACATAGTCTACACGCACAATCTCCATATACAGTCTCCACATTCACTCTCTACACCCACCCACCACACACAGTCTCCACATTCACTCTCCACACACACTCTCCATTCACAGTCTCTACTCACAATCTCTACCCACACTCTCCATACACACTCTTCATACACACTCTCCACACACACTCTCCACACAACACTCTCCACACAACACTCTCCACACAACACTCTCCACATACAGACATCCTTCACATAAGCTCTCTCTATGCTGTCTTCACATACAAATATCTATACATCAAATATCGACATTCACCTATTCTCCACATAAACTCTCCACACGCACTCTTGGCATACTCAACTTCCTCCTGCACAGCCACAATAGTCATCCACACATTCTCCACACACTCACCCTCTACACATATTTCACACACACACACTAAACTCACACACTCTCCCACCACTTAGCTAAAAGTAATTTTCTCCATTTTAACAACTATATCAACATTTTAATTTTGAAACGTGTTTTTTGTTCTATTTTTAAATAAACTTTGTTGTTTATATTTCATCAGGCAAATTTCTAGTTGTTTGCGTTTGTAATTAAATTATTATGCAATTATTTTTGTAATCTAAAAACGTGCACAATTTATTGAAATTATTCTCCTTTTCAATTATTTACCAATTTCTGTTTGTGTTGCAGCAAATTGCAAATGTTTTGTAATTTATGCACCATTTTTCCCCTCTCTTCTTCTTTCTCAGTTTTTGCTCTCTCATTTTGTTTTTTTTTTTTTTAGCGACAAATTTATTATATTTATGCATTTTATGAGCGTTTTAAATTCAACTTTAATTGCGCTTCCGAATCGAAAATTGCGGAACTTAGCTTGAAGTGTTTTTTGTTGTTTTTATATTTTGTATGCTTTTGTTTTTGTTTTAAATAAAAATTTATGTGCGCTGCTGCATAGAGAGTCGTGTGTGTGTGTGTGTGTGTGACATTATCTAGTTGAATTTATTTGAAAATTAAGCTAAATTGCTTGAGTTTCATTTTTTATTGTCTATTCATATATACTAATAGCAAATTGGGTTTGCTTCTCTTCTAGAATTTTAGTAAAAGATTGCATTTTTAACACATTAAAGAGGTTAAGAAGATGTTGAAGTAGAAGTTAAATGCCTATTTCTCAGGGTGGAAAGCTAAAATGAAATCTAAAATAAGTCTACATAGTCTACATAGTATTTCTGAGTTGGACACTCCCCACTAGAGACCTCCTAATATCTTATATATTTTTGTCTGCATTTTTACATAATTTCACTTGAATACTCAACAGTTTGTGTAAACTATTCTGATCTTCATATCAAACTAGTTGTCAAATATCATAAAATCCTCTAAATTCTTCTCAAATTATATACCAATTAATAATTCCTAAACAACACTTGCAATATCTATATAAGCTATACCTTTTCAATACCTAACAGTCTTCTCTAATCTGCTCTAACATGCATGTTAAAGTAGCTGTCAATTGTAGCTTGAGCTGGCATTAACATTGACCTTAATAAAATAACAAACGCGAAAGAAAAAGAGAAGAAATGAACAGCTATTGTTAATTTCTCTTCACCTCTCTCTCTCTCTCCCTCACACTCTTTCGATTTGCTTTTCGAGCAACTGTTGTTACAATTAAAGAGATTTCTGTTATATAATCGAACCGCAAACGAAACCAATTCACAATTTTTTCTTTTTTGAAGTTCGTGACTGAGAAAAAGATGACAAAATCTTGAAAAATTTGTGACATATCATAAACATGCATGTAAAATGTGTTGTAAAAGTGAGAGAGAGAGAGAGAGATATTAAACAGTTGCAGTGTAATAATTGAGACACACACACACACACACATTTGCATATATTTAACACACATCTATGCATATAGATAGATATATAGATAGTCAGCTTTTATGTGGGTTATGTAGAAACGAAGCCATTTGCGATCTTTTGTCTAAGCATTGAAATGCGGTTTTATTATGCGCCCCTCACGATTCGCTTGATGTTGGCCTCAATGCGATAAAGGAAACTCATCAACAGCAGAAGCAGCAGCAGTGGCAGCTGAGAAAAAACATTTTCCGGACGTACAAAACTTTTCATTTCAATAGCTGCGTTAGACCAAAAACAAGAACTGCAGGAGGAGGAGCAGTAGCAGGAGGCCAACGGGCGTGTTAAGTCTTGAAACGTGGCGCAAACAAAAAAGTGAAAATAAAAATTGTTGTGCACAAGGACATGCCATGCCTCAGTGTATGTGTGAGCACACACATATAAATTTATATCCAGCCAGCTCTACTTTGGGCTCTTGTGCATGCACAGGAATAACCAAATAGCCTGGAATGCCCAAACCACATAGCCAAAGCCACAAAACATTTGCATAAAAAAGAACTTCAGCTACAGACACAGACACAACCACAGTCTCAGCTGCAGCCTTTGTGTACCTGGGGAGCTCAAACAACGACCTGTGTGGACAGCCAGCTCTAGCTGCCATTTTCAGCTGCATGGCAAAACAAAAAAATGAAGTAGTATAAAAGTCAAATGGAATAAGCTTAAAGATAGCCTATCAACAGTTAAACAGACAAGAGCTAAGTTATAGTGTTGTAAAACGTTATAGTAATAATTAGCATATACAGCAAGAGCATCTATTCAGTATTTCCGCTATAAGTATTGATATTGATATCGATAAAAAACAATCTTCTCCAGCAATTGGCTATGAAACCTGTGCTCACAGCTCATAAAATGCCATACGATATACTTATACGAGTATGATAATATGGCCCATTAGAAACGGTAAATTAATTTTAATTAGTTAGCCTGGTTATGGGCATATACCCCATAGATAAAGCACAGTTAAGTGGTATAGCAAAAAAGCGAAGAGCACAACATGCACAGCAATTGGCAAGACAGGCTGGAAGATGCGATTCTAGATGGGCTTCACCAACAGCGTATGGCCACCAATGCCATTTGCCAGTTCTATTGAATTTCACTTTGGCTTAGAATGCAAACGAAGGCAGGTAAAAGAAGAATAAGAGAGAGCGAGAGAGAGAGAGCGAGAGAGACGGTAGATAGCGCTAGCTGAAACGAGTTGGAGTGCGTGTTTTTATTCCATTTCCATTTTTCTTCCTTTGCCTGGAGCCATTCAGTTAGCTGTAATTCAAGCGGGCAAAACTGCAAGTAATCTGATTGCGCAAAAACCATTTAAAGCTATTATTAAAAGAACTTGCGGACTAGCTGAACTCGGACTCGATTTCAGCTCTCAAGCTCGCGACGCTTAACGCTCAACTCTTAACTTGGCTGGCACTTTTAATTGGCTGTCTGCTGCGTTAGGGGAGTTGGATTTCATTATTTTTGTTTTGTTTTCTCATATATACCCTATAATTTTGTAGAGAAGGGTATGATGTTTTTATGCAAGGCATTTGACGAATATGTATGACGAGCTAAGTCCATTCACCAACGTCCCTCTGTCTGTCTGTTTGTTTGAAGGCTTCTAACTCGTAGACACAAACACAAAAAAAGTCTAGAATGATTGTTGCAGCAGCTTTTCATTTAGATACCGGGTATCTTCTAGTCGTGCAATGCCAACTCCTCACATTGTTGCTCTGTTGATTAGCACATGCTGCAGTTGTCATCAGGCAAACGGTTGTCAGCCAATGCCTGCCTCATCAACAAAGCCAGCAATTTGCTCGTCAACAGGCACAGGTAAAAGGCAGGCATTCAAGGCAAGGCGAGGCTGCCAGACAAGCAAGCCTGTCAGGATGACATGTTTAGAGCTCCATCCTTTTGTGAATGGCATACACAGTTTGATTGATCAATCAATCATAACAATATTAATGTGTATGCCACACTGTGTAGCACGTGTCTATTATGCCAATGAGCATTTATTAGACGCCATTAATGCGCATTTTCTACCCCAGTCCAGGCCAGGTTGTCCAGTCAGCCATCCAGCCAGCCAGTTAGCCTGGCCATAATAACATTTAGCCTATTTATAGATCTTCACATCGATAGGCGTTCGCATGTGCATGTGCATGCATGACTTTCATAAATATGCAACACTTTAATTGCACATGCGCATGCGCATCCTTTTGCTCAGCTGCAGCTGCGGCTGTAGTTGCTCGAGTTGCTCCATGGCAACTTGTTTACGTTAGGCGGCTAATGGGAAATGAAGCTGCAAACAACTGCAACGCTGCAACATTGCAGCACAGCGCTGCCTATGGACAACTTAAAGCTGCATCTTGACTTTGGAATTTGAATCTTTTTTTTTTTTTTTTTTTTTTTTAGTTCAATAGAGTCTAAGCACGCAGGACTTGGCCATGAGAGAGTTGTGCACTTAAAGAAATTTTCTGATAAAGTATTCACATGTATTTGACTCACTATATTCATTTCAAGAAATATTCATTAAGTGTTGGCATAGTATATGTCTATCTATCATATGTCTATTAGGGAGTTTTCTTCTTATAAATATTTTCAAAGATAAGAGTAGAGTATATATACTATATTATATTCTATATTACTCCCATTATATACTACGCATGCGTACATGCGACTATTTATGAGTATATTCTAGCAATTAAGAGTATTGCCAACTATACTCAGAGTAAACAACTATTTAAGAGTACTACTCTTAACTGCACTTCACAACATTCCAGCCTCTTGACAACTAACTAACGCATCTCTTACTCAACATTTTTGTCAGTGTACGCAGAGCCAACTATTTACGATCATTTAGAGAGAGAGAGAGAGAGAGAGAGAGCAGCAATGCGCGTGTCGTGTTCAATGTTCAAGTGCCAATTGTGTTCAGATCTTTCAGAGTTCAGCTCGCTGGCCAGACATATCAATATCAATATCAATATATTAACGTTCATAGAGAGCCGATTGCAGCGCTGTAACATGAAAAATTGTTCTCGAAGAAAAATGCGTAGCTCTATTTATAGATTGGACTATGGCTAGTTGCTTGGCCAAAGCCAAAATCAAATGCGCAGTTGCTGCTGCTGCTGCTGTTGTTGTTGTTGTTGCTGCTGGTGCAGTCTTTGCCTTAGTTGCAGCAGCTTCGCTTACAACAACTTTTTGTGGCTCGTTTGGGCTGGCGACTGGGGCGCAACTATTTTTAAACAACGCAAACGCAACGTAATGTCTAAAAATATACACACTCGAGTTGCAGTTGCAGTTGCACTTGCTGCCGTTGTTGTTGTTGTTTTTGTTGCTGCTGCAAGCCAAAGATACTTGCTACATGTTTTGGCTTTTTGTTAACAATTTATATATATGTATATATAAAAATGTGTTTTTTCTTACAAGTTTTTGGCCATGGTTAGTGGAACGATGCGACTTTTTTTTCGCTTTTGCGCTTTGGGCCAACATGTTTGGCTTGTTTTTGGCTGTTAACTTAATTGCCAGGCAGGCAGACAAACAAGGCGCTTTTTGAGTTAAAATTAGATTAGATGCAACAAGTGAACTGAAGCCAGTTACATACATATATATACAAATATATATATATTGGCTTGGCTTATGGCATGTCGCTCACATCTTCATTTGGGTCTCGCTGCTCCAATTTGCTAGGCCAACACTTGACGTGCCCACTGGATGTGATTGACTGTATTTTCACCGTGCCCAATTCTAGACAATTGAGCCACAAATTGTGCCACTAACTAACTCTCTGACAACAACAACAACAACAACAGCAGCTGACAACAAATCGAAAAGAATTGAATCCAAATCCATGCAACGGTTCAAACGTTCCACTGTCAATTGTTGGTGGAAACGCAGCTGCCCCAATTGCCAATTGGCAGCAGCAGCAGCAGCAACAGCAACAGCAACAACGGGCATTCGTACTGCAATTGGGACTTGGGCTTGGGGGATTTATTGAAGCAGGTCATGATGTTTTGTATTTTGCATTGCATTGTTTGTGCAATTAGCCAGGTATATACATATATATCTGTTTACAGATATTTATGTCTATATATATATGCATATATATATCTGTGCATATATGCACATGTAATTTGCGCGCTCGTCTGGCAAACGGGTTTTCTTTTTTGTTTTCATCACATTCATATTTTGTTAAGAAACGTCACGCATGATTCAGAGGCTGTGAATTAACTGTGGATTACAGCAGAAGATTATTTTATGGCCGTTCGGTAAGTATAAGAGAGTGTATTGGTTGTGTTAATGAAGACTAACTATAACTCTATATTATACATGTATATAATCTATATATTGCTTTGCAGTTGAATCACTGTTGAACCGCATTTGGGGCCTATAACAGCAGAAAATATCTACTTTAAATCTTTATGTAAATATTTTTGAACTGTGAACGAGCATTAAACAGTCTAATAAGCTCGATGGCAATGTTCTTAATTGATTTTAACGCTGTGGCGTATGAAATAACAGCAGCTTAACTGTGGGGCGTGTGTGTGCTGTATGTGTGTGTGTGTGTGTTTTGGGCCTGGCCAAAAAGCGCGCAAGCCATCAATTTACAGCTGTGCATTTTGGCTAAATTATAAAAACAAAAACTTTTCCTCGAACACGAGGTCGATTTGTTTATTGTGTTTTGAATATGTCCAAATATATATACATATATATAACTGTATATATATATATATATATGCATATATATGTGCACTTTAATTCCTGATTTGGTTTTCCACTTGCGCATATTAATTGGAGTATGTAGCTTGCAGCTTGTAGTCACTCGCTGTCACTTTCTCTATAATTGTTGTCTTGGTCATGTTTTGATTTTATTTATATTTATTTGCGGTTGTTTTTTGCCTGTTCCGATATCCGCTGACACATGCATATACATATATATATATGTATCTGTATATTTATTTTTAAACATTTAATTAGAAACATTTATAAAACCGAAAAGCGCGGCGCGCGCTGGTGTCACAAATGAAGCTAATAAAAACAATATACGTGAGCACAATGCGGCGTATGCGTAATATGAGCATTAAGTATACGTCAAATAGGTATAAAAAAGATGTATATATATAATAATACTTAGCCAAATTTTGTTTTCAATTAGCAAGCGCAAACTTACCTGTAAAGAAAGGTATAAAAAATTTAATTAGTTATTAAAAAAAAATGCATTAAAACAATAATAATTAATTAGTTTGAGAGCTGTGAGTACTTTTGACACGCGACAATTGTAAAATGGAAACAATGCAAAAAAAATTGTTGTCTAATGAATAATTTATTTGTGCATTAATAACAGTCCAATAAGAGTCTCTCAACATATATATTATAGTTAGGTATATATCTATTGATTCCCATCTGACAATATGCAAAGTGCAGCTGGCAAATGGATGAATGAATGAACTTGTAACTGGTCCAACAGCTATGCAAATACCCTAGAAAAGTGCACTTGAAATCAGCTTGCATATTTAATTAGGGCAAATTGTATGCATATGTAGCAAAAGGGGGAAAGTGTCCACTGAATGCAGTTCATTAAGGTCGTCTATATGCCCAAGCTATTTGTCTAATAAATGTTATTAACATATGTGCAATTGGCATACTTGAAGTGTCTGTTGTGCATGTTTGTTGTATCGAATAGGGAATACCCTGGATGTGTGGATGCTTAGGTTTTATGGCTGTGTATAATATATGAGCATAAAGTATATGTAAATGGAAAGAGGCATAAGAAATCTATCAATTCTTGGGGATATAGACGTCAAGAGTTGATAAGAGTTAAACCAGATCTCTATATTTTATAGATTTTTTTTATGCTAATTTCTAATTACGTGACATTAGAGAGATTAATGTAAACAGTTCAACAGGTCTAGATTTATCCTGACTGTAAGCAGTTTTTGCTTTGACTCATTTTGAGTTTGAAACTAAGACTAAAACTATATTCAAATCAAAGCTCTGATGAGGATTACTTTAAAGGTGGAAAACTGTTCGAGAAAACACAAATTCGCAATAATTTCTGAACTGATCTCGCATACTAGATATATTTGTTATCTATGAAAATAAACTCTTATTAAACTTTTTTAATTTTTCTCATTCAGCTCTTAAATTGGGTCAATTTGTTGTTGTATTTATAGTTTAAACAATTGTTGTGCTTATGCAATATTTGTTCGAACAGCTGTGCAAGAAATTAAAACTTGATTTCTCTATAAAAGCAAAACTTGTATTCTTGAAGAGATATGCTGCAAATGCTGGATAAATCAAATGCTACAATTGAATTCATTTCATTTCCTGCATTTGCTGTCAATCACAGAGAGACACGAGAGACACGCAGCAAAATGACAGTTGTGGACCAACCACAATGGCAGCCTAACTGGCAATATCTATTTTTATACAAAAAAAAAAAAAAAAAACCGAACCAAACCAAAGATAATTGTTGCTGGCGCCAATTGAGGAGCAGCTAAAAGCAGCTTCAAGCTAAAAAGAAAAGAAAAATGGAATAATAACATAAACTGGCCAATGGACAATGCTGTTTAGCTAGTTGCTGTTAGCTGCGCAGAGCAGCAACACTCGAGCACCAGCAGCAACAGTTGCCGGCGTTTATTTAATTATTGTTTAGCCAGAGCATCCTGTACTCTGGCCGCACTGCCTAACACGACTAACAAACGACATTTATTTATTTTAGCAGCACGTTAAAGGCGAACACAGCCAGAGGCGAGGCTGTTTGGGGGCGTGGCTAAAGCCTATTGCAGTTCGTGCGAAACAAATTTGAAATCAATGCAGACGGACGGACGGACGGATGGACGGACGGACGAACTTAATGGCCAAGAGAGCCAGGAATAGCAGCTAAAAATAGCCAATAGCCAACTGGCATTTACAGCATGCCATGTTGCCTGTTGCATGTTGCACGTTCGTACGTATATATATATACATATATGGGGGTCTGGCCACAATTTTATGCAGAAATAATTTGTTAATGCCAGGCTTTCGATTTGCTGCTAATGCGACGGACAAACTTTATTTTTCAACAACAAAAAAATTGTTTTCTTCTCGTTTGTTGTTAAGAATCTGCTCAGCAATGTGGCAAGTTGCACGTTGCACGTTGCACGTTGCCATTTTAGCAGTGAAAATGTGCAAATAGAAACGGCCACTGGCCATAAAATGCATTGTAAGTAAAAGGCCAGCTCTGTAGACGGAGACGGAGACGCAGTCGGCGTCTGTGTCTGTGTCTGTGTCTTGCCACTGCCTAGCGCCAAGCAAATTATCAAGTTCCGGCAACGTGCAACGTGCAACATTTGCTGAACATTTTCTAATGCGTTGGAAGCTAAACAAAAAATGCACTTTCCAGATAAGATCATAGAGGAAAAAAACACAGCTCAAGAGTTCTCTCTCTCTCTCTCTCTCCCACTCACTCTCTCTTGACACGCAAATGCAATTGAAGCTTTGATAATTTGGCAAGCAAATTATGGAGAATATCAGCTAAAATACTTTATATAAGCAATTTGTGTAACTATCTATTTAAATATATATTTATATCTATATATATATATATACATTTGAAATCAGATCCAAGCTGCACGCAGTTCAATGCCAATTGCATTGTCTAGTTTTTAGATAGAAAGGTAAAGCAGAAATCATGAGTTTATTATTGTGTTTAAATGAACAGTATCTACGTATTTCTCTCCGAGTTTATTGTTCTGTGCATGTAAACAACTGCAAACAATGACAATTGCTTGCATTCAGGCTAGCTAATTGTTTAGATACTCTGCACTTACGTTTCCGAGCATATTTGTTTGCGTTTAGAATGATCTAGAGAATCTGTGGAGAGGGTAGTTACAAAAGTTGATCTTTTTTTAGATAATCGATAGGAAATAGAAGTTGTAGATAGTAGAAGTTGTGTAAGAAAATGTTATCGAGAGATTTCCTATTTACATATCTGTCAGCTCTATGTATACTGTTAATCGATAATCGATAATCGATAATACGTTAGAGACGACAGCTGTTTCACGTTCTTTCTATTGAAACTCTCTTTGGATTTATCTAACAGATCGATAAAACCCCTATTTTCATTCCCATTCATTTCATTCCACCTATTCATATACCATTTAAGCATAAGACTATAAAACACTACTGAGTGTTCTCTGGAATATGACTAAGCCATCTAGTTACCTTGGCAAATGTCGTGCATAAAAATCCCAATCTCAAATCAGTCATCTCAAACCCAAAAGCTCATGCAAATTTGGCCAGGGGGGGGACTACGAGTCTACCCATTAAAAAGTAACGCTTGAATGCAGTTCGCAAATAAATGTCAGCTATTAGATATATATGACTGCCTCATATTTATTTGAATCGAATTGAATTAAACACGTGCTGCACGTTGCATTTAGTGCTTCACTTATATAATAACCCCTATCTGAAAGCGAACACAGAAAGCTAATGACTAGCCGCAGTGGGCGTTACAGTCACAATGCTTAGTTTGGTGGGCCGACTAAGTCACACACACACACACACACGCACAGTCAGCCAAGACAATGACATTATAGCCACACCCCGACAATTTGCAGTCGCTGCAAATTAACTGTTTCGATATATATATATAGAAGAAACCTATAGAGAAAACTACAATAGATATAGATATATATAGCCCGATTGTTGGCGTTGATTACGTGGATGAGCGAATGCCTGCGAAAAAGTTGTCAACAAAATTGACTCAACTAGCTGAACAACGAAATTCTATTCAATTAGCTTCTAGTGTCTTTTCAATTTGCGACCTACAAGTCAAAATGTGGGTGGGTTTAAGTAATATTTATTAGTTATAAAGTTATATAGTACAATTTTCTCAGTTGCCAAAGCTTAAATTTCATTAATTCAATCTGCCACTTAACTATATCTGTCGACTCCTTTGCAAAAATCGTTGCCAAGAGCTTCATTGGCATTTCTCATTATTATGCAGATATTTCTGTCAGATGATGCATATACAAATGTGCTCCAATACTTGTCAAACAAATTGAATTCACGTCAACTTCAAGGCCAAAGCATTTCAAATTGGTTCAGTCCCTCAATTTGCATTTGAATACGAAATTTGTGTACTTGTCGTACACGTGTTCGGCGAAAACCCGAAAAAAAAGACGAGGAGCGAACGGTGGGCAAACAAATGCAAACTTGTTGATAACTTAAAGAAAACGAAGCGAATGTAACACTTGACACAAAACCACGACTAGACAAAAAACAAAAAACAAAAAAAAATAGCCAAAATCAAAAATCAAAAACCACAAAAAAAACAAAATTTGAAATGTGTCGAGCCATGTTTGTTTAGCGCTTAATTAAAGTCTGTCTCGAAAATTGTCACGACTTTGTTTTTTTGTGTTTTGTTTTTTTGGGGGCATGGCAACAGCTGAAAGACGGGAGGCGTACGTACCGAAAAAAAAAACGGTACTACAAATACCCCAAGGTATAAAATGAGGAGTAGCTGCTGACGCGTACCTGACTGATTTTTGATAGTCAAATAATTGGCAGGTTAATAACATAAAGACGTGACGTTTACCTCGATTACAACATGGAAGCGAAAGATCGCAACAAAGTGAAAGAGAGAGAGAGAGAGAGAGAGAGAGAGAGAGAGAGAGAGAGAGAGAGAGAGAGAGAGAGAGAGAGAGGGAGAGCGAGGCAATAGCCTTAAATAGAAAAAGAGACATACTGGCATAGTTTTTATACTCGTTGACGAACTGAAAAGAGCATATTGGTTTTATCCAATGTTTGTCTGTCCGTCCTTCCGTTGTCCGTCCTTATAAATTCAAATTTCGCAACTGTTGAAGCTGTTTGATACCCTCGCCTAATAAAGTATTAAGATTAAGGAGTGGCAAATCGAAAAATACTATCTACTCTGTAGGCAACTCGAGAAAACTTAACTGAACGAGTATTATGCAGTCGCTGCCATCCAACAGCCTCATTCTTACTTGTTTCTTCCCCGTCACTTGCATATTTCCCACCCACTTGTTAAGCAAACATTATAGATTGTTCTACAGTCTGGGTGTGTGACGTTTGTCATTCATTAATAATTAATTTCAATTTGCAATTATTGGTTTTTCACTCTATTTACTATTTACCTATGGTCAAGTGCTTTGTTATTGTTGCCAATATTATTATCATTAGTCATTAGACTTCTTCAACTGATTTGCTATAGAATGAAAGTCATATCATGTACTGCAAAATGTTTTGCATACGTTTTTGGTCTACACACATTGGTCGACTATGAACAAATATGAAAAAAAAAAAATAGAAAAACAAATATTACCTGACAGCTGTGTCTGGGATCTCGCACAATTAGTGGAGTGCCCCGAGATTGGCCGTGACGCCCATTTCACATCATAAATTTTGCAAAATATTTAAAGTACAAATGCACTACAAATGACGTCACTCGTACTCTTGTTATATTAAGAGTAAGGGAATGTTAGTAAAGGACCCAATAAAGACCTTTTATGATCGCTTCACTCTTTCTATATCTCTCCCTTTCTGTCTGTCTCTCTGTCTTTCTCGCTCGCTCACTCTATTTCTCTTTCATTTCTAGACTTATAGGCCCCACATGATTTCCTATATCCCATTATATCTTGCTCTACAAAAGGTATCGAACTTCCATATCATATTGCGCTATAAATAGAATCGTACTTCCATATTATATTGCTCAATGAACATAATACAACCATATATCATGAAGTTCTATAAAAACGAGTCGGATTAAATATATAATATTATTATACTCTATATTCTATAACTTTTTTTCGTATTTTCCTTCAAGCATTTTCTTTCCCATTTCAAGTTAACAAGGGCTATAAGTAAGCAATAAATATCTATATTTTTTTTCCAGTTAAAAAATCGAAACAAATTGCTGAATGAAATCAAATCACAAGGCAAAGTCTATAATAAAGCCGCAAATAGTATCAAAATGTTATTGTCAATAGTCTAATCATAAGTTAATGGATACAAATGTGGCGGGCAGTTGGGGGGGAGGTTGAGGGCATGGGGCGAAACTTACGATTTTTCATTTAAAAATTCACCACGCGTAAATTCCGAAAGTCGACGCGATTTGCCTTTCTTGATTGTCAACGTTGTTAGTTGTGTTGTTGCTGTTGTTGCTAATGTTGTTGCTGTTGTCGTTGTTGTTAGTGTTGCTGCTGCTGTTGATTTGCTGTTAGACTTGGCCGCCGCATCGGCGCAACCGGCAACGGCGGCCATTAAATTAACACACGTATGCGAACAGGCAGCGGGCAGCGAGCGGCACTTCTCAATGACAGACAATGCATTGAAGGCGGACGCTGTTGGCGGTGGCGGCGGCGGCGGGGGCGTTGGGCAAGTGCAATGGCTATTGTTATTACTATGGCAATGCCTGGGCTCTTCGAGCGTGTGACAGGTGCATTTGAGCAGCGTTTGATTGGACCAGCGACGCGCTTGCGGCTGCATCAACTTAGGCGCTGTTGGGCAATTATCTAGCGAATGCTTCTTCATAAGCGGCGGCAGCAGCAACAATTGCTGATGCTGTTGCTGCTGCTGCTGCTGTTGTTGTTGTTGCAGGCATTTATGTTGCTTGAGACTGCGACGTGGACGTGGCGGCGAGGGCGTGGCAGGTGGCGAGATGGCCACAGACATAGAAATGGCATCCAAAGAATTGGATTTGATAAGCGACATATGACAATCAGCATCGCTGCCAGAGCTGTTGTTGTTGCTGCTGCTGCTGCTGTTGTTGTTGCAGTTGCTACCGTTGCAATTGTTGCCGTTGCAGCCAGCGTTGCGTCGCTGCTGTGCTATGATGCGCGTATAAAGCTCCTCCGAGTCAAGCGGCAGCAACAAATTGCTAACACCAACGCGACGTTTGGCCTGACTGCGTTTGGTCGGCACCAACTGTTGCTGTTGCTGTTGCTGCTGCTGCTGTTCGCCGTTGTTGTCGGTCTCCTGTGGTGCAGCATTGTTGTTGCCTGATTTGTTGTAGCTTAGAATATTGGACAAGCGTCGCATTTTACTGCATTTCGTGTCGGCAGTCACATTTCTGTTGTTGCTGCTGTTGTTGTCGTGCTGCTGCTGTTCATCCACATGGCTGACCACAAAACGCGTTGTGGCAGCAGCAACTGGTTTTGTATTGTTGCTTGCCTCCTCGCTGGTTTCCAATTTCTCTCCTTGTAGGATGTCATAAATTGTGCCATATTTGTGCGTGACATGCGTGCCCAAATTTGTGCTGTTGTCTGTTGTTGTCTCAGCTGCTGCTGCTGCTGCTGCTGTTGCATCCTGTTGCAACAATTGTTGCTGCTGCTGGCGTTCCTTTTCGCGCTTTTGCTGCTGTTTTTGTATTATATCATAAATCACATCATTTGATTTATGCATTTCCATTGCAGTTGCTGTCGCAGTTGTTGTTGCTGCCGCCGCTGCTGCTGTTGGGCTTGTTACTGCTGCTGCCGTGTCGCGTTCTAGTATTGCGCTCAAACTTTTCCGCTGCCATTTGTCGCCACTGCCTGTTGTCAAAGAGCTGCTGCCCTGCATTGGCGTCGCCTTGCGATGCAATATCTCATAGATGGTGCCATACGTCATGTATTTATCATATTTCTGATAGGTCAACTGATAGATATCGTTCTTACGCTGTATTATATCATAGATGGTGCCATACACGAGCTTATCATAGATTTTAAAATTACGCTTATATGCGGCACTGGAGCTGACGCTGGAGCTGCAACTATTGTTCCTGCTGCCCATTTTGGCATATGCTTGCAGCTGTTGTTGTTGCTGCTGCTGCTGCTCTGTCTCCACCAGCTCAATTTGCTCAGTCTTTGGCTCTTTGGTTGCCGAGTTGCGTCGCGGCAAAAAGTAGGAGGCAAAACTTTTACGCTGACGCGAATTCTGACGCTTAAACGGCGAAGTTGCTGCTGCTGTTGTTGTTGTTGTTGTTGTGGGTGTGTCCAGTTGCTGACATTCCTGCGCTTGCTGCTCCATGTCGCTGCTGGCATCAATTTCGCGTACAAGACGCTTGAACTCCTCGTACGATGTGCGTCGCTTGTGCGCTTTGGCACGTTGCTCCTCCTTGGCCATCAATTGTTGATCAAGTATTTGCGATAGAAAATCTGAATTCTTGCGCATTGCTTCTGTGGTGGCGGCAGCGGTGGCAACCGTTGTTGTTGTTGTTGTTGTTGTTAGATCGTCGCCGGTATCCATTTCATACGCAAACTCGTTTTCACAATCCGGTTTGCTGTTGTTGTTGTTATTGTTGCTGTTGCTGTTGTTTGTGGTTTCTTGTTCTGATATTGAGGCGAGCGTTGTCATCACAGTGTTGCTGCTGTTTGTAGTTGTAGTTGTTGTTGTTCCTGTTGCTGCTGCTGTTGTCGTTGCGTCATCTGTCGCCACGAGCAGCTCTGCCGCCTCAGCACCCACTTGTTGCTGCTGCTGCTGCAGTTGCTCCTGCATTGCGCCGCTGCGTCGTCGCGTCAGTCGAGCTAGCGCTTCCGGCTGTGCCACCTCAGCAAACATGGCCTTAAACTCTTCATAGGATTTGCGACGATTGCGCGACTGCGTCAAGCATTCCTTATAGTTGCGTCTAGCAATCTTCTCACCCGTTGCTGTTGCTGTTGTTGCTGCTGCTGCTGCTACAGCTGCTGCTGCTGCCAGTGCATCCAATTTGTTTTGCATTTCCATAAAGCCCGAGTCCAGCGAGCTAATCGTGCAGGTAGAATCAAAGCTGGTCTTGCGACTCGAATTGTTAGAGCCTGGCGAACTTGGCTTGGGCGGTGTTGGTGGCGGCGTAACAAGCAGCGAAAGCGACAACAAATTCCCATCCTCGGCAACATCATTGGGCCCGCACAGTAAATCCACTTGATTATCACAGTTGTTGTTGTTGTTAGTTGTTGCTGTTGTTGTTCTTGTTGTTGTTGTTGCTCTATTGGCTAAGCTGTCATTTGTTTGCTGTTCAACAACATCGTCATCCTCAAAACTGATTAGATCTTTAACCGTAGCACTAACGCTAGGCTCCTCTGGCACAGCAGCTAACATAATGTTGTTTAAATTGTTGTTGTTACTGTTGTTGCTGCTGCTGTTGTTCTTTTCATAGTTCGCGTCACGCTTTTTGCTCACAGTCGCATAGAGCGGCGTTACGCTGGGCAGCTGTGTTGTTGACAGCGCCGCTGTCACCGTTAAACTGCCCGATTCAACTCTAGCTGGCATTGCTGTCGCTGTAGCTGTTGTTATTAGCCGACTGTCACTGGGAATTGTTGTCGTCGTCGTCGACGTCGTCGTCATTGCTGCCGTCGTTGCTGTTGCTGTCGCCGCCGCCACGCCCACGCTCATGGTACACGCGCCGTTGAGCGTAGTGTAACTGCTGCGATTATGAAAGATTTTCACACTGTGCATAGGTAATTTGCCATGATGACGACCATTGGACCGATGATTACGTGCAATGCCCATCGAGATGGTCGACAGCTGTTTGTGACGCAGCTGCTGTTGACGTCTTGCATATTTGCTAGCAATGCTGCACACAGGATCTAGATCAATGAGAGGAGGTTCATTGAACTGCTGCAGCTCATTGCTGCTGCTGCTGTTGATGTTGCTGCTGTTGCAGTGCCTTAGGAAACGTTGCAAACGCCGATTGCCACAAGTCCCGTTATGTCCGATCGTCCTCTGCTCGTTCATGCACTTGGCACAGCACAGAAACTCATACAATATCTCATCGGATGTTTCATTGTCCGCCGTCTGTGAACTGGGCGCCGTACTGGGCGGCGTTAATGTCGAATATTTTGGCTCCAGCAGAAATTCCAATTGTGCTGCTGCAGCTGCAATTGCTGCCGGCGTGCATTGTGCATTGCCAGCAACTGTTGTTGTTGCTGCTACTCCTTCTCCGGCTACTCCTTCTGCTGTTGCACTCTTATTGCTCACCGGCATCAATATGTACGTATTCTTCGCATTCTTGGGAGCATCCACTTGGCTGCTCTCATTGACCGTCTGCTTGCTGCCGGCCAATATGGAACTCTCGATGCTAAGGCCGCTATCGAGCAGCATAAACGTGCCATCCGAGGGCAGTATGAGACGTCCCTCGGCCGCTGCATTCACCAGCTCTCGCAATGCATTCACCTGCTTCTCGGTCACATTGCCCTGCAGCTGTATGCCATGCAGAGCAAAGGCTGTTGGCTTGTTGTTCACCGAATTGGGATCGGTGCACCAGACCACTGGCATGGTGGTCATCTTGTTGGATTACACAACACCAACACCAACAACACACTAACACCTACAACACCAACACAACAATAATAGTTCAATGTACACTCTGCACAAAGTGTTTTGTCAATCTCCGTCTTTTTGCTGGAGACTGTGCGAGCGAGCGGGCAACAAACTGTTAGAAAAAGAAAATAAAACACTTCAATATATAAGAAAAGCAAAAAACCTATTTTCATTTTCTTTCCTTCTTTCTTGCTGCTGTTGTTGTTGTTGTTGTTGTTGTTGTTGTTTAACTTTCTTTGAACTTTACTGTGTTTTTCCTTCAATTGTTTCGTACTGCGCTCAAGTGCTTTTACTTGTTTACACTGTTTTCAGTTTTCAATTTTCGATTTTCCATTTCCTATTTACAATTTTCAGTTTCTTTTAAGAGACATTTTTCTGCTATTGCATATTCATAAGTAGAATCTTAATTACTCTACTTGAGTATAGCAACACGTAATTTCTAGAGTCGTACTGAAAGATACCCTCAAGGTATCTAAATGTTGATAAACAATACAAAGAAGTTTTCTTTAAAAGTATTTTGAAATCAACATTTGAATAAGTACAACTTCTCACCTCTCTTCCTCTCTTTCTTTATAGAGATACTTTACATTTGAATCAGCAAATCAATCAAATCGTTTTCACATTCAATAATACTCCCACTGAGTATCAATATAACCCCACAGGGTATGCAAATGGCATAGCTCATCTGCTGATAAACTGAACTACCAAATACACACTTTGCAGTCTTTCAAGCTTTACTCCGATTTAAATGAACTATTTTGTTTATATTTGTTTGCAACATTTCCTTAAGTTTTATTTGCAATCAAAAAGTTTTCAGTTAGTTCAATTCCCATAGAGAGCGTGAGACAAAGAGAGGAGAGAGAGAGAGAGAGAGACAACCTTGAAAAAAAGAAACAAAAGCAATTGCAGTGAATGCACAAGATAAACGAGTACATTTCACAGTTAACGACAAATTTGTTTGCATCTATTTTGTATTTTATACGCTTTGGCACACATAAAAAACATATAAAAAACAATAACAAATTTTTGGTGTCGTGTGTTTGCCATTCAAAATGATGGCGCTCTTGTCAATTTTGGAATGCTTTATGCGATTTGCATGTGATGGAATTGGAAGCTACTATAAAAATGTATCAGTTTATAGCGAATTTAGATATATGTATATACAATCAATTGGATGATTTGATTTGGTCAATCGCAAAAGCTAAATTCATTCAAACACAATTTTGAAAAAAAAAGAAGGTAAAAAATTAGTTTCAGTTCGAATACATAGTCTGCTAAGGGGTGTGTATAAAATAGCAGAAAATGTTAGGAGATAAGAAAAATATGGAAATTCTTCAAATAAACATCAACTAATTACGAAACGAGTGGGTCACATAACAGAAAATGGTGGAAGATAAGTAAAATTGTGAACGTTCTTTGTTAAACATAAACTATATGTTATGACCCATAAACTATTATGGAATAAATGCATTACATAACAGAAAATGTTAAAGCAATATTTAAAATTCAATTGACGATGAGTTTATGTAAGTATATTATGGTAGAGCAGAGTAACATCTCATTAACATTAACATAGAAAGGTCTTTATATGAGTCTACAATATTGTTTACAGCTCCCACAGAACATACATATATGTTAAAGCTAATTTAACATAGAAATACTACTTCAAGAGCTACATCACTGTTAAAGTCATAACAGAACAAAACCATATGTTAAACAGACCTGGTAAGATAAATATTTTTGCAATACTTTCAACAAATCATAATAGTATAACAGCTAATAAATATTTGGAATAGAAACCTGCTTTCAGGCTTCACTACGAATACTAACAACTGCAGTTATGTCTTTCCAGGCTATTCTATACAAACTTGAACAGTCCGTAGCTGCGGCACTTTAAACAACATAAAGGTGTTTCCCCTACAACACGTTAAAGCTAAGTTTCCAACATATTTCAACTGGTCAGGAATTATATTTTGCAGAAAGAAAAAAGTAAATTAAGCTGCAAATACAAGAATTTAACTAAACAAAAGAAAGAAAAATATGTTTTCCATTGAATCGAGCTAAACAAAAAAATGTTATTTATATTAACTTGCAGAATTCACTGGAATTGTTTATAATTGAACACATTTTAGTTATGGCTATTAGTTAAAGACATAAATAATATATACAGAATTTGGTGCCAGTTGAAAGATGGTTCGAGTGTTTGATTTCTACATTCGGACAGCTGTATAAACAAGTTTTATACGCTTATTTATGATTATTATGGCTAAAAGTTCTTAAATGCTGGCAAAAATTTATAACTAAGTAAATATAATTTTAAGATTTTGTGGTTCAAAGATTTATGAACGTCGAGTCAAGTGACAAATTATGGTAAAATTCCATGAAAATGTATGAAGTTTTTTTTTTCAGTTTATTATTATATTTTGGTTGTGGGCTGTTTGAGCTTGAAATAATTGGTAACAATTATGAGTGAGACACAAGTTAATGCGGCCAATAACCACAACAACAACAACAACAACAGCGACAACAACAACTGAAGGTGGGCTTCATTAGCTGACCAATGAACTTTTTTTTCATGCCATGTAAGTGCATAAGAGTACGCATGTGTGTACGAGTGTGTGTGCGTGCGTGTGTGTGTATGTAAATAAGTGTGACTTCAAGGCTGCATTGCCGCAAATGGAAATGGAAACAACTTGGACAGCAGCAGTCGCAGAGCAGTTCAAGTTTACGGTGACTGACTAACTGACAACAACATGCCGACAAAGCAAACAGCACAAGATCCGAACGGGGCGGGGCGGAGCCAGAGAGAGGCGGGCACTTGAGACGAAAAGCGATTTAGAGATGCTCAGAAGCGAACAGCCTAGGCAACCACTGAAGTGAACATCCTGGGAGACAGACTGGAGACAAATGGCTTTAGTTACACACAAAAGACAATAAACGAACAAGCTGATGATCATAAAAAAAGCGACAACAGCAACAACAACAATAAGAACAGTGGTGGCAACAGACGCTACTGCAGCAGCATCAATATTTACTACAGCAGCGGCAATATCAACTACAGCCTCAGCAGCAGCTATAATAGCAACAGCAGCTACAACAGCAACAGAAGCTACAGAAACAGCAGCAGTAGTAATACCAACTACAACAGCAACTGCAGCAGCAACAGCAGGAGCAATTCTAGCTACAACAGCAGCAGCTACAGCTACATCAGCCATATCATCTACAGCCGTAGCAGCAATATCAGTCACCATAGCAACTACAGCAGCAGCAACAATAGCAGCAGCAGCATTTACTACAACAGCAGCAGCAGCAGCAGCTATATCACCTACAACAGCATCAGCAAATGTCAATGTCAGCCCACAAAAGAAATCGAAAACAGCAAAAAATACAACAAAAAAACAAAGAGACAAAAACTGCATCAAGGCGTTTCGAATTTTTGTTGTATTTTTTTATACAGTCATAAATTGAGTAACGGTTTTAAATTCAATATCCGATATCAAAAATTTGAAAATTCTAAAAGCTAACTAAGCTTTACGATTGACACATGTACAAACAATTATTTTTTTATAGACTGATAAAGATCTAAATGCACTTAGAAAGAAATTTCTATAGGACATCAGTTGGATAAGGCAAAATATTGAAGTATTTTGCTTATAAGACGTGCCCAGTTTATGATTTGATCTATAGAATGTGTAGTTGCCTGATTTATATATGATTTATAGAGTATCCATATCATATATTGCTCTTTAGATCTGTTTGTATAGACTACTTAGCTTATGATAAATACCCACTTTATACCTTTACTATAAATTATATATTTGATTTGTAGACTCTCTCTCTCTCTTTTACATAATAAAACAATTCCTCACTATACGCAATCTGTAGAATACCTAGCTCTTAAGACAATCCCAGCTTGCATTCCATCAAAATGGCAATCCCCTTTCATGTATGAACTCCAATTTTATCTAATTAATCTCCAAAAAACCTTCTCATTATGCATTTTAAATAAGTTTATAAAGAATTTCTATTACGAGATTCCGCGACAGCTTAAGATGACCGAGTTAGATAAAACAAGCTTCTTGTACAATTAATTATATTTCTAGACAATCTTGATCTTTCTCCTACAACTTATACAACATTTAAACATTCTAAGACTTTTAAATCACTTAATAAATAAATCAAAGTTTCACATATCGATAAATCTTTTGAGTTCTGTGTGATGTAAGCTGACAATTTGCTCAACTGTATTCCTTTTCTAATTTATTTAAAGATTTTTCTTTTGTAGTTTTTCTGTCAATAAATCTGAAAGATAGTTTTACAAATTTATTGATAAGTAGAACATTCAATTTATCGATTAATAAATCAGTTTGTTCCAAGTTGACAAATTTGTTTACCTAAAATCTTTACTAATACATTTCAACAATTTTCCAGTCAATAAATCGTTTTATTTGTTTGTTTTTGAGTTGACTATTATTTATCGATTATGAAAGGTGATTGATCGATTATTGGAAATAAATTACAGTTTACTCTAAATGACCCAGTTATTTTACTCTGTTTATAATTTATTTATACATTTTTGTTCCGGTGTTAAATTAATATTTCCCTTCCCATTTCACTTTATAGACTAAAAACAAACAGAAATTATCGATATAGATTTCTATTGAAATCCTTCTAAAGAATGTGATATTTTTTTTCACAGTGTATATTAATATATTGTGGTCACATGAGCATATTGTTTCAAAGAGAAAAAAAACAGCTGTGCTTAAAAACAATAACAAATACGAAAAAAAACTCTATTTAATGTATATATAAAAGCACGCACAAAACCTGTCCGACCAGAACCGCAGACGAAAGTGGTTGTAGATAAGAAAATATATATGTGTATATGAATATAACTATACTATATACTAATTAGCTGGATTTTGTCACAAGAAATAGTCAAGCTTTGTTTTAAATAAAACAAGCACAAAACCAAAGCGAACTCGCAGCTATGCACTTTGGGCTCAACTCAGAAAATGTATGAAAATGAAAAAAAAATTAAATAAAAAATGATTTTCAATGCAAAAAAGTCACGAATTGGAAGGCTAAGACTAGTAGTCAGCAGACGGTGAGCTGTGAGTATGCAAAATTGAAATGTTCGCTAATAGATGTTTAATAAACGATTTTGGTTTCTAGGTTTTGCGACGATTTGTCAATGGAATGTCAAAGCTATTGGCATTAGAACTAGCAAGGTTAGCAGCGGAAGGCAATAGCCCTGCCACGCCCCTTCGCTCGAGACTTCTGCAAGACTGACCTATGCTAACCGCATTCGAAATACGTTACAAAATCAAGGTGTAGGCGGTGCAAAAAAAATTGTTGTTGGCTTGGCTCTTGGTTGGCTGTGTAGCGCGTGCCAAGAAAACTGAAACAAGACCAACATAATAACCCAGCCATAATGAGTGAAGTGTTAACCATTGTTAAAGTGTTTTTTTTTTTGCTGCTGCTGCTGCTACTGCTGCTCAAAGGTAACAATTGCACTCAAAAGTACTACGACCCAATTTGAACCGGTTTGTATTTTCCATTTTTGCTCATTGTCTTTGCCCGTGTGTGTGTGTGTGTGTGTGTGTGTAGATTAGTCAAGCGTTTGGCTGGTTGGTTGGCAACATTGCTGTCAAACGTTTTGGCTGGGCGCAACATTGTTGCCAAGCATTTGTTGCTAGGCAAATTATGAAATTTGTGGCCACCGCTGCCGCTGCCACGCCCCGCACACACAAAATTATTAATAATCAACTAATTTGAAGCGAGACAGCCACGGCACTTCGAACTAAAACTATAATATACGAGCACACACATACTTTCTCCAAGCTAAAAAAAAAAAGCCCAGAGCGCAGCTTCCATTTTATGTGCAAATTAAAACCACGTTTAAAAATGGCCAAAACAAAAACAAAATCGTTGGTTGGCTCACACAGAGACAGACACAACAACAACAACAACAACAAAAAAACAAACGTAGGCAAAAACCAACATAAAATAAGCTTGGCTTTGATTTGGGTCATTGCACAATGGTAACGAGAGCGTTGACTAAATTTAGTAGCGCCAAATAACTTTGGACACGAAGAGTTCAGCAGCCCCCGAAAAGAGCGCACCCAAAAAAAAAACAAAAAAAACTCAATTTTTGAGCAGCCTCGGATGTAATTACTGTAAATGGCCTGGAAAGTGTTCAGGCTAGAGCTTAAATAACTTCCCAAAAATAACAACAAATACAAATACCAAAGCGAAACGAAGCAGAAAACAAGTAAGAGTGCTCTAGAGGGGAGTGCTCGACTAGAAGATACGCTAACCCACATGTGGAGTAACTGTATTGACGTAAAATGGGGAAGTTATCTATATATTGGAATGGTCCTAAAATGATCTAGTGGGGAGAGCAAAACTCAAAGATACGCTAACCCTCATCTGGAATAACTCTTTTTCCTTTACATACACTTTAATAAAAACGTCATACCCACTTCCTCGTTTTAGGGTATAAAAAGAAGATCGAAAGCTGTGTGTTTAGCCTGAAGTATGTATAAAAAATAAAAGTGAAGCTCCTTCGACAACCAGTTTCGATTTGTGGACTTTAAGCATGAAATACCCCAAAGAAAAAACGAAAATAAAAAAAAAAACAATTTTATATTTCTTGGTATTAAATTCCAAGAAGTATACGTCATTGTGGGAAATTTCCAGCGTTCAAAATTCGCACAAACTTTTTCATATAACAGTCAATTAAGCATATTAATCTATAGGTGAATGAACAAAGCGCTAAGGCTACGCATCTACAATGTATATGATTAATCGTATCAATTTTCGTTATATGAACTTAAGTCTAATTTGTTAACAAGCTATATTTATGTAGAGCTTCATTAATTTAGAAATTAGTTTGTTTTTCGTATAATATAATAACTTTAAAGAATCATAAAGCAGAAAAATCTTGGGACTAAATTCTATCTTTTATCTTGTCATCTTCTTAGAATCAAATTTTGACTAAATAGGGCTCAATGCGCCTTGGAATTTCAATATCAATCAAGACTATATATACATATATATATTTCTATATTTCACAATTTATAAGATTTTTAATGAACTCCTATTTTCATAGAAGTCAAAGCAACTTTACAAATTGTATCTGAAAGTAAAAAGTGGATTTGAATATCAAATTGAACTACAGACAACTTTTTTGTTGCTTGACAGTTCTCATATCAAATATATATTACTATATATTGAAATAAATTGAATTGCAGCAAGGCTTGAATAAGAAACTGACAAGTGTCAAACCACCACCAAAGGCAGGAAGTTGATTCGAACCTTTAATCGAAGCAAAGACAACTTTTTATTGACTAGACAGATCTGATTTAATATTAATACAATTATTAGGTAGACGTATCAGTATATATATGTAAAACATATATATTTCAGTTTGAATTGAATCTAGAAATATACATATATGTATAACTTCACAGCGAGAGAAAAAACGTTAAACGAAGTCTACCTGAAGACAGGAAGTTGATAGATTTTTTATTAGATTTACATACCTATACATATATATATCTAATAACAGTTTATATTTTTAAAATATTCTAACCAGTTTTACATATATGCAACTTGCATACAAAGTTGTCTTTCTTAAAGTAAAAAACTCTTTTACAAACCTTGGCTGATGGCAGGAAATTGATTAAAAATTTAAACATTCCTTCAAGCCCAGGTTTTTTTTTACAATTTATTGATTTTCTTTAACAATTATCTCCATAGCTTTCTGTGACAATTCTTATGACTAAAACTCTATTTAGCTTATCACAACGACCTTATTGTTGCATTAAGTTCTGTTTCAATTCAAGCTCTGTTCTCTCGCTTCAACTGTAAAAAGCTGTATAACATTTACTGTTCACTGATAAAACCTGACAGTTCGACAGACATGAAAACAAAAAACAATTGAACTGCTTTTTCGCTGCCTTTGTTTTGCTCTGAATAACTCTGTTTTTATTTTTTATTTTTTGCTACCCTTTGCGCCCTTTTGTAAGCAATTTTCATGTATTTTCAAGTGAAATACATGTAGTATGTATGTGTGTATGTGTGTGTGTGTATCTGTATCTTTATCGTTTTGCTGCTGACGACCGTCGGCTGACTGACGACTGCATGAGTCATGGACAGGAAATTTATGGCTCAAAGAGAAGAGACAACAGCAGCAGCAACAGCAGCAGCCACACGCCAACTGTGACGCAAAGAGTCTACAGAAAACAGCCACAAAATAAAGATAGTGGCAGGAGTGTGTGGGAATATACTTGAAGCACACGCCACAAAATCAAACACATCAAATGTGTTTACAACAGATAAAAAGCTCAACTAAGGTATACTCTAGAAAAAGATGAAGTGGAGCATGTTGATCAAAAGTTGCAAGTGTTAGAAAAGTAGAAGAAAAGTGACAGGTATGTAGATAGAGATAGAGATAGAAACAGGGAGAGGTAGAGCGATATAGATAGAAATAGGGAGAGAGAGATAGAGACAGTGATAGAAACAGGTAGAGAAAGAGAGTAATAGTAATAGAGAGAGGAAGAGGGAGAGAAAAAAAGACAGAGATACAGATCAATAGGCTCTCCCGCTCTCCCGCTCTCCCGCTCTCCCTCTGAGAGACAGTGAGAGAGAGAGCGACAGAGATAGAAGTGATTTATTTTAAGTCTCTAGACAGTTAAAATATGTTTTATATGCTATTATCATACTATTTATATTATATTTAAATACATTTTTATTAGATATATTTTATTTTTTAAAATATTTAATAAAATTTCAATCGCACACATAAATTAACAATCCACACTTCAATTTATGATAGTGAAAAGTTTCCTATTTTGTTTCTATATAAACAAAAAAAAAAACTCTTCAACTTCCATAAAGCGTCTAGAAATCATAGTTAACAAAAAAAAAACCGTCGTCACATGTCGCTTGAATAGCGATAAGAGAAAACGCGCTTAAATGACGTCCAAGAATTATAAAAGTTGAAAAAGAAAAAAAAAAACGGCAGCAAGACATGGAAACCAAGTTGTGGAACCCGCTATAAACTATACCAAGATGCCATTATATGTATGTTATTTATATATATACATACATATATATATGTATATGTAGGCATGTATGTGCAAAATAATGCAATTTGTTCAAGTCACGTAAGTTCAAAATTGATAATAGCTCAGCAGCGAAGCAAAAAAGAAAAATAATAAAATAATAAACTAAACCAATTCGAAAAGTCGAGTAAAGTATAGTACTATATAAACTCTATGTATATATGTAATCGGCATGTGGCCAAGTGTCATTAACTAAGCATTTATATCGCCCGTTAAGAGGTTTTTTCCTCTATATATAAAACTTTTTTATGTGCATATTTTTTGCAGGCAACTTTTGCTGCTGCAAAAACTAGCAAAAACTGACCACAAAATATGCACATTTAAGCACATAGCCCCAGATAAGTGTAGAGGATGTAAATGCAGCGCGTTCAATAGACCTATTTAACCAATATTTTTAGGCATTACGTAAATGTAGGTGGCAAAAAAAAAAAGAAGTCAACTTAAACAGCTACAAATTATGCTCAACAGGCAACTGTTGTCGTTCAGCACAAATTCTTATGAAATTCATTCATTGAAATTCTAATGAGCTAAAGATAGCTATATATATATATACATGTATGTATTGTCTGTATCTGAGTAAGTTAAGCTCTATAGCTATAAAAAAGCACAGCACGAAACAGCAAAGAAAATAGAAAGTTCTGCGCAACTTGACAAAGCGGCAAAACAGATAACAACAACAACAACAACAACAACAATAACAACAAACAAACAAGCAACAACAACAATCAACAAACAACAACAAACAGCTATAATAAACATTGTTGCTGTTGTAGCTGCTGCCGTTGTTGTTGTTGCTTGCAACTAAATTTCATCTCTACCTTTTGATCGTATGTTGCAGCAACATGTAGCTACGCTAAGAAATGTTGCCAAGACGCCTGCTGCTGCTGCTGCTCCATATCACATTGTAAGTGCACTTAAACACAAATACACACACACGCGCGCGTTACACACATACACACATACGAATAGATATAGAGACGAACGCTGTTTAGAGCCACTGTTGAACAAAGAAAAACAGTTGCTGCTAAAAGTATGCCAACAAGCCGCGCACGCGTGCAACAAGTTTGTGTGTATTTGAGTAAAAAAACGCGATTTTTCAAATTTAATTGAATTGAATTGAATTTCCTATATATATACTCGTATATATATATAAATTTTATGCTTCATAAACACACGTTATTTTGTATTTGACTTGATATTAATATTTATTTATTTATTTTGTTTAAATATCGTTTTGCCACCTTCCGTTCGACGTCTGTTTTGTGCACCGCTTCGCAGACAACTGATACGTTTATGAAATTTTTATAGAAAGGTTTTAAACCGCACGACAACGACGCAGCGGTACGTCTTACACACACACACATACACGCACGCACGCCTGGCAGTATAAGTGTCAGTGTATATGTCTATGTGCGCTTCGAGCGCCATTTGAGCCCAGCTTTGACTGTATGCGTGTGTCTGTGTATAAGTGCGCTCTTTTCTTCTCTTATACGCCAAGAGCTTTGCAGCAAGCAAAAGACGCCGACTCCGCAATGGTCAGATCTGCGCAAGCTGCAACAGCTGATTCGACACTATGCTCTTCTAAAACAGAAAGAGATAGCAACAACAGTAAAATCTCTCTTTGTCTTTAGCAATTTGCTCTCTGTCTTTGTTCTGCTCTCGCTCTCTCGCTCTCTCACTCTCTCTGTCTCTTAACACAGGTGCTGACAAGATAAACGAGCTTCATTTACGTGTGTAATTAGTCATAAAGTGCGTTTGATTGTAAAGATCAGCTTAATATAATTAACTTGTTGCGCTCATTTGTTGCTTGACATTTTGTCAGGCTGACAAAACAAAAACAAAACAGAAAATAAAATGGAAAAACAAAATAATAAATAAAACAATACGCTTAAATTCAAATTATGCGCTTTAAATGCCAACTGTTGAGTTCTTGTGAACGCTATTGAACTCGTAATTGTTAAAGAATGCTAAAAAAAAAGAAGCAAAAATACAAAAAAATCATGCTCGTGTTTAGTCCGTCTCGAGCATATTAAATTGATACACGTTTGCTTCAAAATTTATGGTAACGCAGCTTCAGGCCTGAGGTGCATGAATACATATATATGTATATCTTAATATATATGTGTATATGTAATTAAATATATTTGTAAATAAACTTCTTAATAGTCTAATTGCAATCGTATCAGATTGCTTTAGTTACCCATTTAGATATATGCGTCATCAAAAGTGCTCCAGATCTCAATTTACTAATTGCACTTTAAATGTTTTTTTTTTACTTACCTAGAAAGAAAAAAAGTTAAGATAAGATTAGTTGAGGGCATCAAGCATTATATAGTTATCGATTTTTATAATCTTTTACAAAATAAGAATATATTTATTATATCTTAAGCTATACGTTTTAGTGACATATAAATATATCTATAAATCTTACCAAAATTTTGATACAACTCGCTTCCGATATCGATATCGATAGTTTTTACTACGCAAGTATCGATAACTCAAGGCTTAACCATACATAAATGTATTTATAAATCAGTTCAAAAATGTATATAAAATTGTGAATATAATTAATTTTTAATGTCAACATATGCATAGCTTGCTTGACTATAATATCGATAGTTTTTAGTATAGTTATCGGTTTAAAAATCTGGTATATTAAGCACTTCATTGTGTATAGATATTATTTACTTATTATTATGTGGTCTTATAATTAAATGTCATTGCTTTAATTAATAATCAATTACTTCCCTTAAGTCTTTATAAATATCGATGCTTCCATCATTTCAAAACAGTAGCTCAAAGTGTTCTATTATATCTATAATTCATCTATAATACTAATTATCCATATATTACTTGAACTGTAAAATTTGCAAAACAAATATAAAGCGTAATAAACTATGAAAAATTATTGTAATTTTAATATAACCCTAGAATAAATTACATAACAACTCGACATTACAGTTAAGTGAGTAATGCTAAGATATGTCTTCGGAATTTATGACTCATTTAGCTATAGATAAATTGATTTTAAAAATACAGTTGGTTAACATATATACCTATTACCTTACAATATTATCGGAAATCGTGTAAAGGCCATCAGGAAAGCAATAAAAAAGCGAATTAAATGCCAAAACTTAATGCAAATTCTGCTCAACGAATATAAATATATAAAAAAAAAACAAAAAATCAAAACCTCGAAGTAAATAAAACAAAAAAAAACACAACGAAAATTGCATTTGTAACTGTAACATCCAGACAATCGACAAATTAGACAGCTCAATTCAATTTGAGAAGCTCATGAAATCGATGAGTTGATTTTTTTAATTAGCTTTACTGTCATCTAATGTGACAGGTTAATTTTATTTCCAATTACCCGGTACGCATTGAAGAAATGGCTAGAAGGGGGTATACTGATTGTGCTACAATTTATGAAACATACAGAAAGAGGCCTGAATTAAAGCTATTCAATATAAGTATATATAGCTAGATAGATATAGAAGATAAGTCAATTTGGGTTTGTCTATCTGTAGACTAAGAGCATAGCTGTAAGAGAATAGATAGTTAGTTAAGGTAGCTAGGGAGTTCAAGACTTTAGATCTGTATCTAGGCTACAGGCTACTGCAACTCGAGGTATTTCCTAGTCGGGCACTTCCTCCACAGCATTCTGACTTGTTTATTTATTTGTTATTTAACTTTTTCCTAGCTTCCTGTGCTATTTCCACTTAATTTATTATTAAACGCGAAAATTCCCCAATTCAAATTGGCAATTTATAAATGAATTTTTATTTTTGTTTAAATTGCTTAAAATATGCATATATATTATATAAATACATAAAACATTATATTTGACCTCCTTGTCGAGCATTGCCCGCTGAATTGGGTATCTTCTGCTATAGCTGACAAAAATTATTTAAACAATTGACTGTTGACTTTTTTTTCTCCTTTTCCTTTTATTAATTTTCTGTGTTTTTTTTCTTATTCTATTGAATTGCTGTTAACATGAACACTTCGAAACGTCATCAACGTTTTTGAATACAAAACAGCGCAACATGAATGGAAAGAAACAGAAAATTTTATTAAAACGTATTTATATATCTTTATATATATATAAAGTATACTCGTAGTTCGTTGGTTTGATTGAAAATATGAAAGGCAGACACGCAATCCATATTGGAGCCAAATAACAACAACAGCAGCAACAATCGCTCAACAGTTCGATGACATTTTGTTTCATGTTCAATAACAACAATTGCAATGGACACATCAAAAATTGTAAGCAAACCATAATGAACATACAGAAATAAACCAGATTTATATATTTGATTTATTAATGAAAAGTTATATCAATAACGAGCAATCAAACAAGGCAATTATTAAGTGTTTTATATGAAAAGATAAATTTAAAGTAGATTAAGCAAATTTCTTTATTAAACTTCCAAAGGATCTTAAAGATTTATTTTTTTGGATTTCCCTGGACTTATCTTTCAAGAAATGGATTTTCACATATGAATATTCAACTTGTGTTACTTCCAATTTCCCACAAATACCTAAATCTAAATAAAAATCTAAAACAACAAAGCTATTAGTAATATCTATTTGCATATTCACCTTCATTAAAGCAATCAATTAGCAGATATATATATGTGTGAAAACTATATACAGCGAATGTGGAGTAGGCTAGCAAACGTAAGCTCAGTCAAACGATTAGACTCTATAAGATTACCTATATTATAAGCGATTGTATTTGTCACAAAGACTTACTTAAATGCAATTTAAATGGATTGAAGCAATTAAATCAAGCCATTAATATGCGCATGAGATCCGAGTGCCACTGACATTGAAATTTGGCTAACAACAAAATTTCGCTGCGACAATTTTAAAGCAAAAGTAAAATAGGGGAAAAAAAAGTTTATGAAAAAAAAAAACAGTTGCGTCTGGCGTCGCCTTCCGTGTCGGAAGATGAGGTTCGTTAACAAGCATAAAAAAAATAATATATATATAAATATATATGTGTCATTCATTGGATCAGTTGACCAGGCAGCTATCGAGTGGATAACAACAAATAAAAGAATGAAAACAAAATAAACAAGAACATTGTGCTTAGGCTCAATCGGCTATTGACTAAATGAGAATTGTCATACATACAAATAGACGAATGAAGAATACAAAAAAGCCAATATACTCTTTTTAACACTTCCTGAACGTGTATCAAAATAATAACAACAAACCACAACAAATGTTAATTGTAGTTGTGAATTTTAGACCTGCACTTGCGTAAGTTTCGCATTTCAATTGAAACGCTCGCAGCTTACTAAATTGGCACAGCTCAAATATATCTATATATATATAGATATATATACAGTATATATTCCATCCAGATTATTGTTCTATAGTGATTTATGGGCTGTTGCGTATTTATAATATAGTTATATATCGCTATAATTTTTAACTATATTTTTTTATAGGTTTGTGGGTGTTTTTATAATTTTGCAAACAAAATTTGCGAGTTCAATGCGCTATAGAACTTCCGATTTTTATTTGCGAACTTTACGTTTAGTTGCGCCTCCTGCACATCGGCTCATTGACAGTCAGTGGGAATGGCGCATTATTAGCGATTTATGTGATCAGATAATGGCAATTTGTGAATTTACGGCTACAACGCTTAGCCAATTGCCAAATAGTAGTTGTAGTAGTTTTTGTTTTCGCAGTTTTTTCTTATCAACGGAAGTCAAATTGTTTATAAACAAAATGAAAGCGCATTCAATTAACGTAGTACCAGGTATTTCCCCAGAAAAAAAAAAATAACTGAGACACTGAAAATTCATTGGAATTTTTTGTTTTCAGTTCAAGTTTTTAGCCTCGACTGGTCCAAATGAGCCGTTTAAGTCTTCAATTCAATTTGCTGACGTCATCAGGCAGTTCAATGTCTCCCCCCTTTCGTATACCCAGCTCCATCTTTGATGACCTACATAGGTAACACTTGCTGTGCTTTGTGTCGGCTCTGCAGCAGGTCACAAAAGCTCCCAATCATCGGCTCCACATCTATCGCCACATCGACGACTGCATACGAACTATTGCTGCCAATTGGCTGTTGACATGAACCTGTTCCAAGACCACGCCCTCTTCCATGGGCATTATATGACTATAGAGGGTTAGGCTAAAGGTGGGTCCATTCAGATTATTAGTCTAGGAAAAATATTTATGACTTGAGCGAATGTTAGCTTGGAGCTTAAGTTTAAGATGTTTGACTAATGATAATGATGTTCATTGTCAATCAAATGTGGTTTTTTATTCCAAATTCTCTATAGCATTTAGTTGGCTAGCTCTCTTCTTTCTTTCATATCTCTCAGTCTCACTCACTATCTGGCATTCTCCTTTGGGCTCCTCTCTGAGTCTCCCTGTACATCTATCTATACTATACTCCTTTGTCTAGTCTAGCCTCTCTATGCAATTCTCATTCTCTAACTTTTCTATTCATTTATCAATGTCTTCTCTCTGTGCTTCTCATTTTCGAGTTTCTCTCCGTGATTCCTTCACTCCAGCTTTAATCTGCAACTTTTAGGAGTTACAAAATATTTCTCTCTCATTCTCCTTGGCTTCGTTGTTTTTTCTGCATAACCTTCTCAATCACTTTAGATCTTTCTCTTCTGTTCTTTTGCCCGAGAACTCGTTTCGTCAATTCTCTTTTACTGAAAAAACTTCTTTTGATTCTTAACTGTGCTTCTTTCTTATTCATCATAAATAAGATCATTTTAGATTTTTTTCTCTAATTTCCAATTATTCTCTCAAATTTTTGAACATTCATTATTTATTCAAATAAAAACAAGTAAGAACGTTGCAGTCGGGCGCTACCGACTGCGGGATACTCATTCACACCCCCACAGATCACGCCCATTGCCACGCCCACAATTGGTTTGTACATATATAATTTTTTGGAAATCAATAGAGGAGATCAGCAGTAATATCTGTATATAATTCTGATTTTCTCACTGAGAATCGGAAAAACGTATAGTTTTTCCCGATTTGCCACGCCCCCAGTAGTCGTAGACATATAATTTTTGGACAGTTCTTAGAAGTAGTGAAGGGTAACGTAAGTGTGAAATTTGGATGCTTACACTCAAAAAATGCGAAAATTACAGGGTATTTTTTAGCCGGGCATACCCCATAAGGGGCGTAAAATTTATTTTTGGCGCATCGATAGAGGAGCTCACCAGTAACTTACCATCCAATTTTGAAGCTTCTAGCTCTAAAACTGTAGGAGCTACAAACTTTTGCGGTTTGCCACGCCCCCTATGGGCGTAGATATATCCGCCATATCTTTTCCAACTTGGGTTGTCAACCCGAGTATATATACCAAGTTTCAAGTCTCCAGCATCAATAGTGCTCAAAATATTACAGAATTTGAAAAATCACTATATAGTCAGATCCGATTTGCCACGCCCCTAGTAGGCGTGGATATATAGATTTTTGGTCGATCTTCATAGGCATCGTATCAGTAACCTATGTGCCAAATTTGGGCGTTCTAGCTTTAAAACTGTAGAAGATACAGTTTTACCCGATTTGCCACGCCCCCAATGGGCGTAGATATATCCGCCATAGCTTTTTCAACTTGAGTTGTCAACACAAGTCTACATTCCAAATTGCAACTCTCTAGCACTTCTAGAAGTAGTGTTTCTGAGGTATGGGCAAATGCATTTTCCGATTTGCCACGCCCCTAGTGGGCGTATCGGGAAAATCTTGACACTTTATAATTCGAGGGTATACACGAGTATATATTCCAAATTTCAACTCTCTAGCTTCAAAACTGTGCAAATGGTTTGCGTTCATACGGACAGACGGACAGACGGACAGACGGACAGACGGACAGACGGACGGACAGCGTGACGGACATTGCACAAAACCAATATACTCATTTCACTTTGTGAATGAGTATAATGACGAAAATGCCCAGCTTATAGCATTTCAGTTTTGTTTGAACTCAAAATCTTTACGACTTTCTTTTATGACAGTTACAAATAAGAAAATATATGCATAATTAAAAAGAGTTTCGGGTTTTCCCCACATTTTCATGCGTTGCTCTTGCAATAGATTTCCAAATGCAGCCAATCAATATGCATAGATCCAGTTATCGGTTATAAATAGGTCTCGTGACTTGACGGAAGTAGAGCCCAAATCAACATTTAAATGAAGCTTGCACCACAAAAACCAAATCGAACAACGAAATTAATGTCAACGAGAGCTTAAATTATGCAATGACAATGAATATGACAATAAGAAATAAGAGGCACACTTCTGAGAAGAAGTTGCTCTTAAGGTAAATTTGCTAAAAAACTTACCAAAAAGAAAAAAGAAAAGAAATTGCGCAGAAGAAATCTCTGGATGCTGCCGAATGCTGCCTGCTTACGGTTAAATGCAATTTATTGCATGAAATTTCGCAGTCGTAATGCTGAGTTATGCATACAATTAAATGCTGACAACAAGGCAAACAGGCAAAGCCAACAACAATTGGCCACAAATTAGGCCAAAATAATATTGGCAACCAGTTTCGAGTGTTTGTTAGTTTGGCCTTGAAAATATGGCTTGAGAAATGCTACATGAAATGCTACATGAAATGCATAAAACTAATGCACTGGGCGAGCTTTCGAGCTCAAGATAAACAACAAATGCGGAGCGAGATTAAGGGTATTCCTTAATTTCGGAAAACAATTAAAAATAAATATTGTCAAGTATTTGTTGTCCGTCAGCGCTGCATTTAAATGCAAGTGGCTCGCGGCAAAGGAAAGAGCAGGAGAAAGAGAAAGAAAGAAGCAGCGAGTGCGCGAGGGCAGGTCTCTTGTCTCTCGAGTAGATTTACCGTTATGCACAAACACGAGATAAATTTAATTAATGAGACGATTTTTGGTGTTGTGTATTTTTGTTCGATTTACCGGTTTTCTGAACTTTTCCCTACGGACTCACGCCCAGACAGCCACTTATTAAGATAAATATGTATTTGTGTGTATATATATAATTGTATTGCTGTCTTTTTCTATATAATATATATCGATCTCTTTTTCGATTAATTTATGCAGCTCTCTTTGTTGTTTTCATCGTTTCATTTCGTTTTCGGTTTACAGTTTTTATACCCTGAAGCTATTTAAAACGTTTAAACAGGGTTGATTGAATTTTGTTAAAATGTGAGGGAATTTTATCATAGTAAATATATAGGACTCTGACTAGGACCAGTAATAGTCAGTCTAGCTCTGTTCGTATATATATATGAGTTAGTAATTAGCTAGCTAGTATAAGAGCTAGAGAGTACAAGAGTTATAGACTAGCTAGCTAGCTAATATAAGAGATATAAATGAAGCGATGTATCTCTCTTTGTCTGTATGTATGAATGTAAGTGAAAGTATAAGAGCTGGAGAGAAGGATAAAGAAGCTAAGAGAGTATGAGAGCTTAGACTATAAGACAACTGACTAGTATAAGAGCTAGAGAGAAGATACATTTTACTATTTCAGCCACAATTGCAAGATGTGTTTATATATATTCAAACTTGTATAAGTTCTTTTATATATAAATCCACATATTAGCTAAACTCTTTGCAATAGCAACTCTGCAACTTAGTTAGGGTATATTTCAGTCAGTTACTCCTGAACTCATTCATTCTTAAATCTTGTGTATATAAAATGCACAATGAATTTGCATTTGCATTTCTCTTGCCCGGCTGCGCCTCATTAGGCCAAGGAATGTGTGTCAAAAAGGCTCCTCAATTAATCCTTAAAAACATTTGCTCATCATTTAAGGGCTTTTCAAGCAGAGCTATGTAACTGGGTCAAGTCTATACTTTATTTTCATTTGAATTTGGATTTTTTATAGTCATTTACACTTGACACTGACACGCGTTCAATTTAATTGCCAAGCAGAACGTTTGAGTAGTCGAGTCGAGGAAACAAAACACTGAATAAAAGTACTTAAAATAATAAATTCAATTTTTTTCGTAGACGATCGAACTGTTTGTTTGGCTGTAATCGAAGAGCGTGTTTACAATTTGGCTAAATAAACAAAAAATAAACAATTGATATGTAACCAGCTGCCTGACCATAAAGGTTGACTATCAAATCTTAATTGCTTTGGCCGGCATACTAATGCCACACGCAAAAAGGCGAGGGACGCTTGAGAAGCATTGGAAATTATTCAGATTGAATGGGAATTGATTTCTGTAGGTCTAGAGATGAGGTGAGGGTTGAAGAGAAAAGCAGTTTTAACTGCTGAAATATATCTATATGAAATATCCAAATTTTGTTTTCTTATCTAACAAAAAATGTATATACCTAATTTTTTGCCAACTTCTTAGACAACAAAAAAACAACAACCCTTAACGATGCTAACATTCAAATTGCAGTCAATAAACTTAAGCTGCGTCTATTGTTTACGAACCAATTGACACAGTTAGTTTTTTTTCTACTTTATTTGAAAAGGAAATCTCAGCATTAAAAATTCCGTCAAATATAAAAATATCAAAACTAGCAGCAGCAGCAGCTGTTGTGTCAGTTATTTTTTATGATTTTTTTGTTTTTTCGATATGAATATGCATGCCATATACAAAATTTTTTTGTATATATGTGAAAACTAGCATACATAAACGCCAGGCACACGCACAACATTTGTTGTTATAGCAACAAATAAAAAAAAAATAACATTTGCCAATTGCCCGGCAGCAGCATAAACAACAAACAACATGAATGAATGCAAATTGTATAAAAAAATAATAATAAACAAATATATATGCAAATCAAAGCAATTTTCAGTTGAAGTGAGAAAAAACGATGCATACTTTCAGGCAGTGGCTGATTTTAGCAAAGACACTAACCATGGCAATGCATAGCGAGTTTGGTTGTTGCACAGACTAAATTGAGGCAAAGAATTTTATGTTTTATAAATTAATATTGATTTGAACTTTGTTTGAAAAATATATGTATATTTTTCAAAAATATATTATTTTATTATTATTATTATTATTTTTATACCCTGCACAGGGTTCATGGTATTTCCTAGTCGGGCACTCCCGACTAACGCACTCTTACTAAGTTTTCAATGATGTAATATCTAAATATATAACAACCTATTCAACAAGTTCAAGCTTCTCAGCTATAAGTGCCCTAATAAACTCGGCTTTAACATAAGTTAAGTAGACTTTTAGCTTTTATATTTAGTTATTACTATACTTTATATGTGTACTTACGGTTCTGCTTCGATAGACTTTAATTTGGCCACATAATTGGAAGGTATATAGCCCTCTTGACGGGTTTTCTTGCTGCGCGCCAGCCACCAGTCACCCTGTAAATGTAAACGAACAATATATCAATACAAATTGAATAGAATAGTAGATAGATAGATAAACCTAATTGTAAATACTATATATTGTGAAAAAAAAATAGACAAACAAACCAAATAAAACAATGATAGAGATAAAGCTACCAGCTAAGTGCCTGGTTATCAAGGGAATTGCATTTTATATAATTGTGAGATTAACGTCAAACATGATTACTATACTATATATAGTATATACATATATACATGAAGTACGAGTGCCAGACATGGGAATCAAAACTGACTCATCAATAAAAAAAAATAAAAGCTTGAGTAGAACTAAGAGATATGGCAAGTACTTGACGTATGGAACTACTAAGATTAATATTTATTAATATATTATAAATTTATAGTATAATTTGTCATTATAATTCATAGTAAAAGTCAATCTATCATAATATTTTATACATTTTTTTTTTGTTTTACTCCTGAAATATTTCTCAAGAAAAACGTTGAAATTGAACAATTTTGTGATTAATTAACAAACAACTCCTCTAGCTGCCGGGTTGTTTTGATTGCTTGTTGTCGCTGTTGTTGCATTGAACAACACAACATTTCACACAAACACGAAACAGCTTAAACTATAATTAATTTAGCTGTCGTCAAGAGTGAAATAAAAGCGAAATCCAAATGAATTAAGATTCGTACAATTTCATTTCGTTTTATTGTGTTGAAAATCTGGCTAATGCGAAACGTGTTTCGCAGTCTTTCGATCGAGCCAACAACAAAACAGCTATGGATATATATGTATATAAATAAAGTTTTGACTATCAGCTTGGGCCACTTGTCCATTTGGAGCGCTGAGTAGTTGGACATAGTTTTCATATTTGTCTGGGTGGGTAATAACAATTTTTACTCAATTGCTTTTGTTGTTGTTATTCGATTATCAATTAACTGTGGGCGATGAGGGGGCCAAGCTGTTTGGCTAAAAAAAAAAAAGAAGAAAAAAAGGCAAAAATCGCACACTCACGCAACCCAGACGGCAATAACAGTCAACGGCAGCCATGAGGTGGCAGACACGCCAAACCATAGTTTATATTTGCTTTTGCAATACCCTGTAAAGCAATGAAAGCACTGGGTATATAACCTATTTATATACTTTACTATACTGCTGTATATACATGTTAGAGCTTATATAGAAAGCAGGAATCATTTGATATTATGGATGAGTCTAGTTTAATATACTCAGTTTGCTTATTAAAAAAATGGGCACATAGGTTTATTTATAAAAAATATTATTATTTTCTATTGTTAAGTCAATAGATAAAAAACTTAAGGTAAATAATATCGATAAAAAGTTAAATAAAGTATTGACTATCTACAGAGTATTCTGCAGTCGAGTATAGCTTTTGACAAACATTTCGATAAACATTAACAAATGCTTGTCGCTATTGTCGCTAGATTCTGATTAATCTTGCTTATTCTTCTCTGTTTGAGAAGTAAACCAGTTTGATTAGAGAAGTGTTAGCAGATATAATATTGATGACTAAAATCTATTTATCAATCAGAGTTTATTATAATTATATTTTATGTTTTATTTATATATAATATTTTAATTTATTATTATTATTACTTGATTAAGTTTTACGGAACTTTGAGCTACCCTTACAGGGTGACATCTAGTCGTTAACTCTTTCCTTTTGCTTTGCTTTTATTCATTTGCTTTTCCGTTGTTTTTTCACTTTGCAATTTTTATTACATATTGTGTTTTATATTCGTGCAATTTACCATTCACGCATTCGCTTTGCTTCGTTACAGAAGCGAACAAAAAAGTTGTTCAAAAATAACGAAAATTAAATTAAAACTTTATACAATCGCATTGTTGGTTTGTTTCGTTTGCTTACGCGCTTTCCATAAAGCTCACCAACAACAGCAACAACAACAGCAACAACAACAGCAACAACAACAACAACAACAACAACATTTAAGCCAAAACTGGCTTTTGCCAAATTTGTGCAGCGCTTTGGCTTGGCTAAAGAAAAATAGAAGAAACAGAAAAAAACAGTTAGCTATTCATAGAAATCTAGACAAAAAGCAAACGTGTTTACAGCTCTCCCAACAAAAATTATTAATAATAAATTGCAATTGAATTTTGGATGAGTTTGCCAAACATCGTATGGCCTGCTGCTTGCCACGCCCACCTACACCATTTGACCCTAACTGGAAGTCAAGTGGCTTTTGCTATCATTAGCCAGGGCACACGATAAACTCTGTGGAAAGGTCAATGAACACAACGCACAGATTTTTTTTTTTTTTTTAGGGTTCATTGTTTATTTGTTGTGTTTGCTTTGATTTTATTTCTATGTCTCTCTCTCTCTCTTTCTCTTTCTCTGCTTGGCTATCTCTGTCTCGCTTTGTGGCTTTACAAGTGCATTTCATAATCGCGTGTTTGTTGCCTTTTGGTAGCAACTGTTGTAAAGTATATACAATGTATATATATATACACAATATATGTACACAGATCTGTGTTTATGTGCGCCTCGTTTCCATTGAAAATTAAAGTGATTTTTATTCTTAGATACGCTTTGAAAGTGAAATAGCATTCGGCTTCTCTTTTGTTGTCAGCTTAAGAAAGCATTTTAGACTTTTTCGAGATTTATATTAATGATTGCTGTTCTAGTTAGTTTAAGTCGAGAATTTTTACAGCTATAGCCATAGCTAGAGATAAGACATTGACCCAAAACTCGGACATTCACTCGATTTGTATTCAGTTGGAAAGGGTTCTAAGATTTTGTTCTTACAAAAATTTGTTTATTATTTTATGTATTGGTCAAATTCTTGAAGAATTTGTTAAAAATGCTGCATCAAAATATAAATATATCATTTTATTTACAAGAAACTCAAACTTTTATACAGCACATCTACTTGCCATACCAATTCTGATGCATCTTAAGCCTTAACTTGCATCTTTTATTTATAGAACTAAAAGTCTATACATAAACTCTCTGACTAAGAGACTGCAACAGCAGCAAACAAAGGCCGGCTGTAAAAGCGTCTAATCGTTCTTACTCACTCTAGCTCTGCCTCCGACTCTATCTCTATCTCTGTCTATCGCTCTGTAAAGTTAGTTATCCTTGAAGGGCTTCACTTAGCTTCCTGTTGAGCCCAAAAGCGATTGCTGTGCTCCAACATATGAAAGCAACTCACTTTTATTATATTTTCTGCCTCTGCTTCTTCTTGTGCACGCAGAGAATTTGCAATATGCAAGCGACAAAAGCTGCAGAAATGGGTGAGTGTAAGTCTCTGAGTGAGTGTGTGTGTGTTGTGTGTGATGAGTGTGTTCTGTGTGTGTATGTTGTGCTGGGTGTTTATGCTTTGCTTCTCGGCCAAATGACAATGAACGAACAGAAGACGACGCCGACGCCGACGCCGCCACTGAGGCACACCCATAAAATATTTTAACATACAATTTTGATTTCTATGCATGACGTTGAGCCGAGCGAAAAACAAAAAAAAAAATAAAGAGTTTACAAAAGGAAGCCGTGCTGCTTTTGGCATACCCATTAAGATCGATTAGAAAGGGTTTATAAACTGTAAAAAGAATAGCTTATAAACCACAAGTAAAATTTGTTTATACTCTATGTCGAGCTGAGTACAGGGCATCTTTCAGACAAACACAGATAATAAATATATAATAAAGTTGACCAAAGCAGAAGTATATATTTTTAGAGAAGCTATGGTATGTATTTTTATGTATAGGCAATTACTCATGAACATGCATATATAGGGTATCTACGAAGCCAAAGAACAAAGAAGTTATTACCGAAAACAATTGACTATTTAATTTAAGGAAAGAGAAGCAGTAATGCTCTCAGTGCATAAGAAATCATAGTGCGATTGGATCTTTTGTTAACTCGTAGCTAGCTACAGGGTATCTTGTAGCTAAAGCTTAATGTCGTTTTTGTTTTGACTTGATATACATGACCATGAAGCAAGTTTCAATATGTACTAAATGTCATTTTAATACAGATAACAATATAAATATGAATATAGATTAAAGCAGCTTGCAGCTAAGTACAGGGTATCTGCTTATCAAACAGCAACTGACGCAAGCGCATTTCTTTAGCTTTTTTTTCGTGTTTGTTGTTTGCTAAGTTTAATGCCGTTGCTTGTCTGCTGCTTGTTGTTGTTGGGCTAACAACAATTGTTGCTGCTGCTGCTGCTGTTTTTGTTGTTGTTGTTGTTGTAGCATAAGTAGTCGGAGTAGTTGTTGCAGTTGTACGTTAATTAAACGCCGCTGCATGCCGCACAGCAACCGGAAATAGCAGCAGCAACAGCGAGCTGGTAGTTGATGACTTTACTCGCTGCTTGGCAGCTGTCAGAGAGAGAGAGAGAGAGAGAGAGCGCACGCTCTCCCTCCATTTCTCTCTAGAGATTGTGAGTGAAATGTTGATGGGTTCAATTATGAGGGCTTCTGCTAGAAATTGCAGCATATTATATAGCTCGAACTGATGGCCATTTCGCTGCGAATGCGCAACTCTTGGCCAGATGCCAAAATGTGTTGGACGACGTCATGCCTTTAGGCGCCGCCACTTGTCTGAGCAGTCAGCGAGGCGGCCGCAATTGGCCAACAGCCACGCCCCCTTTGCCCCCTTTGTTGAAACCTGGTCAACAGATCAGCCCGTAAGGTGGTCATGGCTGCTGACGTAAACGCTTTAAATATGCATGCCACAATATTTATCTCCGTGTGTGTCTGTTGCTGCGTCTTCGGCCAAAGAGTTGAATGCGCCTCATGTCACAATAGCAGCAGAGAAAAGCCACCCAAAGGTGGGGTAGATGGATGTGAGTGGTTTAGTGGGTGGGAGTGTGGCTGATGTATGCTGTGACCTCCAAGTGGCTAATCATAGCATTTTTGAGTGTACCAAAAAATATGTCAGCTATTAGCATATTTTTCTGGGTTTTCTATCTCTGCTGTCTGGCAGCTGTTGGCAATTGGTCTGCTTAGCTGCACTGCATTTTTTCAAGTGTAGCTGCTGCAGTTGTTGCTTTAATTGCAAGCGAAAGCAAACACACGCAGAAATTGTTGTTAAAAGTGGATAGTTGCGATGTAAATCCTCTATATATGCTGGTTTACAAAAGTGAGAAGGGAGCGAGAGTATATTGGTTTGACTTGGAGTCGCACCTCTGTCTGTATGAACGGAAAGCATTTCGTCTATATGGTAGTTGAATACTTCAAATATAGAATATATGAAACGAAAATTTACATTATATAAAATACCAAACTATATAGATAATTGGGTAAATCGAAACCAGAATTAGTAAGTTTTACATTTAAATCACTTGCCCAGATACATCTATGTACTAAATGCTTCGCCTATTGGCAAAAAACGATCCATTTTCAAATAGGTATATTTATTTCTAAGATTGTAAACAACTATTATACAATCTTAAGCAGCTTTCAGCCAACTTGCACATTCTCATTTCCTATTGTATTTAATATTATATCTTATATAATATATTGAGTACAATAGAAAGTCATTTAAGCCAAGCTAACACATTTTTAGCAGTCTATAACTAAAAAGTTATTAACTTACTTAAACAGCTGTGCCTCTTCTATGTAAGTTACATAAGAGTAGCTAAGTTACCCAAGTACACAAATATATATTCTACAGTTTCGACTACTATTTAATAGAATAGAAACTAAAAACAATATTTTTATATATAAAACCTTATTTTAAATATATTAGTTTAAGCTCATATTTCAACCGCAGAGGTATTCATAGAAAATATGTTAACATTTAACTGTATATTAGCGAATGTATGGCTTAGAGAGGATTTACTCTAATCTAAGTTAGTTAATACGTCTTGTTTTCAATCTATAAATAAGTCATAAAATAAACAAGTCTTAAATAACAAACTATATATAGTTACACATGCATTACTCAACTAGTTAAACTCTCTCAGCTAGGGTATATACATACTAAATATATATATATAACAAAAACCAGACAGGCCTCGTTGCATTTTTGAAAAAAAATGCAGTCTGTAGTATTACAAGATGGAATTTTAGAGTTTGGGTTTTTGTTGGCGGCTGGTTTTATGAGTTGGTTCAAGTGGCGAGTGGCATGTGGCAAGTGGCAAGTGGCGGCCGCAATTACAGCGTCTGGTTTTCTGCCAAACTTCCCCCCACCCCCCAAACAAAAAGAGTAAAAAAAAACCAAATGACATTGAAACAAAAAGCGTAGGAAAATCCAAAACAAACCAAGAAAAAAAATGAGTAAAAAGTTGAAAATTATAGCTGAGATTGGTTTTTTTTTTTGCTTCTTGCTTTTTGGCTAGCTGCCTCATATGACGCATTGCTTAAAATTGTAGACTATCGAGAGAAAATACAGTAATTTAAAACGGAAAAAAGCTCACAGTGAAACGAGACTATAAATTGTGATAAGTAAATAAATAATATATAATGTTTGAGGAAGTATTTGAAAGATGGGAATGCAAAGGAAAACGAATACTGATATTTGAGTGGAGGAAATATGAGCAATGAGAACTTGATGGATTGTAAGAATGGCAAACAAATAAATTTATTATCAATTAATGATTAATTATTTCTCAATTTTATAATTTATTGTTTAATTTTTATTTTTTTATATTTGTTTTTTAATTTTTTATTTTTATTATTTATTTTTTAGTATTTGCTCTTTGTTTTATTTACATCTTTTATTATTATTTATTTTTTAGTATTTGCTCTTTGTTTTATTTACATCTTTTATTTATTTTTTATTTTTATTTTTTATTATTTATTATTTGTTTTAGTTACATCTTTTATTATTTTTATATAATATTAATTATTTATTATATTTTATTTATTTACTTTCAAGGTTTTTAATATCGAACAAACAGTTAAAACCTATCGATAAGTCATAGCGATAAGCATTCGTGACGTACATATATACAAAATCCGCAAAAAAAAAAACCTTTTAACATGGCATTTGCATGACTAAAAGCAAAAATAACTGTTCATGATTAAACATGAGAAATTGCATGCAGAGCGCTCGCTCGTTGGGCGCAGCGCGCATTGGCTTCAACGAATCGAATAATTAAAGCTTTCACAAAACTTTTAAATTAACTCGAAATGTATGCATAGTCCGAGCGAATCCAATTGGATGAATGTTTTTTTTTAATGGAATCAATGTATTTACAATATATTTCGTTTGATAAGATATTTGACTCAATAAGTGTTATCAGTAAACACATTCTCTCTCTCTCTCTCTGTCTAACACTTTGATTGTGATTCACTCACCTGTGTGTCATTCAGTATCTCCAAATGTTCACCCTTGCGGAAGCTCAAGTCCTCGTCTGTGCGCGCATCATAATCGTAGAGGGCCACAAATATTTTGGCATTCGCATTGGCCGCATCGCTCTCCGGTATCTGGGGTACCGGACGTATTTGCTCAGCCGGCTGTCCGGGCATGGGCATTGCTATTTGCGGCACGCCCACACCACCGACACCGACTACGCCAATGCTGGCGCCGGGATCGTCGAGCGGATTGCGTACATCGCCAGCATGCGGTTTATCGTTGTCCGGTTTCTGTGTGCGTAGACAGTTGCCCATTGTGTGTGTGTTTGTGTTTAGGAGGGGTTTAGAGAAGATTCGCTGAAGTTCAAGTTGGAGCTCAGTACACAATTTGTGACGTATATTAAATGCCAATGAATGGAAGCCAAGTTGTTGTGGAGTAACAGTTACTTTCACTCACACATACAGCTGAATGCACGCCAATTACAATTCAATTGCACTCGTTTGTTTATACTGAGGACGACACACACACGCACTGTTATATATGTATGTGTGTGCACACACATGCATACCAGTTCACAATTGGTTGTTGTTGTTGCTTATTTGCTCACTCGCGATCAACTCTGGGGTGTTGGCACTTATCTCTCTCTCTCGCTCTTTTGCCTATGTTAGCTGCGCGTTGAGCCTAGCGCGTCGTCAGTTAATTAATTTATTAATATGCTGGCTTATTGTGTGTGCTGTTGTTATTGCGATTTATTATTACACGCACTGCCACTGTTTATAGCTATTATAATTTATTGCAGCACTCTCTAACTAAATTAAATGCTTAAACATTCACACACACTCACACACGGACGGCGTATGTATTTTTCTGTATGCGTGTGTATATGTGTTGTATGTATGTGTGTGATGCTGATGGCCAAACAACAAGACGAACGCGACCATTAAAAAACAATTCAAAAACACTGATAAACTATTGAAGCACATGCACACATTATTATACTAATATTTTTCGATCACTTATTGCATTTCTTTTACATTTTTAAGTTATTTCATTTACGAGTTTCAGCTGCAGCGAAAATGGCTCCCCGATGAAAACCTGCGCGACAGTCGATAGCACTGCTAAAGCGATAGCAACGATACGTGTGTGCGCACAACAGACTTGCTAAGCGATATGTGTCGGAATGCAACATCAAAATGAATAATCGAATGATGTTAACTGGAATTCTGTTAAGTTACGATATATAACAGCTGTTAAATTTAAATATATATTTATTTGGTTTATATAAACAAGTTTGAGCATTATTAAGTCAAAAAATTATTTTAAATACCATTTAAAGCAAATTTGCAATGTATTGTAAAGTTTTTTATTCACTTATTGAAATCTAAATAATGTGCTCATGTTATTAACATACAGAACTTATCGAACGTTTACAATTTGTTCAAATGATTCAGTGCGAACTATTATGCTGAACTGCCTATACCCAGAAGTTTTATTCTTCATTTGACAAGCGTTCGGGTTAGAAGCGAAGCTCGTCAAAAGTGTTAATTTTAATTTTTCATGAAATAAATATTTGCACAAAATGGATATAAAATCTTTTCTTTTTTCATATTGTGCTAAGAATCAAACAGAACCCAAGTTCGAAGTGCGCCCAATTGGTAAGTGCATCAAAAATTCCAAGAACCGGCCAGAATTTTTTTTCCCATGAATTATTGATTTTTTTTTTCTTTTGCTTAGGACCCAAACACCGCCAGCGTTTTCTGTGCGAAGTACGCGTCGATCAGTGTCCCTATGTGGCCGTTGGCAATTCTACTAATAAAAAGGATGCCGAGAAGAACGCCTCACGTGATTTTGTCAACTATTTGGTTCGCGTTGGCAAACTAAATGCCAAAGATGTTCCGGTCGATCCAACTGCTCCGGCCGTGGATAGCGGCGATGGGCATGCCGGACGCGGGGGAGGCGGGCAGCAGCGTCGCTTCTTCGGCGACTCGTCGGGTCCACAGGATTTGGGCGAAGCCTATCGCCCGCTCAATCATGACGGCGGACGCGATCGCTTCAACATCATCGATCATGTCCAGGAGCAAAAGGATATGAACGAGGCCGAATCAATAGACGTAAACGCAGCCATTCACGGCAATTGGACTATCGAAAATGCCAAAGATCGTCTGAATATATATAAGCAATCGAATAATATAAGGGATGACTATAAGTATACGCCCGTTGGACCCGATCATGCAAGGTACGTAGCAGCCAGGTTTAACCATTCTTCCATATATCTATTATGATTTGTCCTTTTGTACGTTTTTTTTTTTGTTTATGGCAAGCTGCGCACTGGATTTAGCGTTTGTTTCGTCCTAAATCTGGAGCGCAGCTTGCAGTTATCGATATTTATCGGCTTGCTGTGCGCAATTCGTGAAGAAGCATTGAAATTTAACTATAAGTATGATGTGCTTAAGCATACAACTACAGTACATGCTCGATAAGGTGAACACAAAATGGAAATACAATGGTTGTAACCATAGTTGATTGGAAATTGCATGTAAAATGAAATAAACTTCGGTTGATCGAAGTTTCAATATACTGTTCTTAAGATATCAACTTTCCCAAGATCTACTGTTCCGATTCAATTGATTTTAGCATATGTATAAGCTACAGTTATGAGCAGCTTGTATACCAATTTTTGGATTAATAACTTTAGAGGAACTCAAGTTCCTTGAGGCAGTTTGGGTATAAAATATATATATATTTGCTTTAACAAAATTAATTTATTAAATATATTCTTTTTGCTTTATTTTCTATGCTTCTATATATATCTCCAGTGTATATATAGAGTAGTTTTTTTTTTTAAATGAGTGTTGCATCTATCGAGCGTGTACTGTACTAACATATAATCGCTGGGCTTTCAGAGCGAACTGGCACAACAAATACAAAAGACATAGAGCCTAAACAAACATCAGACAATATACACAGATATATATTATCATAGATATATACATATATATATTGATTGATTGCTTGATCAAGCTTGAGATTGAGCTATATATAATATATATGTGCGCACTGTCGCTCTGAAAGCTACCAGCAAATGACAGAGAGATAAAGAGAGAGTGAAAGCGAAAATTCCCATCAATTGCGCACAGCAGGGCCCAATATTTTGATGGTAAGTGTAAAAAGGAAGCAAGAATCTGGAGCTTTAAAGAAATTCTCAAATTAAATTGTTTAATGCATTCAAAACATTAGGAGCTTCATGGCGGAGCTATCCATATTTGTGCCGGCTCTCAAGCGCAAGGTAACCGCACGTGAGACGGGCTCCAATAAGAAATCGGCTAGCAAATCGTGCGCCCTGTCGCTGGTACGTCAGCTCTTCCATCTGAAGGTAATCGAAGCCTTTAGCGGCACGCTCAAGAAGAAGAAGGATGAGCAGCTCAAGCCGTATCCGGTTAAGCTACGGCAGGAGCTTGTCGATGAAGTGGATGAGGTCATTAAAGATCTGGATTTGCCGGTGGTTAATCCACGCAACATCAAAGTGGATCCAGATGGAGCACCCATGCCGCTAATAGTAGGTTTTAGCCAAGATGTGAGCTAGATCTAGATCTGTACTAAACTATTATACTTTCTAGGTTTCTCAGAACCGTCTGGATATGAGCCAGGAGGCGGATGCCCGTCAGGAGTATATTGCTGTTATACCTTGGACGCCGCCGCAGTCCAACTGGAATGCCTGGCATGCTTGCAACATCGATGAGGGTGAACTGGCCAGTGTTACCGTCGATCATCTGTCGATGGAGTATGAGCGACAGCTGCGCGATCGTCGTCAAAACAATACCGAATACAGACAATTCTTGGAGTTCCGTGAAAAGCTGCCAATAGCAGCAATGCGCTCAGAGATTATGGTGGCCATCAATGAGAATCCCGTGGTGATCATACGTGGCAATACGGGCTGTGGCAAGACCACTCAGATTGCCCAATATATATTGGATGATTACATTAGCACGGGTCAGGGTGGCTATGCCAATATCTATGTCACTCAGCCACGTCGCATTTCGGCCATATCCGTGGCAGAGCGTGTGTCGCGTGAACGTTGCGAACCATTGGGCGAAACTGTGGGCTATTCCGTGCGCTTCGAGTCCGTCTTTCCACGTCCGTACGGCGCCATACTCTTTTGCACCGTGGGCGTGCTATTGCGCAAACTGGAGGCAGGTCTGCGCGGCATTTCGCACATCATTGTGGATGAGATACACGAGCGCGATGTGAATAGCGACTTTTTGCTGGTCATACTAAGAGATATGGTGGCCACCTATCCGGATTTGCATAGTATGTGATCTGGGATATAATACTCCGCATCTAAGATTATCCTCATTTGATTTTCCTTCATTTCTAGTTATCCTAATGTCGGCTACCATTGATACCACACTCTTTTCGAAATACTTTGGTGATTGTCCCGTGTTGGAGGTGCCCGGACGTGCTTTTCCCGTGCAGCAATTCTTCCTGGAGGACATCATACAAATGACAGGCTTTGTGCCATCGGCTGAGTCGCGTCGCAAACGCAAAGAGGCCGATGATGAGGAGCAGCTGTTGCTCAAGGACAACCAGGAAGAGGGCGAACAGAATTTGAATAAGGTGTGCGAGGAAAAGTATTCGGTGCAGACACGCAATGCCATGGCAATGTTATCCGAATCGGATGTCAGCTTCGAGCTACTCGAATCCCTTTTGTTGCACATCAAATCCAAGAATATACCCGGTGCCATCCTAGTTTTTCTGCCCGGCTGGAACTTGATCTTCGCTCTGATGAAGTTCCTGCAGAGCTCCACAAACTTTGGCAATTCAGAATATCGCATTTTGCCGTGTCACTCGCAGATACCACGCGATGATCAGCGCAAGGTATTCGAGCCTGTTCCGGATGGCGTTACAAAGATCATCTTATCCACAAACATCGCTGAGACTTCGATTACCATCGATGATATCGTCTTTGTTGTGGATATCTGCAAGGCACGCATGAAGCTCTTCACTTCGCATAACAATCTGACCAGCTATGCTACTGTGTGGGCCAGCAAAACGAACCTGGAGCAGCGCAAGGGACGTGCTGGACGTGTACGTCCGGGCTTTTGCTTCACCATGTGCTCGCGTGCACGCTTCAATCAGCTGGAGGAGAACTTGACCCCGGAGATGTTCCGCACGCCACTCCATGAGATCGCCTTGACTGTGAAGCTCTTGCGTTTGGGTGCAATTCATCATTTTCTATCCAAGGCACTGGAGCCGCCGCCCGTGGACGCTGTCATCGAAGCGGAGGTGTTGCTGCGTGAGATGCGCTGCCTGGATGCCAATGATCAGTTGACACCGCTGGGTCGTCTGCTCGCCCGGCTGCCCATTGAGCCGCGGCTGGGCAAGATGCTGGTGCTGGGCGCTGTATTCGGCTGTGCCGATCTGGTGGCCAGCATGGCCTCCTATTCCAGCACCTTCTCCGAGGTGTTTGCCCTGGACATTGGCCAGCGACGTTTGGCTGCCCATCAGAAGGCACTGAGTGGACGCAAGTGCTCCGATCACGTGGCCATGATTGTCGCCGCACAGATGTGGCAGAGCGCCAAGAATCGTGGTGATCAGGAGGAGGCACGCTTCTGTGACTGGAAGGGTCTACAATTGTCCACGATGAATGTGATGTACGATGCCAAGATGCAGTTGCTCGATTTGCTGATGCAGGCGGGCTTCCCGGAGGAGTGCATGTTGCCCCATCGCGTGGATGCCAATGAAGATGATCCCGAATTGGATATATCAGTGGCTCTACTCTGCCTGGGTCTCTATCCGAACATCTGTGTGCACAAGGAGAAGCGCAAGGTCTTGACCACCGAGTCGAAAGCGGCTCTGCTCCACAAGACCTCGGTTAACTGCAGCAATCTGGCTGTTACCTTCCCGTATCCGTTCTTTGTCTTTGGCGAGAAGATACGCACTCGCGCCGTCTCCTGCAAGCAGTTGTCGATGGTGTCTCCACTGCAGGTCATGATCTTTGGCTGCCGTAAGATCGATCTGGCTTCCAATGGTATAGTCCGCTTGGACAATTGGCTGAACTTTGAAATCGATGCGGAACATGCGGCAAAAATTGGTGCCTTAAAACCGGCTCTGGAGGATCTGATTACCATTGCCTGCGATAATCCCAGCAACGTGCTCAAATTGGATGAGCCGTATGCGCGTCTGGTGCGTTGCATCCGGGATCTTTGTGTACAGAATGCGGGTGACTATCAGCTGCATCGTGAGTCGAGCGCATTGCCTTATCTGTCACGTGTCGGCGGCGGCGGAGGAGGTGGTTTCGGAGGTGGTTTTGGAGGAGGAGGAGGAGGCGGTGGACCAGCTAAACGTGGACGTTTTGATAGTGGACCGAATTATGGCAGTAGCTCAGGCAGATTCGGAGGCGGAAGCGGCGGCAGCTTTGGCAATCGTACAGGTGGTTACAATAATGGAGGTGGAGGCGACGGAGGCGCAGGTCGCTTTAGCAATGGACGCTATTTTAGTGGAGGAGGCATTGGAAACTTCAATAATGGAGGAGGAGGAGGAGGCGGAGATGGAGGTTTTAATAACGGAGGAGGTAATGGAGGCTTCAATAATGGAGGAGGAGGAGGTAATGGTGGCTTCAATAATGAAGGAGGAAACGGAGGCAATAGCTATAACAATAGAGGAGGCGGTGGCTACAGCAGTGGAGGAAATAACTTCAACAACGGCGGAGGAGGAGGTTATAACCAAGGAGGACGCAACGGTGGCTTCAGCCAAGGAGGAGGCAACGGTGGCTTCAGCCAAGGAGGAGGCAACGGTGGCTACAACCAAGGAGGAGGAGGAGGAAGCAACTTTAATAATCGGTCTAACGATGGCTTCAACAACAATTTCCAAAGCGGCGAAGGAGGCAACTGGAGCAGTTTTTCCAATCGTCGCTATTAGAATGATGTTTAACGTTAAAAAACACCTTATGCTACGTATTATAATTACAATTATGTCTGATTACATTTAAATAAATAACATAGCTACGATTACAGCACGAATGAAGCAAATAAACACAAATAAATAAAATATGCGCGAATTTTATATTTCGATTGCAAAGAAATGGCACATTATTATCGATGATTTGAGAAGAACTTGGGCTGCGCTTGTTATCGGACTGTTAGACCTTTTTGCAGTTTGAATTTAAGTAACCGTTGTTTGCGTTAATATTGTAAAGACAAAGGCAATTACTATGGCTTTTTGGATTATGGCTTCCGTCAATATATTTTATGCATAAATATATATTATACAATAAAGTTAATACTAATAATGCAACTAACTTTACGTTTCAGCTTGAGCACATTTTTCCGTTAAGTTTGAACAAGTGCTAACAATATGTGCGACCAGGGCTACAGTGAAATATTTAGTCGTTCAGCAACGAACTCTGAAAATTGTAAATAATAATATATTAAACATTTGCCCTACTAATTTTGTATATTTTAAATGTTTCTTTTTATGTATATTTAAACTATTTAATATTTATTTATTCATGTTATTTCTTAACCCGTTTTTGAACTTAACAGTCATTTATACAGCTTGATAACTCTGTTAAGCAATTGTAACAGCGTACCAGGCTATTTATTTCACTGTTATCGATATTGCTATCGATTGCACACAAAACTAGCGCCGCCATTCAATTAAAATAAGCGTCGTTTGCAATTTACTGCGCGCGATTTATGTTATTTTTGTTTGTTTTTGCATTTAATTAACCGTTTTTTAAAGTGAACAACATGGATTTCGATAATGCCAAGGAGAACATACAGCCCTTGGCAAGTGGTCGTAACGTCAGCCTGCTGCAAGCCTCGCTCTGCCAAGACGCCTCACAGGAGCTGAGCGCGCAGCGCAAGCAGCTGGAGCTGGACATCAAGAACTACAATGGCGACGATCCACTGGAGCCCTGGTATGCGTACATATGCTGGATCGAGCAAAGCTATCCAGCCGGCGGCAGCAATTCGGGCTTGCAAAAGGTGATGCACAAATGCCTGACGAAATTCGAAGACGACGAGCGCTACAAACAGGATCCGCGCCTGATCAAGCTCTTTATTAAATATGTGAGTTAAAGTGAGATATATAAATGATATATATAATATGCATATATTCATATAGATGGGCAATCAGGGCGATCAGATCGAGTGCTATCAGCAGATGTATAACAGCGGCATCGGCACCATGTTATCCGACTTCTATATAGCCTGGGCCTATAGCTACGATCTCAGCGGCAATATGCGCAAGGCCAATGAGATCTTTCGTCTGGGCGTCGAGTGTCGCGCCCAACCACTGGAGGAGCTGAAGGAGGCGCAACAACATTTCGGCTATACAGTGGCTCAGCGCATGCTCTATAGCGAGGGCGAGGAGACGACGGCTGTTACCCAAGAGCTGAACGATCGTCGTCTCGCTTTGCGTTCGCTGCACGGCCAGAAGCGTAAGGATACCGTTACAGTAGGCAGCGTGCGCACAGGTGCGGCCATCAAAAGCAATATGCCAGGTGTTGTGCAGGTGAGTTCCATTCTCGTTCTCCTCTTTTCCTTCACACTTTACACTTTGCCATCACAGAGCTCAGCGCCCAGCACCAGTCGCGCTAGTCGCAATGCCCATCGTCAGCTGGAGGTGTACAATGATGAGAATGCGGATATGAACATGCCGCCACCGCCTCCGCCAGCTCCAACAGCTGCTGAGGATGAGGGCAAGACGAGTTTGCGTTCCATTATCGATGCCGCACGCCATCAGGAGAACTTGAAGGAGCCGATTGCCTGGAGCAAGCCACACAAGCATGGCAAAATCTTCGCCTCTACGGCCCAACATGATCCCGCTTTTCCCATACACGTGGACGAGAAGACGCTGCCGCCCATCGTCGATCCCGATGGCAATGAACTAAAGGCCTTTAAGCCGCCGCCCAACTTTAAGGCAAAGAATCTAAAGCAAGATGCTTGGATTACGCCCGTAACCATTGAAGATGAACCGGATAAAAATACGCTGCCGTGCTATAACAAGTGCATGCTCTATCCGCGTCCCAACATGGAATTCTCACCCGAAGAATATCGCGCCTATGGTTGGTTCAAGCAGCGCAACGATGAGCATCCCTATGTGCTGCGCAACGAGTCCTGGTGGCGCAATGACTGCGCTCTGGGCGTGCGTCGTTATCCGAACTTTGCGAAAGCTACGCAGCCACAGCCACGCGATGAATTGGATGCATATTACAGACCGCCAACGGTGGCCACTTTAGAGCCGTTGCTGGACAAGATCTACAACGAAGCGGAGCAGCAGGAGTATCAACTGGAAGAGCAGCTTGCGGTCAAGTGGCGACAGAAGCGGAGTGCACAAAGGGGTGTCATGGATATGGAGGAGACGGTCTGTTTGCCAGACGAGCAAAAGCCACGGCGGAAAAGTTTCTTTCCCAATGCACAGCCAGGCACAAGTCGCAAGTCTGTCATGCGTATATCCTGTGTGCTGGAGGAGGAGGAGGAAGAGGAGGAAGAGGAGGATGAGGGGAAACAGCAGGAGGAGGAGGCGCAGAAGGCGCCTGCAATTAAAATATGGGAAGATGATTCAGCAGAAGCAGCTGCTGCTGCTGTTACTCCTAGCCCAACTCCCAGCACATCACAGGCTGCAGCTGCAGCTGCAGCTGCTACTGCACCTCTTTCACCTGTCGATGATAAGTTGGTGATGCCACCGCCGCCCACACGTAGCAAAATCGACGTGTACGAGGATGATGCCAGCATGCCACCGCCAGCGCCTGCAGCGGCACTTAAGCCAACAGCCAGCGCCTTCTTCGATGCAGACGAAACATGCTCGACGCAAATGTTTAACATATTCATTAAATCCCAGGCGGTGAGCACGCCTAAAGCGGCACAGAAACAGGCGCCAGCTCGTCAATTTGGCACTTTGCTCAAGGATACATCGCCAGAGGCAACAGCAGCAGCAACAGGACCACCTGCTGCAGCTGCTGCTGCTGCGCCATTGTTGCCTGTCAGCAACGAGCCGGGAGCTGAGGCAGTTGCTCAGCCCGTTTCGCCCATGCTGCGCAAACAACTGTCGACAATATTGGAAACTTCCGAGCATGGCATGGGCGCAACCACAAAGTCCACACTGACCAGCACCGCCTCGACCACAGCGTCCACATCGCCCAGCTTGCAGGCAACAACGGCCTTTATGCTCAGTCACAAATCAGAGCCGACAATGGAGAGCACGCCAGGACCGACGCGTTTCCAGCGACAAATGGTCAGCGAGCTGTCCGTCGTGGGCGAAGAGCCAACGGTTGGCACTGGCGCTGTAGCAGCTGGAAATTTTGAGCGTTTGGAGCTCTGGGAGCCAAATGCACCCAGTGTGCCGTTGTTGAAATCCCTGCGCTTCCAGGAGGATAAAACGGAAACAGTGCCCAGGCCGTTGGCCTGCTATCAGGAAGATAAAACGGAGACGTTGCCCAAGTTTCCTTTGGCTCAGCCGGACATGGCGAATGCATCGAAGCTGCAGCTGTTGCAGCCGCCAGTGCCGGAGATGCCAACGTCCTATGACGAAGATGATATGTGTGGACTCTTCTCTAAGACGCCGCCCAATTCAAAGTCCTTCGGCACGCCACTTTATGCGTGCAACTCCAAACGTGTTTGCACTCAAGATACGCCGGAAATATTGAGCAAATCCGTAAAACAACTGGAGCTGCCCAAGAAGAATTCCTTTGAGATCTTCGAAGACGATGGCTATGCGTTGCCAGCAGTTAAAGCGACTGTCGATAAGCTCGCTGAATCCTTTATGGCGGATCTATCCTTTGTGCCGGAGACACAGCAGCCGCAGCAGCAGCAGCTGCTGCCAGTGGAGGTCAAGGGTCAGAAGAAATTTGAAATCTTTCTGGATGAGACTATGCCGCCGCCGCCTCCACCTCCTATGAACTGCACGCTGCCCGAGACGCAGTCGGATACGATTGGCCCAGCACATTTGACGGCATCCTTTATGAAGGATTTGAGCAGCTGTCCCATGCCGCAGCCGCTCTCAACTAATGCTCCAGCTGCGCCGCCAGGCTTTGATATATTTTTGGATGAATCTTTGCCGCCAGGTGCAGCCGCAGCGCCACAAAGCAGTGAAACACTGGATAAACTGGAGACCATAGGACCAGCTCATCTAACCGCTTCCTTTATGAAGGATTGCACAGCGCTGGGCAAATGTCCATCGACGCCAAGCAACTCCTCATCCACAGCCGGTTCGAGAAAGCTCAAGTTTCTGCAGGATTTGGAAAAGTCCCACACACAACCAACAACATCATCGAGCAGCAAAGACTCCAATGATTACTTTGAGCTGAATGCAGCCACTGAGATGTTTGCCAGCAACATAAGCATGATCAAGAACTCCACGCTGTTGCCCAGCAAGGTGGCAGCTACAGCTTCCACCTCAGCTACAGCTGCGCAACAGCCAGCAGTTCCAGCTCCAGCTCCCGCTGCCGCTTCCTCCTCCTTAGCCATACCAAACATTGTTGTTCAGAAATCGCCTGTAGATGATGATCACAGCATCTATTACAAGACGACGCCGCTGACACCCAAGCTGTCGCACAATGTCTGGCAAGAGTCAGCGGCTAGCACCTGCTCCAAGGAGACCTTTACACATCGCAAGCCCAGCATGGATGAATCTATGCTAAATGGCACGCACACTAGCAAGAATGTGAATCCATTCAGCGTGGACGTCATTAACTCGCTGCTGGACTCCATTGAATTCTCTCTGTATATCGAGAAGCTGCCCAATTGCCAGCTGCTGGGCAATGTGAAGCGTCTCGTGCCACAGTCGACGCTGACGGTGAACGGCGAACAGTTCGAGGTGCAGAAGATTATAGGCAAAGGAGCTTACGGCTGCATTTACAGTGGCATTCACAGCAAGTCCGGCAAGAAGTTGGCCTTCAAGCAGGAGCGACCCACCAATCTATGGGAATACTACATATGCCTCGAGGTCCATTCGAGACTTGAAATTGAGAAAATGGTATATAGTATATACTTTATAAATCCCATATCCTATTTATAACTAAAGTGTATCTATTTCCTCTTTGCAGCTGCCCGCCTATATGCACATCGATTACGCTCTGGTGGGCAACAATAGCAGCGTCTACATCTCGGAGTTCTCGGACTATGGCTCTTTGATCTCCGTCTGCAACAAGTTCAAGAAACATGCGAATAAGAATATGGACGAATATGTTGTCATGCATCTGTGCTGTCAGCTGTTGGATATAGTCGATCATCTACATGCAATAGGCATTATACATGCCGATATCAAGGCGGATAACTTTCTGCTAATGCGACCGTGAGTATTGCTTCGAGTTTTATAATATAATTCATAACATGACCAATAACAGGGTATCTCCAAGTCAGTCAGTATACCTTAAAGTATTTAGATTATTATTTATTTATTAATATTTATATTTATTAATTTTTTTTTAAATTTTAACAGTAATATAAGTTATGGCAACTTCTTTCTACAAGTTACAGGGTATCTTCTAGTCGAGAAAACTTCATCAAACCATATCACTCTTACATAAATTCTTAAAAAATTTATTTTTTTTTAATATGAAAGAATACTACTCATTTAAATTGACTACAGGGTATCTAATAGTCAGGCACTAAAGCAGCCTTACTTTCACATAGATAATGAAAGACTAAAGTTTTTGAGTACAAGTATTAATAAAACTTATAGCAACTTCGTATATCAAATTACAGGGTATCTTCTAGTCACGCAAACTGCTTAGGCAGTTCTTATAAATTAGTATAGGGTATCTTCTAGTCAGTCAGATTCGACTAAAGCTGCATCTCAATACAAATTCTTGTATAATCTTGTATAGTCCTTAAGCAATATACCCTTTAAAAACCTACTCTTGCCACATACATATAATTTAAATATTCCCTTTGCCATTTGCTGATGTTTTCCAGTTTGAGCGCAGCGGCAAATGAGCTGAGTGTGCAATTGATTGACTTTGGCGTGGCGATTGACACGAAACTCTTCGCGCCGAACCAGACGTTCGACTACGTGCACAGCCAGGAGGCCTTCAAGTGCATCGAGATGCGAACGCAGCGCCCGTGGACATATCAATTGGATTTATTTGGGCTGGTCGGCGTGATGCATGTGCTGTTATTTGGCCGTTATATGGAGGTGACACAGCGACAGCCGGGCGGCATTTGGATGCCAAAGACGACGGTGCCGCGTTATTTCAATCGCCAGACCTGGGAGTCCATATTCCGTAAGCTGCTCAATGTACGCGACTGTCGCAGCATGCCCAACCTACAGCAGCTGCGTACCATGCTCAAATCGGAGCTGGCCGAAAAGGAGAAGTACGTTGAGGCGGCCATAGCTAAGTTCAATTTGATTATGCAAAGGCAGGGTTAGAAATGTGAAACTAATTATATATTATTTATAAGATATGTCTTCAATTTTAGTTATTATATTGAAATTTATTTAGTTCTCTTTGTCAACTTTAAGCCTTACACCTTGTTAACAAACTTTTGATTTAACGCATTTTTCTGCACTTTGGTATTTTAAAGTGTTAAATATTTGTTTATTTTTAATACTCAACTTAATTTTGTTCAACTGTAAATTAAGCCTGTCAGCGTTGCCACCTTGTTAACAAACTTTATAATTGCAATTTTTTTTGGTATTTTAAAGTATTAAATTTGTGTGTTTATTTTGAATACCAACAATATACAGTCTAAGCTAAGATTAAATATTTAATATGTATGTTTATATCTCTTTTACCAACAATTACATGATCCTTTTAAACAACCACAATTTGAACGCTTTTGTGCCGTTAGAATCGCGGTTGCTTTTTACAATTTTGCGCGTATAAACAAAATAATTTCAACCCAATTAAGCGGTTTTACGTACATTTTACAATGCGGCAGCGAGCATTAACTGAAGCGCAGCAATAACAGTCGAGTTCTAGCCACGCCCCCCTCCCTTCTGGCTGACCACCTACTCAATTCGAGTGCAATGCAATTTTTGGTTGAATCAAATAATTTGGGTTATAGCATTTGGTATTTTGCGAATGTGGCGCCATTTGCATTTTACAGGCATTTTGTCGTTGCCAGACTATATACATGCATACACACATACATATATACATCAGAGCTGCGATACGCCAAATCCACTACTCAAAAAAAGCCAGAAATAGCTAGAATTCCATTTTTTTGTTTTAATTTTGTTGCTTAGATCACAATTTTCTCCCGCACGCTACATGTGCATCGCCAGAACCGGCGGGAAAAAAGCTAAATTAGCAGCACTGACACACATATACACATACGTATATGTGTATATATATTTGGCAGATAACGTTTCCGGCAATGTCATCGCAATTGGCCCTGCGGTCTCGTGTGCGTGCATATGCACAGCATATAAATCAAAGTCAAAACAGCTAGACATGATTCACAAATGATCAAAACAGACGAGCCAACGGACCCCCTTTACACCCAGCCCTGGCATTGCCATATGAAAGTCTTATAAATCAACTGCTGTGCGTGTGTGTGTGTGTGTGTGTTTTGTGTTTGCACGGCGGCGGCAGCGGCTGCTGCTGTTAGCCCTAGCCGGAACCATTGCATGCGGTTGACTGTTTTTGACTGCAAGCTGTTAAGTTAGCACAAAATGTTTGTGTGTGTTTGTGTGTGTGGCTCGCACTGTGCGCAGTTTGTCAAAAATTTTGATTAGCCAAAACACAAAAAATACGTTGTTTGATTGGAAAAATACAACTTGTATTGTATGTTTGTTGGGCTTAACTGGTTTACTGAACTGGTTTCTGTTTGATTTTTGCGGGCATTTTTAGATTTACATATGAACACATTCATACACCATGCCTGCCAAGTGAACCAGTTCGTCACTGCAGTTGATCTACATTACATGCAATTGTGTATTGCTGCTTACTTAACCGTTTCGCTATTGAGCTTTGTATACGTACCAGGGCTGTCAACAGCTTCAGTTTGCAATTGTATAAGTAATGACTAAACCTTTAACATTGTTAAGTATATAGTTTTGTAGACACTGCATTTGATCTACATTTGACATACGACCCAGCCCTTAACATTACTAAGCACAACTACCAGGGCTGCGAAATAACTATCACCTAAACGGTTCAGCTTCATTTCTTATGCTTAGATGCAGCCTGCACTTGATCTTTTTTCTGCATACATACCAGGGCTGCTAGCTAAGTTTTTGCTTTTCTTTTAGCTAAGCAGCCCTGATAATAGGATAAACCGATAAAATATGGCATAAGAATTTTGTTTATATATATGTATAAAAATATATAATTTTGTTTTTTGGGCAAATTTAAAGCAGCTGCTGCTGTTAGTCCGCCCAAGAGTTTTATTTACCAAGCAATTGTTGTGGTTTTATTTGAGAGGCCATACATACACACACACACACACACACACACAGACACCAATGCAGCTTGGGTCTCACATGGACATACATGATTTATGCAAATTGAAAATGACCTTAGACCCTGACACACACACACACACATGTACACACATACAGACACGCTGGCATGAACACTGTCCATTTACCATGTCATGCATGTTGTACATGCACGCACACACACACATACACACATCTATATCTATATTCATGCATGTATGTGTGCATTTTTGGGGCTCCTGTTGACTTGATTGTGGCAGCTGCTTGCCGCTTAGCTGCTGTTTTGGACCACATGCACAGCTTCCATAACCATTTACAGTTGCTGCACAGCTTAGCAGCAAAACCCTAAAGGATAACGAACGGAGTTGGGCGGCTCTTTTAGTCTCACTCGATATATATACATTTATATATATATATATATATGTATATATATGTCTGTATAGGTTGCCATCATGCATTTTGCATCATCAAGTATTTTTGTGCCATTATTTCATGAAATTCACATTTATTTTGCAGCTGCTCGGCTCCAAAAAAGCGCGCGTCCTTTTGGCCAACAACGATACCAGGCAAAAAAAAAAAAGCAATAAGAGAAATAAAAATATTGGCCGTATGTATTTTCAGCCAGTTCAATGTTTTGTTATATGGATTTGGCCAAAAAAGAAAAATACGAAGAGATTAGAAAAAGCAAAGGCTTAAATAGATGCTGGATTTAGATGGATACGTATATACGTGGATATACGTATACGTTATATATACAATAAATGGAAACTTGAAGAATTTTGGTAAATAAAAATATATATAAAATAAAAATATATATATAAAATAAAAATATACATATAAAAAAAAAATATATATAAAATAAAACTATATATATAAAATAAAAAATATATAAAATATTAGTTCTCATAATGATCATTAACTTATTAACAATTTGCATAAAGCTCACTAGCTCACAATGATTTACTTAACTATCATAATGATCATTATTCTAATGATTATTATAACAATGACTATTGTAATGATCATTATTATAATGACTATCGTAATGATAATTTTCCTAGTTACTATTTACTTAATGATGATCTATGCAATGATCATAAGCTTAGCAATTATTATAATTAGTCTAAAAACTATTTTTCATAAAAATTATTAACAACAATTACAATTTCACTTAAAATACTCATATTAATATTATTAACTACTTAAGTATTTACGAAAAACTCATCAGAAGAGCAGCAAGAAAAAGAAGAGTCGAGCTCAACTCTCCGGGAGCATGAGTTGAATTGGTTTTTTCACTCGATCATTGAGTGGCAAATATGAGTATGTTTTGCTGTTACTAGCAAAATATAAAAATAGCGAAAAAATACTGCTGATGACAATTTGTAAAAGGATAAAAAATATCCAAAATTAATTACAATAAATGCTGTGAAAATATACAAAAAAATATATATATAAATTCTAAAACAATAATATATAATAAACCAAAAATAAATATGTATCAAATAAAAATAAATATATCATAAGTACATATGCAATTATAATAAATATATAAATTATATAAAATATATAATATATAAAACAATATAATATATTAATAATAAATACACTTACGTTTGTATGTAATACATATAAAGAATATCTGGGATTTCTCTCTCTATTAATATTAAATTTTATTGCACTTTTAATTAGCCAATAATTGATGATTTATTGTTCAATTGTATTTAGATAATTTATAAGTTTTTTTTTTATATTTTTAAGCCATTGCTATTTAAAAAAATTTTTTATACATATTTTAGCTCGACTGTTTTATGGCAGGTATTATGGAAGAGGATGTTGTGTAGATGCAGTGATTATATCATCTATCATTTATTAAATGGATATAATAGTAATTTTTTTTATTAGAAAAATTTATAAATTATGGCTAATTATATCATTTAGCTAACTTTAACAATGAAAATAAATTAATAATCTTTTTTTTTTTTGTTACTTACGGTTGTTTTTATAGCATGTCTAATAGATTACTGAACAAATAGCAAATTTCCCCTTTTTTCAAAATTTGAATTGGTCTAGAGTCAAAATATCCCAAGACCCAAAAAAAAACCTGCTCTGAGCCATACTCCATATAGGAATTAAATATAAGTTCTAATAATACTTTTTAGGGAAATTTTTATGGCATGTCTGACAGGGAACTTAACGTCCCACCTAATATAATAGAATTTCCGCTTTATTCCAAACTTTTTTATAGATTCACTTTCGATCTTATGTAAAAAATTGAACAACAAAAGAAAACACACAAAAAATAAAAACGATGCTAACTAAATAATCATTTATAATCATTATATAGCCAGCTATATAATTAATATCATGCAACATTATATCACAGGGTTATATGCACTGGCTATAACTCCAGAAATCGTCAGCTCTATAGAGCTGCAATGAACCAATGGAATTTACAATTAAATAACGCGCGGTTATCGTACGCTTAATCAGAGAGATGATAAAACATGAATGTCTATATGTATATAGTATAGTATATATGTGTGTGTGTATAGGAACAGTAGAGCAGAGAGTTAAGCACGTCTAATTGCGGTAATAAATGCATAGCGCTTGTCGTTCAGTTGCTGTCTGGGTTGGTCTGGTCCGGTCTGCTCGGGTCTGTGTCAATAGTATATTCAAGTCGTCGCTCTCTAAATAATGCTCAGACGTATTTTAGTTATTGACACGCGTAGACGGCGCGACTCCGGGTGTCTGTATATACGCACGGGTAGTTCGCTTTTATATGCCCAATTATAAAACTATTAAAATAATTATAGCACGGAAACATAAGTGACATAAGTGACATTCAAAAATGGGCGCTGATTTAGAAAATACAGGTGAATATTTCAAAGTGCGAAAACGATTAATGAGGTGAAGAGGTATAATAAATCTGGGAGTATATAGAGTATTAATAATATATAAATGAACTGATTTTATAAGTGACTATATATAGTAATTCTATTGAAAAGTACTAAAAATAAAGTGAAAAATGTTTTGAAGCATGAAAATATTTCATTTGTATGAAAAAAAGAAAGAAGAGAAAGTTAAAAAGTTGAAAAAATAAGAAACTAGACTAACACTGTGCTACAAAATTGTTGTTTGTTATCTATAGCTTAACAAATTGTAGAAGAGTATATTGTTTCTACTACAGATTGTCTGAATGTTAAGTTAAAGCCATAAAACTGGAAGTATATACAGAAGTAATCACCCTATGTTTGTTTACTGCAATTTGTGTCCCATAGCAAATCTATATACTATATAACATATATATATAATTATATAATATTATGTTTTGTATACATATGTATTTATATTTATATATCATATATATTTCAATATATTTATATTTATATTTTTTCATATATATTATAATTACATTCCAAATGTTAAGTCTTTAGCTCACGTCTTTCACAGTTTATAAAGTATATTCATCTAAACTATTTTAGCTTAACTATTATGTATAGGGTATTATGTTGTAGTTTTCTATTGGCACGTCCAAGGTGTGCGTGGCAAATCGGGAATTTCTATATCTTTTATGATATAATGGCGCTTTCATTAATGGCGCTTGCATTTATGAGGCCAGTGACTGGCAGTTTGAGCTATATAAAGTGTAGCAAGGTTATAGAGATATGCCGATTGGGGTCTTGATTAGTCGATTAGAGTTTAATCAAGTGATTTACAGTCTTATTTTCTTCACAGATTGTTCCAAAATTGTATTTATTCAAATACAACTCGCAGCAATATCTGAATCTTTCTTTGTTTTAGATTTAGGATCATAAAGTTTTTTGCAGTTTTAACACTGTTCATCTGCTATGTAAACAAGCCTCTCCACAGGTGGTCCATTCGACTGTAGCAAATGGAAAATTAAATGGTTAATTAAAATTTGTAAATATATTTTTCAACTGTGAAAAGTTAACAGCTGCAACGCGCTGCCTTCTTATATTAGTCACTATGAGTTTTGCCAATCTTAGCCAATTTCAAAGATCGTTTAAAACAGAAACACATTCGCATAATGTTTGCACGTCTGAAGTATTAAATGAAATGAAGAGAGAGAGGGAGAGAGAGCGAGAAGAAATTAGGGATACAGATGGAGAGAGGTAGAATGCGAAGGAAAATGAAAGAAAGAGACAGACAAATAAGGCAAGAGACAGTTGAGAGAAATAGAAGGCTGAAGAGCTTAAGAGACAACAAATGTATGAAAAAAAAGTGAAATTTTGGACAATATATCAAAATAATACTTAAGCTTATTAAAAACCATAAAAAATTTTTGAAAGATAATTTATAATTATTTATTATTTTTATAAAATATATATATATATTTTTTTTTTGTAGAGATTTTTTATATATAGAGATTGATAAGTTCTTAAGCCCTCTCTAAGCTGCTTTAACATTGTCTATAATAAACTTATCTTAATGTAATTACCCTAACTCACATCCGTTTACTATATATCAATAGACGTCACAAATATTACGCTATAAAGAATTTTAGTTCTCACGATTAGATTGAAAACAAGTTTTTAATCTACGGAAAACACATTATTAGTTATATTTGCTGCCATAAAAAAACTTTTTGTTTATTTGAGTGCCATTGAACTTATCGAAATCGATTTCGAGTTTGATTTGCGATCCACCTGAATGAGAGTGCCATGAATGATCAATAAACTGGTCGAACTGGCCTCGATCGTATCCAAAAAAACTTTGACTTCATAACAAATATCAAATGTTTGTTATTTATATAACTGTTATTAATGTATTCAGCGACACTTGGTGCATAAAATAACGTAACATAATTTAAAATTTTGAGCTGGGATGAGCTCAAACCTTAGGGTATCTCACAAGGTATCCCATAAGGTGGGTAGCTAAAGTTGTCAAGTCAAGGCCAAGTGGGGTTTCAAGCAAAACTTGTAAGAAATTGTAGATAACTTGATGAATATATGAGATTTAATAATAGAGATCTAATAGCTATATATCTAAGAACTAGTTCGTTTATCTTATACTTTATTAGTTTTACAGGGTATATATTATATGAACATCATATGATACATATGTATGAAGAATGATCTATCTTCCCCCTCTAATTCGTCTTACTTATCCATTTCTTCACTCTCTTCCCTTCCACCTGCCTCATCTCTCCCACTCCTAGGCCCCTGTCTTGGCATACGACATCTGCAGGCGGTGCTGCTCTTCCTGGCCATAGCTGTGAACTATATAGCACGACTCAATGTCAGTGTTGCCGTTGTGGCTATGACAGATGCTGCGACCTCCAATCCAGATTTTCCGGTAAGCTATTCCTGCTCTAGCCAGCATCTATAACAACTCTCTTAACTAAATCTCCACCTACAGGAATATGACTGGACGGAGGCACAAAAATCATATATCCTTTCCAGTTTCTATTGGGGCTATATAGTAACACAATTTCCAGCTGGATTTCTGGTGCGTCGCTATGGCGCCAAACTGGTGCTCTTCATACCCACCTTTGCCACCGCTTTGCTGAGCTGCCTAACGCCCTACTGCATTAGCTGGGGCGGCTGGGTGGCGTTCAGTGTGCTGCGCCTTGTAATCGGATTGTTCCAGGGTCTAATCTTTCCGTGCATCCACGAGCATCTGGCCAAATGGTCGCCGCCCAAGGATCGCAATCGTTTGGGCGTCTTTGCCTATTCAGGCTCCGATTGTGGCTCCGTTATGGCCATGGCTATTAGTGGCCTGATAGCCAATAGCTCGTTGGGCTGGCCGGGCATATCGTACGTTTCGGCGGGTCTGTGTGGCATTTGGTGCGTCCTCTGGCTGCTGCTAGCTGCGAATAATGCGCCGAACTCACGTTTGATTGGCGGCGATGAGCGTGATTACATTGAGCGTTCGATGCGACGCAACGATGGCTTCCATGACCAGAAGATTGCGATACCATGGCGTGCGATTTGGACCTCGGCGCCGTTCTATGCGTTGCTCGTTGTGCGCAGCGCCCAGGGCTGGGCGAACTCAACGATGCAGCTGCAAACGCCGGCATATATGCACGGCGTACTCGAGATGGACATCAAGAGCAATGCCCTATACTCGGCTCTGCCCTTCCTGGCCATGTGGTGCATGTCGTATGTGTATTTGGCAATTGCCGATTTGATCATGGCCCGGCAATGGCTGTCGCTGACGACGCTACGCAAGTCCATCAATACGATAGCGTATTGGGGTCCGGCGGCGGCGTTGATTGGCATCGGTTTCCTGGACAAGAGCCAAACGGGCCTGGCCATTGCTCTGATGACAATTAATGCCGGCCTTAATGCGGGCTCCGGCATCGGCAGCATTTTAACCATTATCGACATGTCGCCCAATCATTCGGGCATGCTAATGGCCATCGTGAATGGCGTGGGCAACATCTTTCCGCTGCTGACGCCGCTGCTGGTGGGCGTCATTGTTACCGAGCCGGTAAGTTTGAGCCTTGGATTATGGCTGGCCAAGCTGGTGCTGAGTAATATTGTAAATACCTTGAAGTTAGTTGGGGATTGCGGATTGCGGATTGCAAAAGGGTAGATTGCGTAGGTGTAAGCTTAGGTAACAGGTGCAAGAAAGCATCTATTATGCCATTAGAGTAAAGTTGTCTATTGTTGAGTGGGATTTGATCTGAATCTATAGACCTTTGTCTGCATCGCTGTCAGTCCGATAGTCTATCCGTCCGTCTATTCGTCCATCCATTGAACTGTTCGCAGATGTGTTGGACATTTGCAGGTGTGAAAAGCTGTCTTAACCTTCGGTCATCTGTTTGTTTAGCTATCCTTCCTTGCATATTTCTACATCTATCCGTTTATCCGAAGGTTCGCCTATCTATCCTTTCATTTATCCATCTATTAGTTGGCCTGCTCAGGCGTCTGCATATTCATTTCTGTCTATCCGTCTGTCTGTTTCTCTGTCTGCATATCCGTCCTTACCTTGTATATCTGATCTACTTTCGTATATATACAACCCGTCCATTTATCCTAATTTCTATCCATCCCAGATGTCTGTCGTCTGTCTTTCTATCTGCCTTACCATATATCTGTCTATTCCCCTGCCTATAATTATTGATATAGTATATCCTTCAGTGCGTCTCTTGTCTATCTGCTTTTCCTTATCCGTCGAAATATCCGCCTATCTATCCCTCATCTGATCATCTGTCATTATCTTATCTTATGCCTCTCTGTCTATTTAGAAGACAAGTTCTAGCCCAGAAATAAAGCTAAATGAAATAATAGAAATAAAGGAAATGCTTGAACTCAGCTCAATTTCCAGAGTATCTACAAGACGTATACTCCCGACTAAATCACGCCTAGTATAGCTTTCCATGTATATTACGCAAAGAAGAAATAGAAGTTCGCAACAGATTTCAGGGTATTTTCTAGTCGATTACCTCTTACCTAATTTACTCTCAATTGTTTTTGATAATATCTCGTCGCTTTATCTATTTTGTAGAGCTCGCGCAGTCAATGGCAAATTGTGTTCGCATTAACGGCCATTGTGTTTTTCATCGGCAACCTGGTGTACATAATTTGGGGCACGACCGACCAGCAGCCGTGGGATGCGGTTGACTATCTGAAGCCGCGCGATGCCGAGCAACAGCAGCAGCAGCAGCTCGAGCCGAGGAAAGCCAAAGTGAAAAGCGAAAAGGAAATCTAAGTAAATAGACGTAAGGCCAGATTAGCTGTGAACTGTAAAATAAGTAGAAATTAAGCAACAAATTAAATTAATATGCGGCGTAGCACGCGGCGTATACGCAACGCGAACGCACAAACATTACGTATACGCAGTGTCTATACGCACAACTAGCATGATTCAGAAGAAAGAAAAAAAAAAAAAAAAGCGAAGATGAAAAATGCGGTTAAGCATTGATTGTACTGAGCTCCAAGCCGGACAACTGCGTTGATTTTTAATTAAAAATTCTTTAAACGTTTTTGCGTGTATTTTAATTTCTTGTTTGCCTCGCGCATCTTTCGCTGCTGCCGCTGCTGCTGCTGCTGCTGCTGCTGCTTCTTCTTCTGCTTGAGCCGCCGCAAAATGTAATAGAAAATTCTTGTTACTATTTCCGCTTTGAAATGAATTCATTTTCTATTTTTGGTATTTTTGGGCCACGCATTTGCATGGCCAGCAGCCGAGGCCGTAGACGACTTTCAGTCACTCAATGCCAAAAATAATAAAAAAAAAAAACAAAATGCAAGAAATTCTCTCAAAAAAAAAAAAAAAACAGAATCGCAAGCAAAACGAAACTTTGCACACAAATCAGAAAAATGGACACTTGGCGGAATTTATGCACGAACGCGTGCGCACAGTACGCTCTCGTCCGGGAATTGTTTGCCAACAGGCAGCAGCAGCGGCAGCAGCAGCCAGTGGACATGGCCAACAGCAGCAGCAGTCGCCCAACAAGGCCAACAGCCATAGCCATAGCCATAGCCACAGCCAGATCCCAGCGGCAAGTATGGCAAGTGGCATGTGGCAGCGGCATGCGGCATTATTTTTTTTTTCTTCCTTATGCTACTTCTTTTTTAGCCAGTCGCGCGCCCCCTTTGGCCTCCCTTCAAGCCGCGCCCCAAAAACTGAACCAAACTGAAAACCGAAAACCGAAACGAAACCAAAACGAACATGTTTTTCAATTAAAATCGTTGAGCAGCGCACAAAAATTCATTTGAATTGCCCACAGCGCATAGCAGCCAAAGACAAGTCATAAATGACCACTTTCACACACACACACACACAAACAGAAACACAAACACATATATACATATATAGAGACACGCACTAGATAGATAGGCTGATCAGGTGTCATTGGCAGAGGGAGGAAGAGGGAGAGAGAGAGAGAGAGCAGTTGACGTCTCTTAATTTAGGCAATGCCATAAATTTGTTAGTTATGAGATCAATGCGTGTTGTCAATATAAAAATATTTTAATATTCAAGAAAAGTATTTTCATTTTACCAATTGAAATCAATTCAAATGGTTTCGGGCTTTCTAATTAAAACTTTGACAGTTTTATATCCTTTTTATTTGCACCACTATATTTCAGATAAATTCATATTGCAGCTTATAAAATTCTTAAAAATACCTTTTTTAAGCAAGCATTGCAGAACTTTCATTATTTGATTAATTTCTAGTAAATATTAAAGAGAATATATTTCGAATATTAAACAAAAAAAGTTATGAAGCTCATGTTCTACATTGGTTATCTTCTGTTCTATTCTATTCTATTCTATTCTATTCTATTCTATTCTATTCTATTCTATTCTATATTCCACTCTCCAGTTTCTACATTTCATATTGTGTGTGATTAAGTCCATGTACCATATTCCATATTCCATATTCCATATTCCATATTCCATATTCCATATTCCATATTCCATATTCCATATTCCATATTCCATATTCCATATTCCATATTCCATATTCCATATTCCATATTCCATATTCCATATTCCATATTCCATATTCCATATTCCATATTCCACATTCCATAATCCTTTTTTCTTATTCCAAATACCATATTCCTTATAATATATTTCCTAATATTCTGTATTTCAATATTTCACATTCAATATTCCATATTTCACAATTCATATTCCATATTTTCTATTCCCAAATATTCCATATTTACATTATAAATATATTACATATTCCATATTCCATATTACATATATATTAAGTTTTTATACCCTGAACCCATTGAAATGAATACAATTTTGATTTTTGTCACATTTTTGATACCACCCCCCTTTCCTTCCCTTCCCTTCCCACAAACTTGTAAAAACCGTATTTCAAGTACTAGAGACTTGTGCTTCGGCAAATACACACATATGAATGACATAACCACGCTCTAAAAGTTTGATTAAGAAAGTCCACCTACAAAGGAACTTATTCAACAATTAACTTCCCATAATACAGCCCTACTGCAGCCCGAGCGCAGTCGCTGCGTGAACTGCGCAGTCAGCAGAGCGCTCGCTTATGAGTGCGTGCGTATGTGTGTGTGCATGCGTGTGTATGTGTGTGTGCATGTATTGCGTGTATGTTAAATAAGTATAAAATGTTTGGAATATCGGCTCATCCGCAGGGTTCAGGGGATCTCCTAGTCGGGTACCAGCGACTAGAGCTTTCTTACTTGTTTTTATTAATATTTTGAAAATTTGTTTGTTTACTTTGTTTAATAATTTAATTTATGAAAAGCATGAAACATATCGATCTTTAGTTAAAGACTGATAGACATCAGCGCGTCGTTGTCAAGGGCCACAAATCAGCAATCAATTTAAAATTTACAATAGTTTTACTGTAAGTGTGGCGACTGAGAAGAGAAGCCCAAAATTAAATGTCTAACAAAATCGTTAAACAATGCTTAGATGGTAGTCTTGCTTAAACTAAAAACTATAACTAAGCTAAGTGATTCTTATAAAGAAATGACAAGCTGCAATATGATAAGAACAGAGCAAAAGTTGTTAAGTTTTACGTTTCGTTAAAGAAAGTACATCTGATGGCAATTTTGATATTATTAAAATAACTTCTCTAAAAACATTAAGTCTTTTGATAATTAGGCAATTTTTATATATTTTAACAAAGTGTTTTGCATCAGAACATGTTACTCACCATTATCCTAAAGTCGAAATTATATAACATTATATTAACTTAATTTAAATGAATATCAGCATTGATATAAACAGTGTCTTAAAATTCACTTAAATGTTCTATGCTTAGGTCGCTATTATTGTAAGCATTATTGTTATCATATACATACATATGTATATGTATGTTACAGCTTTATAATAACATTATTATCAATAACATTTATATAATTTTAAACATAAAAACAGAACCAATATATTATATAACATAACAATAAAAAAAAAAAACAAAAAACAAAAAACCAACAAAAACTTATTGATCATAAACACTTAGATCATTATATTATGACTACAATTATTTTAATTTAAACAATTGCTTAAAACTACAACAATTCCACTTAATATATATTTAACATATTGTTAACTATTAATATTTATTATAAAATATAAAATATAAAAAAAAAAACAACCAACAAAAAAAAAAAACATACCCTGATTTCCCACTTTCAATAAGTTCAGGGAACAAAAACACAAAAAAAAAAACACCAAAAAAATACTAAAAAAAAAACAAAAGACAACCACAAAAAAAAATCACAAAAAAAAACAAAAAAAAAACAAAAAAAAAAAAAAAAAAAAAAAAAAAAAAAAAAAAAAAAAAAAAAAAAAAAAAAAAAAAAAAAAAAAAAAAAAAAAAAAAGAAAAACACCAAAAAAAAAAACAAAAAAAAAAATAAAACAAAAAAAAAAAAACAAAAAATAAGCACAAAAAAAAAAAAAAACACCAAAACAAAAAAAAACAAAAAAAAGAAACAAAAAAACACCAAAAAAAAAAACAAAAAAAAAACAAAAAAACTTACTGATCATAAACACTTAGATCATTATATTATAACTACAATTATTTAAACAATTGCTTAAAACTATGCTTATAATTATTACAATTCCACTTAATATACTTAACATATTCTTAATATTTAAATACTTACCACATTCTGAAGAAGTGGTGGATCACTGCACTTTACTTTATATCACTTCACTTTACTTTACTGCACTGCACGACTGGCCACCAGCAGGCCACAAAGACGACTGAAGTTGCGCAGAAACAGGCGCCCTTTATATAGGGCAAAACTCCCGCGCAAAGGACCCGCGCAAAAGAATTTGATCTTACTCGATGTAAGCACTAACAGAATGCTGCTGCTAACATTTACAGACTGGTAGAGCAGCAGCATCGATGTAAATACTAACAGAATGCTGCTGCTAACATTTACAGACTGGTAGAGCAGCAGCATCGATGTAAATACTAACAGAATGCTGCTGCTAACATTTACAGACTGGTAGAGCAGCAGCATCGATGTAATCACTAACAGAATGCTGCTACTAACATTTGCAGACTGGTAGAGCAGCAGCATCGATGTAAATACTAACAGAATTCTGCTGCTAACATTTACAGACTGGTAGAGCAGCAGCATTCTGTTTGAGCTTGCATCGAGAAGAGTAAGCTCAAATTCTTGCTAGAGCAGAAGTTTCATTCTCTTAGTTTTCGCTCAACGTTCGAGTGAGCTGCACTCCGTTTTGCGCGGGACGTAGTTTTCGCTCAATGTTCGAATGAAAAAACTACTGAGATCAAACCTTCATGAGTCGAACTCCGTTTTGCGCGGGTCCTTTGCGCGGGAGTTTTGCCCTATATAAAGGGCGCCTGTTTCTGCGCAACTTCAGTCGTCTTTGTGGCCTGCTGGTGGCCAGTCGTGCAGTGCAGTGCAGTAAAGTGAAGTGATCCACCACTTCTTCAGAATGTGGTAAGTATTTAAATATTAAGAATATGTTAAGTATATTAAGTGGAATTGTAATAATTATAAGCATAGTTTTAAGCAATTGTTTAAATAATTGTAGTAATAATATAATGATCTAAGTGTTTATGATCAGTAAGTTTTTTTTGGTGTTTTTTTTTTGTTTTTTTTTTGTTTATTTTTTGTTTTTTTTTTTGTTTTTTTTTTGTTTTTTTTTTTGTTTTTTTTTTTGTTTTTTTTTTTTTTTTTTTTGTTTTGTTTTTTTTTTTGTTTTTTTTTTTGTTTTTTTTTTTGTTTTTTTTTTGTTTTTTTTTTTGTTTTTTTTTTTGTTTTTTTTTTTGTTTTTTTTTTTTTTTTTTTTTTTTTTTTTTTTTTTTTTTTTTTTTTTTTTTTTTTTTTTTTTTTTTTTTTTTTTTTTGTTTTTTTTTTTGTTTTTTTTTTTGTTTTTTTTTTGTGGTTTTCTTTTGTTTATTTTTTTTTTTGTTTTTTTTTTTGTGTTTTTTGTTGTGTTTTTGTTGTGTTTTTGTTGTGTTTTTGTTCCCTGAACTTATTGAAAATGGGAAATCAGGGTATATTTTTTTTTTTTTTTTGTTGGTTGTTTTTTTTTTATATTTTATATTTTATATTTTATATTTTATATTTAATATTTTATATTTTATATTTTATATTTTATATTTTATATTTTATATTTTATATTTTATATTTTATATTTTATATTTTATATTTTATATTTTATATTTTATATTTTATATTTTATATTTTATATTTTATATTTTATATTTTATATTTTATATTTTATATTTTATATTTTATAATAAATATTAATAGTTAAGAATATGTTAAATATATATTAAGTGGAATTGTTGTAGTTTTAAGCAATTGTTTAAATTAAAATAATTGTAGTCATAATATAATGATCTAAGTGTTTATGATCATTAAGTTTTTGTTGGTTTTTTGTTTTTTTTTTTTATATTATATATTGGATCTGTTTTTATGTTGAAAATTATATTAATGTTATTGATAATAATATTATTATAAAGCTGTAACATACATATACATACAATAATAATAGCGACCTAAGCATAGAACATTTAAGTGAATTTTAAGACACTGTTAATATCAATGCTGATATTCATTTAAATTAAGTTAATATAATGTTATATAATTTCGACTTTAGGATAATGGTGAGTAACATGTTCTGATGCAAAACACTTTGTTAAAATATATAAAAATTGCCTAATTACCAAAAGACTTAATGTTTTTAGAGAAGTTATTTTAATAATATCAAAATTGCCATCAGATGTACTTTTTTTTAACAAAACGTAAAAGTTAACAACTTTTGCTCTGTTCTTATCATATTGCAGCTTCTCATTTCTTTATAGGAATCACTTAGCTTAGTTATAGTTTTTAGTTTAAACAAGACTACTATCTAAGCATTGTTTAACGATTTTGTTAGACATTTAATTTTGGGCTTCTCTTCTCAGTCGCCACACTTACAGTAAAACTATTGTAAATTTTAAATTGATTGCTGATTTGTGGCCCTTGACAACGACGCGCTGATGTCTATCAGTCTTTAACTAAAGATCGATATGTTTCATGCTTTTCATATGGTAAATTATTAAACAAAGTAAACAAACAAATTTTAAAAATATTAATATAAACAAGAAAGCTCTAGTCGGTGATACCCGACTAGGAGATCCCCTGAACCCTGTGGATGAGCCTATATTCCATTTTCTTTATTCTTTATTTGGCTTTCCATATTTCAATATTCCAATATTCTTATATTCCAGTATTCCAATATTCCAATATTCCAATATTCCAATATTCCAATATTCCAATATTACATATTCCATATTATAAAAATTCCATGTTTCATATTTTGAATATATATTCCATTTTATTAATGTTCCACATTCCAAATTCCATATTCGAATATTCCTAATTTCATATTCCAATGTTCCATATTCCTATATATATTCCACATTCCACATATCATATTCGAAATTCTATATATCAATATTCATATTGATATGTTCCATTCCACATATTTTGTGTTCCATTCCATATTCCATAACATATATTTCATATTCCATTCAGTCTTCACTTCACATTCTATACACTATATTTCATTTGCCATATACATAGCTCACACTCACACATCATCTCTCCCTCCACCTTTCTGTAAATAAATAAAAATTACTTTTAAATACTTAAAAATCTAAATAATAACCAAAAATTTCCTAGAAACAATATTTGCAGAATGTGTCAACGACTATGTTAATTAAATAAAGCCAAAATACTTTGGCTCAATGAGTACGCATCAGAGTCGCATAGACATTGGCTAGCCGCAGCATGCCACAACTGAATATGGATATATATCTATGGACATATTTTGGTAAATAGTTCTAGGCAAATAATTGTGAATATATTTCATGTTTGCCCATCGAATGCATTCGATTGATATTCGAAATGAGTTGCGATGCGCAATAATGAGATGACCGCAAGAGCTGCAATTCCAATGGACTGTGGCTATCAAATTGTTAGTTGGTTATCATCATAATTACACACACACATACACACACACACACGCACACTCAGACAGTTTCTCTTGGTTTATGTAGTAATTCGATATAGTCGTAACAATTGCGAGTGTTCGCACTTAGCTCGCATTTAAGTTAATATTAGAAAGTGAGATATGCATTTGTGCTGGGCGTCAATTTGCAAATTATAATTGAGGCAACATCAGCAGCTGCTGCAGCAATAGCAACAGCAGCAGCAACAGCAACAGCAACAGCAGCAGCAACAACAACAATCAACGACAACAGCTCGAAAGATGCTTTTATTGTCTGGCCCAAGGGTCAGAGTGAATGGCAGAGAATCTGTCAGAGTGTGGGCTTAGCGATGGGCGCGTGAGACGAGGCAAGTTGGGCAAAGGTTTTTATAAGTACTATATAGATATGCAAGTGTATAGATTAGATATATATACATACATAGATTTGGTATATATACTATATAGAAAAGAACTTTAGTTGATTGTTTTGCTATCAAGCGAATCCCAAGCCAAAAAAGTTGCTCTTTAGGTATAAAGACTTAGGCCTAAGCTCAGCTAAAAAGTCAATATAAGAAGTTGCTCTGAAAGACTTTCAAGTATATTATGTAGTTTGTAAATTATTCAAAACTTGAAGAAATATATCAAAAAGAAGCCTTCTGATTATGTATTAACCAAATCTATCATCCAAATATGTTTAGATAACAGAAAAATCTGACAAAATTCTGAGACCTTTGGTCCTTTAATTTTCTTATAATATACTTTCAAAATATATCTGTTTTGCTGATATTTCGCATATATATTATCTTGAATTTTGAATCCATACGATAGTTCATAGACTCTTGCCTTAAACATGTCACGAATCTCAGCTCAGCTCTAATTGCTCATCAGATCAGAGTCAAAATTTGTGTTGAAACTGCTGCAACAGCCACAGGGACAGACGCATACATACTTATATGGGCACAAATGGACACAAAGACACACATACACATATATATATATACACACACACATACACACACTCATAATATACAACCATAGAGATACGCAGGCTCACACAGCATACACATAGGCAACCCAGGACACACACACACATATTCACACACACACGCACGTCCACACTCTCACACACTCACACACACACACACATGTGTGTATTCATTGCAAGTGGAACGTCAAGTACAGGAATTGCTGAAAATTTAATTTATGCCCGGCGCTTTCAATTGAAGCACGGCCCGTCGAGCAACAATAGCTGGAAATTAACAGGCACAAAAGCCTCGAGTCCGGATCTGATCTCTTGCTCTTGTGGTTGCGCCTAGCTGGAGACGTCTCTCTTGTGCTACAGCACCACAGCACCACAGTCTCTAGTCAATGCAATGTCCAATAAGTGTGGTGCTGCTGCTGCTGCCTTTTCATTCTTTCAGTTTTTGGTCGCTTAATTAATATTGCATAAGCGCAGCGGCAGCTGCAGCTGCAGCAGGACATGGCGGCAGCTGTTGTCCTTTATGAGCATGCGGCACATCCAGCTACACGAGCGTGAATTTATGCGTTGCATTTTACTCTCTGTGTGTTGTCCTTCAATATTTATGATGTGCCCATGATTGATGTCCATTTTTGCACTTCAGAGCAATCGGCGCATTTTTATGCAAATAGCAATGGGTCGGCGAGCAAATTGCGGTGCCATTGTGTGTCCACTGCTTGCAAGTGGCTTAATGCTGCATCCTATTTGCGGTTGGAGGTTTACGGACTTGCAATGTATTCAGTCTGCGGTGGTTAGGCTAAGTGTGATGTGACAGCCAGTGGTTTGTTGGGAATGGGGAGTGGGAATGGGTAGGGGATATATAAAAGTAATGTTTATCATGCATAAACTATCTTATCTATCTAGAAGTAGTAATATCTTGGTTGAGTAGAGATGATAGTAGTAGTAGTAGTAGTATTAGTAGTAGTAAAAGTAGCAGTAGTAGTAGTAAAAGTAGTAGTAAAAGTAGCAGTAGTAGTAGTAAAAGTAGTAGTAAAAGTAGTAGTAGTAGTAGAAGTAAAAGTAGTAGTAGTAATAGTAGTAGTAGTATTAGTAGTAGTAGTAGTAGTATTAGTAGTAGTAGTGGTAGTAGTAGTAGTGGTAGTAGTAGTAGTAAAAGTAGTAGAAGTAGTAGTAAAAGTAGTAGTAGTAGTAGTAAAAGTAGTAGTAGTAGTAGTAAAAGTAGTAGTAGTAGTAGTAAAAGTAGTAGTAGTAGTAGTAAAAGTAGTAGAAGTAGTAGTAAAAGTAGTAGTAGTAGTAGTAAAAGTAGTAGTAGTAGTAGTAAAAGTAGTAGTAGTAGTAGTAAAAGTAGTAGTAGTAGTAGTAAAAGGCTTAGTAGTAGTAGTAGTAGTAGTAAAAGTAGTGGTAGTAGTAGTAGTAGTAGTAGTAGTAAAAGTAGTAGTAGTAGTAAAAGTAGTAGTAGTAGTAGTAAAAGTAGTAGTAGTAGTAGTAAAAGTAGTAGTAGTAGTAATAGTAGTAGTAGTAGTAAAGTAGGAGTAGATAAGTAGTAGAAGAAGATCTTGAACTAGTTAGTAGTAATTTATTAGTAGATATGAAAGCCGCAATAGTAATCAATCAAAGTTGAAACTAAAAACTAAAATAAAACAACACTTTTAAATACTTCTTCTTCTACTACTAACTATCTGCAAACTTAAAATTTTTAGTTTTACTTATATTTATTTTAATTATATAAATATTATCTTTTTTCTCTTCTTTAAAGTTCTTCAAATTTTCTTCTACCTTTGTTATCTTTCTGCACACTTTCACAGTTTTCACTCTTCACTTTTCATTATCTTTTACTTATATTCGATTTCATTTTCTTTTCCTTAGGTAAATCAATATTTTATTAATAATTTTTTACGTGAACTTTGGCTAGAGAAGGATATTTTAAATACGTTGTTTTTACTTATTTTTTTCGTGATTATTTTTGCAGTTGGGCGTTTTTTTTTTTTTAATCAATGCTGTCCCGTGCCACAATTTCATTTGCATTTGCATTTCCATTTGCATTTTCATTTTCATTTTCTTTGCACTCTTTCTCTCTTTCTCTCTCTCTGCCTCTGTTCCTATCTGTATCTCTGTATCTTGGCAGTTTTGACCTTGTTAACAGAGAGAGAGAGAGAGAGAGAGAAAGGGAGGACCTTGTGGCACCTGCCGCACACATTTTAAATAAATGAAGTGCAGATCAGGGCAACCTGCAACCTGCAAGAACAACAAACAATTGCAACACTGTGGCGCCACATTATATTGTTAATGCGATGACTACAAAATTCTGTCGACTTGTCGTTTGCCAAAGCAAAAACCTAGCGAGCGCAATAAAAAACAAATAGCAAAAGTGCAGTCAGGCATAAGCGACTGCATGATACTCGCTCACGATTGATGTGAATAGCTAAATTTATAGACTTTTAATAATAATAGGACTATACTTATCTTTAGTATAACACATGAGTATACATACCAAATTTCAAGTCTTTAGCTTTTACATTGCCATAAGTCCTTAGCTTCAGTAGAAATCAAATGCCTTGCATTTTATATCAACAACTAAACAAACAGCAAACGCATATACTCCTCCTTCACACCGAACGAGTATGGTAAAAAGAACGGAATCGCTGCAAAGTGCAAGCCAACAAAATGCGATGCCAAATGGCGGCAGAGCTCAGAGCAAAGGAATTTTTAGAATTCATTGAATTTTAAAACATAACAATAAAGCACTCAACATTTGCCATGTGCCAAACGAAGCCAAAGGTAGCAGCAACACACACACACACACACACACACACACACACACACACACACACACACACACACACACACACACACACACACATGCACATGCACACAAGTGTGTGCAGATGTATCTGAAGCGTGTTGATTTTAGCTTTAGCCAAGTTTTGCTCAACGAGCTTGAAAATTGCTCGCGCTGAGTAAAATGCATGGAAAGTTTTTTATCCGCGCCAAAGGAAAATCACATTTTTGTAATGAATCGCAGCTGGTGCAGCAACTATTGCAGCTGCAGCAGCAGCAACTATTGCAGCGGCAGCTGTTGCATGCAACTGATTTGCAATTCATTTGGCAGCTGGAGTTCGCCTGCTTTCAATTTGCACGCATTTAAAGCCCACAAATTCAGCTGATCGAATATACGAACTTATGCATCTCTATGTATATATGATATACAAAATATATACATACACACACACACACCTGCCCCTGCAACACGTTGCAAAGTTTTTCGCTCATGCCCGAAAATACGTTTACAGCAATAAACGTGTTGATTTATTGATTTTGCACGTCGCATAATTTACTTTGCCTGCCTGACAGCATGACAAAAAAAAAAAAAAAATTGACTACAACAACAACAGCACCCAGAAGAGCACCAAAGGCAACTACAACAATAACAAAGTGCCGTTGCAACGCCAACACCAATGCCAACCGAGCAAAGCAAAGCAAATGAAATCCTCTGCTCCATACGGGCGTTTCTTACATACACTTGCCAGCTAGGGTATGCCAATTTATGCAGTGCATATGTAACGCGCTTAAGTAAGCTAGTTATATACTAGCACACAAGCTAACTTTAGTTCTGGCTTCAATTCTAATAATATTTTAAACACAATTCGCATTGCTCTTACATTATTTATTTTTAGCTTGCATTTGCATATTGCAGCAGAAGAGTGCGCTTATAGAGTATTTACACTTCCACTCTCCCTTCTCTCACAAGAATTGCATTGTTACTTTTGATCCCGTTATATGTTTACTCAGCAAACTATTGCCATAGCTGGCAGCTTTGGTGTGAGCATGATGGCTAATCCGCTGTGTGCATGCTATTGGTCCTCAGGCTTTTGATCCCGTTGTCTTAGCTGTCTAGCCAGCTGAGCGCAGAGGCCGCTGAGGCCGCTTACGTCAATGGCTAGCTGGCGACTGAGTTAGAGTGAGGCAGGCGATTTAGTCAGCGCGTGTCTGTGTTGTTTGATCGTTTGTTGAGCGTGTTACGTGTGGGCATTAAAGTGTTGATTTTTTTTTTTCAAGTATGAAAAGTAATTATATATAAAGTGATATATATATATATATATATATATATATATATATATATATATATATATATATTTGACTAATTTGAAAATAATGATTTATTGTAATAATTAATGTTTTGTTGTTGAGTTTTTTCACTGAAGGCAAATTGGCGAGCAATGCTGAAGAGCGCGCAATTTGAAGAGAGAGGCAGTGAGTGAGAGAGCGAGTAAAGAGAGCCTTACTTAAAACGGTGAGCGTGAATTTGTATATGTATGTATGTATGAATATATTAACTAAAATACTATTTGGTATTTTTTACACACATTTAATGCTCTTACAGAGAGTATTTAGTTTTTGTGAGCAAATGGTAACACCTGAAATAATATGGGAGATGAAAAAAATAAACGAATAAATAAATTGTGTGTGTTTCATTATCAAGAATTTTTATAAATAAATATATATATATATACTCTTAGATCTTATGCTTTTTATATAAATATATGCCTGTTAGTGTATTTAAACTTCGTCTATGTACAGTTGGCAATTATTTTGCATATTTTTTCACTTCTCACTGTGTCTGCCTGATTGTCATCTCGCTGCCGTGTTGTACGTTGTTGCCGTTGCCGCTCTTTCTTTTTTCTTGCACCTATCTCTATCTGATGGCTGCAACAACAACAACAACAGTCAGCAGACGCCATGTCGTGCGCCATTTTTAAGTTGTTTCTTGAAACGGAAACGAAAGCGGTTTTCATATGCATGTGCGCGCACACTAATACAAACACAAGTCGCACACGTGCAGGCGAGAGTGACTGTGTGTGCGAGTGAAGTCGAGTCAGTGTGCAGCTGCATGCCGCAGCGTCGTTAAGCGGCTTCTCTGGTCATGTTTGTGTGTGTGTGTGTGTGCCTAGGTGCCGACAATATGAAATAGGACTGTAGCTGTAGCAGATTTCTTGCTGGCTTTAGTGCGAAACATATGCCAAATGCTAGCGACAGTGAGCTGGATAAGTATGCGCACAGCAAATTGTAGCAAAGCAAAAAGAAGAGAAGGTAACTCCGCTAAGCACTTTCTCAGTTCACGTTTCAAATAGTTCTTAACGAAATTTATGTGCATTACTAAAGTTTATAATTTATATTGATTTAAATGCAATTGTGGGAATTTAAAGCTTAGATATTTATATTACATATAAATTACATAGTTTTAAAGTTAGATTTCTTTTATATAGTGTTTTAAGAATTTGCATATACCAATTTGATTATATATATACATATATATCTATCATATATAAATTCCCTTGTTCATTGTGCTTTTTTCTCTCGCATAGTTCAAAGCTTTCATTTTGCCACGCTTGATTGTTTATTGTAGTTGCCATACATTGCGACGACCGTTAGAGATCCCGTTGCCATCTCGCTTAATCTATGCGAGCCACCACTCTCTCCCTCTCGCATGTTAAATAAATTTGCATATTTTAGTTCATCGTTAGTTTGGCAAAAGCTCAATTTTCTATGCAAAAATTCAACACTGATGACAAAAAGTGAACGAATTACAATGCACCAAAAAAAAAAAAGAAGAAGCAAAGTAACTGTAAATCAAGAAAAACGAGAAAACAAGTAGAAGAAGCAGCAGCAGCGCAGCAGCAGCAGCAGCAGCAGTAACAAAAGACAATTTTGCTTTGTGACTTTGCAGTTCAAAACGTTTTGCATGTGCATGCATGCCTGCGTGAGTATGAGGGAGACAGGGTATGGGCACTGAGCATTGGTAACTGTAAACTGGGAGTTGAGCTGCCAGGGCTGGGCACATGCTAATGAGGCATTTGTTATGCTGCATATTTGCACAGCGCTTGGGGTTTGCATTTCTACTTCTTCTACTTCTGTTACTTCTACTTCTTCTTCTTCTTTTTTTTGCTGCTGCTATGAATGATTTGCAGTGTGAGCAGCGAGCAATGCCGAAGAGCTAGCGGGAGAGTGAGGGAGAGTGAGAGCGTGTGTGAGAGCGGCGCTTTTCGGTTTCGGTTTCGGTTGCGGCTTTACTCGCATGTTGTCAGCATTTCATTTGATTTATAAAGCCGCATTCTGCCCAAAAAATATTTTTTTCATGCTCAAATCTAAGCTTTGCCGTAACGGTAGTTGTTGTTGTTGTTCTTTATTTTTTTTTTTTTTTTACTGTTACTTTAATGACACATTTAAGCGCAACCGCAGCTCGTAACAACAGCGCAAGCATAGCTCAGCGAGTGTAAGTGAGCGTGTGGGTAGCGTTTGCATGTGTGTGCATACTATATGCGCTGCCTTGCATGTGTGTGCATGTGAGTGTATGTGTGTGAGTGCTGTTGCTGTTGCTGTCGTGTGTTGTTGCTTTTGGGCCAAAACCCCGTTGGTTAAAATGCCGAGACACACGCTTGCGCGAAATTTTATGATAGTATTTTGGTGTAATGGCGTACCGCAGTGTAGCAGCAGCAGCAACAGCAACAGCAACAGCAACAGCAGCAATAGCAACAGCAACTGCTGCTACAACCACGGCATTGCCTGTTTGTGTAATCTAGTGTTGAAATATGGTTTTAAGGTAGATTCAAGGCAATTTACCATATTGGCCGCAATACAATTTCCGCTCAGCAGTTGCTGCCACAGCAGCAACTACAACAACAACAACTGCCGCATAAAGCCACATAAATAGCCAACAGCAACAGCAACAACAACAACACAAGGCGCAGCTGCAATAGCCAGCGACATGTGTATTTAAATTTGCTGCGGCTTATGTTATTTGTCGCCTTCGGATAAACTCTGTTATTATTTTGGATCAGCTGCTGCAATAATAATAATAATAACAACACAACAATCTCACATGCTTCAGATACTATATACTGTATGTTTATCTGGTGTAATAATACCATAAGTCCCACGGCTAATTTAATATCAGTTAACAACTGTCTGCAATAATAAAAGCTTAATACAATAAACAATATATAATATATGCACTTTTAAAGCTTTTAAAATCCTAGGAAATACTAGGCTTTTGGATCTTAATATATGCTTATCATTGTTCAAATTTGAAATACAAAGAAATACTTTAGTTATCAAGCTTCGCATGATTTAGCGCTCAAAGGTATGCTATAGTTATTGATAATCATTTATATATTAAAGTATCCGTGCTTTGAGCATGAATAGTACTCTTAAAGCTTACCTCAGTTATTTCATTGCATCAACAATTTATCATAATACTCTATATACAGTTACTCTAGCAACCTCAACTATAATACATTTTTGATAAAGTCAATTGTTATAGTTGCTTAACCCTAGACACTATCCCTGTGCACTTGTCTGCTTAAATGCTTTGCACTTATTTTTCTTCTCTTCTTTTTTTTTTTTTTTTTTGTCTTGCTCGCAGAGCTGACGACAATAAAAAAGCGGAGGCTGCAAAGAGGCGTGTGTGTATGTGTGTGTGTGTGTGTTGGCGCCCAGCATACAAAAAAAAATCTTGACACTCTGCGCTGCGCCTTGGCAAGCAATTCATTTAGAGAGCGTGCCTTGGCATTATTGCACCACCCATTTGCACCACATAACGAGTGCGCAGGCAGGCAGCCAGCTGCAAGCCACAACTAGATTTTTGGTTGCCGTCGACTACGGCTAGGCAATTTGTTTGTCATTGCATATGTGTGTGTGGGGGAGATAGAGAGAGTGTGTGTGTGTGAGTATATATGCTCGACATTTTCTTTTTAGCTGCCACGTTCTGTCTGCTGCTGAGTTTATACTATTGCCCCCCCCCGCCACTTCGCCTTCAACGAATCCTTATCCAATCCACACGCCGTCCGGATATCAGCATAGACGGACAATTTTTTTTTTTTCTTTGTTAGATTTATGCGCTTGCCAAGCTGCTAGCAAGCAAACGGACAGCAATTAATTTGCATTCTGGTAATTAATTTTCCATTCCAACTCTGTTTTCTCTGCTTCTGCTGCTGCTGCTTCATCGTTTCGCTTGTCATTTGGCAAATTGCTGATTGCGTTTTAAAAGTGCATTGCTCCGCACCCGCACACCAGTCAGCCAGTCAGCCAATCAAGTGTGTTGGTTAAGTGCCACGCCCCCAACTACTAACCGTTTACCTGTTGCTACTGCCGTTGCTGTTGCCGTTGCTGTTGCTGTTCGCATCAATCAGCAGTCAATGCGTGCCATTAATTGTGCAGTTCACTCGCACTCTGCACACATTTAGTGCAGCTTTTGGTCTGTTAACAACTCTTGGACAACCCCCCTTTTTGGGGTCCCCACATTTGTTTGCATTGTCATTTACAAGCTGCACACACAGCAATTGAAATTGTCAGCGCTTAAAGCAAATGGCACGCCAAATACAATGCCTGAGTACATGAGACCCCCCCACTACAACCAAGGCCAAGTCCCACCCCCCTCACTGGGACAGCCTTTAGTCCCCGTTCAGTTTTTGGTATGGCGAACGATTCCCGCGCCTTATTATGGCAGCTAAAAGACAATTGTTGCAGCGCAACTTGCACTCTAGCGCATTCTCTCCCCACTCTCTGCGTCTACCCACTCTCTGCCTCTGCCACAGCTCTCTAGCGCTTGCCGCCAGTTGTTGCCAGGCTGCGTGCTCGACATCTTGTTTATGTGCTGTTGGTATGTCGTCAAAGTGGGGCCTGCTCTGTTTGCAGATATTTATATGTACATTGCTTTGAATAATTTGCACTGAATAATGTATTAATAGCTCGGAGAATTTGCCGAGCTGTGATATATCAGTTAGTGTCTTTACTGTTAACATATGTTATTTGTTTAAATAAATAAGATTTGGTGAGTGTTACTATGAGTGCTTATATATAGTTCCATGTTATCTTTTGAACTAACTTTTTGTTACTTTTCATCATGTGTTTACTCTATTCAGCTGAATATCTGAGTTAAATAATTTTAGAAACAATAATCTGTTTTCTTTAATATTTAATTTAATTTTATATTTAAGTTTTTGTAGTTTAATTAATTTTTATTAATATTTTAATTTAATTTAATGTTTAATTTTTTGTAATTTAATTAATTTTTATTAATATTTTAATTTAATTTTTATTAAATTAATTTTTTTTTAATTTTTTTTTAATTTTTAATTTAATTTAAATTGAATTTTTATTTGATAAAATATTTTTTTTTGAATGTTCATTTGATTTAAATTAAGTTTAAATTTTTGTTTTATTAAATTAATTTTTAATAATTTTTTTTTTTTTTTTTTTTTTTAGTAATTTCACTTAAAAAAATTTTGCACTTTTTTTTTAATTTTTGTAAAATATTTAGTATTTAAATAGAATTGATTACGAACGAACATTAATCAAATTTAGCATTTACATGTAATTTCTTAGATACTTTTCAGAAATATTTTCCAATATCCAAGGAATTTAGATATTAACTATAAGCATTTACAGGGTATGCTTTAGTGCAGCTTTAACTCCATTTCCCATTCCCTCACTTATTGCCGCTTGTGCAAAGGAATGCACTTTGTCGCATTCTCGTTGTTTGCTGTCCGAGGCAACTTTGGCAGATGTCTTGGCTGGCAGTTCATAAAGCCTTTGTCAGCAGCTGCGAACATGAACTCATTTCGTATTGAATGCGCAAGTGTGCAACTGTGTGTGTGTGTGTGTGTGTGTGTGGGTGGGTGTGTGTGGGTGGGTGTGTGTCTTTGTGTGCGTGTCAATGCAGTTCATTATTTTGCTCATTTCCTCTTAATGACAATATCAATTGCTATTTTAAGCCATTGTCTTGCATTTCTATTGTCTCGGTTGGTGTAGATTTTATTTGATTTTCAATTACGTTTAATTAATTAAGTGTAAAAGCTTTCATACACTAGCCAGCTGGAATTTCCAAATGGGGCGTATGAAAATTGTTCAATGTTTTGTTAAGAATCAGCGTGAGTCAGCGTCGCGTCAGCGTTCAACGAGCTATGCCCCATACATATGCACATAAATATTAAGTATACGCATCCAATTAACAACAATAATTAAGCGAGCTTCAGCTTCAGATCAAAGACACGAATTTCCAAACTTTTATGCTTTGAGCAAGAGTTACAAAAAAAAGAAGAAATATATATATATATATAGGAATAAAATGTAATATGCAAGCCACTTGAATAATTTATGCAGTTTAAATTGGCTTTTGGCTGTGCGAAGAAAAATTAGCATTGCGGCCGCAGGCAGAAATGAAGAAAATTAGCTGGAAAAGTTGCAGGAAGAGCGCATGATGATACTCTGTAATAATTAAGTGAAGCGCAGGGCGAATATAGTTTTTTGCATAATATTTAGTTTATATACTTATATTATTTGTATAGCATATTTATCGCAGTATCGATAATACTATCAAATGAAGCAACAATTATAGCCGATAGAAATTTCTATCACTAAGTTATCAAACTAAGCAGATGTTTAGAATGATTATATCAATAAATTATACTATAGACTTTCGCCGATAGACTTCTCCATGACAATACTATCGTATGAAGAGAATGACTTATAAACAATAAATCGATAAATTGTATAATAAGCTATACGAGATATATGTTATCGATAAACGATAACCCAACGATACTATTAATTTAATTAGTTGATAATTTTGATAGTTACCTCAAGATAGTATGCCAATATCAAGTCGATAAGCTATCGATAAATCAAATTAATTATCGATAACTCGTGATGATCGATATTGACTCATGTATAAATGATATTATTTACACTAAATAATTAATATTACATAATATCATTATTATCATTATTATCATTATTATCATTATTATCATTATTATCATTATTATCATTATTATCATTATTATCATTATTATCATTATTATCATTATTATCATTATTATCATTATTATCATTATTATCATTATTATCATTATTATCATTATTATCATTATTATCATTATCATCATTCTCATCATTCTCTCTCAACTTTTGGGCATTCCTCCCACTGATATTACAGAGTAAAAATCAAATTTGTTATGCTCAGTGTAAGGCACACTAAAAAATAAAATAAAAAAAAATTGGAGAAGCATAAAATAGAGAACAGCACTCAAAAAAAGTTGTGCGTCGTTGGTTACTTGACAAATTTCTGGGGAAATATCCTATCCTGGCGGCCATATATGAGACCCAACAACCACGCACCGCCCCGACATCCATCCAATGGATGTACTTTATGCAAGCCGCGTCCTTCGGCAATGCATCGCAAGTTAATTTAAGTTTATTTTCAACAGTTTTTTTTTCCCTATAATAGGGTATTAAGTGAGGGGATAGTATAGACGTGGACGGAGATGGCGTTGAAAAGATTTATATGATATATGATTAGTCAAAGATCTAACAATCGAGTTTATATAGAGAATGATTCTCCACTTGGGATGGCTTCAATCTTAGAGACGTTCCGATTGTTCAATCTTTCTAATCAATCTTCAATCTTAGAGATGGAACAATCGGAACCATATTTTCCGTTTTCCATTTTCTTAGAGATCATTTCAAATCTACAAAAATTTTTATATATATTGTGAAATCTCCTATATTTCCTACATGCCTTAAAGGGTATTTAGTATTCGCTATTCAATTCTATAACTTTTAACTTTAGTTTTTATTTTGTTGTTGTTGTTGCTGTTGTGATTGTTGTTGTTGTTGCTTTTATGCATAACCCTTGCAGCATGGCACAGTAATAAATTCATTACAAAATTGTCGCTCTATAAAAAGATAAACAAATGCTAAAGCACAACGCTGAAGTGGGTGAAGGAGAAATGGAGATGCCGACTGAGGAGGCGGGGGGCGAAGTGGAAATGTTGACTGAAAAACATTTTTATGCGCTTGCAAAACGGGAAGTCAAAACTTTGGCGCAACGGGAAAATGCACTCAAAAATGAAAAAGCAACAACAACAACAAACAGAACAACAACAGCAGCGAGAGCAGCGAGAAGAAAACGGCAAAAATTTTCGGAAAATGCGCACAAAATGAGTGTGCAGAAATAATTTAAAAAGTTATGCTATTTGTATTGGCGAATGCTGAAGTCGAGGCAGCGAGCAGCGTTAACGTTGAATTTGCCACGAACTTAATGTTATTTATGAATCATTTTCAGTTCATACGCGGCGTATGAGTAATTTATGGCATTTATTTTTAAAGGCAGCAACAGCAACAGCAGCTGCCGGACAAAGTGAGAATAAGTTAAGCATGAAGCATAAAAGATAAGGTAAGGATAAGGATAATATATACATAAAGTATATATATATATATGTTTTACTGATTAAGCCAGCCGTCATATTAAAGTTGACCACAGCTGAAGGCCTGATTAAGATACTTAAAGACAAACATGCGCTCAGGTTGAAGCTGCTGCTATCTGAGCTCGTTTTATATACTGTTGAGTATGCTATATTCTGTGGGATCTTATATAGTATACTCAGCATATAGTACATATATGAGAGCCTACAGAATACTCAGACTCTTTCACTCTACTTATTTGTCCTATTACACTCCATGATTAAATCGAATTGCATGCCAAACTCCAGTCCCAACATTTAGTGTAAAACACCTGAGCCTGCACCTGCACCTGCACCTGCTAAAGCAGCTCAGACCCCCTATGCGAAAGCAATGAGTAAAAATTTTGTCTTTGACTAACCCAGCAGAAAACTCTGCACGTTTGGCTTAACATTTTAGAACGCCTTTTAAGCCATGTTCGTTTTGAGCAGCAGCAGAAAAAGGAGTCCAAAACAAATAATAAAAAACTTCGCCTAGAAAATAAAAAAGTACAAAAAAAAAATATAAAATGAATAAATACGCGCTGGAAATGAAAGACAAAAGCAGCAGAAAAAAATATATATAGCGCATATGCTGTAGATATAATCGTGTATACTTTTAAGTTGAAAAAGGGATTTGATATATAAAAATATTACATATATATATATATATGCTGCTTCTATATGAGGCAAATTGAAGACTTTGGCTAAGCTTGGGGCAGTTGCTTTTCAGGCTGCTTTTAGCCAGTTAGTCTCTCTTGCTGAGCGTTGGCTGTCTTTTAATTATGCAACTTTATTTGAAATGCATGCAGCCGCATCTAATGTGTGTGTGTGTGTGTGTGTGTGAGTGTCCATGGCTGCCTGTTTTATGTACGCTCATGTAGTGAAAAGAGAGTATATTTGGTTTGTGTGATGTCTGTCTATCCATATGAATGTAAACCATTTTTAGGCGATTGAAGCTAGAGACTTGAATTTTGGTATATATACTCATGGGTAGCTTTGTCTTATAAAGTGTTAAGTTAAGTTCCAAAACGCCCATTAGGGGCGTGGTAAATCGTGAAATACTATGCCTGTTACAACAGAAACGATATTGTTTAAGGTGCTAGAGACTTTAAGCTTGGAATGTATATTTGTATAGATAATACAAAAATATATAGAAAATATATAATAAACAATAATATATTAAAAATCTATAATACATAATTATATAACACATTGTATATATCCCTACGCCCATTGGAAACGTGGCAAATGTGGTAAAGGTCTATCTTCCATAGCTTACGAGCTACGTAGAAATTTAAATTTAGATAAGTTCGATCAAGTTCTCACTGCTGACCTTCTCTATAGACTTAACAAAAATCATATATATATGCCTCTTTGGGGCGTGGCACAGTGAAAAAAACCCATATCTACCAAAGCAGCTAGAGGTTAAAAAATTGGATAGTTAAGTCTCTAGACTTCGTCTTGAGATTTACCAAACAACGGTGAACAAGTGTTATGCAGTCCATGACGCTCGACTGCAGGAGCATTTTTACATGTTTTTTTGTTGTTGCTGCTGCACTCATTGTCTGCACAACTAGACGTATACTTAACGTGCTGCACACACACACACATACACACACACACACACGCATAGAGAGCTTCCACAATTCGTTTATAGAAAATATGCCAACGGCTCTATTATGACTTCTTCAAAATTTACAGTCTGTTGCTTGACGCAAAATGGAAGAAGCGTTTTTATATTGCACACACACACATTTACACACACACACACTTGCACACACACACACTTGCACACACACATACACTCACACACGTGCATTTTTCACTTGGTTTTTTCCTCTAGTTTGTGGCAAACCGTAGCCAAGTTTGCACTGCAATTATGATTGCTGCATGAACCGAGCTCTCATGCTCATTCCGCTGGCTGTTCCTATTGCCACGCCCCCTACCCCCTCGCTTGCTGTCTCCGCCTTTTTGCGGCCGTTTACATGCCTTCTTCGCTCATTTAATGTATATTTCGCTGGCGTTTTTATTTTATTTTTCGCCTTTTTGTCTTGCAGCTGCCGCGTTTTTTTTTTTTTTGTGTTTGGCCGCCGTCGCCGCCGCCGCCGACTTCGCTGCTGCTGCAGCTTTTGTTTTTTAGCCGGAAGTTGCTCAAGTGTTAATAATTTCATTATTTCCGCTACGCTGCGCCCCTACACACGCACACATAGACATGTGTGTGTGTGTGTGTGGGGGCACATATGTGTGCTGCGGCTTGCAGGCTTTGCTTTTTTTTTGCGACTTCAGACATTGCCCGATTCGAATACTCTAACAATGAAATTTAGGTGTCATTTAAGATGCAATTTGTCAAAGCTTAAGAAAATTCATTTGAGAAAAATTATAAAATCTAAAAAAAAGTTGCTTAAAAAACATATTTGTTAACAAATTCTTTTTGCCTAATACCTCGAGTGTAACTTTAAGCGTCTTAAAATATATTTAATTAATTTTAAAACATTTTAAGTCAATCAAATAATTATCTTAGATTAATTTGTGTCATTTTTTGTAATATAAAGTATTTTTTATAATTTTTTTTTAAATTTTTTAATGTTGAAATTAATTTGATATTTTTGTTATATCTGATGAAGGTTGTTTTCTTGTTTTATAAAATTTGAAAAAATTATGTTCACATATTTATTAAATTATATAAAAACTCTATTTATTTATTTGTTAGTTTTAATTTTTTTTAAATTGATTTTTCTTTATTTTATTTTATTTTTATCTTTTATGTATAAGTAATATTGAAATATCTTTTCTATAAAATTTTTTAAAATATTTTCTTATCATTCTAAACTACTTTAAAGTTAATTCAATTATTATTCACATTGCATTTGTTTTATAAACTTACTTTAACTTTTTCTTTTTAATTATTCTATGCTCCTTATAATTTTGATTACCAATTTATAATATTCCTTAAATTTCTTAGCGCATTTCAACTTCGTTGTGCTCGCAATTAACTCGCCTACTTTTTTGTTTTTGTTGATTTTGTCCATAAAAAGGCCAGAAAACTGCTGCATGTGTAATTTTTACGCTCTTTCTTGTATGTCCTAGGCGGCATCTAGTTTTTTTTTTTTTTTTTGGTTGTTTTGCGCGCTCGCAATGTGAGGAGAGTATATCGGTTGCTAGCTAGATACTTGAAGAAGCATCTATGCTCGTATATAGCTGTATGCATTTGCATGATAAATGGTTTAAAATTTTGTTGGATACCTATAATAAGCTATATCTTCCACAGTTTTAGAACTTTGATCAACAAGTCTTGCAGCTGGATTACTGTTGACTTACTCTACAGAATGATTCCTGAGATTCAAAAATTATATGCCCAAAGGAGCTTGTAACATGAGCAAGTATTCTGCAGTCGGATACTTCTGCAATGACTTTACTTCTTTTATTTCCGTTTTGTGTTTTTTTTTTGGTTTTTTCTTCGCTTTTTGTGTTTTTTTTTTTTTTGATTTTCTGTGGAAAAAATGTAATTACATACGCCAAAAAGTAGTTGCGCGGCTAGCGCTGGGGCTGGCTCTAAGCACAGCTGCAACAACAACAACAACAACAACAGCAGCAGCAACAGCAACAAGAACAAAGACAGCAATAGCAACAACAATAACAAGGACATCAAAAAAGTTGTCGAAAGGCAAAGCGAAGGCAAAGAAATGTATGCTTTACATCAAAGGATATAATTTAAGGGTCTTAAATAAATTAATACGCCGCTTGGTTTAAATTTCAAACTTTTTTAATCTGCTTGCGCCGTCTGTTAATGCTGTGTGTGTGTGTGAGTGTGTGTGTGCGTGTGTGTGCTTGACGGCAGATAACATAGAACCATTTCGTATTTGAGCTGCAGGGCTAAAGGACTTAGTTAACGTAATTTCTTTTTTTTTTTTTGGGGCACATGTCAAAGGCGCCGGTTAAAAAGTTTTTCCAAACTAGTTACAAATTAGTTTTAGTTGTTGGGTTTTATATTTAGGCATTTCAACTATGATAAGCTCGCGTTGCCTCTCTGTGTGTGTGTGGGAAGCGCAACTAATGAGAACTCTTAAGTGATAAATCATCGGAAAAGCCATTTAAACTGCTTGACAAAAGCTTAGAGATCTAATTTGATAATTGACATTTCTTTTATTATTGTTTTTATGTTTATTTTAAGCCTCTATTCATATTTATATAAACTTTGTCGTGTTATAATAAGAAAGTGAAAACAAAAACGTCAACAAATTGGAACTTTGGCTTTTTGTTTTGAGTGTGGTTTAGGTGTGTGGCTTGGCTAAACTGGGTATATTAGTTATGCTCAAATGTGTGGAAGGCGGAAGGAGTGAAGGAGAAACCCACGCTCAGCTCAACAGCTAAGTCAAGCACTGATCATCTCTGTCTGAATGAGTGTATAAGAGTACAAGAGCGTGAGATTAGCTAGCTAGTATAAGAGCTACAGCTGAGTTGATCTAGACATGTGTTGCTGTCCGTCCACCTGTTGCTTAGTCCGCTTGTCTGCCTTGCAGTCGTTCGTTGGTCCACCACTCTGTTTCTCTGTCTTGCTGTCCGTCCGCCTTGCTATCTCCTCCTTCTATCTTACTGTTCATCTGTTCGTTCTTTACCCCAACTGTCTGTCTCTCTCTCTTGCTCTCCGCCCGTCTCTTAGTTATTCCGATTTTTTGTCTCTCTGTCTTGCTGTCCGTTCGTTTAACTGTCCATCCGTCTGTTCTTTAGTTCGATTGTCTCTTGGTGACCGCCCGTTTGAATGTCGCTCCGTCTGTTTTTTAGTCCGACTGTCTGTGTCTCTCTCTCTCTTGGTACCCGATCATCTGTTGGTTTGGGCGCTTGTATATCTCTCTGTCTAGTTGTTCGTCCATCTGACTGTCCATTCGTATGTTCAGTCCGACTGCCTGACTCTCTGTCTTGCTGTCTATTCGTCCGTTAGTGAGTGTGCTTGCATATCTCTCTGTCTAGTTGTCCGTATGTCCGTCCATAAGTCTGCCTGTCTGTCTGTCCCATATGTTCATCTCTTCATATAACTAGATCCTAAACTCTTGATCCAAATTTATAGCATTTCCCTGCTTGAATACCCATTCAAGTCTTTAAAACTTACTATAACAAGTTAACTTTTTAACTATAAATTAAAACTTATATTAAAGTATTTCAAGTATTATATATATTTTCAATCGAGAACTATGCTTGATGATTGTTATGCGCGGCACAACTGAAAGCCGTTGTAAATATCAAAGTTTTACAATTCGAAACATTTTTTACCAAAAATTTGTATGCAATTGAAACGATTGTTGTATGCTTGCAGCCTCGCTCCACTTTCACAGCAAATGTTTTGAAATGCATGATTTTTATGTTATATATATATATGTATAAATATATATATGTATATATATGCGCGCCATTGCCAATGCCTTACTGTACAGTGTAAACTATCATAGCATATATGATGATATGTTATGTATGTGAACATGATGAATTCATAAATATAAATAAACCTTACATACCATATACGCAATCATGCGTAGTTGTTGTTGTTGTTGTTGTTGTTGTTGTTGTGGGCATTGTGAAAAATGGCATGTGGTTGACCCCAGGCCCAGGACCCACGCTCAGGCCCAGGCTGAGCTGAGCTGGGGTTTTTGGGGTCAGGACTAAGCTTCCCTGGCTGGGCATCAAAAGCAAACGAAGCAATCAAAATAATGGCGGCAAATGCATACAATGAAAATAATTGCCGGTAATCCTTGGCTACTAATTTCAGCACGCTTCGTTGCTGTTGGCTTTGCTGTGGCTGTTGTTGTTGTTGTTGTTGCTGTAGTTGTTGAGCTATACCCTAGGCCCATGTGAAAGTATGTGAAGGGGGTATGATGTTTTTGTGGAAATGTATGCAACAGGCAAAGGGAAAGTGTTGTCGAGCAGGTCCGAGTCCAAGTCTAGGCATCTCTCTGTCAGCTTGAGACTATTCTATTCTATTCTATTTGAAATATATATTATTGTCTAACATATTTAGTAGGAATATATCTCTTTTCTTCTAATATCTCATAAAATTTTGTTCTTATCGACAAATGTTTGAGGCTAAACTGCTTTAGACACTCGCTCAGTAAATGGTAAGGATATCTTTTAGTCAGTCACTCCCTACTAGAGCACTACAATTTGTTATTATTGTTGCTGTTGCTCATAACAAACGTGCGCTGTTTTAGCGCCAGTTTTCATTATTTATGAAAGCGTATTTGGCATGAAAACACAGCGAGCTGTTACGATTCAAGCAGCCGCACAAACCAAACACATTCACACACACACACCCACCCACACACACACATTGAGCCACACTCGCTTTAGTTACACTCCCACGTTAGTTGTATATTTATGCATGCCAGTGTGTGTTTACATTGCCTGCGTTTGATTAAATTCGTATTTATTTTATAGAGCCGCAATTTGACGTAAATAAAGCTCAGTTTTGGTTAGCAATTCCATTTTGCTTATGCTACATTTACTTATTATATACATATGTATATGTGGCCTATACTACTACTTGAATTAGGCATATTTATATTATATTGACAGAGTCTAGCTTGGGTAAATATAAAATTTGTAAGAATATTGATAGAAATATATAAATTTGAATATATTTAAAAAGAGATTAAAATATTTGCGTTGGCTATTTGTAGTGGAAGTTTCACTAGGTTTCATATCAGAGATATATACTAGAAGAAGCTGGAAGTTTAGATAGATAAGTCTGTATATATATCATTGTGATATTGTTTATACTCTCAAAAAAGGTTAAAGTCTTTGTTCAACTGCTTGTGACACAATCTGCTGTTCCCAGAAAATTCTCTTAAAATTCTCTTTAATTTCACGACAAGCAAACTCTGCTTAAAACATTTTCATAATATCAAAAAGTTTTTTTTTTTTTTATATGTATAAAAGTTGCTTTAATTATGCAATAGTCCTCTGGCTAGTTATATATACATAATATATAATATATATATATATAAAGCTGCATATAATGACATAAATTAGTGGAAGTTTAAACCGATTCAGGATTATACTTTAATAGGCATCTAATTAAATTTATATGCTCATATGACTTTTAAATTGCCTTGCAAGAGAGGGGGAGAGAGGGAGTGAGAGAGAGAGAGAGGGAGACAGAGAGAGAGAGAGAGTTTCATTGCTGTTTCGTGCCTGCTGCTGCTCCTGCTGCTGCTGTCGTCGAGCATGTTAAATTTAATTACTAAATATGTGTCGCATGAAACAAGTTGCCAAAGAGTTGCAAATGAAAACTGTTTGGCAGCAGCGACAGCAACAACAACAACAACAACAACAACAATTTGACAACCGCAGCAACTACAAGCGACTAATTTTAAATGCAAGCGCTGAAACATCCAAACACTCACACACACACAAAAGGAACAGTTAACAATTTAACAAAAAAAAAAACCAAAAAAATTAAATCAGAATTTGCGGTCCAGCAGAAAACATGCAAGGCATAAACACACACACACACCAACACACACACACACACACCCACACACACACACACACTCATGACAACAGCAACAACATAGAAACTCATGTAAGAAAGCAACAGTTGCAGCACTTGCTCGTATATTAAATGCCCTTCCTGAGGCACAGCTCTGTTGGAGTAGGTCCAAATTTAGACTAAGCTGTTGATAATAACTAAAGAAAAATCTGGGAAAAATTTTTGAAACATGTTAAAAACGAGAAGGGCTTTAAAATATTATTCTTATTACAGTTATATAGAAGATTGTTTAATATAATAGAAATATATCATTAGAAATTATATCAAAAGCTCTTGAAAGCTGCAAAAGTTGCTTAACATGAAGTTGAACTTTCAACTAAAGCTTACTCTGTGAGAGTTTCAATAGTATATAGTTTAAAATGAAAGTTTATATAAAGCTCACTTAAAGCTGCTATTAAAAAATCAATGAAAGTTGGCTTAGTTGGCTTCAATGCCCACTATATATAAGATACTAGAAAATATGCTACATAATATAATACATAATATGTAACAATATATAAGCTTAAAGCCCGCAACTGATAAAACATATATAAAACATAAAATCCTGAAACCAAACAAACTCTAAAAAAAAGCACATGAAAGCTCTCTAAATATGATAAAAGTCAATAGATAAAGTCTAACCGAAGATCAAACCGATTAAACAACAAACAAAAGTAATAAATAACTTTTGTGTTTGAGTTTTGGGGAAAAAGCGCTCATATCGTACATACATATACCCCTTGAATAGTGCTTAAATGCGTGGCATAAACATTTATAAACACTCGATACAAAAAGTGAAGCGAGCGCAGATAACAAAAACTTGTTAGCCAACCAATTTTTTTTGTTGTTTTTGTTTTTTTTTGGGTTTGTTGCAGATCCTTGTTGCCATTGTTGTTGCTGCTGGAGTTTGTTTGTTTGTTGTTTCGTTTGCTGTTTTATCGTTTGGCAACGCTGTGGGCTGTCCGCACACAGGACTCTCTCGACTCTGGCTATGGCGCCATGCGGAGCTGCTGTCTAAAACTGTTTACATATATACATATATACGATATACACTGGAGTATGTGTGTGTGTGTGTGTGTGTGTGTATATGTGTGTATATGTGTGTATGCCCCATGGGCTGCATGCATGCTGAGCCGCGTCTGGCGTTTTCTTGTGGCCAGCTTTTGTCGCCATTTGGCCGCTGGCTAGTGGCAATATTTATGGCACACCAACTGGACGCAGTCTGTCAGCCGTTGCTGTGACTCCTCGCCTCCTGGTTGTGTCCTGCATTTTTCCAGCCCGCCTCCAGCATCAGCCTCAGTCTCCAGCACTCTTCCTGTATCGTGGCTATCTCCTGGCTGCTTCCACACGGCTGCCTGTCGTCTCCTATCTCCGCCTCTAGTCTTCTGCTTCTAGGCTTTGCGCCTGCCACCAGCCTTCTTACAGCTTCTGCTTCTGCCTCCTACTTAACCTGAATGCTGGCCTCCTGCGCTTAGTCTCTTGCCTGGTCTCTACCTCCTTCCCGTCTTTTGTTCCCTAATTCGTCTGTCTGTCTTCTGCCTGCCGTCTCCTGTCTTTACCTCTCGTCTTCTGTCTTCTACCTCGCCTGTCTCTATTTCTCCTGACTGCGTGCAGTCCCCTGCCTGCCTGTCTTCACCTCCTTCCTCCTACCTTGCCTGTCTCTGGGTCATCTCCTGCCCACCTGCAGCCTCTCTTGTTGCCTGTGTCTCTCCCTCTTGCCTCCTTCCAGCTGGCTTCTTCCGTAAGTCTTTGCCTCTGCCTCCTGTCTTTTGCCTACCAACCGCTTCTGAAATTCCCTCCCGTCTCTGAGTCTCACTCACCTGCTGCGCCTCCGACTGCTCCACCCTGCACGCCTGCCTAATCATTTCCATTTTAGTCTAAACTTTCGTTACCGATTTCTCTTATATGCCATAAAGCATTTGGCGTGCTCTCATTTAACCCGATTTCCCTAGGCCATAAAGCCAAAAGTATATATATATATATATATAGTTACGAGTATATATAACATAAATTTTGAGCAAGTTTTTGGCTTTGTCTGTATGAAAATCTCTCTCTCCAGCTGAGCTTTCACTTTTTCGTGCTCAAATTAATCCTTGGAGTGTTTTGGCTTGCTTTCGCTTTTGCATTTTCGCTTTCGCCTTGCCAAATTAACGTTCCCCAGTTGTGTAGGCAAGTGTGCCAAGTCTCCAAGCTGCATTGTGCTGGGCTGAGAAAGCGATAGCCAGAGAATGAGAGAGAGAGAGAGTTGGGGTTAGATACAAATCCCTGCTGAGCTTTCAGCAGTTGCATTGCATAATGCCAGCCATAAATTGATAAACCAGGCAAACATTAACAAACTCGATTGAAAATATATTAAATATATTTAAAATGAAAATGATGTTCAAACATTTGAGTAATGCGGTTTTTAACTGTTTGATTGACACATCTAGTGCACAAATGTAATAGCAAACTGCTCTAGAGTTTCCATTAAGACCCTGTTTTCACATTTCCTTCACTCTCTTTTACAGCTCATCTCAGAGTTCATCACATTGAAAATTCGTCTTCATTTTCGATTTATTAAAATTGATTATATTGCAAATAATTTTGATGTTCTTTTGAAAATGCTAATTGAGCCTTAAGAAGCCACAGCAAATTGATTTCGCATTTATGTTAAATCAATGGAAAGGCAATTTAACCGCAAGCTTTGCCAACTAAAATGCAATTAAATAAAGAAATAATAATAGAGATGAAAAAAATCAAAAATAAATACAATTTGCTTTATAGCTAGCGCCGATTATGATCAATAAGTTGAGCTGCCACTTAAGAGCTTATTTATTTGATTTGCTTAGCTGATAATTGAAATTTAGCAGCATTTATATTATTTGCACTTTATTTGCTAATAACTTGCAGTTTGCATTGTTGCAGATGTTATATAAAGTGTTAAAGATGATGAGTATTAATAATTTTTACTGTGTGAAGTGAAGGCAAAAAGCTGATGGATGAGGCTGATATGATCTACTATGAGTAAATGAGAGTTTGAAGAAGAATATCTCAACATTTGTTGAATATGAGAACTTAACTGTTTTAGATTGACTTAAAATGCTAGTCTTATATACAAGTCTGTCATATATTTTAAATGTTAAACAAATGATTTTAATAATTATATCAAATATTAAAAAAAATTAAGTTTAAATTTCAAAGTAGCACGAAAAGAAGAAAAATTTTTGTGCCAATTTTAAGAGTATTTGAAAAAGAGTTTAAAATTAATATTTAAAAAATTTTAATTGAATATAAGTTTATATGCAATTTTCTAAATATTTTAAAAAGTAAACTTTAACTTTCAATTAAAAATTTTAAATTAATATAAATTTATAGAAAATGTTCTAAATATCTAAAAAATATTTTATTTTAATATATCAGACTTAAAAAAAATAATGTAAATTCATATACAAGTTTTTAAATATTATTAAAGAAATAAAATGTTTAAATTACTAATTTAAATTTAATTTAATTTTCTAAATATTACAAAAAAAATAGATAATTTAAAATTAAAAATTAATATAAATTCATTAAAAATTTTTTATACGACAAAAAAATGCTAATTTTTAATTAAAAATTTAGAGTTAATATAAATTCATTTACAATTTTCACCCTATGACAATTGACCCAATTTAATTGGCAGCAAATCCCTATTTCATTTCAATAGTTTCCCTAACTAAGTACATAGCTTTATATATACAATATAGATACTTATGTATACACATACAGCTACCCTGTGGAGTTGCTGTTGTTGTTGTTGGTATTTCCTGAGGTCTCTAAGTATTTAAGCCACGTTGACAAAAGTGGTCAAACAAATGGGTCTCCAAAGCGTGATTAGCGCATAACTTTGCCAAAGCTTATTGTGCAATGTGTATATACATAGAGTACATAAAGGATATTTGTGTTTGATGTTGTTGTTGTTGCTGCCGCTGGTTGCAGTGAAAATGCCAATAAAAGTCAATTACATGCTTGCAATTTGCTAATGTAAATTAATTAGCAGCTGGTAACCCCAGAGTCGGTTGCTGCGGTGACTAGTTCATTAAGCGTCGAAACTTTGTTTTTTTTTTCCCTATTTATATTTATTTATTTCCTTTTTTTTTCGTGCTGGCAAAAGTTGCAGCTGTTCGGGAAAAAAAAGTTGTACATTGAATTTAGTTTTGTGGACAGCGCAAAAAAAAAGAAGCGGAAAAAACGAGAAAAACAACTCATTAGCGCGGGTCAAAGGTAAAAATGTATACGACACGTGGGCCGAATGAAATGCAAATAATAAACAAGGCTTTGTGTTTGAAAGGGTTAAAGACTTGAACAACTTGATTGTTGTTCTTACACTTGTTATTGTTGTAGTTATTGTTATTGTTGTTGCCCGTTTCGAGTGACACTTGCGCAATTTCGACAGGTGCTAAGAAAGCACAAGACAACACTTTACACAAAAGCACTGAAAGAAAACAAAGACAACAGCAGCAACAGCAATGGCGGCAATGGCGGCAATGGCAGCGGAAAAGCCGAAAAAACATCAACGAAAATCCTGCCAAGGCAGTTGAGAAAGAAAAGCGGAAAAAGGAAAAAGTTCGTTGAACAACAATTACAATGAGAGCTTGTGGCTTGCCCAAGCGGACATTGTTCCAGCTGTCGCATTGTTCCTCCAGCAGCAGCAGCAGCAGCGGCAGCAGCAAAAAGCATACAATAACAACAATAATAATAATGACAATGATAATAATAATAATAGCAATGATAATAATAATAGTAACAAGCGTGTCGCACAATGACAGATTTGTCAACCGTTTTTCTTTGCGCCGCTCAGACGCAACACGTGCGACTATAAATCGCAGCGGAAATAGTTGTTGCTGTAACAGCAGCAACATCTACCAAAAACAACAGCAACAACAACAACAACAACAATCACTGACAGCAATACAAATTTTTTGCAAATTAGTAGCACTTTAGTATTATTTGGTGCATAACAACAACAACAACAACAACAACAACGACGAGAACAAGAAAAAAATGTCGCGAGTCGCAGCTGCATGACAAATTAGCAGCATAATAAAGTGCTTCACTCTCGGGCATTATAAGAAAAATATGCAGGATTTATTTTTGCGCAATTTCTGTTAACATAAAGTATGAAGGGAGATTGTATACACTTGACTAGTGGATACCCTATAAAAAAAATAAATATTATATTTTATAGTTTATTATGAATATAAATCAAGTTGATTGTCAAGGAAAATAGGCAATGATATGATCAGCAGTTGCTGTTGTTTTGGTGGCTGAATGCTTTAGTTCAGCAGATACCCTATAGATAACTTAACTTAATTATCTCTCTCTAGCCTAGCAGATACGCTGTAAAGAGCTTAGAAGTCTTCTACTATAACCCACATAACCATTTTTGCTCATATAAACATATAAAGTATTCATTTTGTACTTACAAGTGTTTGATTTTATTTCTTTTAAGGACCTTTAAGGTCTTGCTCATCTTTTTGCAGGGTATACAATTGGATAACTTTCCAGACAGATGAAGATAAAAAGCTTTAAGGGCTGCTTATGCTAAATAGAAATTTTTACACTCTTAACCTACAGAAGGTAGCAGCTTTTTTTTTATTACAGGGTATCATCACGCAGAGCTGCCTACAAAAAGACCTGTTGCATCGACTAGATTCATTTCAAATATATTCTTCTAGACTATGTTGCTAATTAAACCCATTTTTGTAAGCCCTGTATCTCTCTCTCTGTTATACCCTCCTGCCATGCCTACAGGGTATCATTATGCAAAACTACCAAGCATGTGTGCAGCTTTCGAAATCCGGCTCTATTTCTGTAGCTCTTGCTGTTTGCCAAGGCTGACTCAATTGCTGCGCATTGACACCACATGTGGCTGTGTGTGCGGGTGTGTGAATGTGTGTTGTGTTGTGTTGTGTTGTGCGTCACACACATGCACACATACACACACACGCACAACCAGTTTGCGGCAGTCCGCAGTCGTTAGTTGTGAGTCGATTTGCTTTTTTCTAGTGCGTCGTTTTTGTAGCGTTTTTTTTTTCATTTCAAGTTTGCTACAGTTGGCTGCCTGGCAATTGTTTTGGCCCAAAAGTATGCTACTTGTTTGTGATTTCACAAAAGCACATGACCACCCACACACTGACACACACACACACATATGTGTTGGCTGCAAAAACCGCATAAAGCTCAAAAAACAGCAACGACTACGACAACGACAACGACATGCAAGTGAACAGCTCGTCCGCAGTTGTCGACGTTGGAAGTTGCCAACGCAACCGCAATACAACAGCAGCAACAACAACAACAACAACAGCAGCAACAACATTATTAACAACAACAACAACAAAGTCATGTATACAAAAGTTTGACAAAGTTGCAGGCAGTCAGTTTATACCCACACGCCCATCAACAAACGCCCATAAACACACACACACTCGCACTCTCCATTTCACTCTCTCTCTCTCTCTCTCTCTCTCTCTCTCTCTCTCTCTCTCTCTCTCTCTCTCTATTACACCCACAAAGCCATACAGATTTCATTATAAGCATCGTTTATATGTATTCTTGTTAAATATTAATTAAAATATCTGCATTTGTTGTTTTTACAACGTATCTGTTTTTGCCTAGCTGCAAATTGTGTGCGTACTACTTGTACACTTTCGGGCGTAAAAAAGTCAAACTAGAACATTGTTGAAGATAGTTATTGCTATGGGTATTTCTTATGGGGTTTTACCTAATGAGAAATAGACAAGAAATGCGGCAGAAGCAATGGATGCATGCTCTAGAGTGGAATTCTGACTGAATTTTATAGCTAGAGTTAGAAAGTATTGCAGCTCTAGAGTATATCTAAGTTTTGTTTGTTACGATATAGCATTATACAACACTGTTAGTTTTTAGATTTAAATACTTACTTACTTTTCTATAGATACTTCTATAGATGATATCTACAAACTGCAGTTTACTTTTTGTCATAGTTATGCAATGTCTTCCCTTAATTACTGAGCACTGCATATAATGTTTGATACTGTACAATACTGGAAGTTTTTTACCTAAGTGTAAGTACCAAATAATTACTTACTCTTCTACAGTTACTGCTATATGAAATTTATCTGTAGAATGCGGCTTACTTTTTGTCAATCTTTATAATATAGTATTGTACAACACTGGCAGTTTTTTTCCTAAAACATCTTTGTTGAATGTATATATATTCTGTTATGTACTGCGTATAGTATAAGTTAATTTAGATTGAAACATTGGCTTGCGTTTCCTTACAACACTGGCTGCTTTTGAAGCAACTTTATATCTCTTAAATAGTCTAATAGTAGGACATACCTTACCATTCCTTACCATCAGTATTTGATTAACTTCTTTATGCCCATTACTCATATGTGTTTCTGATGCTTCATTTAGTACCATTATACAACACTGTTATTGATATAGCTGGCATTTCTTCTAGTGCCAGCTGAAGCTACAATTTCTTCATGCTTTCTTTTTCGACCTCTAAGCTTGAATTGGATTGCTTTAGGCAGCAGTTGGGCACAGCTTCTTCCTTTTCTCTAAACAACACTGCCCAACACTGTTCACTTATAATAAGGCCTGCTTTGCTTTTTCGTTTCTCTTTTACCTATCGAAAGAACATACAAGCTTCGTCTTTTGTCTTCTAAAATTTATTATGCCTTTACTCCAATACATATGTATGTGTGTATGTATGTGTTTATCTGTTGTTCTGTCACATGTTTTATTGGACAGCATTGCACAACACTGGCAGGCAAAAAAAAAAAAAGAAAAAGAAAACAGCAAAGCAAAAACTGTGAAACAAGAACACTTCCGGTTTAGGTTACAAGCTCTGGACTTAAACCACAAGCAGCTGGACAGAGCTGGTCAGCTTTGGAAGCTGAGCTGATTTTTTTCGGTTGTTTGCGAATCAATTTGAAATATTTGCAAATATTTGTTGTTTTTTGTCTTTTGTATATTTTATTTATTCATTTATTTAGTTATTTAGTATGTTTTTTTATTAAGCTTACAGAATAGCATACATAACTTTTAGTTTTGCGTATTGTTTAAGTATATTTTACTAAAATTACATTTTGTATTGTTGCGTTTTGTTGTTGTTGTTTTTGTTGTTTTGTTGTTTTGTTGTTGCCAAAATATGATTGCATTTGCATTCGCATTGCGCAGCCAATTTGCTTAACTTTATTTTGTTGTTGTTTGCGGCACGTAGAAAATATTATAATGCAAATAAAATAAATGCAAGCCAAAAAGCACAAAAAAATATAACAGAAATTGAAAATTATTTGCAAATATTTATATAAAAAAAGAATGTGAAAATATATTTTTATATATATTTATATATATTTGAATAGAAAAGATAACTCTTTTTTTTTAGGTATTTTTTTTAGTATTTTTCTTTTTATATTATTTTGCTGCACATCAATCTCGTATCGTTTGAATGGGGACGGACGCGGGATTAAGGCACAGCAATTGGCATTAATCATAAAATTAACTTAATTGCATGCAAATTGAATTTACTATAAAATTTGCTTTGACGCCTCTATTATTTCTGGAGGAGAAGGGTTTTTAACAACGTTTTTTTTTTTTTTTATTTATCTGTATTTTGGCTTACTTAAGGCTGGCTGGGGAGGGTTTGTTTTTGATTTGTTCATGGCAGCAGACGTGGATTGAAGCGACCCATGAAGAGTATCATACCCGTTGGATTGTGGCGCACAAAGTAGAGGAAGGGCTTGTCGAAGCGCAATCTTGGCGCATCGGGAACGCGTGCCTGGCGTGGACGTAGCGGCAACGGCAGTTCCAAATACTTGGGATCCAGTAAGTCATCGTAGAAGCCGCGACCCAATGCCGATTCTTGAACCAACGAACCAAAGTCAACAATTGCCTCAGACGAATCGTAAGCATCGTCGTCTGTTGCATCCACATCCTTGTTGCGTTTCCGTAATGGCGGTGCTGGATACATTTCTACATGATGATGATCCGAGATCTTCTCCTCGCCACAAGTGCTGAACGTATTGATCTGTATCATGTCGGAGAGGAAAATATCGCGATTGCCATTTCCTGTCAGACCACGCAAGTCGGCAAAGTCTGATTTGAAGAGTCCTTTCAGGCCCATCTTTTGCAGACCCAACGAAGCATTGACAAAGGAACGATGCGAGAAACGTGGCAGTTGCACCTCCATGCCAGGGCGATCCATTAGCGAAGTCATCAAATTGCTCCACGCATTATCCTGACCAAAGGCCAAATCAACCAGATTGCGTTCCAGACGATCTAAATTATCTGTGGGCGCCACGGAGCTCTGATGTCCCGGCATTACATAGATGGTGCTCACCGTATCCTGTATGCGTCCGAAGGCAACAACAGTGGCATCCAGCTTAGGTTCATAGCCAGCCGTGAAGCCGGAGCGATAGAGCACGGCGGGTATGGGCACCAGACGACGTTGACGCACCGTTGGATGCACCTGGAAGAACATCTCACCATCGCGATCCGTTGTCGAACCTTTCGTGCAATCTGTCTGGAAGAGATTGGCTGAAACTGTGGCCAACGGGCCATTTACCCAAACGCTATTCGTACGCAAATATTCCAACACTTTGCCCATGGTATGACGTTTCACAAGTAGATTCGTGCGTCGTCTTACAATATCGTTGACCACATGGAAGTTAACCTCTTCTACATGCCCACCGTACAGTTGTTGTGTCTTCTCCTTGAAGAAGGGCAGAATTTTGCCATTCGCACGATCGCTAAAGATTTCGCGCACAAAAGCGGCCGTTGCTATATCTTGCTCCAAAGATTGCTCCACCGAACTGGTAATATTACGGAATATCAGATGTGGATTAAAGGTTACCATATCGTCTAGCTTGAGTATTTCATTCATTTCACCGGAGGTGCTGCCGCGAGCACCAAGGAAGACCATGGATAGCATCGAAGTCAGCGCAAATGGTGAGATGACCAAACTCCTAGCTGAACTTATCTTCTCCGAAGTTATAGACTTCCAGTAGCTAAAGGCCAGTTCATTACAAAGTCGTGCAAAGGACAGAACATCGTCATCGAGCCGTGACGTAGAGGCTTCCAAACCCTGAGAGCTTTGCGGACTGGGGTCGAGCTTAACAGGCGGACGCGTTGCTTGCGTGGAGGCAGCCATTAAATTTGTCAGCGAAGCGGGTCGATGCATAGGTCGCTGTTGTTGCTGCGCTGGTGGCAGCAACTGTTGCTGCTGTGCCAAGCTGTTGCTGTTGGCATTGTAAGCGAGCAGCTTGGGCGGCTGTGGTTCCAGTTGATTGTAGCCACCGAGCAGTGAAGGCTGTACATAATATGAAACGGGCTTTAGTGTGTGCAGTCGCTTGGTGGTTGTTGTTGTGGGCGATGGTGTGGTTGTTGTTGTGGTGGTTGTTGTGGAGCTGCTGCTGCTGCTGCTGCTAGGTAGAAGTATGGGCAGCTGATAATTGTTTTGATCTTCTTCGTCCTCTTCATCAGCTGGCTGATTGCCATAGCTAGCTAGAGGCAAGCTGACCTTGTAGTTCTCTTCTTGCTCCGAGTCTTGTTCCTTTTCCTTTTCCTTTTCTTCTGCCAATGGTAATGTCACCTGATAGCTCTGCTGTTGCTGTGTTTCCTCTACTTTCTCTATGGACTGCTCCTCTGGTTTCTTTTCCTCCACCTTGACCAACTGCTGTGGCTTCACAACACTAGCCGTCGTCTCGCCCAACTTCACATAGGGATCCTCATCGTCTAACTGATATTTTTGTGCACTTGTTGTGTCCTCTTCGGTTAAAGTTGCTGTCAGCTCATCGGATATATCCTCCAGTGCCTCCTCGTTCAGTTCCATGGTGCGCACAGTGCTTAGCTCTAGTTTTTCAGTGACCTGCTCTGAGCTGAGCGACATATCCGATTCAGATGAAACGACGGACATATCACCCGGTATTTCCGTGACCAGCTCAACGCTAGCAGTTGTCTGCTCTTGCTGCTTATCTTGATAATGCTGCTCTTCAGCTGGCTGGGCCGTATACTGTGGCTGCAGCTGTGCCGCATTAGTGACGCTATCCTCAACACTTTGCTTCAGCTGCTCCTCGTCCTCTGGCTGCTCATCTAGCTCCTCTTCTGTTTTGGCATCCTCTTCGCTTTTTTCAGCTTCCTTTTCGGTTGATGTTTGTTCTTGTGCGTCCTGGTAAACATTTGTTGACCCAGCCACTGTTGTTGCCAGCTTCTGCACCTCCTCCAGCTCAGCTGCTGGCACCTGCACTGTGGTTGCCGCCATTTGCTCTGTGTTGGCTTCCGTTTGGATTTGTTCGTTGTAACCATTTGTCAACATTTCGGGCATCTGCTCTTCCTCGCTTTCGCGTTTCGGCGCATCTGGCTTCTCGTCGTGCAGATACTGCTCCACGCTAGTGGCTGTTGTCGTCTCTTCAGCTGAGTTGGTCTCCTTGCTCTCCTCTGACTGCAGTTGCTCGATGGTTGTCGCTTCGTAGCTATCAGCTGATGGTGCTGTTGTTGCTAGCTGCTGTTGTAGCTGGTACTGTGCCTGCTGCTCTTGCTCTTCCTTCAAGCGTTCTTCTTTCAGTTGCTCTTGCTTCTGCTGTTCTGCCTTCAGCTGTTCTGCTTTCAGCCGTTCCTCCTTCAGCTGCTCCTCTTTCACCTGTTCCTTCTTTAACTGTTCCTCCTTCAACTTTTCTTCCTTCAACATTTCTTCCTTATGCTGCTCTTCCAGCTTTGCCGCCTGCTCAATGACTTCCTGTTTGTCAGCAACTTGGCTTGGCTTTAACTGCTCAAGTCGTTCCAGTTCAAATATTTGCTGCTCATCATCTTCGTCCTGCTGCTGTTGTGCATAAATTTGCGACAGGGACAACACGGGCACCCTGTATGTGCTGCTCTCCAACTGTTCAGGTTCAGGTTCAGGTGCGGGCGTATTGATGTAATCAGCTTCCTGTTTGATGAGCTCCTCCTTTTCCTCCTCGTTTTTGCTTGGCATTATGGTTGTGATTTCCTGCAACTGCTCTTCCGTTGTGCTTGTTATCTTTTGCTCCACCACTGGATTTGGCTTCGGCTTTGGCCTCGTCTCTACCTTTGGCGGTAAGAGAAAAGACGTATTCAACTGTGCAAAGTTGGTCAGACGATGTGAATTATCAGCAACTGCATCATCATCATCATCATGCGGCTTGTAACTCTCATGCTGTGTGATCTGTTGTATGACATCGGACATGAGGAACTGCAGCTCATCCTTAGTCTCATTCGAGTTCATGTAGATGTCGGAGACAAGCGTATTGCTGCCATCCACCAAGGTGGATGCCACTGTTGCCGCTTGAGTTTGGAAATTGGACATCAGAATTTGATCGGTTGGTTTAAGCACCTCCAAGTTCAGTTGCTCCACCAGGTTTGCTACCATGGGCGTTACTTCAGTGCTGTCTTCATCATCTGCAGTGGTGGTGCTGGTGACACGCTCTGTAACGGGTAGACGTGCTGCTGACTCGGTGGTTGACTCTGCTTCGGGCTGTTCATAGTAGCCAGTCGTTGTGGGTTGCTCCGTCAGTTCCGTAACCACTGCCTCTGGTACATCGGCATAGAGTGGCTCAAACTTAACCACATGATTTACTTCAGCTATGGGTCGAATTGTGGTTGCTTCTGACTCAAGTTCTTCATCCATTGCCATGGGCGTGGTTTGCAGGAATTGTGTATAGCTGGGCAACTCTGTGGTCTCTGGCTCCAGCTGTGCTGGCTCAGTCTTCACTGTGCTCAGTGGTTGCAACTGTGGTGCGGCCTGATTGGTAGTAAAGTATTGTGGTCTGGCGGTAATGAGCACAATGGGCGTTTGTTCACCTTCCATGCTGCTCAACGTTGTTTGCTTATTGGCAGTGGTTTCGGTGGAGTCGTTAAGTTCGTCAGTGGTGCTGGTGTCCTCCTCATCCAACATGGTTGCTAAGGTGCTGCCGCCATAGTTTGCTGCCAGTGGTTGGGGTGTATTAGCAATAATTGATGGTATCATTGGCTTAGGTGTGGTTGTTGTCGTGCTGGTTGTTGTCGTTGTGGTTGTCGTTGCGAATGTGGTGGTAGTTGTTGGTAAGCTAGTGGTAGTTGTTGTTGTGGTGCTGCTAATGGGTATTTTCTTCTTGTTAGCCAAAGTTTCCATTTGCTCTTTGCTATCCGCGCTGTCATATTTTACAGGTGGTGCATTAGCATCCTTTTTATCGGCTGCTAGAAGATCTTGCGTCAAACTCTGCACGATTTGATCCATGGATAATATTTGATCAGGTGACAATTGTGGTGCAGGCGATGGCGTGGCAGTATTTTGCAATTGTTGTTGCAAGAGAGCGAGCGAGGGCAATGGCAAAGGTGTTTTCTTTAGCTGCGTCTTGTCCTCCTCCTGGGCAACGATTGTAGGCAGATTTTCGGTGGCTTCGGCATCATAGCTGGGCACGGGATAGACAGGCGCATGGGTGGTGGTAGTGGTGGTGGTGGTAGTGGGTGCTGCTGTTGATGTTGTTGTTGTCGTTTTGCTAGGCACAGCATTAATATGACCATAGCTTTCGAAATGTTGTCCATGTGACTTGTGGGGCTCAACGGTGGGCGCATTATGTACAGGCTTGGCATGGATCTTATGATGGTGTTGCGTAGTGGGTCGTTTGGTGGTGTTGGTAGTGGTGCTGCTGCTCACATGTGCGGGCTTGCCGTGTATCTTTTGATGATGTAAAGCGGGACGTCTGCTGGTGCTTGTTGGTGCTGCCGTTGTGGTGGTGGCTGGAGCTGCTGTGGCTGTTGGTGGGGCCTCTGTCGTTGTGGTGGTTGTTGCAGCTGGCTCGGGATCCATGGTATCATGATGTGTTGGACTGACTGATGATTCATGCTGTGGTTCAGGATCAGATTCTGTTGCTGCGCTGGTGGCTTGGGTGGTTGTTGTTGTTGGCGCCAGAGTGGTTGTGGTGGTGGTAGTGCTGCTGGGTTTCGGTTTCTTGTGTGGACGATGTGGACGCGCTGGTTTCTGTGTGCTGACCTCTTGTTGCTGTGGTGCCGATGCTGCAGCTGCCTGTTCAGCGGCCGGTTGATGTGGCTTGGGCTTGGTGGTTGGCTTACGTTTGGGCTTGTTTTGCTTGTTGCCGCCTGTGGTGATGCCCGTATGGCCAGGTGTGCGGGTAGGCTTGCGCTTCTTCTTCTTTTGCGTGGTAGAAACTGGTGGTTGAGCGGTTGTTGTTGCTTGTGCTGGTGCTGGTGTTTCGGGATCTGGAGTGACTGCCTCGGTGGTTGAAGTGGTTGTAGAGGGTGCAGTGGTTGTGGGCGCTGGTGTGGTTGTCTTCTTCTTCACCTTTTGCTTCCCACTAGTGGAATGAGTGGTGCTGCTAGTGCTGGCATGACCACCATTGGGTTTCTTTACACGATGTGGTTGGGTGGGCTTGCGATGCACATTGCCTGGTTTCTTGGCCAAATGTTGTGTCTTTTCAGTGGTGCTGGTCGGGCTGCCTGACGAGGTGGGCGTGTGCACAATCTCCTGATTGTTGTAGAAAACCCGCCGTGTGGTTGTCTCCGGTTTGCGTGTGGTGCTAGGCAACTTCTGATAAATGGGCTGCATGTGGGCGACATCGAAGTCATGCATATTGGCAGCCGCGTGTTGATACTGTTGAATGCCTGTGTAGACAGACTCCAGTGGATCCAAATCCTCTTGCACCACCTGCGGTGTCATCTCTGTGGTGGTGCTGGGCTTGCGTCTAGTGCCTGGCTTACGCTTCGATGGCTTCGGTTTCTTGGTCACACGCTTTGTGGTGGTTGCGGCGCGTGTTGAAGTCTCCACGAGTTCCGATTCGGGTGTCATAACAATTTGCTGTGGTTTCTGCTGTGGGAAGATGTCACCACCCGTATTACCAAATATAGCAGGCAATATAAGAGACCAGGACGACGAAACATCAGGTGTATCCAAGACGGGCAACACCTCCGCCGAGTTGTTCTTCGACGAGCTGCTGGCCACCTCCTTGTTGAGCACGTGCTGCACACTATCCACAATGGCCTGGACCTTCTTCTCCGGCTCACCTCCCTGCTGCGGTGCTGTGTGTATTATCGACGGACCTTCGCCATCTCCATTTGCCACAATACTTTGTATTTCCTGCATGGTCATCAGACGTTTTATCAGCTCGCCGTGCTCGTCGAACGTATAGAACTCATAGCGATCAGGATTCAGTAGATCAATGGGGCTGGCCACCTGCAGCGATGGCTGCGGCTTGGGCACCTTCTGGCCCAGAGCATCCGTAAATTGCGGCTCATTGCCATCGAGCACAACGGAAACCGAGGAGACCGAACTGTGAATTAGAAAGCAAACGAAATTAATGTATATATATTATCAAGTGCCAGGAGCTGACAGAGATTGATGGCAAATGGATGCGATTAAGTTGAGCAAATTATTTTACAGCTAAGTCATGCTGCATATTTTGCGGCGCATTCGTTGGCATTTTAATGGAAATTGAATGCAGTGCAATCGCAGCGTGAGCAAGAAAAAAAGTCACACAGTCACGCTCGAAGGCCAAGCGAAGGCCCGCCCCACAGCCCCCCTCCGCCCACATGCATTACCATTTGCATTTGCCTAGCTGGCAGTTAGTTAACATAGCAACACGCATTATACATATATAGAGTTTTTATGTATATGAGTGTGTGTGTGTGTGTGTGTTTGTGTGTGTGTAGTACACATACTCTCGCATAGTTAGGGATTTCTACATGGTACATCATTAACATTTAAGCACGTGAATCGCGCGTGCTAGAACATCATATGCAGCTGCTGTTCGCTGTTCGCTGTCGCTGTCGCTGTCTAACTGCATGTCATACAACTGTCTTGCCTGATTTAGCTATGCGTGTGTGTGTGTGTGTGTGTTTTGGCCATGATTATGCAGCAGGCAGCTGCAAAATCACGGTTTCACAATTGCGCAAAATCTTTTTTCAGAATTGTTTGCGAAATATTTTTGTATTATATAATATATAATTGAATATTTATATATTTATATAAAAATAAAATAAGCTCACTCATTTTAATTGAAAGCGAACCTTTTATACAATATCATAGCATAAATTTTAAATTGATTGCCCTGACAGACTGACTGATTTGATTGACGTACAGCTGTTTAGCTATTAGAGTGAGAAAGTGCTGTTGGCTTTAGGGCTGTGCAAAGGTTAAAGGTGTAAAATTGTTGGAAAACATTTGACTGAAAACTCTGGGCTTGAAGTTCTTGACTAAAGTTCTATGAGAGAAGTTAGAGAACTGCATTATTTTTGTCAAATGTGGAAGCTTAAAGGCAGCATAGATAAAGCTTAAGTTTATATGATTACTAAAATAGAAAAATTATATTTAAAGCTTGATTTAAAATATTTATTTTTCTTTTCAATTTGTTTACTCTGAAATGGGGTTGGCTAAGGTATTGGTATCTAATAGCTAATAATGTCTAATTCATTCAATAAAATATACACTCTACTGAACTGAATACTCACTGAAATATATAAAATTCTATTTCTATTATTCATATTATAATTCATTTGCAAAGAGAACATCTCTCAGTCTTTATCAAGCGCTGGCAATATTTTTCATTTGTTTTTCAAATTTCCTTTCAAATGCATTGCAATGTTATTTCCATTATGTCGATTATATAAATTGAAAAAAAAAATTATATTTGACATTTTACATAATTAATTTATTTGTTTGTGGCAGCCTGATTAAAATAAGCTAGCATTAAAATTGACTTTTTATGTGCTTAAAAAAAAAAGGAGAAAAAAATGAAAACAAAAAATGATTTGAAATAATTAATGCATATTTAGCAAATGAAATTAAAGTCTGATATAAATATATATGAATAAATATATTAGTTATTTATGTAAAAAAATATATATAAAATAAATATATATATATAGCACATGAAATTAAAATCTGATAAAGATAAATGTATAAATAAATTATATTTAATATAATAAACAATGAAAAAAATAATTTACATATATTTTAATGCACATAAATAGAGTCAAAGAAATTTAATTTATTTATTAAAAAATTAGCTTACTTTATAAAGCCTTTTTTAAAATATATATATATATATCAATATATTTTGCTAATACACAAAAAATATTTGCACTAAAATCCAATTTGAAATTTCACTGTAAAAAAAAAACTACCAAATGATTAAAGCATAACAAGCTTTACACATACATAGTATATAGTATGTTTATATATATATATATATATACCTTGCAGCATCAAGGTTATGCCACATAAACGTAAACTCGCTTATAATGATCATTATGATTATCATTAACATAAGCATTATGAGTCGCTCGCAGCGACAGCTGTTCGTTAACATTATCAAGCGCTAAGCGGCAACTGTTTACCATATGCCGCAAGCGAGAACCGTGAATTTGTTAATACGCAAACGGGAAATCTGCGAGAGCGAAAAAGCAGCACACAAAAGCAAAATGGCAAGGAAAAATATTAATTTTCATAAGCAGCCGCTCGAAGGGGTTGGCAGCCCAAGTGGAGCTGTTGCTGCTGCTGCTGCTGAACAAAAAAAACCCCAAGGAAAGTGTGCTTGAGAAAAGCCAAACTGATTAGCATTGATTTGAACTTAATGAGCACTCAATTTGTGCCTAGCTGCTTGCTTGTTGTTGTTTTGCCTTTTACAATTTCGATTTTCTTTAACAATTTTTTGTTGTTTTGCTTTTAAATGCTGCGCCTCTAGGTATGCCACGTGTTTTATTGCCTTGACGAGAGTGGGCTTTGGATGGGTTGGAGCTGGGGGCTGGGGGCCCATCAAGTGGCGCCTGTTGAGCAAATTAATTAAAATACTAAGGCATTTGGCTAGCTGACCATGCCCGGCCCCCCTCCACGCCCCCACGCATCCATGCATCCATACCTCCTAGCACCACGCAACAACAAAAGGCAAATTCTATTTCAATTAGTGGCAAAAATTGCAAAAACGCTGTGCAAACAAAAGACTTTTGCCTAACAACCAGCGACAACAACAACAACAACAACAACAAAAACAAACGCAAACAAAGGCCAAGCCAAGGATCTGGAGTGGTGCACGGGTGGTGCTCGGCCTGTACTGTAAAAAAAAAAAAAAAGAAAAAGCCCACAGCAGCAGCGGCAGCAGTGAGTGAGCATTAGTCGGGCGTGCCTGACTAGAAAATAGCCTAAACCTCGAAGACCTCGAGGTGCATGTGGACAAACAGTCACGCCCATCCAGGTTTTTTCTTTCTTACTTTTTGCCTTAGGCATTCCAAAAGTGAGATCATATTGTGATAAGTATAGTATATGAGAGTTAGGGTAACGAGAGTGGAGAGTTAAGCTCTTTAAGCTTAAAACCTTAATCGATATGAATACAGAAAGTTATCGATTAGAGTATGCAATGGTAGTCTCTGATTATCAGATATGGTTAAGGAGCAATGTTAAAGAGCAATATTGACTGTATTTAGCTCTTTTAGCCCAAGAACTGTATGTATGAAATATCTATATGATATGCCTAAGACATATGACTAACAGATATCAATCAATATATCAATCATATATATGATTGTTATCGATACTTATCGATTTCAAGGAAAAAGTCAGAGATCACAATGCTAGACTTTGTCGATTATATGATAATGAAGAAAAGTTTTTAATGATTTTTCCTAGAACAAGAAAAAACATGAATGAATAGAGACTGGAGAACTTAAAGCTTGATGTTGAGAAATACTATATAGAAACTTGTTATTATGATGCCATAGAAAAGTCAGCCAAGTCCATTGAAAGCTTAACGAATATCTCTTGTTCATAGATTCTTTACTCTTTTGATCCATAATCTATTTCACTTAGAAGTTAACTTAAATAAGACCAAACTGCTCGTTAGCTATCCGTACTCTTTATATATTTAATCAAGTGACATCTATGAAAAATTGAAGGACTTAGCATACAAGGAACTGATCTAGCTAGATCTATATCCACCCCTAGCTGTGGCTGCATATACCTCATATCTTTGAGCACTTCTTCTTCTACCCGTTACATACATTCACACATAATGAATATACCCATATATACTCAAAACTTCTCAATGGCTTTAGGGTATTAAAAACGCGCTCAGTCTCTATGTGTGTGTGTGTGTGTTTGTGTTTGTGTGGGTGTGAGTGTGGGTGTGCGTGTGTTTGTTTGTTTGTGTGTGTGCACTCACCTGGAACCGATGACTTTCTTTGAAGCCACCTCCGCTGTGGTTGCGCTGGCTGCTGGGCTGACGGGTCGCGTCTCCTGCTTTGGCATAGACGCCTCGTATACAATGGCCGGCTGCATGGCTGGAGCATCATTCCTGTGGCTGGACGTGCTCGATGTGGTCAGATAAGTGTAGATTGGCTGCTGTTGTGTGTTGGCATTGTTGTCGTTGTTATAGGCAGCAGCCACTGCTGCGCCTAATGCCAGGCAAAACAGCCCGAGCAGCTGTAAACGCATCGTATTCAATTCCTAGTTCTAGCTCTAGGTACAGCTACCAGATATCACTTTCTCTCTCTCTTTCTCTCTAGCTTTTTGTCTGTGTTGGCTGGGCAGTGTTGGGGGCTCTTTAAAGCTTTCAATTTTTTGTGTGAGTTTTAAGCGTTCGACCGATTCAGCTGAAAGAAAGAATTAATGTAAAGTTAATGAAAATTCAAGTAAATAGCGTAAAAAGCTAAATGTATTCATTTAAATATATGTATATCTATGCTGGAAATTAACATAAAGTAGAGGCGGAGGTGGGTCGGGTGTGGTGCTTGTGGCTGGCTTTTAGGCTGTCATAATCAGGTAGCACAGCCAATTGGCCAGGCGGAAGGCCCAAAGCCCAAAGCCGCAGCACGCTAATGCGCCTGTAATTATGCTAATAATAACGAGCAACCACACGAGTGTGTGTCTGTGTCTGTGCCTGTGTCTGTGTGTGTTGCACAGCTTAAAATGCCTTTAGAGGCAGCTGCAACAACGTCTTTGCAGCTAAGCACGCTTTCAGCCAGCAATCTCCTACCTGCCTGCCCACCTTCCTTCCATCTGAACTAAAGTGCATGGCAATTTAGTCATAAGATGCTGGCACATATGCATATGCACAGCCAACTATTTGCAACTTGATGCAGCAGCTGTTGCACCTTAGCTGATGTTGCCACCCTTTAAGCTGCTCTTTAATCATCCAAACATATTAGAAAGACAGCCAGAGAGACAGACAGACAGGCAGAGAGACAGGCGGACAGACAGGCGGACTGGCAGGCGTGTTATTTTATTATATGTTATGTTAGATTTTGGTAGCTTGTGTGTATTTAGCTTAGTTCAACTGTCAGAGCATATCATTAGCACAAATCTCCCAACTGACAGCAAAGTTTTTCACATGCCAAAACATAAATACTTTGTTGGCAAAAAGTATTTGATGATGCCCTGTAGGCATTTGGAAGGGCGGGTATATTCAATTGGAATTAATGAATGGACTTGTATTGAATGTTGAGTAATTCTAATTTGAATTTGACTATGCATAATGCCAACTTGTAGTTAAAAAGGTAAATATAGCATGTTATCGATAGCGTTCGATATATATCGATCACTAATGTACCCAATCTTAAGTATTAAAGCATTTTTTTCACAGTCGGTGAACAAAAGCTGTTGTCGTTCTTAGTTCTTGTAAAATAAAATTAAAAGATGATAAATCATGTTATCGATAACATATCGCTCACTTATCTTAAACAGCTTTTAGTTTCAGCAGCTATTTTGGGCTTTCTATCGATAACATTTGTTCTTAGAGTTAATTTGACAAGCTCGTGTGTCAGTAAATCAAGTTATCGATCAAATCCATCAAATTCACTTATTAGTCTGATTAAGGTATTCAATAACTTATCGATAGTTATTAAAATCGATAACTATCGAATATACATTACAATTGCACTGTGGCATATAATCTTAGTTAAAGATTTTAAAGCTTTAAATGAAGTTTCCACTTCTCTTTTATAATCGATAACAAAATCTGGCATACCCCTAATGCCAGACAACCCTTTTTTGGGCTACAGGCCAAGCGCTTAGTCGTGTATTTTGCAAATGTTGTTTTGTTAGAGCGAAAGTTTTTAGGGTTTTGTTTTTAGAGTTTGTTGCCGCTAAGCTTCAGCGTGTGTGGTGATAACAAAATGAATTGTCAATGGCGCGACAGGCGCAAAACAACAATATGTTAATAAGCGCCAAAATGCTCAGCAACAACAACAACAGCAACAGCAACAACGACAATAACAGCAACAGCAACAGCAATGACAATGGCAATAATATGGCTAAAGAACGCGCTGACAACTTAAAGCCTTGCCTGTCAAAATGTTAACAGAAAGCCAGGACAAACACATGTGCGTGAATGTCTGCATGTGTGTGTGCGAGTGTGTGTATGTGTCTCTGTGTGTGTGTAATGAAACCGAAAACTTTTGCTAAAGCACGTACGCTCATATATGTGCTTATATATATATATATATATATATATATCGAGATGGCATACTATAAGCAGCCAAACAATTTCTGTTCAATGCGAAAAAAATCGCGCATAAATATCGAGCAAGGCTATAAAAATATGTTGCGCTGGTCTGCTCCGTCTCTTCTGGTCTATGGCTAAACTGTGGGCAAATTAACATAAATTGTGCATAAAATATTGGAACATAGCATTTAAGTATTTTTGTGGTCGGTCCGACACTTTGGGCAGCTGCTGAATGTGGTTGCTTTTACTTAAGGCTATCAACGCATTGGCACGCGCTGACACAGTGAAAGGAAGGAGTCGAGTAGATGGGGATGGAGGCCGTGTCTATTGTGATCTAGGCTGGACCATAACTTGACAATTGATTTGTAACGGTAAATTACGTGAAATGTCAGCAAACGGTTGGTTAACAGCTCGCAGCGAAAGACACCAACTGACATTGAAAATGTAAATGAAATGCAGAAGCCGAAAAATAGCGCTAAGAGCTAGAAGGAGAGAGAGAGAGATAGGGAGAGGGAGAGGGAGTTGAGCTATCTGGGCAGCAGACTGAAGACTGAAGTCTGTCTGTCCGACTGTCTAACTGCTTGGCATTGTCTGCATGACAATGACGCTGAGTGACATGACAAGTGGACGACGGCAAATACACAGAGAGGGAAAGAGCGAGAGAGAGAGAGCAGCGAGGGACAGAGAGCACCTCAACAGTAACAAAACCAGAGCAAACACTAGAAGAAAGTGCGGTTCAGGTTTGGGTTAAGGGCACAAACGAGCACAAGATTGAACCTGACAGCTGTAGAGACAAGGCCCTCGCACACACACACATACGTTTGTTTAAACAAATCAGCCAGACATTTACATTTTATATACCCTACACACACAAACACACACACAGAAAGAGACAGACAGACAGACACAGGGACACAAACCGCAAATACTTTTGGGCATACAATAAATCAAATGAGAAAACTGACAAAAGGAAAAAAAGGTGCATTTAGATGAAATGACATTTTTGGCCAATGTGGCTGACAGTTTTTGTTTGGCATTCGAGGAAATGTTTAATCGTGCGAGGGTCCATTGTACAGTTGATTACATAGGTATGGCGCCCATTATAATAAAACCTTGAATAATATAGATTTTAGATTTCAACTGAAATTGAGATGGAATTTAATGTGTAAAAGACTCAAAAGAGAACTCCTTGGAAGGAGTTTGAGCATCAAATGAAAGTTGAAGTATCTAAAAGATATTTTGAAAGTAAAGTAAAGACAAAGCTGGATCATTAAGAGTTTGCCTGATTATTATTATTATCTCTAGCTATACCACACTCTTGTTACTGTTGTATGCATCTATCTCTAGCCCATACTCAAAGCTAAAACCCCAAACCAAACTCAAGTGCTTTCCACAGCCTCTCAATCATCTGGCAATCGAGAAATTTCGCATTCCCCATCAATTGTCATGCACAAAAGTCAACTACTAATTGGCTTAAAGGAGTAGCTTGTCCATAGCATTAATATGCTAACAGCTAACATATTGGCTGCTTAAGACACTCTTTGGGCCAAGAGGACACTTGAGTTAACTGAAAACAAAGACAAAGAACAGGGCAAAGCAAAGCAAAAAAGAAAACATAAAATAAAAGCGAAACAATTTTCATGTTGCAAATACACAAAGAAAATTGGTTTTTCGGGCTAACCCAACAGACCAAAAACAAAATGGGGGAAAACAGAGACAACAAACAATTGAGCTACAACAACAACAACAACACACACACACACACTTACATGAGTGTGTGTAAAGTTTTGAAACAGTTTTGGAAATGCGTTGACCAGCGAAAATTTGTCACGTTTCTGTTGTGGAAAATTAAGATTTTGTAGCCCCGAACTTTTCGCTGCTCTTTGAGAAACTTCTTTTGGGGTTTTTCCCTTTTGCCCTGCTTTTGGCTTGTTAGCCATTGATTTTGTGTTTTTTTTTTCTTTTTTAGCGAGTTTTATTGGATTTTGGTTGAGATGCGTGTAGTCAATCAGTTGTTTCGTAAAGCAAATTAGATTCGACTTTTTATTTTAGGTCAAATTGATGTGTTTCTTTGTGATGAGTTGTTTAATCAAAGCTTGTTTCAGCTGTTTTTGTCTCTTTTGGCTTTAAAGCTGGCTGAAAAATCTCAGACGCTACAAAATACACTCGTAATTCACACATTGGCAGCCAGTCGAGTCTGTAAGAGGTCCCGCGCGCTCACACGCGGAGCAATTGAGTCTCAGTAACACATAAGGGATTCGTTCATTTTTTGATTCTTCTTCTTTTTTTTTTTTTTTTTTTACCCCCTTTGCGTATACCCTGTGCAAATGCTGAGTTATTGATGGGTGGTATGCTTAGTTAAGAAAGGAATTTGCACAAATGTGTAACAAAAGATCATATTTTTATATTTTTATCTATTTTTGCTTTGCTCCAGTTGTTCTATGGCCAGACTCAAATACTCAATGTACTACCGGGTATTTCTTAGTCGCGCCTACCTTACACTTTCACACATTCGCCTTGTTTTCTTTGTTACAGTCAGGAAACGCAGCCAAGTGTTAGCCGACATTTACACGCTGCTGTTGCTGTTGCTGTTGTTGTTGTTGTTTTTGTTGTTGTTGTTGTAGTTACTGTTACTAGTGCTGCTGCTGCTGCTGCTGCTCGTGCTGTTACTGTGCTGCTTCCGTTAGGAACTGCTTTTTTTTTTTTGCCTGTGTCTTAAAAGGCGAAACCAAAGGCAACACAGAACTTGAAAAGCAATGGCTTCTAGCCGAGCTTGCTACTGCCACTGCCTGCTGCCTGCCGCTGCTGCCTGCTGCTACGTGGGTCGCAGTGGTGCGCGCACTTTCGCACTTTTACGCTCTCGTGGGCCTCGAGTGTGGATTGGCGTTCGCTACACTAACAAAAGTTTATCGCTTTGTTTCCGTTTCCGTTACGCTGCCGTTACGTATACGCCAAGCTGGCTGGCTGGATGGCTGCCTGACTGCCTGGCTGGCTGGCTGGCTGGTCGACTGAACGTCGCTGCTCCCTAAAGCGTAACCTCCAGACGCTCATAAGATGTAATTTCAGCGCTTTGTGCGAGCTTGGGCGGCGATGGCGGCGACGGACGAGGTGGTGTAGATTTTTCACCTAAGTTAGCTTTTGGCTGAAGCCAAAGTTTTTCCACAGAACATTTGATTTTATTTATTTATTTCGATTTGTGCGCTTTTCTTTGGGCCCAACTTGCTGTGCTTCGTATTGGCTCTGCCTGTGCCGGTGCCTGTGCCTGTGCCTGTGCCCTGACTGCGTTTTTGGCCTACGTAACAATTTCCTTCCTACGCTTATGCCATCGGCATTTGCTGCGAGTACCAACGCCCTCGCCCAACGCCCCCTGCTAATGTGCATTTCATTTTCCGTTTTGCCAGTGCCACTCAATTCGTTGGCCATTTCTGGCTTGTCTTCTGCCAGCCCAGTCAACGGCTCGTGTGTGTTGTGTATATGACATATATTGTTTTTGCAAAAAAGATTTCATTCTTATTCCCATCTTCTTCTTCGTCTTCTTGTTTTCTTTTTTTTTTTTGGTTTCCCTGGCGCCGCAGGAGCCACTTAATTTCCAACTTACATTCCAATCACGTGCATATCTATGCCAATCTTTATTTTGCTTTTGCAACTTTTAAGCTCGTTTCCCGTTTACACGCCCACAATGCGCTGTCTATTATTCACACACACACACACACACATAGGTACTATAAACGATTGTGTGTGCGTGTGTGGCTTTTTTGCACATCATATTTATGCGCTTGCCAATAAGGGTATTATAATTTGCTCATGAATTGTGTGACAGCTGTGCGCGCCAAGTGCAGTTCGGCTAGTTATTTGGTCTTTTAATGCGAATGTTCTATGCGAACTGAGCTCGTTTGGGTGCTAGCTTGCTGTAACTTGTTGTGGTAGCTAGTTTTAGTGGTAATTTGAGCATAAATTGATATCAAATAGTTTGGTTGACTCTATCATATGGCTGTCATAGGTAGGATGGGTTAAAAATTTAGTTCTTATATGAGAAACTTGTTTGTTTGATATGATATTTTGCTGAAACTCGACTTAAGTGGGAGTTGCTTAGATTCTTGCTAGAAAAATATAGTTTTGTGCTTATTGAACTACTATAACATATAGCTGTCATAGCACTTTTAGCTCAAATTTTTAGTTCTTGTATGAAAAAGTTTTTTAATATTCCAGATATCTTTACTAAAGTTGTTATATTAAAACACTTTGAACATCAGCTTACTATATCTTATAGTATGATATAAAGATTCAGTTGAAAAACAAGTTTTTGCTTGGTAAAGTTTTCTGATATTTGATATCAACTCAGGATATCTTGATGAAAGTTCGAAACTGGAAGCTATACAGTGTTTGCTTGATCATATCAAATTGGATTATTAAGCTATATACTACTATCACCACTATACTTTATAACTATATGAATATATATTGGATAAGCTAAGAAGTTCTTATATAAGGAAAGACTTATATCCAGTATATAAAGGTAAGTGCATTTAGATTTCGTACTTATATAGTTTTCTGTTTTGTGCCCATTCATATTTATATTTGTTTTGCTGTTATATATATGTATGTATATCCTTACATATATATACATATATATATATCCATATATATGTTTTTTTTTGCTTTGAAGCCTTATTATTGTTTTGCGCGTCAACACGGCGCACGTGAAGCATGTCTATTATAATATCTATCACTTTTTCAACTTGTTATCTGTTTTTATGTTTTTTTTTTCTGTGGCATATGTTTGGCTACTTATATATATATAGACAGATATATATATATGTTGTGGGCATTTCTGCCAACTGCTGAGTTGACTTGGCTTGGCTCGAGTAAGCAAGTTGGCACTGACACTGATACTTTGTGCTGCTTCACTCAGATGCTGCTCGTTTGGCTGCGGTCACAATCGTAATTTCAGCGCTGACTTGGCCTGCAGCTGACACCTAAACTGTGGCCAAAGCATAAATCCTGCTCGTTGCGCTGCAACACACTTTTCTCTCTCTCTCTCTCTGGGCCCATTGATTTGGCGCTGAAAATCCAAACACGTTTGCCGCCCAGCTACGTCGTAAGGGGGGATGTGGGTGTGGCAAACTGTCCAAAAGTTATGAGGCCAGCGCGTGCAGGGTATTAAAACACGTGGCAGAAGCATTTCACTATATATCCATATATATATATGTATACATTTATATACATTTATATAACATCTTTTGACATTAATTAGCGCAAAAAGTTGCAATGTCTTGGCAGCAGCAGCAGCAGCGCGAACGTGGCGTATACGTGATCTCGTGCAACGCATTAAGCTGGGCGCATGCAACTTTTTGATTGCCCTCATTTGTCAAAATGGCGCGTGCGCTGCTCATTTGCATTTGCATTTGCCCTCCAAAGCTCCCAGCCCCCAGCCACAGCCCCAGCCCCCAGCCCTGGAGCTGTTAGTTTTTGCCTTTTGATTTGACACACATTACTGCATTCAATATTATCGCGGCTTTAATTAATTGCAACAGCAGCAGCAGCAGTGGCAGTGGCAGTGGCAGCTGCAACAGCTGTTACAATCGCTGTCGCAGCTTTAAAAACAAGTAAATTTTGCGATAGGCGGAAGGGACCGACTGGAAGATACCAGTACTTTGAGTATAGACGAAATAGCAGGCAGAAATATGAACGAAACTTGAACTAGACTTGTTATTGCATGCCTGAGCTTAAAGATGTCTTATCTTAGGAATATATATAGAGTGAGAGTGAGCAGAGCTATATAGAATTTGAGACTCGAAGTGTATTCATTCATTTAATCAATATACCTTCTTTTACCATTTCCAAGAGGTATTGGAAAAATTAATAAATCGCTTCAAATTAAGTTGAAATGCAAACAGAGAGTCAGAAATGCAAAGACCCCAGAGGCGTGGCAATGTGGCAATGTGGCAATGTGGCATGTGGCATGCGGCATTCGCGGTTGCGCTCCACATTCGACATTGATAATGGCTTAAATATAACGACAAACAGCAAAACGTCAACGGCTATGGCAGCAGCAGCGGCAGCTGCCTTTGGCAATGCCCAACCAGTTGAGTCCTGGTACTTAATCCATTATGCAATCGCTGCCATTATCACTTCGGTAATATATATTTATTATACGAGTGCAAAAATGTATTGGAAAAACAGCGACTGAACAGCAACAACAATTGCAGCGCTGACAACGGCAATGCGCAGATAAAATGTCTGCTTATAGCGTGTATTATATCAGTTATTATAGATGGGTTCAAGGTTCTTTCTTTTGTTTTATGCTGTGTAGGCTTTGTATGATTGGGTATACAGTGTATTTGGTTTTTTATATGAAGTATATGGTTTCTATATGAATTCTTTTACATATTTATATAGAGAGTGCAGTAGAAAAAATATTTTTTTCTATTGAAAATATTTATTATTTATGTTGAAGAAGTTAAAAAAATAGGGAGAAAAAATATGAAAATATAAAAAATTAAATATTATTATTATTGAAGAAGATATAGGGTCGAATTTCCTAGAAATTTTCTATTTTTTTCAGAGTAAAAGTATCTAAAATTATATTTAGTAAAAAATGTTTATAAAAAAAATGGAAATAATAAAATGAAATATATGTGTTCTATCTTAAAGATAAAAATCGAAAAAAAATAAGAATAATAATATAAAAATAATAATAATATAAGAATAATTATAATATATGAATGTAAGATTATTATCCTATATTGAAGGATTATGAATATCTTCTCTTTATATTAATGTTTATCTTTTCATCTTTTCTAGCCAATATGCCTGCCGAGCTCTGTCACCTAGACAGCTTAACGACTCTATTTATAAGCCCAGAGAAGTTTAACAACTTTGAATCTATAACAGATGACAAAAGCTGCTTGATACAACACAATATTCTTGGGAACATGCATAAATCATATAACGGGTCAAAATTGGCAAAAATTGAAAAGATAGATAGATAGAGAGAGAGAGAGAGAGAGAGAGAGAGAGACAGAGAAATGAGAGATAGACAGAGAAAAGAGTAAAAGAGTGACAAGAGAATGAGTTCTGAAGAACTTAAATTAAAAACAAGTAAGAACGTTGCAGTCGGGCGCTACCGACTGCGGGATACTCATTCACACCCCCACAGATCACACCCATTGCCACGCCCACAATTGGTTTGTACATATATAATTTTTTGGAAATCAATAGAGGAGATCAGCAGTAATATCTGTATATAATTCTGATTTTCTCACTGAGAATCGGAAAAACGTATAGTTTTTCCCGATTTGCCACGCCCCCAGTAGGCGTAGACATATAATTTTTGGCCAGTTTTTAGAAGTAGTGAAGGGTAACGTAAGTGTGAAATTTGGATGCTTACACTCAAAAAATGCGAAAATTACAGGGTATTTTTTAGCCGGGCATACCCCATAAGGGGCGTAAAATTTATTTTTGGCGCATCGATAGAGGAGCTCACCAGTAACTTACCATCCAATTTTGAAGCTTCTAGCTCTAAAACTGTAGAAGCTACAAACTTTTGCGGTTTGCCACGCCCCCTATGGGCGTAGATATATCCGCCATATCTTTTCCAACTTGGGTTGTCAACCCGAGTATATATACCAAGTTTCAAGTCTCTAGCATCAATAGTGCTCAAAATATTACAGAATTTGAAAAATCACTATATAGTCAGATCCGATTTGCCACGCCCCTAGTAGGCGTGGATATATAGATTTTTGGTCGATCTTCATAGGATCGTATCAGTAACCTACGTGCCAAATTTGGGCGTTTTAGCTTTAAAACTGTAGAAGATACAGTTTTACCCGATTTGCCACGCCCCCAATGGGCGTAGATATATCCGCCATAGCTTTTTGATCTTGGGTTGTCAACACGAGTATATATTCCAAATTGCAACTCTCTAGCACTTCTAGAAGTAGTGTTTCTGAGGTATGGGCAAATGCATTTTCCGATTTGCCACGCCCCTAGTGGGCGTATCGGGAAAATCTTGACACTTTATAATTCGAGGGTATACACGAGTATATATTCCAAATTTCAACTCTCTAGCTTCAAAACTGTGCAAATGGTTTGCGTTCATACGGACAGACGGACAGACGGACAGACGGACAGACGGACAGACGGACAGACGGACAGACGGACGGACAGCGTGACGGACATTGCACAAAACCAATATACTCATTTCACTTTGTGAATGAGTATAAACAGAATATCAAGTTATAGAAAGACCTTTCAGCCACACTAGATGACGGACAAAAGCTGCTTGATACAGCACAGCTTGCGCTTGCTGCTCGCAATTGGATGGTTCATAAACATTAATTGATTAAAAAACATTTATTCATTTAATCAATTCATTTATATGCAAAAAAGCAAGCAAATACAAAATTTAATGATCTGGCAAATAGGACAACTTCTCGCTCAGCTCCATTTGGGTCTTGATCATGCTGGAGAGTGTAATGCTCATCAGCATATTACGCACATTCGCATTGAACATGACGCGAAAACTGTCCGCATCGAGCAGTGGCACCGATGTCAGAGCATCGTGCAGAGCACGTCCAATGCTATTGTCCGGCCGACGTTTGCGTGCCAGAACATCATTGATATAGCGCATAACCAGATCCAATTTCTGTTCCAACTCCCGTGTCGCCTCCATCACGTGCACCAGCTCCGGCAGCATGCGACCCAGCTGCTTGGTCGGATGCAGCGCCTGCTTCTGCATGAGGCGCAATGCCACCGACTCATCGCCATCTGTATTGATTTTGAGCAGTGGCAAGAGCGTGAACAGCAGACCTCGAGTACCGCCCGGCACGCCCATCGTAACGCCACAATAGAGACGTGTAGTCAGGTGTCCGCCCCTCAACGTTGTGTCCACCAGCAAATGCAATGGTTGCATTTCGCCACACTCCCTCGAGTAGTAGGCGTGCAGCGCAGCAGCCGAGCGAGAGAGTGACTTCCCAGTGCTATACCAACCGACGATCTTCTCCAGCGGATAGGTGATCTGATTCAGTTCGTACATTTCACTGGCATACTGAGTGTCCAGCTTGAACTGTTCCATTTCGCCGATTTGCTGCTCCTTGTGCTGCACCGTGTAGCTGTTGGTGATGTCGATGATGTCGTTGCATCTGTCGCGCCGTCCCAGCAGTGTGCCCACAGCCATTTTGGCCGTCTTCGGACGTCGCTCGTAGGCGGCAATAATTTGGAATAGCACCAGAGGCTGCAAGCGCACTTTGGTCTGCATTCTATAGTTCGAGATCGACATGATTCCAACTATTTTTCTTTTCTTTTTACTTTATTTCAATTGTCACAAAAGTTGTGACAAAAGCTGCGTGAAGTTGGCTGCGCCAGTGTTGTGTAACGCACGCTTATCGAACAGTGTTGAAAAAGCTCAGTCGAGATGTTGATAGTTTGTTGAAATGTTTAGGTAATGTTAACTTTTTATAACAGAAAATTAAGAAACTTTTATAGAAAAGTATTGGAAAATGGGTTAATAGGCAACCTCTGCTGTACAGCACTGTATTTGAGCGCAGTATTCACATAACTGAAGGAAGTTCTTTGGGCGCGTTTTATGCTTAAAGCATAAAATACCAATTTGAGTAAAGCTTGAGGCTTTTTTGGTAAGTGTTACATAACTAAGCAAAAATAGTGTTGTGAAATGTTTTTTTTTTTAGTTCTGATAGAGAGTAAAGCGAATTCGACTTAGCTCGTCACACAGATCAAGAGTATATTGGGACTGCCATGACTCCTTCTGCCTGTTACATGCATTTTAACAAAACCCTTATACCCTGATTTCCCTTTTTCAAAGAGTTCAGGATATAAAAAATCGGAAAGTTCGATTAATTAATAATTATATTTCAATTATCAACACGATGAATAGAATTTGTTTAAGAATGACTTTGCTCTAAACTATTTTTGTAGTTATTTATAACATAATCTTTCGAACTAATTTAGCTCAGCTCTCTCAGCAGCTTGCAAACTTCAGCATTTACTCAATTTCCATACAAATACTCTCAACTTTCTTACATATTTTTGCTAATGAAAATTCATTTTCTATCAGCTTCAACTTGCATTCAACATTTAAATAGCTAAAAATTGGTTTATAAATTTGATTTGCATATGCCTTTTGGCTACACTTGAGCAGAGGCCACGCCTTGTTTAACACAAAATATTTACGCATATGAATTCCTGTCCCAAAAATCGGAAGTTCCATTTGCACTAATAAATATCGATTATGGCCCCCTACGATATGACACCTTCAATGAAAAGTGCTTGAAAGTGTCAGAGAAAGTTGTGTCCATGTTTTGTGCGCTTGTCATTGTGACAAAAAATTTGGTTACTAACAAGCATATCCTTTATGGACATGTGTCTGTGTGTGTGTGTGTCCTGCCAACTAGCATTTCCATTTCCACTTGAACGAACGACCTTATGCGCTTGACCGCCTGTAGCCGGGTTTTGCGACATATGGAAATGCCATAAAAAAAAGCCGACGAGAATTAGGAAATTCCTAGCCAAACACTTTGATTTTGAAAGGCGAGAAAAAAAGAGGAAGAATGTGGCCAGGCCAAAGTTTTCAATTTATAATCAAAACAAGTGAGGCACGGCAAGGACACTGGCCAGGACACTGGCTGATTAGTACGCTGACCCAAGCAAAACTTTTTTGCCTGAGCCTGTGCCTGGGCCTCGGCCTGAGCCTCGGCCTGGGCCTTGGCATTCATTCATTCATTCAATCATCATGTAAATAGAGGATATTTTGAAAGGTGCACAAAATCCTTTTTACGTATTCAGCAAACAGCGCTAACAACAACAGCAAAAAAGTTGTCCTCGTCGTCGTCCTTTCATGGTTAAATGCGTTTTTCTTGGCAATGCGAGTGAGATGAGTGTTAGATGTGTGTGTGTGAAAGGATTAGGTATCCCAGCATTTTTATGATTACGCTCACAGGAGATTTCACACTACCTAGCTGCCTCTCCCTCTCCCCCTCCCTCTCTCCGTGTTGACGCCTCTGAATGATGGCCCATAATGCAGACACGCGCAGCGACTCAAATAGCGCGTCCCAACAAACATCCTTTGAGTTATGACTGGCACAATTTCTCTTCAGCTTTATCAGCTAGACAAGTGTGTGTATATATATGTGTGTGTATATATGTGTGTGTGTGTGTGCCTCTTGTGTTCTCTAAATTAGTTTCAGTTTAAGCTTAGTGTTTGTGTGTGTGTGAGCGTGTCTGCCCTTTGTTTGCCATAGGCCATAGGCGTCGCCCGAACACGTTCGCTGATTAGCCACTAGCTCATTATTTAGCGGTTAGTTTAGCCGTTTTTTTTTTAGCCGTGACTCAGCTTATTGCATTAGTCATGTTAATTAAGCGTGGGGCCAGTCGCTTATCATTATGTATGAGCCAGCCAACAATTAAGCACATTAGAGACGCCCAACTTGTACTTAAATCTATATTAAATTGCATTTTAAATTTTGAAGAGGAAGAAGAAGCAGTAGGGAAATGGCCAGGGCCAGCATGGAGCGAGCAGCAGCTTCATCATTTTTGGCTGTAAAAAGTATGCTACACTTGGCCCAGCGGCAGTTAGTTTGCTTGTACAGTAAACACTGCTACAGCGAGAACAGCAAGCAGCAGTAGCTCACACACACACATACAGACACACACCTGAGCAGAGCTAGATAAAATGAAAGACAGGTGCGGATGCGGGTGCCTAGCTGAAGTGGAAAGAGAGTGAGAGCTGATTTGCCTTTTGATACTGCAGGATAAGGTATTATGAATTTAATAATAGGAATGTAACATAGAGAAAGTAGATCTGTGAAGTATATAGATATATATATAAATGTAATCTAGTAGAGTCATGAAGGTAGTTGATATATCCAATTACAGCTGTGCCTCTAGCTCATTCTATTCCAGCTACTCTCTTAGTTTGACAGCTTTATGCAAGAAAACTATCATAGACGACGTTTAGCTATGCCAGATACTACATATGTTGAAAATAAGCAAATCGTATGAATATATCTCATACCTGTCATAGGCTAAATAGCTAAAAATTTTAGTTCTTGTATGGAAAACTTTTTTATTTATAAACATATCAAGCCTTAACTAGGTATTATTTACTAACTATATGTATATAACTGTTGAATGCAATCTTATCAACATCCGACTACTATATCATATAGCTGCCATAGGAAGCAAGACTGAAATTTTTAGTTCTTGTATGGAAAACTTTTTTGTTTATGAACATATCAGGCCTTTACTAGGTATTATTTACTATCTATATGTATATAACTGTTCAATGAAATCTTATCAACATCCAACTTCAATATCATATATCTGCCATAGAAAACAAGGCTGAAAGTTTTAGTTCTTGTATGAAAAAGTTTTTTGTTTTTCAAGATATCTAAACCAAAATTGACAATTAAGAACTTCTCTATAAGAGCAACAAATGTGTATATCCAAAAGAATGTAAACTACAATATCATATAGCTCACACAGCTACTCTTATCTTCCTTCCTGCATAAGAGCATTCCATAGTCCATAGTCGTTCTGCTATAGTTTTGGGCCATTCGTTTCGTGTAATTTTGCGCATACATAAAGGCAGCTGGAGGGTGCTGTTCGCACATATACATGCGCAGCGCTATCAAGACGGCAAACAAAACCAATGCAAAGGAGCATAATACAAGGCAGCAGCCAGAGCAGCAACAGCAGAGTCCTGCCTTTCCTGGCCGTTGCCGGCTGGGGCCAAGCGCAGCCAAGCAAATGCGAGCGTGTTAACAGTCAGCAGCTTTTGAGCCAAAGGCGAAAAAGGTATGTGCGAACATTTTTCATGTGAATCTGCAGCAGCGACTATCATCCAGCTAAATCGAGGACAGCAGGAGCAGAGAGAGAGATGGACAGAGAGAGCGGCAGTTGGCTTAGACCTATTTGGGCCAAGTTGCCAAAAGCTTTGGTGTCCGTTAAAACGCGTGCCGGCCAGATAAGTTTCTATTTGCCTGTCACAATTGCCGCTGCCAACAATGTCGTTGCCCAACTGTTGACAAATGCCAACGGGGGCAACTTACAGACACGCCCACACCAGCGCCCATGCCCACTAGGGGTCAGCATATCCTGCGCATATCATTTGTGTGGTAATGGCAGGCTAGGCTTTAAAGAGCTGAATTTAATCTGGTTTTTAGGCCAATTTTTGATTGGGAATTTACACTCTCTCCTTCTTTTTCTTTCTCTCTCTCAGTCTCTTTCTCTCTCTGTTTGTTGTCTTTTAATCAAATGCAAAACTTTTCTTCTTCTTTTGATCGATTAACTTGAGCGAGCGTTGCCAGATCGTGCAAATTTGTTCAATATGCAATATGCCCGCTCAGGCAGTGCTAAGAGAGTTGATTGGTTACTTTATAATCTAGAATTGAATGAGAGAGAGAGAGAAAGGGAGATGACAGAGAGAGCTCTACTCTTCAAGCTTAGTTCAGGTATTAGTAGTGGGGTATAAGCAACTGTCCATGTAAGTCACTTATACCCGACTCTGGCGAGTATTCATAGCTCTGAGTTAGAGCAGCTAAATTTTAGGTAAAGAATGTCTAGCTAAAGTCCTCACAAGCTTAATTGGAGACAGCAAGTGATGTAGTTGGCTGGTAGATAATTGGTAGCTGAAAGAGTATTAGACAGTCAGTCATACCCGATAGAAAATATTATAGGTGCTCGCAATTTCATATGAAGATTGTTTAGCTCAAGCTTTCACAAGGCGCAGAGCAACTTCAGAGCTTATCTAATTCATTACTATATATCCTTAATATGCTAACGAGTATTTTTAACAGTCGCTTATGCCCGCCTGTAATGCTTTACCTTGGTTTTTTGTTACTAAACTAAACTAGTTCATGAACTGTTTTAAGAGCAGTTGCTGCCTGCCTTCCCGCTGGCTACCAGGCTGCCTGGCTGCTCGTCTGCCTGTGTGCTGACCCGCATTGACATTGCCATTTAGTTGGCCAACAGCCACGCCCATACACACAGACAGAGACAGAGACAGAGAGAGAGGCATCCGCCCACCCACTCATAATTTAGTGCTCGCTGTTGAGTTTCAGTTTCGTGAAAGCTGCTTTACCTATTTAGCATAATTTTTGTTATATACTCAGTTGATGCTGCTGACGTGAATGTTGCTGACGTTCAATGCTGCTGCAGCAACAGCTGCTCGTGTCCTTTCGCCTGCGGCACAATTTTTGGCCACTTTTGTGCGCTGGCTCTTTGGACATTAGCTCTCGACTGTTTAACATTTTACGTGCAGGTGAAGAGCTGCTGCAGAGCTGCAGAGCTCGTACTTCGCCTCTTTCAGTTTTTGCATGCCAAATTTGTGAATAGAAATGGTAATACACACACACACACCAACACACACACACACACAGATTTTGTTGGCTGCTGTTGACACAGTTAAACTCTGGCCATTTATTATGCGAATTTATTGCGGCCTGACAAAATGCAGTTGCAGTTGGCCTAAAGTTCTTCTACTTCTTCTTTTTTTTTTGGCTTACAAAATGTCTTGATAACTTAATTAAGGCGAGCAGAGAGGGTGAGAGGGAGAGAGGGGTAGGTAGAGCGAGGGAGCTAGAGTGTGGAGCCAAAGTTTGCCTGCCACACACACTCGCTCTCTCCCTCTCTCTCTCACACACACGCAATGCATTTTCGCACTCGCGTAAATTAACAAATAAGCGACGTGAGAATTTGCATGTGTGTGAGTGTGTATGTGTGTGTTGCATGCATGTATGCATGCGTGTGCGTCTGTCCGCCACTAGCGTTCAAAGTTTACCTTTGGTTTTTGGTGCAAATTTGATTTGGTTTTGCGCCTCTGAGGAAACTTTAACTTGCATTTAGCTGCCTGCCGACCTGCCTAACAGCCTGACAGCCGGATTTTGGCTAAGTGTGTGAGTGTGTGTGAGTGTGTGTATATGTATATATACAGCTGCCTGGCAGCCTGTCTGCGTACATATGTATGTAGTTAATTTGCGCTACAATGCACCTTTGCTGCTGTTGCTGCTGCTGCTGGTCTAACAACTTGCTCTGTCGCACGCTCTAGCTATTGCCCTGCCCCCCTCTCCCTCCCTCTCCCTCTCTCTCACACACACACACACATATTTAAGTATGTGTGTGCGCATCTTTGCCACTAAGTGGCGCAAAGAGCTCGTGTGGCACCGCTAACAGCTACTAAAAACTCAATTACCAGTCAACTCATTTTCCAGCACACACACACAGAGAGACAGCCACACACACATACACTCGCTTACACCCACACACACACACACACACACACACACACTTGCAATTAACCGCACACACGAGTGTGGCTATGCTTTTTGGCTGTAAATTGAATTCTTGCCTGACAAATCTAAAGTATTTAAGTTCCATTAGAAACAGTTAGATTTCAGAGGGAGAATTAAAGAGCGAGCAACGTGGGCGAGTCTTGAAAGATGTTGTAGAAAATTTAATTATATCATTTTCATTTTGATATTAATTCACAATATATAGATGTGTGTTTGTGAGTCAGAAAGTGATTTAATATGAATTTATGCTGAAGATTTAATGGAAATTAGAGAAGTTTATATGAATATTAATATTATAATGCATATATAGGTAAAAGTGGCATATATTAACTTTAAATATATATCTGTTATTCTTAATTTATTTTTTATATATATTTTTTTAATTTATATTAATTATTTATCAATTTTTCTTAATTTATTTATATATATATATATATATATATATATATATATATATATTTTTTTTTTTTTTTAATTTTTGAAGAGACATACAGCAAAAAGTGCGCTGCTATTATTTTGAACACAGCTGTATATACATATGTTTAGATAGTAACTATTGCATAGATCACATCTTGATATACTCTTTCAGCCATGGAAAATTGGTTTTCGGGGTATAATGTTTTGGTGGAAATGTATGTGAAAAGGCAGAAGAAGACTTGAAAGACTTCATTGAGTATTTATAGTCTTAATTAGGACGACGAGTTGAGTCGATATAGTCATGTCTGTCTGTCTCTCTGGCTTACATACTTGAAAAAGTTTTTATAGAAGTTATTAATTTAAACAGATTGAAATAATGTTCAAAAATTAAAAAAAAAAAATTTGTATATATAAATTTAATATAATAATATTTTATAAAAATTATAATGTTTTTTTTTAGTAATTTTTTTAAATTTTTAAAAAATATTTTTTAAATATTTTCTTTAAGCTTTTTAATATTTTTTGATAAAAATAATATTTTTTTTAAATTTTATAGAGCACTATAAATATATAAAATAAAATAGAAATATATAAATATATTAAATATATAAAAATACAATTGTCTTAAATTTCTTAAACTATTTTACTATATTAATTTAATATGAGAGAGTGAAGAAGGAGAGAGAGAGAGAAAGAGTAAGGGAGAAAGGTATAGAAAATGGTTGTTGCTAAATTATGAATGCACTTCGTATGCTGGCCAAAAACTTTGCAGTCCGCACGTATTATGCATTTAAGCTACAGGCGAACAGGAGAGAGAGAGTGAGGGAGAGTGAGACAGAGAGAGAGAGAGAGAGAGGGAGAGGGGCAGGCAGCTGTTTACATGGATGTAGATGAGAGTGTAAGAGGCAGCTTAGCTGGTGAGATGAGGTGAGCTGAGGTGAGTTGAGGTGAGGCTAATAGGTAAAAGCAAATAGCAGCTGACACAATGTACGTTTCACCTTTTACCGTGTGTTTGCCGCTAACTAATTGCGTATTAGCGCAGATGCCCAATTTAAGGCAGGTGGGTGGGATGGGAGGTATTTAAAATATGTTAGCTAAAGTTTTACTAAAGTAATATGTGCCAGAGGCTGAAATGCAATTGCAAAAGAGCTGACCCACACGCAGGGAGAGCGAGAGTGTGTGTGTGTGTGAGCTCCCTACCTCCCTCCACCCCTTTGGTAAGTTGCTGCTGGCATATTTTGGGCAACATTTTGTGCGCACATTAATTTATGCAAATAGTTGAAAAATATTAATGGCTGGCAGCTGCCAGCGCTCCAGCCCGAAACAGATGTTTGTACGGGGCGAACGCTGGCTCGAGGCGAAGCAAACTTTAAACACTAAATTGCTAAATTGAACCAGGAGCAGCAGCAGCAGCAACCAGTTGCCGCCGCCGTCGTCGTCGCCCTCAGTTTGCGACATTTGAATTAAATATTTATATCTTTGGCAAAAAGTTGAACAATTTCCGTTACATTATGGCGCCTAAAAGCCAATAAGCCAAAAATGTAACCAAATGCGCAGAAAACTAAATGCCATGCACGCACACACGCACACCCAGACACTCACACACACACACACACACACACACACACATATACAAAATGGTGCGCAGAAGAAATAAACTTATGGCACACTTCCGCCAATAGTCGAAAACATTTTATTTCATTTCATTCCATTTGAATTCGTTTTACATTTGCTCTCTCACTCGCACATAGGCCGCTCGCCATCCCGCTCGGTCTGAAAGCATTTGCGTCGAGTCTGAAAATTAAAATGAAACACATAACGGATATGCTACAGAAATCGCCCGACTGCCCTCAACTTTACAGTTAGCATGAAAACAAAATAAGTGAGCGCGCATTGCGCTAGGGCATGCCCGACTATGGAATACTCGGTCCTGGTAGAAGAAGGCAGTTGAGGTGATTAGAATTATTTCTTATGACTGCAATGGACATTCCATAGAACTTATAGTTCTGTGTGTTGAGCTTGTTGATTCCAGCTCTTACATTTTGGCAGAAATAGCTCTTTTTTCTCATATCCCACGATCCCAAGTGAATCTTTTTTGGTGAATTTTTAGACTATAGAGAATCAATTGCTATAAAACTGTGGAAGTTTAGGTATCTTTACCCAATCTATAGAACGGACTTACAGTAAGTGTCTAATCAAAAATTTAGTGCTCTAGCTGTAAAGCTGTGGAAGCTTAGATATCATTATTCGATTAAGATTTCAGGATTTGGATATCCCACTTCCGAATCCATATCATTTATAGTTCTCTTCATAAATAGGTAGACAGACGAAGCTATAGACTTTAATATGAAATCTACAGATATAATTTCAACTTTTAACCCTTCTATGGAAGTCAAACAAAACCAATATGCTCGCATCTCATATCCTGAGCGAGCATAAAAATACAAATATATTTATTTATATATTTATATATATAACAACTTTTGGCATTTTGCTGTTGCCTTTTTGTATTTTGTAGCCCAGCATGGAGTAAATCAAGTAAAAAAAAAAATTGTTTTGTTGTTGTTGCGGGGTTTGCGGAAAATGGGAATTTCCGTCGTCGTCGTCGAACGTTTTTCATAAGGCAAAAAAAAAGACAGAAAAAAGATACAAAAATAAAAACAGTTCAGTTTAACGATGAATGGTCAATAACAAGGCCAACACTAATAGCTTCATTAGCCAAAAACAGCAGACACCCACACACACACACACACACACACACACACACACACACACACACACACACACACACACACACACACACACACACACACACACACACACACACACTCCTACGCAGCCTTAGCGCCAGTCAAGCATGGTTAGTTGTGTGTGTGTGTCTTGAATACCCTGTAATTAGGCGAGGGTATTAAGGCAGAGTTTTTTTTAGCTTTATTTGATTTATTTTTTGACATTAGTTCAATTATCTTGTTCTATTATTTCTATCACCAAAATGACTTTTTTCTCCTACTTTTTCTATTATTTTCCACTTTTTCTATTACTTCCCCCCTTTTACAGGGTATCTACCCGTCCGTCAATTCCATATTTTTTCCACACTGTTTACATGCAAATTTTTATTCATCCTGTTTGTCCATCAACACAAATCTAAAATCGAACAGTTCGTTAGTAAATTTTCCCATTTATGCGAACACATTCCATATTCCAATTTTTTTACCCATTTTCGCCTTCAATTTTCCCATGTTTTCCTCCCCTTTTTGCTGTTATTTTTGCACTCAATGTCAATATGGCTTAAATATGCATACGGAATGCCACTGATTTGTTGAATTAGCCGTTGCATGCAGCGGGAACAACAACAAGAAGAAAAACCCTCCATATAACTCTCTAATCCGAAATTGTAAAAGCTTCAAGCTGCGCGAACATTGTGAAATTGCGTTTCATAAATCTCGCTGAAAATTCCATGTAATTTACATTCAAGCACTATTTGCATTGAGGGCGTACTCCAATTGAACTGAAATCGTTAATTTATCGATAATTTTGTAATCGACACTTCTAATTTGCCGAAGGCTCGAATGTGTTTGCTAGCACTGGCGATTAGCAATTGGAATGTACGAATGTGTGGAAGCTGGAAAAACTTGGATTTTACTTGTATGGATATTAGAGAAGTTTTCTCTATATATATATATATAGATGTATATACTAAGGCAATATGTTTCGTCGTATTTGTTTTGGCTCCTTTATTGAGAAGCTTTCACATCCATGTAATGGCGAAATAACAACTAGGACTAAGTGTTAGACTACTGATAGACTACAAAATACCCTATGAACTGTAAAATACATTAAATTAATATTGTTTTTATGACTGGCATTTGGTGTAGGTCTTTTCAAATTGGAATTTCTATATCAAGTTGAAATATAAATGTTCTTTAGATATCTACCAAAAATTTATAATATTTTTTACATTTATTACATATTATTATAGATATCTATTAAATTATAGTGCATCAGCTTTATTAATAACTCTAATACTCTATTCAAAATTTTGTGTTTGTACAAGTTTTATCTATATACCCTCTTTGCATATGCCAATTAACAGGGTATTCAAATTACAGCTGCTCGCTGTCGACTTAGTGCCGTTATACTCGATATTCAGCACAAAGTACTCGATACTTTGAGCGGCTGAGCGGCTTAAAAGCTCAATAAAGCGAATATTGTTTGATTTTGTTCGAAATTTTGTTTGTTTTGTTTTTGGCAGCTATATATAGATATACATATATATATATACATATATATATATACATATATATATATATACATATATATATATACATATATATGCATTCCAATTTGCATGCGCCGGAGGGGGCGTGGCCTGTCGATTGCTTTCATTCCTTTATTTGTTCTTCTCTTTTTCTCTCTCTGTTTTTGCCAATAATTTTGTGGGCCAAAATTTCAATAAAAATAAGTTGGCAACGAAAATGGAAATAGAAATGGAATTCATTTCTTTTTTTATATTTGGCAACTAGATTTTTTGCAGATATATATATATGTATATATAGAGCCAATTACCTAAATCCCCAGCTTAAAATGCGATTGCATTTAAAAGCGCATTTTAGATTTAAAAGTAGTTAAAGCGCATTGACTAATTTAAATATATTTTTAAATTTTAGTTTTAAATTTAAATTTAATTCAAATTGCAAAGGATTAAAATTGCTTCTATAACGTCACATCATTTGATTTGCTTTTTTCATTCTCTCTCTCTCTCTCTTTCCCTCACACACAGCCACCAGCCTTTTTTCACCCAATAACCATCTCTCTCTCTCTCACTCATACACTGCCACAAGCGCAGCTTACAAAAGAACTTCAACTACTTTCTCGCTCGCCCACACCCCAACAAGCTCAGCCAACTGCTTGCAACAGAAATGCATCTACTTTCTCGCTCTCTCACACAGCAACAAGCTCAATCAACTGCTCTCAACACGTAGATAGGACAACTAGCACAAACTTTGTCCCTCTCAGGCTCGATCAACTAAGCGATGGAACCTCCTCATCATTTGAAGGCGAGCGTTTGAACGAGGTGGTCGATTTTCATAGGAGCTCCCACTAAGCACAATTGTTTGTTGCTTGCTGAAATCTATTTATACATGTACTTACATACATATGTATGTACATACATGTATGTGTTGTATGCTTAAAGCAGCAATTTAACGAAAGCGCGCCATTAGCGAGTATTTAATTACATATATTTAAATAATTACATATATTTATAGCCAGCCATGTTATATATTGTACTATAATTAATCTTTATTCAGTTATTAAGTTTAGTTTACTTAGCTAATGAATTGAAATTCAATACATTTAATGCAGCTCATTAAATTCAAATATTAACGAAAGCTTCAATGACGTCAGAGCAGCTGCCTACCAAAATTCAGCTGCTTTCTCGTTCTTGCACAGACAACTGCTTACAGCTTGACGAAAGCACGCGATCTGCCGCTCTTTTGTCAATTGCTAATACAGTCAGTGTGCCCAGCTTGCATGACAGTTAGAATGCTAGCTTATTAGACTAGCAGCAGCTGCAGTTGCAGCTGTTCGCTCTTGCTCTCCCTCTCCTCCTCCCCCTCTCTTCTTACTTTCAGTATTTACTTACCGTTTACAGCTAATTGTCAAACATTTCGTGCAACTGCCTAAAATGAAATTAAATAGAAATGAAATTTAAATAAGTGCAAAAAAAGGAATAAAGTGTGTGGTTAATGAAAAGTGTAGCGAATTTGCGACAAGTGAGAAAAATTAGCTGTAATTCGCAGCCCTTCTTCAAATTCAATTTTTATGGGAATTACAATTTTAATTGAGACACTTTCAAAAATCAAGAAAAAAAGAAGAGTTCATAAATGCGCCAAAAGTGAAAAGCCTTTGCGCGAAAAATGTGAGTGCTAGCCATGGCTAATTGAAGTTCAATGGAAAAATGGCCAAAAGTTAATGATGACATTTGGACGGCCAAAATAAAAAGCGAGAAAAAAAGCCAAACACAAAACGCAAAGCAATGGAAATGAAAGAGCACAAGAGGTAGGCGTTAATAAAATTGCGTTTGCCCCGCGGCATTTTAGCTAAAATGAAAGCGTCAAATGTATTATTTAAAATTCCAGCCGAGTAAGCGTGCAAAAAAAGTAAAAGAGAGAAAAACAAATGAGAGGGAGTGGGAGAGGGGGACAAGAATTGAAATGCGCACGAAATTGTACACGCAGCGGGCAGTAGCAAATGGCAGGGGTAAAGGGAGGCAGAGCGAGAGAGAAAGAGATTGATTTCATGTCAAAAAGAAAACAAGAATTTAAAGTTTAAGCTGAGCGAGTCGTAAGATGAATACCCTGTAAGTAAGTTTTTTGTGGATTTGTATGTGTTTTTTTATTTTATTTTAAAATATATATATTTATATAAGTGAACACTTTGACATTTATGTAACAATTCATAAATATATTTTTATATATAAATTTCTTTATGTTACATATGATGTGGCCATACAGCATGCCCTCTAGAAGTGTATATGAAAAAGTAAAGAATTCTGAAAGAGCATCAAAGAGCAACAAACGGCAAACGGTGTAAAAAAACTGGCTGCTGGTTGCTTATAGCAGTAGCGGTTGTTGTTGTCGTTGCTGTTAATGCTGCTGTTATAGCTGTTGTTGTTGTTACTGTTGCTTTGGTCGAACATCGACAGATTTTTGGAGCTAAGAACATGGGAAACATGCCAAACAAGCAGCTGCTGCCTGCTGCCTGCTGCTGCTGCAAATGTGGGTCACCCGAATGCGTAGCTTTCAATTTTTATAACGTTAACCAAAAGACACGAAGGAAAAAAAAAGAATCAGAATCAACAGCTTGCGCATTGTTGCCTCGCTTAATTTACACTGTGCTACACGCTGTAGATCACAGCATTTGTCGCCTGCGCACAAATTTGATTGACAAGAGCAGCAGCGGCAGCAGCTGTAAATGCCAGTTGCAGCATGCTATCTCGCTCTGGCGGCATTGTATAGCACGCCTAGTAATTGCCGCACTTCAGACACTCTGAAACGCACACACACACATGCATACACAGACATGTACATACATGCACACACTTGTAAGCGCGTCAAAATACACTAGACAACACAACAAGTAGAAACCACTTGAGCTGCAGGCGTTGAGGCTGCGGTGCGGCGAGTCAAGTGCACAAAGCGGACTAAATAAAGTGCTATAAAAACAGACACACACACATGGAGAGGCTGGCTGGCTGGCTGGCAGTCACTCACACATACATGCCAATTAAGTATTGATACGCTTCTTCTTCTTCTACTTTTTACTAATCCATCAAGCATTTGTCTATATTTGATATTCTATGGGCAGCAAAAATGAAAGTTGCTTGGCTAGTGGAAGAGGAAGCTGAAGATTGGGAATACACTCATAAATCGTGTTGAAGAGATTTTCATGCGGGCCGCAGACGCTAGCTGGCGGCTACCTGATCTTCAGGTGAAAAGAAGTTAATGCCAAAAAGCAAAAAAAAAAAAAATTGAATTTTTCTGCAATATCATGCGAATGTCGCAGACGTTATTTGGCTAAAGTGAGAGCAAAAACTGATGCGCTGCTGGCTGGGAGTCTGGAGTCGAGTGTGCTTATGTGCATGTATGTGTGCGAGTGTGTGTGTGTGTGTGGTGCTAATGAAGGCAACTGCTGCTGACAACCTACTGACACTTTGACCGATTTTTCGCATACTAAATATAGTAATTTTGTCATTATGGTTTATTATGCGCCTTTCGCCTTTGTCGACTCATTCAATTTCACACACAGATACACAGATAAAGATCAAGATATACACAACAGCTACACCTGTGTTGCTCTACACCTGTGTTAATGCCAAAGAAGAAGAGGTGGAAAAAAGTGGTGCGTGCTCATTTCTCGTTGCATTCTTCACACCTTTAATTAGTCGCGTTCTTGTTGTTATTTTTCAATTTATGCGGAATGGAAAAAAGCGTGTGAAATATGCAAAAGTAACCTACATTAATGACTAGGAAAAAGTACGGTGAAGCCTGAGTAGAGACGAAGAAATGGGCTTTGAACTGAATACTTTGGAGTATTAAATAAGAAATTATACAAGGAATTTATGGAAAAATAATATATTGATTATGAAAAAGTACAGTAAGGATTAAGTAAGACGCACAAATGTTTTGGAACTATACATTTAGCCTAAAAAATCTCTTTTAAGTCTCGTTTACTACATATATGCGTATTTAATGTGCATTACTGACTAGACTATACCCTTACCTAACTAGAAACGTTTGGGATTTGAATGCAGCGCAGCCCATAACTTTTACAGCTCAGTTTCTTCAGTATATATACAAGCAATTTATATAATATATAGTGTTATAAATATATATATAAGTGGTACGAAAACATCTAGAACTATGCCAAATAGAAACTTTTCAAGTAAGAAGTCTCTATACTCTGCCCAAAAAAGAAATTCTTATATGATCGAGTTTCCAAGTAGTACGCCAAAAAAGTAGTTTATAGATATATTTTTTATTGAGAACTTCTTCTGGCTATTGATGTGAACCTATCAATGAACAACATTTTTTTGACCCATTTAACGGTTGCGAGTTAACGCTATGTTCTAATTCCTATTGTCAAAAATTTAACATGGAACTGGTTTCTCGAAATTTAGCTTTTTTTTTTCTTTCCCCCAACTGATTTTCAGCTTTTATTTTCTATTTATTTAGTTTTTGCTGTTGTTGTTGTTGTTGTTGTTGTGGGAATTTGGTTCTGGTGCTAAGCATATGCTAATGGCTGTTGCTCTTTGGTATTGCGGTCAAAGTTATTAACTAAAGTGGCATTTGGTTAGCTCAAGCAGAACTGTAAATAAGCCAATGAGCAGCATGTGAATGAATGCGGTGTGTGTATTGAGGGAATGAAAGAATGAATGATTGCTGCAGCTTGATTTTTCAGCTTGAGCTGCATAACGCAATTGTGCGAGGGTTTTTTTTTTTTTCTTCTCTCTTTGACCAAAAACTTGGCCCAATTTGTTGCTCATTAGGCGTAAAACTTAATGCACAACAATCATGACCAAATAGACGAAGCAGAAGACGAAGCAGAAGACGTAGAAGAAGAAGAAGTAGCTATACACGCATATTACTCATGCGTATAATTGAGCCATCATTCGTGTGACCTTTGGTATTTAAGGTTTGATGCTTTATTTTGTGGGCGGGCGGGCCTAGGCTGGGCTCTCTGTCATAAATAGAGCATTAATTGGGGGCCATGTGCAATGCCGACCGAATGCGGCGTATACTTAATTTTGTGCCACAACAAAAACAACAACAACAACAAGAAAACAACAACAAAACATTTCAAGTTGCAAAAGTTGCACGCCCATAAATAAGTTACAAGATTTTTACATTTAGATGTTATAGGAGTATACTCTTTCTTTTTACGAGCCAAAGTTTACAATGCGTGTGGGTGTGGAGTGAGTGCTAATGGGGTATATAGGTTTTGAATGCCAAATATTGTTAGATTAATAATTTGGTAATAGAATTATTGGAATTTATGTGCACAGTTTTGACAGTTAATATTCTCTTAAGATATAAGTCAAAAGAGAAAGAAAATTCTATGAGTTGGCTTACTCAATATATCCTCAAGTCAAACTTTGACAGTCACAGTTTGAAAGACATAGTTTGATACGTATATTTATTATACTCTATGACCTCTTAATATCAAATCAACTAGGAAACTCTCTAAGGCTGCACAGGTATCTGTCTATAGACATAACTATATACATGTCATAAAAAGTTTGACAGGAAGTTTGACAAGTGTGTGCAAAATTTGACTAACAGAGTTTGACAGGCACAATGATGTAACCTTTAAGAAACTTTTCTTAGCATCGCATCGAAAAAGAAGGTAGAAATTGTGTGCAAAGAGACAGTGGGTAGGCATAGTTTGATGGGTATATACTCTGTATACTATATAAGCTTATATGACATTCAGTTAAGATTGAATGAGTAAACCAAACCACTTGATATATCCCAAATATACAATTTGTTACTGAGAGGAACAGCTTGACAGTCACAGTTTATATGACTTTCTTAAGCTTGAGTTCCTAGCAAAAGATATTACTATGAGTTTTGACTTACTTTTCATATACTAAAGTTACAATTTTCCAGTTACAGTTTTACAATCGCAGTTTGACGGTAACCGGGTTGGCGAAGAGAACTTTTCATAACTTTGTAGAACTTTGACAGGAAACTTATGACACAGGCACAGTTTGACTGAAGCAGTTTAAAAAGCTGTTTGAGTTTGACATTTACAGTTTGACATTTACTGTTTGACATGTTCAGCTTACAAGCACCGTTTGACATACACCACTTCAGATTCAATCAGATTTTGAGACTGCGTTGGAATAACAGCAATAGTTTCTGAATTATACATCAATCAATATATGTTTTTCTTCATATATTAGAACACCTTTCTATGGCTATATCTTTAGCTATATATCCACATCCCTATCTAGAAATTTATAGTTATATCTTTAACTATATATCCATATATTCATATTAATCTACATCTACATCTATATCTTTATCAACTTACTTCTTCATCTATATCAAATCTAGATTCTTCTACTCATTTCATCTCTTAATTAACTCTCAACAGAGCATTGTTTAGTCGCTTACACCCACCTAAAATGTTCAGATTTTCCCTTTATTTTTTTGCCTTTTCCTCTGTTTGGCTTTTACTAATTTTAGCGCTCTCGCATAGAAAATGTGTGTGCGTTTGTTGTTGAAGACTTTTGCTGCTGCTGCATACTTTGCAGCGCACACTTTGCGGCTTTCAGGGCACGCCCACTGCTCCTACGCTATTGCCTCCTACATTTTTAGCTGCAATAAATCATAATTTGCTACTTTTTCTAATGGATTATGGACAGCACTCGAGCATTTAGCTTGGCATATTGTTGCCGCCGGACATGGTGCGAAGGAAGGAAAAGCGCACTCGAGCGCCGATTGAGCCATGAATTTCATGATGTGGCTGAATAAGTGGCAGAAGCAGAAGCAGCAGATAATGATGAGAATGATGCGAATGATGATGATGCTGATGATGATGATGTATGCTGAAAGCATTTTTTGAATATGTTTTAACTGCACATTTTTTTTGTTTTTTTTTTTGGCTTTTTTTGTGGCAGCTACAAAATTAATCACATGGCATTTATGTTATCTCTGACTTGCAGTCGTTGAACAACAGAGCAAAAGAGCTTAATTAATGCTGTTAAAAAATTATTATTATTATTGCAGCTTATTAAATGAGTATCTTATAACTATGCATATATTTATATATATTTAACAACAACAACGACTACAGCAATTACAATTACAATGATTAATTGTATTTAGCTGTTTGGAATTTCAATTTGTTTATTGTGCTGCTGAGCCCTTTGATGGATTGTGAAAGTGATTGCATAAAAATGTGATAAAGAAGCGTCATAAACATTGTGCAAAAATGCAAAAAAAAAATGTAGTTTATATTATGTTAAAAATGAAATATATGGAATGCCTGACTAGAAGATACCCTGAACAGTGTGGCGTGTTGCTGTTGCGAGCATGATTAACATTATATGTATGAAATATGGAAAGTGACTGACTTAAAGATACCCGGAACAGGCATAAAAGTGCTTTAGTCGGAAGTGATTGACTTAGATATACCTGCTACAAGCATCAAACTGATTTAGAGGGAAGTGACTGACTAGAACTTGGGCTCAAGCTGCATTGTCTCAAGGAATATGTCTGGCATATGACATAAGATGGCCAAATGTGTCTATGTACTTAAACCCAATACTTTACTATATGTTTATATGTTTCTTTACTCAATTTTTAAGGGAAATATCAGTAGATGTCCAAAGTCTGGTATAGATTGAAAGCATTTTCTTCACTACTTCTTCACACTGCATACAAAAATTTAATGTCTTTAACCTGAAGCATCTTCAAGAACTATTTAAGAATCTATGTTAAAATGAAGAAATGATGTGAGATATCGTAGAAAAATATGATATGATATAATATGTAGGATCCAGTCTTCAACAACCTTATACAGAGGGATAGACAGTCGTTAGGACTAGACAAACGGAGATTCGTAAATATATAGATCTTAGTTTGCAATCTGTATAGATGTTAACGGGTCTCTTATGTCTTCTCCTGTTACATACACTTTAACAAAACCTATATACTCGTCTTAAATTTTTTTCAATTGTATACATATATGTATATACATAAATGAAATATGTACCAACTCATTGTTATTATTCTTGTATTAATAATTTTATTTTCAATGAAATTCGCTTTTTTTTTTCATCTTGTACACGTGCCATAAAATAATAATAAATATTGCTGCAGCCGCAATACAATTGTTATAAATTATAAATTAAAAATCAATTGAAGCGAATGAAAATTATAGCAGAGACAAGATACAAGAAAAAACTGAAAACAAACAACTCATGAGCTGCGTTTAAATCGGCTTAATAACATAATTTAGTGTCGAATAATTGTTGTTGTTGTTGTTGTTGTTGTTGTAAGATATTGAAGGTCGTATGTTAGGTGGAAGTTGAGCTAAAAGGTTATAGCAGCAGCAGCAGGAGCAGCTGGCTAGCTGGCATAAAAAATGTATGTGGCACATGTGTTGGCCCACTGGTTAAGCATAAATTCCCCAATGACCTATTACCCCCATGTTTTTGTTGTTCGACCAACAACAACAACAACAACAACTGTGACAGCCAAGTGGCAAATGTGTCAAGAGTTCAAAGTCATGCGGCCACAATAAAAACGGCGAAACAGAATTGGTTCAAGGGGTTCGAATAAGGGTTAAGCCAATCGTGTGTCTGACAGCCAAAAGGAACAGCATAATATTAACACAGATGCGCATGAATTATTTTGAGTTATATATATATAAATCTCTATATGTATAGTTAGGCTTGGCGCCTAGAATAATGTGCTCAAAATGGCATAAATATAAATTAAATTAAAAATTCCAGCATGCAAGGCATAGAAGTAGCAGTAGTTAAAGCAGAACAAATATAAATATATAATAAAAAATCTTTATTAATAAATGTGCAATGAACAAAGTAAAATATTTCACTCCCATGATTTCACAACTTAATTTTTTTTTTTTTGGTTTTTTTTTGCTGCTTTTTGCTTTGGCTTTGGCTTGGCTGGCAAACTATTTGAGCGTTGCGCGTCGACTAAAAAGTTCCCATGACATGTGGCACGTTGACTGTTAGCTCCTCGAGTGTGTATGTGTGTGTTTGGGTGTGTGTGTGTTTGTCATGTTTGCCAGCCAAGTTGGCCACAAGTCAACGTCAGCCAACAGCAGCAACAGCTATTGCTTTAGCTTTGGCTCTTTTTGGCGTCTTCTCAGCTTGGCGCCCGGGCACATCAAAAACTTAGATGCTTTCAAATTAACCTGTGTGTGTTTGTCTATGTGTGTGTGTGTGTTTGTGCGCCCAAAAAGTGTGCAACCAAACGTACTTTCATTGCTGCCACTGACGTGCAACACGTCAACATTTTATGCTGCAATCTGCATCAGCAACAGCTAAAGCAGCAGCAGCAGCAGCAACAGCAGCAGCGGCAACAACTTCTTGTCTCTTTTTTATTATGGCCAACTAGAATTTTGATGAAAACTATGCAAAAGTGCGGCAATTTGATGCTCGCTTACGACAGGTAGAAAGAGAGTAGATTGGCTGTGTGTTTATTGAAGTTTGAGAGTTAAGATTGGTATATATATATAGCTCTTCTGATGAAGTCCCAATTGGGCATATAGCAAATCGGATAAGAAAGCAACTACGTTCATAAATCACTACATAGATCTAGTCTAGATAAAGACCTATACAGATATAGACCTCTAGATATACACCTATCTGATCTGCCCAACAGAAAACATCAATTTAGCCGTTTTTTTCTTATGACCGCGTATTGTGCAGTCGGTTATGCCCCACTGCAAAGTGTTTATTTGTTCACATTTGAAAAAGTTTGAATTTTAATAAAACTAAATTTTGTTTGCACTGCGCGTGAAATATATCTCTCTGGACTTGATATGAAATGCACTCGAAATATGACTTTAAGAAACTGAGCGGAAGTTAATTGTGATATAAGATAGATATATTTAATATAATATATATCAGACTTTCTATAAGTCACATTTACAAACTATTTGAACTATGAAACTCTTTACTAGATCTTCGAAATAAAAGTCGAAATCGAACATTTATAAGCTTCCCTAAACAGCAGTTTTTCTACCAGGAATTACTTGCTGGCCTTTGACTCTAATCAAGTCAAGTCAAGTAGAAATTGGAATTCCAAACTATTTCTGGAGTAGGTTAACTGCCTTATCTTAGGCAACAATTGAGACTGCTATAAAATGTTATCGATACAACATCCATTAACCTCCCACTAGCTGCTGGCCTTTGCGCTCTGTGTCAGTTGTTTAGACTGAAGTTCAACTACTTAACTTGGCTGGATGCCTGCAGAAATCATTCTGATTTGTATTGCCTTTTTCACGAAAGTCAACAAATCTCTGCTTAGACGATGAGCTAAGACTCTAAGACATTGTTCGTTGCATAAGCAGCTAGATAAACTGGCACATAACAAAACTTATGGCAAATGTGCACGCCATGCTATTAAAAGCTGCTGCATTTTAATTAATCAAGTTAACAAACAGCAGCAGCAGAGGCAGCAACAGCAAATGCAACAGCAACTGGCTGCCACGTTCATCTGTCAACAACAATGCGCGCCACAAATAAATTACATGGCACTCAGCGAACGGCGGGTGGTAAACCCAAAAAGCCAACATCCAAAACCATAAACTCCAACAACTGCAACAACAACACAGAGCCACCCACACACCCAGAGAGAGAAAAAAAATTATATATATATATATATAATTTGGATTGTCAGTGCATCATCATTGTTCAATGCGAAGCTGGAAGTTTGTTGTTTGCATATGCGAAGCGTGCGATTGCTAAATTAGATTTTGCCTAATTATGGCATTGGAAATGCAATATAAGATGCAGATGAAGAAAACAGCTAAAGCGACAGCCAGAAACAGCCAGAAACAGGCAAAAGCTGGCGTAGCAAAACTTTGCCAAGCAAATAAACGAAATAAATAAAACAGAAGCTCTAAAAGGCAGTGCTCGACTGAAAGATATCCTGAACTTTGCGACAAATTGCTGTTGCTAATATTGAAGTTTATATGCTGCTTTAGGCTAGGGTATGCTCGACTAGGAGATGCTGTGACAACTGTCCGAGTTGTTGTTTCTAATATGCTAGACTTCTGCTCTATAATTTTATACAAAATTCGATACAAGTACTTCCTTGAGCACACGACCAGGTCAAATAGACTGATTGAACTTCGGTTCTAGATGTACGATCTTAATGAAATTTTCATATATTCATATATATTCTTCTTCATTCACAGATATTCCAAATTGCAAGTAATTATGTTTTGTAGTTCTCGAGATGGACGGACAAACAGACAGATAGAATGAGGATTTCATACAGCCTAGTCTATCTATCCATCTCAAGAAACTCTATCAGCCTATTTCATATATTTGCATTTCAACCAACATACCCCATATCAATGTCAGTTGGGTATAATAAGAAACAACAAACAGAACTTGAGGCAAGACGTGGCAAGTTAAAAGTTGTTGCAACTTCGAGCGGCAGAGACTTCTTCGAGCTTTTGGTTTGGGCGCCAGCTGCACTTAATAATAATTAAATAATTTTCGCCAATTATATACGCTGAGGCGCTCTCTATACACACACACACACATACACACGTATACAACTAGCAGAGCTATCTAAATGGGGCTCAATCTCTGCAGCTGTATGTGTGTGTGTGTGTGTGCTAATAAATAGAATTGCGTTTAATTAACAAAACGAAAATTGTTGCCTGCCGTTGAAGTTGTTGCAAAAACTTGCTCCATTTGCCTGCTGCCCAAGAGACAAAGACAAAGACGACGACGACGACGACGACAGCAACTGCAACAGCAACAGCAGCAGCAACATCTTCTTCTTGCTATTTAACTTGGCTCGGAATAATGGAAGTTGGCAACACAAAGAGAAGACAAGAGAAGAAAAAAAAACACTGCACAAAACGTTCATATTAAAAGTCTAGCTAGGCCTATATATCCATTCAGACTGTCATCTTTGATTAGCAGCCGCACGAATATTTGTGCCAAATGCAATCTATATTCATTTTGCATACTCATTCTCTCATTCTCATACTCATTCTATCATTTTCATTTTCATTTTCATTTTTGATTACAAATTATATGCACTCAAATTTCAGATTTCCGAAGAAAGGCAGGAATATGGTAAATGGAATATGAGTGAGAGCTAAAGACAATTGTGTAGATAGAACTTGTTAGTTTTAACTGTTATCAAATGTGCTTGAAATGTTTAGATGGGCTTAGAATTTCTGCTCAATTCTAAATCTATTTTAAGTGCATATATCGAACTGTAGTTGGGTGTAAAGTTGATTGTAGCAGAGGCTTAGATGAGACTTATAAAAATACTTGATTCTTATCCAGAATCCTTAGCTTGAGCTGAATGTAAGAAGTTAGTTTTAAGCATAATCAACTGCCTAGATCTTGTTGACTTTATATAGTCTATACTAGCTACTAGCTATATATATATATACATATTAGATAACATGAATCAGAAAGTATCTTTTGCTTGTGCTCAGCTTAGCCAATTATGCTCTTGACTTGACTTTTATCCTTTGCTTGAACTGAATAAAAGAAGCTAGTTTTAAGCAGCAACTTCTTAGATCTTCTTGCCTTTATATAGTGTATGTGGCTTTAACTAGTTATATCTATATATATTAGATAACATGAATCAGAAAGTATCTTTTGCTTGTGCTCATCTTAGTCAATTATGCTCTTGACTTGACTTTTATCCTTTGCTTGAACTGAATAAAAGAAGCTAGTTTTAAGCACCAACTTCTTAGATCTTTTTGCCTTTATGTAGTGTATATAGCTTTAACTAGTTATATCTATATATATTAGATAACTTGAATCAGAAAGTATCTTTTGCTTGTGCTCATCTTAGCCAATTATGCTCTTCACATTGTTTGCTGGCAGCTCCAGCTGCTATTATGACATAGTCTCTATATTTAACTCTCTATTTATAACAGGTTCACATGGAATTTTAAGCATCTCTATATGGCATTTCATAATGCTTAACTCTATGCATGTTTATATATATATATATATATAGCCCATTGTATTAGCTGATTTGCGTATTAGATAGAAAGTCAAAAAAAAAGTTTGCAGCAATTGTAGCTTTTGACCTATGCTAGAGTGCCTAGGCGACTGGTTATTATGTCATGCAGGCGGCAGGCGGCTGAAACAGCTGAGCCTCTTTGGTCAGCTGGCATTTTGGCTAAATGCAAGTTGCCAAGCCTAAGCCACGTTTTGGCCAACAGCTTGAGGTGGGCAACAAAAAACATTAAAAAAATGCAGTAAAGATACTCGTGCGAGTGCTCAAATTACAGATGAGCCCGCTATCTAGCGGTTGCGCCGAGTTGGAGTTGGAGTTGTAGTTGGAGTTGTAGTTGGAGTTGGAGTTTGAGTTGATTAATGTGCAGCAAATTGACTGACTGTCTGGCAATTATTAACTGCAGCAAAGGAAGTGGGTTGGAAAGTCGTATACAGAACGCATCTATAATATCACAGCAGCAGCAGCAGTGGCAGTGGCAGCAGTGGCAGTGGCAGTGGCAAAAGCAGTTGTTGTGCTGTGGCAATTTCTTATTTGCTGAGCTGTGGCTAAACTATGAGCACGTCGTTGCCTTATTTATTTAACCGCAACAACAACCGCAATAAGAACAACGGCAACAGTAGCAACAGTAGCAACTGCAACTGCAACTGCACAAATCTCGCTGGCTAAATGTAAAATGCTATTTAGAAAGTAACTCAAATGTCAGTGGATATATATATTCTGGCCCAAGCATTCTTGCTGTCAGCTTAAGTTTTGTTACCCAAGTCGTATATATATATATATATATATATTTATATATGTAATACAGCCCACAATAGTGGCAGACAGAGGATTTGGCTTGTGTTAATGCTTGCATAAATATTGTTTGTCCATTGTTGTTATTTTTTTTTCTGCCTTTTTATTATAATAGTATTTTTGTTGTTCGTTATATTATGGGAAAAGTCGAGCTTTAGGTTTTTAGTATTTTCGGCTGGGATTTTTGGGGCATTGGTTTTTGGTTTGGAGTTGGCCAAGTGTTCTGTGAGTAGTGTAGGTTCATTAAAAATCACACAAAAGCTGTTTTAGGAAAAACTCTGCCAACCTCTGCATCGCTCTCTCTCTCGCTCTCTCTCTCCCCCTTCCCTTCTCTCGTTCTAGCTACTCTACAGTTCTTGGCTTTGCTTAACTGTTTGGTTATGTTTGGCTCTGTAAACTTCTTGACCAAATGTAGCTGAGGCATTTTTAACTTGTTTTCCAGTTACACACACCCGTGTGTGTGTGTGTGCGTGTGTGTGTGTGGTTGTGTCTGCGTGTTACTCGTTTCTGCTTGTTGGGCTGCTGCACTTGTTTTTATGCTCGTTCAGGAAATGATGAAGGGGAGTATATTGGTTTCATGTGTGTGACAGAGTATGAGTGAGAAGTTGCTGCAGGCATATAGAGTAGCTGGAAATTTTGTAATATGGAATATATTCAATATATTTGTACTCTTCATAGTACTCTCAGCTGATGAAGCTTAGATTTTTGTTGCATAGCTTAGCAGCTTGGGCATATAAATGCTTTTTTATATGTCACTATTGCAACTAGAGTTTGGGTATGTAAAATATATATATAAGTATAGATTGGGTTTATATAAAACTATCCAGTTTATCTATATGCTCATTGTGGGCGTGGCAAATTGAGGAAATTTATATTTAAATCTTTTACACATCTTTCGTGGACCAAACTTTGACAAAAGAGTTGCTCTCTAGCTACTTCAAAGATTGACATAAGTAAACCTATATTTTCTACAATTTTAAGAGTTATAATTACTATTAATTAATTATTAATAATTATTATTTCTCTCCTGATAGAACTATAACTTATGTGTGGCAACTCGAAAGACATAAAGTTTTATACAAATTGAAATTCAATTGATTTTGTTTCACAACGAACGAGCATTTGACAGTCAGCAACACTCAACTCGCAACATTCTTACTTGTTTATGTGTTGCTGTTGTTGCTTTGCTCCTTTTCTTTAATTAAAGACAAGTTTTCATTTCATTCTTTTCACCTGTGTGCCTTTAACTATTTCAGCCACAATAAACTTACAATGTTGCCCAAAAAAAAAAATGAGTTTGTGTTGATTGCAGCTGGCAAATGGCAGCAACAGTTGCTGCTTGCCTGAAAATAAATATGCTATCAGCAGCAGCAACAGCAGCAGCAGCAGCAAAACAAATATGAAATATGCGCATAATATGCAACAATACAAAAAGGATAACACACACACACACACACACACACACACCTACATCTACTCGCACACCTACACATAATTGAAGGCTTGTAAATATTTGTTTAGTAATCCGCTTTGTCGACACTCGTCGCAGTGGCTTGAACTGCATTTGCGCCGGACTTTGGTTACGGGTTTTCGGTTACGGGATTTGGCTAGGAGTTAGGAGCTCTCAACTTCGCTTTTGGCTGTTGTCTAGCAGCTGCCTGTTTGGCTGTCGCTTTGGCTTGTTTAAAGCAAAGTTAATCCTGGCTGAATGCGAGGCTTACCTGTTGACGCGACGTGAAGCAGCAGCAGCACTAGCACTGGCAGTGGCAGTGGCAGCTGTGGCAGTAACAGCCGTTGTTGCAGCAACGTGTTAGAGCGGAAATGCATAAAACAATCAAAATGCGAGCAAATCCATAAACAATTTGGTCGAAAACAATTCGCGTTTGCTTTTAATTTATTTCTGATAAAAATTTCTTGTTTTTTGTTTTCTATATTTTTATTTATTTTCAATTAACTGTATATATATATTTTTTTTTTCTATTTATTTATTTGCCTCGTTTTCAATTAGTGTTAAATTTATTTATTTATTTTTATATATATTTTTTTAATTTTTAAAAATTGTTTTCACGCACTTTTTGCTTGCTGTGGGCATCCTTGTTTTTTTTTTTGTTTTGAAAATATTTCTTGCTTGGTTTTGATTTATTTTCTTTATTTGTATTATTTGTTGTTGATTGAAAATCGAAGTTCCGTTACAACGTACCAAACGCTTGCAGCGCACAAAGCGTACTGACTGTCGTCTTGGCGCTTCCAAAAGACTTTTAAGCATGCTGAAAGCAAGAAAGTCTCCAAGTCCAAGAAGTTCCAAGCCAACTAAGAAAGAAAAGTTGGAAGCTCCCAAAGCCGAAAGAGACGCCAACAAACAAATGTACGAAGACACGACCACATAAATGGTCAAGATGATCATCATTAGCGCTGATGATCATTGTGGCCATGATAATGATGATGATGATCGAGACGAAGCGACGCGACGCGACGCAACGCAACGCTGTGTAACCGGCAGACCAACAAGAGCGCAACAAACAGAGCGAGAGCGAGAGAGGCAGAGAGAGAGAGTGGGTTCGTAAGAGCATGTAAGCCGGCTGCGCATGCGCACGAGCTGCTCGAAGCGCTCTCTTAAGCTAAGAGCGGCGATTGTTTTGGTAACTTCTTTGTTGATTGTGCAGCAGATGAGCTGCTGTGTTGCCGAGAGCTAGAATAAGGAAAAGGTTGTAGTTGAGTTAAATACTCTTTTGGAAATATATGATATATATGTAGCTGAATAGTAATTGATGCTTCAGAAATATTAAATATATTTATATATTTAGCATTTTTATAGCTAAATAAACATAGGATTAATCAACCAAGACAATGTTTCTATAGAGATCAATTTGATATTTAAGTTTGCTCTTGACAACTAATTGTTTCGGAGGCATTAGAAGAGCAATAAGCATAGCAAAAACATGGCAAAGTCTGAATTATAAAACTTGCTTCTTATAGTAAATCTCTTGCCTGATTATCTATCTAAAAGTATTCCCTACTTACCATAACTTCATTACAAAATATCTTAGAAACATGCAAAAGAATTGCCCAATCGCAATTGTCAATGTTGACTAATGATGTTCGATGGCATAGAATAAGACTTTGCAGCTAATGAACTAAACTTGAGGTCATCTTGAAAAGAGCAGAAAAAATAACAAATTAATTAGCCGCTCGTGTGTGTGTGTTGCAATGCAACGAACTTTGACACAAAGCTGAAGTAAAATAAGAAAAAAAAGTATAATATATGAGAAAAAAACTAAAGCTTAAATATCAACTACATTGAGCAATTGACAATTGGCAACTGGCTGGAGTAACTGACCAATTGAGAAATGAAAGCAGAAGCTGAGGCTGAACATAATTGGGCCCGGGAGAAATCTAGAACCCGTTGCAACAGCCAGCAACAGCAGCAGCCAGTAGCCATGGCACTTTCTTTGCCATTTTCAATTTAATGCATAGTTACAGGAAGAAAACACTTGCCAATGCACAAGCTGCAACACACACGGACATTGTCGTTGAGCTTGATAGATACATGTGTGTGCTTGAGTGTATCTTATAGATACATTTCATTTCATTGCATTGCAAATGCTGCTGTTGCCACTTCTACTGCCACAGCCATTGCCACTGCCACTGCTACTGCTGCTTGTTGTTCTGTCTGTTCTGTTGTATTTGTATTGCAAACGACAATCGAGCCCATGCTGCTGGCACGCTTCTAGCCCGGCTACCCGGCTGCCTGACTGCCTGGCTGGCATGCAGATACAGATACCAAATGTATCTGTGAGATACATTTCGAAAATACTACATGGCTTTGCTAAATTACTGCCAACTTAAGCGCATCTGCGGTAAATTCAATTAAACAATTTAGCATTGCTGTTGATTTTGTTGTCTCTAGTTTCCTGCTCGTCTCTGCCTGCCACGCCCCGGCGCCTCCTGCGCCAGTGCAATTGATGAAAATAAGCAACATTTAGCAGATTGCTGCAACTTTTAGCCACATTAGACAAGGGCTGCCTGTCTCACTCTCTCTCTCTCTCCCTCTGTCTCCCTCTCTGTGTATATTCTGCATTGGCATTTGCTAAACACGAAGTGTTATGCAAATATTTGCGTATCACATATTTATTTTTTTCAGCTTTTGCTTTCTTTGACTTTGTTTTAATTTGCTCAACGCATAGATTTGAAATCTGTGGATTGAAATTTTACACATCATTTAGAGAAGTTGAACATTGAGAATTTTGCGTTAGCTCGTATGTATAGAAAGTGGGTAAACAGTGTGTTAAGTTGATGTTAACATGTTGAAGGGGGTGTTGCTGAAAGTATAAAGTAGTTGTATTCTTAATGGGAAGTAATAGACAAGTTGATCTGTCTGTCTTTCCGTATCTCGTAACCTATAAAGGCAAGGAACTTAAAGACATAGCGCCAAATTTGTTTCAAATCATCGATAATTATTACCATTTCCAGGAAATCAAATAGAGCCTATAACAGGGTTTAGTTATATTTGAGCATTTTAAGAGTTAGAGTGCTAAAAATTTGTTATAGATCAATATAAATATTGTTATACGTATGAAAAGATTCAACTAAAGTATAAACAGATATAGAGTATATTATTTATATGTATCTTTAAAGAATTTCCTTTCATCGAAATCATTTTGAAAGCTCAAAACTTATCTTTTGGCTCATTTACTGATATACTTAGATACATTTGGAAATTCTTTAAAAAAGCTGCTCGTCACGGTATCTCAAAGTCGGATACTTCTTACTGAAACACCTCAACTTTTTATCTATGCCTTCGCTATTTCCACTCAGCTACTCCTAATTAAATGTTAGAATCTTTAAGCCAGATTAAAAGAGTTTTGCATTAGCTGCATTAGTTCTCTAGCTAATTATATATTTCTCTCTCTCTCTCTCTCTCTCACTCTCTCTCTCTCTCTCTGGTTCTCTATACACCTAATAGAAAAACTGTTTCTCTACTTTAGCTGATTCGGAAATTCTACTCTGAAGTTATTTTTTTTTTTTTATTCTGTACTCTAAAGTATACACCTGACTGCTAGTACCTGTTCACTAATTACAAGTGATACAAAACGTGTTGCCTCCAAGTGTGGCAACGGCAACAGATTTAGATTGTATTTACATGCAACGTCCTTGTGACCCACAGCCAAAACGTTGCTGAAGATAAAAAAAAAAAACACATAAAATACTTGCGAAATGCAATGCAATTTGTTGCCACCCAAACACCAAATTTAATGAATTGACTAAATTTGTGAATGTACGAAATATGTATACTCTATAAAAGAGAACAACAAATATATGATAGATAGATGGATATTTTAGAAGTATTCTAAGTTAAGCTTAGTATAAAGCCTGAGTTTACCAAGGCTCAAACTTCTCGACTTTTTCTGTAGTTTATTATGCAAGTTTAATCTGTATATTAATTCCACTCACTTGATTGAGTTTAAGCTTATGTTGATAAGGCTCTTTAGAAAATTATAAAAAGAACTTCCTAGAATAATGAATTTTATCCATTAACAAACCAAGTAAAATCTGTTCAACTCAAATTTTCATTAATCATATCAATGCTGTTAAGAGAATCAAACTGCTTTGCATAGGGCAATGGCAAAAAAGACTGTGCCATTTGGCAATAGTACTCAATTAATTTATCATTTATCAAGTGGTTATTGCCAAAACTACAACAACAACAACAACAACAACAGCAGCAACAACAACTTGACTGCAGCAACAACAACGAGGAAAAAACAGCAGCAGCAGCAGTTGACAGTGGCAGGCGGCAGGCGGCAGGCGGCACAGGCAGCCATTCAAATGTCGCGTCGAGTGTCCACAACGGTCAGCGACGACAGCCAATGCCAGCAACTGTTGCTGCTGTTGCTGCTGTTGTTGTTGCTGTTGTTGCTGCGGCGCCTTTTGCTGCTGCCAGTGCTGCCTGGTGTCAATTTTGTTGCCTGTTATTCACGCGCAACTTTTGTTGCCTGCTTGTTACATGGTAGGAGCAGCGGGGGTTTGGTTTTTGGGTAGGCGTGGCTGGCTGTATAGACAGAACCATTACGCCCATAATTCTGGCGATTTGGCAGCAATGTGTTGCTCGTTTTTGCCCATTACCTCGAGTGGATGTTGCCGCTGCTGCTGCTGCTGCTGTTGGGCTCGCAAAATTTTGACATTTTCAATTGTCATTGGCTGCCGTTGCTGTTGCTGCTGTTGTTGCTTGTTTTTTGACTGTTGATTTTGTCAGTTAATTTTTCATTTTTGACATTTGCATTTGTCAATAATAACATGTTGACCTGACCAACATGCCAACAGCAACAGCAACCAAAAAGTAGCGTAAGCTCTGTGCATGGATAATTGGATTTTTGGCCAAAAGTGCAGTCTGCCCTCTCTCTCCCTCTCTCTCTCTCCCTCTCTGTCTCTTGTTGTATTTGAATTGTTGGTTAATGCGTGCAACGCCCGCTCGCAACACTCTTGACCATGTTCGTTGACATTTCAATTACGCACCGTTGCAGGCACCGTTAGAGCTGAGACAATGCAAAACTGCTAACGTCTGCTGACGTTGCTGCTGCTGCCGAGCTGAGCTGAACTGAGCTGAGCTGCGCGCTCTATTATGCTACAATAGAAAACGGCAAAGTTCTAAGGAAACTCAAAATTGACATAAACAGCTTGGTCATCATTATCAGCAGCCAGCCATCACCCACATGCTAATGAGCAGCTCAAATAGTGAGTGAAGGAGACAGAGGGAGCGAGAGAGAGAGAGAGCGAGGGACTGGGAGTGGGAGTGGGAGACAGAAGCTGCGTGCACCCCAAAAAGGCTTAGCTCTGCTCGGTGTGCCTGACTTGTTTGACTCTCACATAAATTGTAAAGCGGCTTAAGTTAAATGCTGGTTAAACATGCACACAGCCAGGCAGCAGCTAACAACAACAACAACAACAACAGCAGCAGCAGCAAGTAGACAGCAGACAGCCAGCCAGCCAGCCAGCAGCCGTCAGCAACAAGATCAATGCCAGCAGTTTAATGTTGAATGGATTTCATTTGATGCAAGAATAAGCGTTGAGCCAGAAGATGAAATGCATTTGTATTGATGCTACACTTCAATCATAACAAGCTGTGTGATGGGGGGGCTGGGAAGAAAGAGAGGCGTGGAGAAGAAAAAGAATTTGAGAAGAGATAGAGTGAGAGACAGAGGTTGAAACAGAGATAGAGTATAACAGTTAACAATCTCCACCTGCGGCAGTTACTAAAGCTGGCAACAGTTGCTGTTGCTGCTTGCAGTTGTTGTTGTTGTTGTTGTTGTTAGCTGCTGTTGCTGCTCTTGTTGCTGGTGTGAATGTTGCTGCTCTTGTTGCTAACATTGCTACAATTCTTGCTGTTGCCGCTATTATTGCTGATGTTGTTGTTGGCAGTATTTCTTATTGCTGCTGCTGTTGTTGCTGGTGTTGTTGCTGGTGTAGATGCTGTTGTTGCTGTTGTAGACGCTGCTGCTGTTGCTGTTGTTGTTGGTGTGAATGTTGCTGCTTCTGTTACTGGTGCTGTTCCTGCAACTATTGCTGCTATTCGTATTGTTATTGATGTTAGTGTTTGTTAGTGTTTTTCTTGTTGTTGTTGTTGCTGTTGCTGTAGTTTTTGCTCTTGTTGCTGTAAGTGTTGATGTTGCTGCTGCTGTTCTTATTGTTGCTGTAGTTGCTGCTGTAGCTGTTGTTGCTGTAGATGCTGATATTGTTGCTGTAGTTACTGCTCTTACTGTTGTTGCTGTTATTATTGCTGCTGCTGTTGTTGTTGTTGTTGTTGTTGCTGTTGCTGCTGCTGCTGCTGTTGTTGTTGTTGCTGCACTTGCGCCGCTGTTGTTACAGTAAACTACTGAGACAACGACCGCCACTTGCCATTGACAGTTGAAAAATGAAATGAAGCTGCGCCTGCGCAGCGTCAAACCGTTCTAAGTGGCTGCCAATGCGGTTGTTGTTGTTGCTGTTGCTGTTGCAGTTGCTGTTGTTGTCAGCACAAAGAAAGGCAGTTACAGTTAAATAAGCAAAAGTTTCCAACTGTCCCGCTTTGTGTGCCGCGCTGTGACTCGATTTCTTCGGGATGCAAGCAGACAGACAGCCAGACAACAGCAACAACAACAACTGCAACAGGCAAAGAGACAGAGACAGAGAGAGAGAGAATGATGCAGCTTCATAATTCCCAATGCTCTTGGCCCCATGAGACGCACGCATTTTACCGTTTCCAGACGGTCTCTCATGCAACTGTGCGTGTTTGGGCCGGGCCTTAAATATGTTCTCACATTGCTGTTGTTCTTGCAAGCAACAAGTTGTTGTTGTTGTGGTTGTTGTTGCTGTTATTGTTGCTGCCGCATGCTTAACCGCAATCTGTGAGTGCAGCAGAACAGAAAGAAATATGCTAACGTATCATAAGCACAAATGCGCAACAATTGCCAAGCTGATGTTGTTGCTGTTGTTTGTTGTTGTTGTTGTTGTTGTTGTTGTTGTTGTTGTTGTTGTTGTTGCACATCTCTCGAGTAGAGATGGCTCAGCGCAAAAGTGTGTCATGTGAAGGCAAGAACATTTGCCAGCTCATGCGGCATTTAACACTTCTGATTAAGCAGCGTTTTTTCTTTGTTGTTTCTGTAAGATCTTGGTGGGAGTTAGGGCATATATATATATGGAGGGTATGTGGTATAAGCAGATGATATACTAAAGCTTTAATAAATCTTATTGATTATCATATCTCAGGTATTTTGTGTAATATTTTACAATTTATATAATTGAAATACTTCAATACTCTTTCACTTAGTGTAAAGTCTATATATTGCTTTAGTGCAACTTCGTCTGTCCATGTTGCTGCCTGTCTATATGTATGAATGAAAAGCATTTAGTTGCTATTGAAGCCAGAGACTTGAAATATGGTATATATATATACCCTTGTGTAGCCTCTACTGATTAAAAATCAAAGATTTTTTGATGTTGTGGTCCACTAAGGCCTGGAAATATAGGTGTCTTAATTAACTTTTAGTTTGTTATACAAAATTATTACTTATTTTGTTTTCCTACTTTAAGAATTTCTATATATAAATCTCTTTAATTTGTACATTCCATTAATTTCAATTTCGTATGCCAACAAAAAAACTCATTTCCATAAATATTTATAGCTAAAGCTATTAATGTTCAGCTTCTAACTAATCATGCTTAATTATATGGAATTAAAAAAGTATATATTTACACAGTAAATACAGGGTATTTATTTGCCTGACAGTTTGCTCAACTCCTACCCCTAAAACAAATTGTATTTCTAAATGCCTCTGGGCGATGCAATAATTTGATTTATCGTCCTGCATTTGGCTTTGTAAAACATTTTATGCATTTAGCGCTGAAAATTTATTGGCAGCAGCAACAACAGCAACAGCAGCAACAACAGCAACAGCAGCAGTAGCAACAACAGCAGCAACATCTATGACAGACTGCAGCTATGCAATTGTCAACGTAATGCCAATAATTGCATTGATCAACAATTGAATAAACAACAGCAACAATAACAACAACAAAAACAATGACGACAAATCTTAACAACTATTGCTGGCCAAGTTATATGCGAAACATAATGGTCAATAACCTTCTGACCAATAAATCATAATTGTTTGGCGGCATTTCGGCATTTAACTATAAATTAAATATACCAAAGAGTCAACGAGAGCTGCTTTAGGCCGTCGCAGCTCTAACAGATAATCATAGGCACAGCGCAGCGATAAACAATAACAACAACAACAACAGCAACAATAGTGACAACAACAACAATGGCAAAATGAACAACGTCCATAAAAACCAACAACTAAAATAATCGCTCGTAAATGCCTAGTGACAATAAAATTGATGATAAACCAAATCAACAACAGAACAGACAAAATAGGACCAAATAGAAAAGCGAGGCGACCCCTGCGTACCCCCCCTCTATCCCTGTCTCTGCTCCTCTGACCCCCCTTAATAACCGCCCGCTCAACTCGAAATCGAATCCAAGCCCAAAACGAATCGAAATAATGCAAAACGAATTTGCGTTTTGCCTCTTTTTTTTTCTCTTTTCTTCAGCTTCATTCTTTTCTTGGCTGCTTGGCTGTCGTCTTTTAGGCTGTAATTCTGCCTAATACCCTGTAATGAGAGGCTTAAGCATAGCATATTAAATATTTTTTAACAAAGGCATATTTGAGTAAATTAAAAAAGTAGAAAAAGCAAAGAAGAAACTCTGACAAAAGTTTTGATGAGTTGTTTTTGGTAGATTTTGAGCTGTTTTATTTGTGTTTGCGGTTTGCTGGTAGGGTTGTACATAATGTAATTGAGCTTATAGATTATTGATAATCGATTGATTACATGAGTTATCGATAGTTGAGTTGGCTTCGTAGACATTTAGTGTGATGGATAGTGTTGCATAATACCTGTTCGGCTTAGTTGTAGTGTTGATAATGAGCTTAGCTGATCTAACGTAATCTCCTATCGATAGATAACTGCCAGTGCAAATTATAGATAATGGATTATCTGAGTTAGTTATGAGTTATCGATAGACTGTTGAATCGAACCACAAGCTAGATCAAACAGCAATTTATGTTCTGAGCCTTAAGTCTTTGCAATACATTAACGCACATATTATAGCTATAGGCTATATTTCAATAATCGATTTGTGCTGTTATCGATAAGTTTATGAACTGAAATCATTCGTTCCCAATTGCCAATCGATATAGCTCCTGCTTGAGTCCTTACAATACATTAAACATATTGTAGCTAGAGGCTTTTTTTCAATAATCGATTTCCGCAATTATCGATAAGTTTATGAACCAAATTCATTCCTCTCCAATAGCCAATCGATATAGCTCCACTTAATTAGCTAACAATTGTGCTATGTATATCTGTTTCTTACCCAATTAGAGGGTATATTTAGCTCTGTCATTTCAATTTCATTTATTAGCTGCGATTGCTTTTAACTTGGCCAACGTCCAAGTTGTTGTTGTTGTTGTTGTTGTTGTTGTTTGTGTATTATGCTACTTGAACATTAAATGAAATTAAGCTGACGTTCAGCTTGATTGGTTCTCTAGAGGCCAAGCAATGTCGGTATACAATTGACTTTGTCTTTTTCACTTAATCATTTATAGTACCATCGGAAAATCAAATAAACACATACACACACACACACACACACACACACACGCGCGCACACGCATATACAGAAAGACAAAGCTAGAGCCAGAGGCGGAGGCACAGGCCCCTAATCAAGCTGCTTCTAATGACACGGCAAGTTCTATAAAGGCTGCCCAGCCCAAGCAGCTCAGGCTGCACACACACACACACACAGTCAGACAGAGAACAGAAATCAACTGCAATTATGCTGAAAACTCAAAACTGTACTTAATTTTCAATTTTCAATGGTAATCAATTTTGTAATTGAAGATTCGTTTAGAGGTTTTCCAATAGCTCTAGCTCGAGCTGCTGCTGCTGCTGTTCTGTTCTCGTTGTACAAGTACAGTGAATACACTATATATGCAACCCCTTACTCTTCTTCTTATACTCTTCGTCTGTTCATCAAGCTTGTTCTTGTGCTTTTAATTCTGATTTAAAATTGCATGCTCATCTCTTAAGTGGGCAATGCTGAATTTAATTTTATTTATTCATGTTTCTTCTATATATATATATATATATATATATATATATATATATATATATATAGTATTTATTTTTACGTTCTTGAAAGCCAAGCGGCTTTGCTGCTTGGACATTGGCCATTTACAGCAACAACAACAGTTGCTGCTGTTGCCGTTGCTGTTTGGCTTTTCCAAGAGGAAAAATATGCTTCTATTAGTTTTTTTTTTCCATCCTCTGCAAACTGCAACGCTTGACTGCGCCCCAGGGCTATTATTTAATTATTTTGTCAATGTGTTTTATTTTTTTTTTTTTTTGTATTTTTTGCTTCTTCTCTCGCTCGACCTCAAAAAAAAAAAAGAAGAGCGCGAACAGCATCTGCAGTCAGACAGCGCGGAGCCGAGCTGAGCTTTCAGGCTCTCGGGCTCAGAGCTCTTATACGGCCAGGCACTTAAATTGTGCTGATTACTTATTTTTTCTGTTTTTTTACTTTTGTATACCCAGCATCCAGTGAAATTGGGTTTAATGTGTGTGTGTAAATGTTTGGTGCAGGCGGAAGAAGGATGGCTTGATTCTATGAAGAATATATAAGTGTGAGAGGGAGTTGGGATCTACAGTTGCTTGTATTAATTGTAAGAGTATAATTATAAGAGTGATAGATAGTAGCTAGTATAAGAGTCGGAGATTATATTGATCAAGCCCTGGACAGTTTGTTTAGCTATTAATTTGTCTATCCATCTGTAGTCCGTCTGTATGTCTGTCTAATTTTTAGTTTTGCCCTAGTCGGACGGACAAACAGTCTGTCTATCTATCAATCTATCAATTAATCTATCAATCTATTTATCTACCTGTCTATTCATCAATTAATATGTCTATCTATCAATCTGTAGGCCATCTGTTTGTCTACCTATCTGTCTATCGTCCATCCCTCAGTCCTATATATCTGTCTCCAGTATATATATCTGTCGATGTTCACCTGCTCATCTTACTATCCATCTATCTGCCTGTCTTTCCGTCTGTATGTTCGTAGGTCTGTTAATCCATCGGTATGTCTGAAATCATCGATATCGTAATCCATAAGAGCTCGAGACTGGAAGGCTTATCTACTCGTATAACAGGCGAGCTAGACTCAGCGAGCTAGACTCAGCGAGCTAGACTCAGCGAGCTAGACTCAGCGAGCTAGACTCAGCGAGCTAGACTCAGCGAGCTAGACTCAGCGAGCTAGACTCAGCGAGCTAGACTCAGCGAGCTAGACTCAGGAAGTTGGACTCAGCGAGCTAGACTCAGGAAGTTGGACTCAGTGAGTATAGAGTTGAAGTAAAGCTAAAAAACTATATATTCGCTCAACTGTGGAAACAAATTCATTTAGCATCGACTTCAGGGTATTCCCAACTCGTTCTCTTCCAACTAAAGCCCGCTTCTTTAAGTTTTTCCCATTCTTAAATACTTTTTGCCATACTGCTCCGTTTTGTATTATTTTTTGCGCTCTCGTGTGGCAATTGATTTTTTCAGCTCACAATTTTGCACTGCGATTCGATTTGCTCTGGTCTGTTTATTTCTTTGGTTGGTTTCTTTTTGCCCACTTTTTATTAATTTGGGATACTTGGCTTTAATCGCTGCCAAATCTGGCACCTTTTGAATAGATAACAAAAGGAATTAACTATTTTGTTTTGTATTTATTGTGAATTCTTTTTTTCAATAAAAGCCCCACACAATGGCAGCGGGCAAACAAAGTTAATTATTGTTCAGGTCCCATATAACTCATTTCTTTTCTGGCCAAAAGGTTTTATGCTCTTTTATGCTTGCATTTCTTTAGTTTTTTTTATTCTATTTTATAAATTTTTTATACATATATATATATATATATATATATATTTTGCTTTTGCCATCCGAAAATAGTTTGACAAAGAAAGTGCGCGAAATAGCAAGCAAGAAAAAAAAAAACATCATAAATAATGTGCTAAGAAAAGCCGCTAACAAAAGCGCCTAGCAAAAATGCGCTCTATGTGTGTGTGTGTGTGTGTGTGTGAGTGTGTGTTGCCACTGGGAGTGCCTCGAGCAGTGTGTGCATGTGTGTGTGTGTGTGTGTTTGTGTCTGCATACAAAAAGCCAAAAGTGAAAAAAGTTTATTCTGGTCAAACTGCTTCCGTCTGCGGAATTGACCTAGAAAACAAAAAAAAAAAAATAAAAAAAATTAATACAAAAAAAAAAAAGAAAGAAAAAATTGGCAAAAACAACAATAACAACAAATACAACTGAAATCCACGAACAGGCGACAGCATCGCAGCTTAAAGTGTCAGCGCGTAATAACAAAGTAATCAAAAGAATTCAAGCAAAAGCAGCCAGAACGAAACGCAAATGCTCTGCCAAAGTAGTGTACAAAATCTTAAAGCAAATAAATATTTATTTATTTATACGTAAATATATAAATAAATAATCTAAATTAAAGAAATTCCATTCAATTTTAATGAATTTCAGCATGTTCCACAAATATTTAGTTAGTGAAGACAATTCCTTTCATTTCTTTCACATTTCAACACATTTTTTAAGACTTTATACTCTAATGCAGACACGGAAATTAAATAACAATAAAAAGAAAAATAGTTTTGAACAATAGAAATAGCTACAAAAGCAAGAAAGAAAGAAAGACAGCAACAACAATACTAACAACAACAACAACAACAATAAACAACGGCAAGAAAACAACAAACGCAAAAGAATCTAAACCGCATGAAAGCTGACGGCCACAAGAGCAGTCTAGTTGGGAATGCTCTGTTTTGCAAGGCTTGGCGCGGGTATATGGGCACTTGGTGATAAGAGATTATAGACAGAGCACAGCTCTCCGTTTACTGAGTCAAGCTGTAAAGCAGCTGCCTAAAGGCAGTTTTGTAATAGAGCTAAATCAAATTCAATATAATTATAATATGTTTACAGTGGTGGCAATACTGATTGCTGCATATTATTGAGTTGCTTTGCTTGCTCAGAGCTATGTACATATGCGCTAATATGAGTTGAAAGCAAAGTAACTCTCAGCATTTAGTTTCCTTACAGTGCTAGTCATATTATTAGACACACTTCATATGTGAACATGCACTGAAACTGAGCTATATAGAAGTGCCATGCATAGTTTGACTAATATCTTTTACTGAGAGTGTCAGTTGTCTTATCTTACAGTGGTGGTCATATAATTGGGCCCCCTCTCAATTTTTTAAAATTTTTGTTTTCTTAATATCTGCTTTAAAAGAGCTCTCAAATTGAATGCAGAATTGTATATACAGTGGTGTTCATATTAATAGAACCACTTTTATTCAGACTGAGACTCAATACTTTCATTGAATATTTTCTCTCTATCTCTCTCTCTCTCTGACTCTCACTCTCTCCCAACTTTGTCAACTTCCTATCACTTGACAACAGAGTATCTTACAGTCAGTTACTTTTTGGTCACCTTGGCTTTTCAGCTCCGACTGCTGGAATTCTAGCAAAAGTTTTGTCGCCGCTCTGCGAATTTTTGTTACTGTTAAATAAATCTTCTTCAGTTAAGTTTTATGTCTTCTTCATGCGGCTTTAATGAAGCCAGCCGAAGCGTCGTGCTGCGTGACATTCGCTTGGCCAAAACACGGACTCAAACTGAGCCAACTGGCCAATGTGGACATATGGACAGGTGGACAGATGGACAGGGGAAGACGGGGGGTGACCGACGTAGACAGACTTAGCCTCAGGCTGTTGACATAGCGCGTTGTTCGTTTGGCATTATGGAAAATGTTGTTGTTGTTGTTGCTGAGTGAATGTGCGATGGTTTTTTGGTCTGTCTGTTGTTGGCCATGTAATTATGTTTTCATTTGAGCAGCAGCCAAACTTAACAATTTAATAGGCTCGCATAGAACTACTTTCGTTTTGCTGAAGTCTTGATATTGATGGAGCAGCACTTATAAAGCACTTTTCTTCAAATACAAACGGAGAGACAGAGAGACAGAGAGAGAGACAGTTGGACACGTTGCGTGTGGGCAACGAAAAAGACACCAAATAAAGATTCCAATTCAACTTGGCAGCAACAATAAATTGTCAATATTGCCATTTGGCATTTGCCCTCGTTCGACGTTGTTGTTGCTGTTGTTGTTGTTGTTGTTGTTGTCGGTTTCCACTTTGGCACTGATTTGATTTTTGTCTGACCGTCTGACCGTTGACATTTTTGCCTTCGCCTTGGCCATCGCCTGCTTTTCTTTATGGCCCAAAAACTGTATTTTTGGCCAAAATGTCACTTTTTTATTGTCTTTTTATGAGCGCGCAACGAAGTCGCTTTGGTGGGACACCGCTGCCACGCCACGCCCCCCGCCCAACAGTTGTTAAACGTGCGTCGCAACTTTCGATTAACGAAAATTATTTCACTACATTAGTGCGAGAGTGTGCGAGGCAAGTGTGTGTGTGTGTGTGTGCGAGTGTGTCTTGCCTTGGCTCTGCAATAATTGGGATTTGCTCTTTTATTGGCTTATTTTCCTTTTTTATGACAGGCTCTAACGTGTACGTCGTCGTCCAAGTTAGCATTTGCAGTCAGCCAGCCAAAATTTTGTTCAACTTGTTTAGTTTGTTGCTTTCCTTTTTATATTTATGCATTCATGCAGTTAGTACCTTGGCAAATGGCATAGATTTTATTCTTACTTATTTCTAGTTCTTTAAGGTTCATAAACTTCTCGCATAATACTCTCAACAAATTTCAATTTGTTATACGACTTTACTTGTTATTTATATATATATATATATATATATATATATATATATATATATATATGTATAAAGAAGTTTATGTTTTATTTATGGTTTTTAATATCAAATGTGCAGGACGGAAAATGCTTTTGGGCTTCGACTTGGACTGTTGTTGTTGTTGTTGTTGTTGGTGAACTACTTCTGCATAGATCTTGCGTGTGCTTTTTAGTGATTGCCTTTGGAATTGGATTTTTCCTTTCAATTTTAACTGGCGGCAGATGCAACGTTTTACTGGCTTCTGTTCGATCTATATATTGTCAATTCTTTTTATCATCAATTCTTCGAACGATTTCTCTCTCGGTCTCTTTATCACTTGGTGTCTCTCTCTCGGTCTATCTCTTGTTCTCTCGTCTTTTCCACTGTCACTCTAACTATCTTTCTCTTTCCCCATGCCTCCTGTTTGTCTTTTTCTTTCTCTTATTCATTCTCTTACCCTTTTTTATTCTTTTTCTTTAACTATATATCTCTATATCTATATCTCTCAATATCTATCGTTCTCTCTCTCTCTCTCTCTCTCTCTCTCTCTCTCTCTCTCCATTTCTCTCTTTCTCTCTCTCTCTCTCTCTCTCTGTCTCTCTCTCTCTCTCTCTTTGTTTTATGTCTTTCTTAAACGTTTTACTGGCTGTATTAGAAATACTAACAAATTCTGTTTCTTTTTGACTTCATCTAGATACTTTCCTGCCATTATCTAGCCTTTTACTTGACGGAAGGTTATGTCTCTCTGGAATCACTGAAAACGTTTGCCTAAACGTTTTACTGGCAGCTTATTCATCAAGAGATTGAAGTTTACCTTTAGTAAGACGAGCTACCATAATTCTCTTTACTTTCCCACTATTAGCTTTAGTTAGGCATACAGTTTCTTGCTCAATTCCCAGTTGCCTAAAGAGATTATCTTTTGCCTTGCACTTTTGCTTCGCTTCACAGTGTTTTGCTTTATATTATTGTATGCGTTGTTTTCTAAGTCAAAATGCGTTGGGCATTTCAATTGCAGCACTTGATGAATGGCCAGCAAGCTGAATGTCAGCGGCGCTTTCATCGCTTAGCACCAGGCCATATTTGACGACCGTGGGTGAAAACCACCAAAAATGGCATTCAAGCTTTCGCCCATTTGAAAACGACAAGAAAAAAACAACCAAAACCAAAACCAAAATGCCAACTGTGAAGTGAAGAAGATGTGGAAGCAGAAGACGCAGCGATGAGCTGTCGACTTCAAGCCACAAAATACACATTTTTCTAGCGCAAGGTCAGCAGTAGAGTTCTCGCACACACATACACACACACACAGACACTCACTCGAACTCATATTCATAACTAACATTCGCTTTTTTTTTTTGGTGGCTAACTCAAGTTCCGTTGCTGGTTGCCTTTTGCCTTCAGCGACACAAATTACGTGCTCGCATCGTGGAGTTGTCATGCGCATGCAAAGCTCAACAGCCAACAGTGCCACGCCCACCGTGAGCTGAGACGCCTTGGCTGCAGCTAATTTTACTTTCGGCATAAGATGCGCCGTCGACTTGAGCGACAATTGTTAAGGCACTAGACAAGACGCATGCGCATGCGTCTCACGTAGCAGACCGCCCTCTCTGCCTCTCTCTCTCCCTGTCTCCCTCTCTCTCTGTCTGCTGTTGCTGTGAAAGTTCTGTGGCTCTGCGACTGCATAAATCTTTTTCAATTCATTTTTTTTCTTCTCTCACTTGACATTTGTATAGCGTCCAGATACAATCTGTTGTGGGCTTAAATATTTTATAAATAATTTTTTAAAATTTATTTTTATATTATTTTTTGTATTATTTTCATACTTTTTTTATGTCTAGTTAGCGCCGCATTTTTTTCCCACAACTCTCGCGCATTGTTCTAAAAGTGTCTCGCATAATTATAAAGATAATCAACGCAATGAAATACATTTTTCTTGTTGTTAATAATAATAATGCAAAATATTCTCTCGCGGCGATTAACAACACTGAAAGCTGCTTTTTGCACACTGTAATAAAAAAAAATAAAATAATTTAAAATTATTATTGTCGAGTCATAAAATTAATTATGAATTATGAAAATGCATTTAATTTAGTTGGTCGGACCGGGCCGGGTCAGCATTCTTTTGGCCACTTTAAATGCCGTTGAAAGTAAAATCAAAAACTTTTTTTTTTGTGTTTTGGAGATTTAACAGCCGCAGAGACATTTCTCTGGCTGTTGTCTATTTTTAGCTGGCAAACATCTTTATGGCTAATTTATTTGTTTTATAACATTAATATTATTATTTTTTGCAAATACCCTGTACACATTAAACAATGGGCATTGGGGGTATTTGTGTTCAATATATTTTTTTGTGTCGTCTATAACGGCGGAAGCAGAGGTAGGAGATTGGCTAAAGTATGTGTGTCTGCATGATGAGTATTATCAGGCGAGTTGAGTCGAGCTAGAGCATAGTTCAAGATAGCCCTGTGTTGCTCGTTTAAGTATCTGTATATCTGTATTTAAGTTATCTAGATAATTCCACTCCTCAAAAACCAAAAAAAAACTTATTCTCGAAGGGCTTCGGGTATTATGTAGTCATGTACTCCCGCTAAAAGTTGCATACTTCTTAGAACTCAATCTGAATGGGGCTTCAGGGTATCGTTTAGTCATGTACTCCCTCTTATTAGATTAATGCAATTGTTAGAACTCATTCTTATTGAATTTCAGGGTATCTCCTAGTCATTCACTGCCGCTTAGAGTACTTTGACTAGTTATTTTGTGTAGTCTCAGCTTGATGCTTCACGCATCTGCAACTGCTGCTGCGACTCACATAATGTTAATGCCGCATTATGAACGCCTTTGTCGTCACATTAAAACAAACATAACAACTACGTGACTAATTATGTTGATATCAAGCATGTTTATACATACTTATATCTATATATATATATATATATATATATATGTGTGTATTTCTATATCTTTTTTGCTGCCTTTCTTCTGCTGCTATTAAAGTGGCCTCTGTGTGTGTGTGTTCGTAAAAGAAAGTGAAATTAATGTTAAGTGCGCGTATAACATGTTTAGTTTTGTTAGGGCTTCAGCTTTATATATATACATATATACATCATGATATATATATATCATCTTTTGTTCTGGTTTGTGCAAAACGTGTTTTGTATTTAATATTAATATGCCATAAAGTATATTAACAGCTTGCTGTGAAATCTGTCTCTAGATAAAACTAAATACTAGTTTTTTATTTTCATTTTTCATTTGCTTTTAGAACTTCGTAATGAAAGTCTATTATGCGTGAAAATTATTTTTAATAAACTTACTGTCAAAGCTGAGCATATTATGATTTTTACTAGTTATTTTTAGAGTTGTCAACAAAATCTCTTTGTTGTTTATTGATTTTTACCTAATTTTTCTGTCCAAGAGAGAGAGAGACAGCTTTTCTTAGACGAAATTGTGCTAGAATTGTGTGAAGTAGGCTTAAGGCTTATTTTTGTTTTTTATATCTATTCAGACAAATTTGTTTGTTTTTCTACGAATTGCATATTTTCTCGCTTTTTAAATACATAATTTTATGAGATGAATATGGAAAAGATTTTAATTTTGGCTTATTTACAGATATCGACTCTCAATGTGTTGTGCTCTGGACATTGATATAGGACAGGTCTAAGATGAGATGCTCTATAAAACTTTCGAGTAAGTCAGCTACCTAGCTGAGACCAAAGCAAACTTGTAGCTTGCCTAACGTAAATAAATATTTATTTTTATAAAACTCTATGTGGATGTAAAGAGTGTTCCAGAAACTAGACAGCATACTCTATATAACTCTATAAAATTCTCTATGTTACAATCCTGACTAAAGTATATTACTCACATTAACTCTATATCTTTACAATAAAGTCTATGTAAAGATATCGAATAGTTCCCTTAGAATCTTCTTCTGCCTCTGTTTGCCTCTCTTTACCTTCCTTATCTCTAGATAGATATATCTTGAGAATATAATCTATAAATGATTCTATATCTTCACCAAATATTCTATTTGTTCTCTATGTTAGTTACATTAACAATTTAATATTCCCATAGCATATAGCAGCTTTACCAACTGCTACTACCTCTCATTTCCAAAACTTAACTTAACTCTTTAGATAACATCAACTGCTTGCATCTATGTATTCCACTCATTTCAATTTCAGTTCATTAACCTTTCTTAACGAGCATGGTCAGTTGTTTTTATACCCGATGGCGTTGCCAAAAAGTCTGCCCAATTGCATTGAGCTTTCCTTTTCTATATGTCGCCCAGTCAATTTATAGTCGCAATTTTATTTACCTTTTTGGAACCCAGTCAAATGAAAGTGATAAATTTTGTGCGATACGCAGTGAGAATTTTCACCAAAAAAAAAAAAAAACCAAAAAGAAAAAATTACTACAAAACAAAGCGAGCTACACATTAAAAAATAGTTGCACGTAATTTAGTACATGACAACAACAACAACAACGAGAAAAGCGGCAAAGGCAACAGCAACAGCAACTGCTACCTGAAAGGCAAATGCGACCGAGCTAATAAAAAGAAAAGTGATAAAAACAACGATAGCAAACACACACAGTAATAAGGTAGGAATGTTTCAGTAGGGCTTAACTGACTGCATGATGCTCGTTCGAACTGCAAAAGAGGTACAAATTATTATAAAATAGTTAAGAATACAAGCATACCTTATTGAGCAGATCATCTATGAAGGTCTTATAGGTCCAACTGTAGAGCAGGTTAACAGTAATCCAGACTAGCTGTTCTGATCTCTAAGAATTTTGATATATATTTGTTTCCAATATGTCACTTCTTCTATATATATAAAAGCCCTAATTGCTTAAGCTGGATTTGTCAATTTCGTTGGTTTTTAGTTCAAAGACTGATGTAGATATAGTTGAAGGCAACCACAAAGTATGAGCTGGAGATTATTTATTTCAGTTATTATATATTTATTTCTAATTATTTCAGGAATCTCCCAGTTCTATCATCAGCAGACTTCTTTATCAACTGCTGATTGGTCTTCGTCTTGTTAAGCTGTAAACATTTGAGATTTGTATGATTGTAGCTTGTGCAAAGAGAGCAAGAGTGAGTGGAAGGTAACGTTCACTTTCTGTATGTTAAAAGGGACATATACCAAATATCTAAACACTTTATTAGACGAGGCTAAACATGACTATATATACAAATGATCATGCTTCAATAGCAATTATATGCTTTACTTTCCTACAAATAGAATAACAATGGAATAGAAGTACATTCCAATATACTCTCTTCCTTTACTTGCTGGGCGAGCATAATAAAACAAATAAAATAAATACTTAATGCAAATTGCCGTGCATTGCATGAGAAATGTGAAAAGATTGAAATTAGCCATCGTAGGCAATGCCGCAATCGAAAGTGCATAATTAATTAATTGTAATAGCGTTTAATTTCGCTTTTTAAAATCATAAAAAAAAACTGGTCAAACATTGCGTATGCGTAATTTATGTTTCGGCTAAAAATAGAAGCGAACCCAAAGTGTTAGATTGAATAAAAATCGCATATTTCAAGCTGTCAAAGGCAATTTGAGCTGAAAGGCAAACACAGAATGTTGTGGCACGCACACCCACACACACACTCCACACACACACTCCACACACACACCCACGCACACATCTATATCAACTGATGTGCGGTTTTGGTTTCATGGCTTACGGTTTTGATTGCTGCCATCGCTCAATTGATTTTCCACTAATGCCATCGATTGGCACAAACCAAAATAAAAGTGAAATGCAAAGTATTAAAAAATATACGTATACATACAAACACACACACACACAGTCGCATACACACTCACACTCACACTCTCTGGCAAAACAGACAATTTGTGCTGCGGCATTATTTGACATGAAATTGAATCGCAACGCAAATAAGAATCCACTCATATTATTCAGGCCAAAAAAAGAAGAAAAAAAGAGAAGGAAAATCGCATAGAAAACTTAAATGGGATTAGTTGCGGCTCTGCTTCATTTGGCAGTGTGTTAAATAGTCGTTGTAGTTTTTTTCTTCTCTCTCTCTCACATTATATGTTCATCAAGGCGAAAAGTGAAAAGCGGCATAAACAGCCGCAAGCAGATTAAGTTGACAGAACAAAAGAGCTCTAAAACCATAGCGATGTGCCCTATGGCATACATATATATATAGTATATATATAGCATAGTATATATATATATATACATCTACAGCTAACTATTGTAATTTAGAGAGCTGTCAAAATTGTTTGAATTGATAAGCCGCCGAGCACAATAAATCTTTGCAGCTGCCTCACCTTGAGGGCGTAAAATTCATTTGGTTTGTGTTTGTTCGCACTTTTGATTTTTTATTTGTGTGTGTGTGACCTGTGACACATTGTGTGTGTGTGTGTGTGTGTGGGACGGCGAGTGTGTGTGTGTGTGGCTGGCCACATATTTGCTGGCATTCGGTTAGTCCATTTGGGGTGGCGTAGTTCATGCCTGCTGTTGTCTGCTTCTACCCCCACCCCTACTCCTACTACTCCTTCCTCCCCCTTCTGTTCTCTCTCACAGATAAATGTCAACTGCATGAAACATAATAATTTATTTGCCTGCAATACTAGTTGCCTCTGATATATGCAATCGTACAATATCCATCAATAGATACTCATTGCGTAATTGAATGAAAGTTTTGGTTTAGCACTTTTGGCCGCTTTTTTTTACGGGGTATATATAGAGTGCAGACCAAATTAAATATATAAACTTTTGGTTACATGCCATAAATTCGCTATACTCTTAAAACTTCACATAAATATCTTTTTGCTATGGCAGAATTTGACTTGACTCTTCCAAGTATTGAGATTGTTCTAAAATTTAGTTCCAGTATGAAAAACTTTTTTGTTGGCTAACATCTTTAAATATTATTAGGACTTTATTAGTTTTGCTATCTTTTACACAGCTGAGCCAAGTTTTATTGACAACGGGGCGCTTTATCATGAGTCTGTCATAGAACTTAATTGCGCCAAATTTAGTTCTAGTGTGAAAAACTTTTTTATTTCTCAAGATATTTTTATCAAACTTATTATTCTTTGGTTCTACTATATTCCATATAATAAGGCAACATTTGAATAAAATCGGAATAGTATTTCATATAGCTGTCATAGAAAAAATTGTTATTAAATTTAGTTCTAGTATTAAAAACTTTTTAGATCTTGTATAAACAAGTTTTTTTTTTGTGAAGATATATGTATTAAATTTGGTCATAAAAAAGCTTTACTTACTACTCAAAAACAAAATCTTATGAATACAGATTACTTATATTATTTGGTTCTATAAAGAGATTAAAGTTGGCTTACTTTACTACAATAGTTACCTCAGTTAGAGATATTAAATTCAGTTAAACTGTCAATATCTACATTGGTAAACATTTAAATTTCTATTTCGCATCATTAACAAAAATCAGATTTGCAAAAGAAATTCATTTGCATATTAAGCGCAAGTTTTTAATATTTGATAACGCTCAAATATTTCATTTGGCATTTCATTCATTTTGTTTGTGTAACCGACGGAAGTGCCTAATGAATTTTGTATGTCATTTTCTGAACATATAAATAAATAAATGCATTTAAATTTGCCAAATGTACAAAAATTGTTTTTAAAAACAAATTTTCTATAACAAAAAATCAATAAAACGTAATTTATATAAATATTTTTTTGTTTTCATTTATTTATATGTTTTGTCTCTCAGTGATTTATACCTTAGCCAAAAGTCTGTTTTGCACGCCCTCTGTTGCCTGACCAAGCGAGTTGGCTGCCTTGTTGCAACGCTAATTAGCGTTAGTCAACACTGGCCAAACCGCACACCGAAACGTGTGCGCCGTGTGAAAAGAAAATGCTGGAAAGGTGGAGCGCAAACAAAAAAAAAATCTGCGCTAATTTGAAACTTGAAATCAGAACTAATGAAGATTTAAGCAGTTGCAGCTGCAGCTGCAGCCAAATGAATGTGGCTGCGGCGGTGCAGCGCCGGCTCAGCTGCAAATCTCCAATGAAAATACAACAAAACAACGAAAGAAGGAAAGAAAGCAAAAGGAGAACGCGCATGAAACGGCGTCCAAGGAGCCAAGCGAAAACGTAGACCCCCCGGGAGCAAATGCATTATTAATAAATGAAAACGTTGCGCGTGTAGATTGCAATTTATGTATGCATGTGTGTGTGTGTGTGTGAGAGAGAGTGTTGAGTGTGTGTGTGTGTTTGCCCCAGTGAACGTGCAGTTCATGGACAATGCCAGCTTGAATAAGATGTCCTTTGTTGTCTCTCTATATCTGACTCGCTCTCTCTGTCTCTCTCTGTCTCTCTGTCTCTTTGCGCGGACATCAGCTTGTGTGCATCGTTGCTTTTCCGGTGTGAATTAGCGTCGAGTGCCACATGCAATTTCCTGTTGTTGTAAATTGCAGTAGCAGCAAACAGCAGCAAACAGCAGCAGCAACTGCATTTCTTGTGCTGCCTTTAATTGCACTCGCATTGACGTTGTTTTATGGCGCGTCGCGCTTTAAATTGAACGCACTTAACACACGCACTCACAAAGGCAGCTGCATGTCGTCTTCGTCGTCTTCGTCTTCTTATTGTTGTTGTTATATCAGCATTCAATTTGCTTGGTTTTTAGCCAACGTGCAGCGCTCAAAGCTCAAAACTAGCTGCTTGCTAAAATTTGCTCAGTTACTTTTGTGCAATCCCCAAATCCCAGTTCAATTTTATCTATGTATCTATCTGAAACTACTTGGCAAATAGAAGCGGCAGTGGCAGTGGCAGAGGCAGTGGCAGTGGCAGAGGTAGTGGCAGAGGCAGCGGCAGCTAGCTGCAACTGCAGCTGCAACTACTCCTACTCCTAGCTGTAGTTGCTGCTGCTGCAGCTGCTGCTGCTGCTGCTCTGTGCGCTGCCTTCAATGAAATTGTTGACGTAAATGGACAACAAAGCTCGGCACTCAGCTGCGTTTTTGTACCCAGTGAATATGTGGTAATGTGGGTGGTATGATTTTATATGTAATAGGTAGAAGAAGGCGTGGCAGGTGCTATATATAGATGAGGCTGATGAGCTGAGTTGGTCTAGCGATCTAGTTAGTAATGTCTGCCTGGCTGTTCGCATGAGCCCAAAGAACAAGGCTTGAAATATGTATTCCTGTATATACCATGTAGTGCAGGCTTAACATTTTGTTGTTCGATAACTCATACTTGTTATCGATAACAATCGATATTTTGATACAGTCATTTAAAGCAATACTTAAAGACTCTCTAAGCTAGAGACTTCAAGTTTTCTAAACATGTTTCTGTGATGACTAGACAGAATATGAATATTTGAGGATTTCGGAAAAGTACAGTATTTAAAATTGTAAACATTTGGTAGTAAGCACTTGGTATTGCTTTCTCTATAAACTATATTTAAATGTCATTATTATATTCAGCAAACTTCATTATCTTCATTGAATTCGAGCCCAAGCGAAACCCAAGTGAGCATATCTCCTAGTCAAGCATGCTCAACTAGTTCTTACTTTCTTGTTTTCTACTTTTTTTTTTCTTGCTCCAACTCGCCTCCACTGCCACTGCCACGCCCCCTAAGCTAGCCACCGTCCCGCTTGAAGCAAAAAAAAAAATGCATGGTTCGTTTAATAGCAACGGCTATGAAATTCATGTTTATTGCATTTTGCATGGCTGCCATATAAACGCAGTCACTTTGATCACACAAATAGGAATGTATATATATATATATGCATGTATATATATACTATAGGGAATATGTATATATATACAGATATGCATAGCATTTATATGGAAAAGTGCAATTCAAAAGCTTGGCGCTTGCTTAATTTTTGATTTCATTTTTTTTTTGCTTTGATTTTGCTGCCTCGTTTTTTAGCCCTATTTCTTTTTTATACCCTGAACCCATTGAAAATGGGAAATCAGGGTATAATGTTTTTGTGGAAATGTATGTAACAGGCAGAAGGAGACATGGCAGACCCCATAAAGTATATATATTCTTGATCAGCTCGATGAGCTGAGTTGAAATAGCCCTGTCCGTCTGTCCGTCTGTCCGTCCGTCCGTCCGTCCGTCCGTCCGTCCGTCCGTCCGTCCGTCCGTCCGTCCGTCCGTCCGTCCGTCCGTCCGTCCGTCCGTCCGTCCGTGTGAACGCAGCGATCTCGTAAACCACAAAAGCTAGAGATCTGAAATTTTCAGAGAATATTTGTCTATAGCCTACGCAGTACGAGTTTTTTTTAGATTTTCGATAACTCATCCCGTTTCCTTATTATCGATAAAAATCGATAACTTTTCTTCCGCTAAGCATACCGTAAGAGCTAGAGACTCCAAATTCACTGTGTAGATCCGTGTAATGAATGCGGACATTATGTAATTTTTGGATTTTGGATGCCACGCCCCCTTCGCCCCCAATTTGAAAAATTCGTATTTCAAATACTAGAGACTTGTGCTTTGGCAAATACATACATATGAATGACATGATTATGCTGTGAAAGTTTGATTAACAAAGTCCATCCACAAAAAAAGTTATTAAACATTTAATTTCCCATACAATTGGCATATTACAGCCCAAGCGCAGTCGTTGCGTCAACTGCGCAGTCAGCAGAGCGCGTGCTTATGCGTGCGTGCATATGCATGTATGTGTGTCTCACAATATTTGTATATGTAAAATAAGCATATAATGTTGGGAAGATTGGCTCTTCGTAGGGTTCAGGGTATCTCTTAGTCGAGCAGTCTCGACTAGAGCACTCTTACTTGTTATACCCTGAACCCATTGAAAATGGGAAATCAGGGTATAATGTTTTTGTGGAAATGTATGTAACAGGCAGAAGGAGACATGGCAGACCCCATAAAGTATATATATTCTTGATCAGCTCGATGAGCTGAGTTGAAATAGCCCTGTCCGTCTGTCCGTCCGTCCGTCCGTCCGTCCGTCCGTCCGTCCGTCCGTCCGTCCGTGTGAACGCAGCGATCTCGTAAACCACAAAAGCTAGAGATCTGAAATTTTCAGAGAATATTTGTCTATAGCCTACGCAGTACGAGTTTTTTTTAGATTTTCGATAACTCATCCCGTTTCCTTATTATCGATAAAAATCGATAACTTTTCTTCCGCTAAGCATACCGTAAGAGCTAGAGACTCCAAATTCACTGTGTAGATCCGTGTAATGAATGCGGACATTATGTAATTTTTGGATTTTGGATGCCACGCCCCCTTCGCCCCCAATTTGAAAAATTCGTATTTCAAATACTAGAGACTTGTGCTTTGGCAAATACATACATATGAATGACATGATTATGCTGTGAAAGTTTGATTAACAAAGTCCATCCACAAAAAAAGTTATTAAACATTTAATTTCCCATACAATTGGCATATTACAGCCCAAGCGCAGTCGTTGCGTCAACTGCGCAGTCAGCAGAGCGCGTGCTTATGCGTGCGTGCATATGCATGTATGTGTGTCTCACAATATTTGTATATGTAAAATAAGCATATAATGTTGGGAAGATTGGCTCTTCGTAGGGTTCAGGGTATCTCTTAGTCGAGCAGTCTCGACTAGAGCACTCTTACTTGTTTTTTTAGTTTTTGCAAAAAGAGTTTTGCTGACCACAAAAGCCGCAAAGCTGCAGCTGGCGCTGTTTGCTGCCTTGAAATCTACCTTTGTAGCTGGGCAAACAGACTTGATTGGCTAGCTGGACGTGCGACCTCAATGGCTACGTAATTAGTGCATGCTATATGCCTTTGCTGCATGCATACATGTATATGTATATTTATATATATATATAGAGAGAGTGAGATCTCTGTGTATGTGTGCATTCACTCTCTTTTGTTGGCACAGATTGATGCCAGTTACTTGGTTGAACTAGTCGTACCCTAGCCTCCATTTTTTATTAAGTTATATGCAGAGCTGGGAGAGAGTGTGTGTGTGGGGAGACCACATGCAAATATGCAATAGAAGCAGCAGTGGCAGTGGCAGCAGCAGCAGCAGTGGCAGTGGCAGTGGCAGTCGCAGTTGCTGCAGCCTCAGTTACATAGCTAACTGGTGCACGTTGCGTATACGCAATGTGCTGCTGGCATTACGCATTCGACTGTCAATAAAGCCTGGCGGCAAAACGATTCCAGCTCGCCAGCTCGACAACTCGGCAACTGTCTGCTGCAGACGCTAACTGGCAATCGATTTGTATCCTTGTTCTTTATCCTGCTACCAATTTGCCCAGTTACAAGGAAACCATTTGCGTGTGCAACAACTACCTCAGCCAACTTGGCTTTAGCTAGCAACATCATCATCATTGTCATCATCATCATCTTTCTTTGGCTGCACATTTTGCAGTGCATCCCCAAGGGACAAAATGATGCACAAAGCGAACATTTCTCGCACAGTTTCGGTTTATCCACACACACACACACACACACACATTCTGCTCTGGGTTCGATAATAAGACGCCTTGTTTGGTGCAGCCGACAGAGACCAGTGCATTTATTTAACATACTTTGCCTTGCTGACAGACACTTCAACACGATTCGATTCACAATCATCAACGCTTTCATAAACTAAAAGTTCGACTGATGCATGCGAAATGTGAAATCTTTCATTGCATTTCAGTTGGATTTGGTTATGAAAAATTGCTTATCCGAGTTGAATAGATAGATTCAGGCAGTTTTATTTGGCAGGGAAATATTCTACAATGTTCTTCAATTAAAGATGTATAGTTTCCATGACTTTCTCATGGGACTTTAGAGATTTATGCATAGAAATACATATGTCTATCCATCACATTTACCTATGCACTCTCAGCATACGAGTCAAAAAGCAATTTGACAGAAGAATAACTTCATTTCATTTATATGTTAGAAAGATTGAAGTTTTACTCTCACTGCCTGATAAAGGCAGTAGGGTTTACCTCACCTAAGAGATATATAGACAGAAGTTGTTTCTACTTGCTCTGAGCTATGCTATATCAAGACTTTATTTATTGATCTATATGTTCTCACATAAGCTAATTCCAATTCAATTCCTTTAAGCTTTATTTATCTAACATCTTTTGTCTAACTCTGGCAGATTGATCAACGCCTTCAGCTCAAAATTTAAGTGCTGTAAAATTTAACAACTTTTGAAGTCATCAAAATTTTACAGTAATCGCGAAGTTTGAGTTACAATTGTGTAAAATAGGTGAAAAATGATTTAATGCAGCTTTTTTGGCCTGCAGCTCAAAATTACAAATTAAAATTCTTTCCATGAATTTCAAGTTAAATTGAATTCAGAGAACTTGCAGATTGCAGAATGGGTTTGAGTGGCAGTTGAATTGTCTTTAGGCATATAGAGCTGTTTATTAAGAAGTATAGAGAGTTTGTGAAGAGTATATAAAGAGTATATGTGGAGAATATATAGTATATAGAGTATATGAGTTTTCTAGTCTGGAGAGTGTTTGTCATGAAATAAGCGATGATAATGATAACTTTGAAAAGACGAATCTTAGTGAAATGAACTGTTTTTCGTGATTATAAATATATTCTTGTATTTGGGATCCATCACACTGCCTTCTACCAATCTCACTTTCTTCTACAACAGCTATAGCTCTTAGTCCGTGCAAAACCGCTTTATATCTGCCAGTAATCCAATATTTTATTCAAGACAAACATTCAACAATTTAAGCTAACTTTATGTTGTTGTTTTCGAGAATAAAATTTAAACTTTTAAATAGATTTTAATTAGGCACTTTAATAATGCAGAAAGCTGTTGAGACTTGCATATATATTTGTGTAAAAGTTGAATGAATGTTAAAGATATATCTACTTGTATATATATACTATATAGTATATATAAACTTAAGTAAATTCCCTCTCTTTGTTTTTGCTTCTTTGTGTAATTTAAGTCTGGTTTATTGATGCCGCAATTACGCACTTTATATATTTCTTTTTTTAACCCCATTTACAACTGATGAAAGGCAAAACCATTTTCTTTGTACTCACGCCAGCCACAAGAGCAGCTGATAATTCCTATATAAAGAGACAGACAGAGAGAGAGAGAGAGAGAGAGAGACGGAGAGTGGCATGAATACACCTCGAATCCTTGAAGCTCACGCGCGCGCGCTTCAATAGCAATTAAAAATGTTGTTTCTTTTATCAAGTTATGCGAGAGATTGTTATCCAACAAGTATGACAACAGGATCATAAAATATATATATATATATAGTTAACATGGGACCAGTTTAATGCTCGCTTTTATGTATTCTAATTTCGAGTTTTATGACCACTTCTGGTCTCCGAAGCATTAAAATGCCAGCATTAATCAAATGTCGAATTGGCAAATGTAACAGCTCATTTATATCAAGAGCAAGAAATAGTTGGAATTATGCGAATAGTTTAAAGTTTCTTGGCTAATTTATAAAAAACTGAATCACTAGAAAGAGAGAGAGAGAGAGAGAGAGAGAGGGAGAGAGATAAATGCAGCTGGCAGCGTCGATAAATTCATTTCTTTGCCAAAGAAATAACTCAATAAAAGGCAGCGCTTGAATGACAAGAAGTTGGCAAACTTTAAGATAAGTATAAATGCCCTTAGATTTCAAGACAATAAATTAATAGGGGCCAAAGCAAGCAAAAACAGGAAGACGAAGAGAGAGAGAGAGAAAGAGAGAGAGAGAGAGAGTGAAGGCAGCCAAGTAAAAGCGCAGTTAGGAATTTAATTTCGAGCATTGTCATTAAACGAAATGCAGCAAGAAATGCAGGCAGACAGAGTGGCAGTAAAAGAGAGAGAGAGACAGATGAGAGAGAGAGAGAGACAGAGAGAGTGGGAGAGGCTGGCGCACTTATCATGCTGCACTTAACAGCTAACAAAGATTTTGCACATATTCAATGGAGTTGAACAAGCAAATAAATTTCATTTCAGTCAGCCGGCAGTCGGGCAAGGCAGGGGCAGCCCCGAAAAAAGCATTCAATCAAGCACAGTGAACGTAGAAATGTGGGCGTGGCAGCTTAAAAGTCAAATGGTGCACAAGTGCCATAACAATGAGCAGCAGCAGCTGGAGCCGAGTCCGAGTCCAGTCCTAAGTCAAAAGAAAACGAAGCCAAAGCTACGTCCTTTGGGGACATTACACCAAATTGCTTGTAATCAATCAGCAGCAAATTAAATTCCAAGCAGATTAACTATGAAAATTGTGCGCCGCATTGCACACGCTGCAGTCAAGACTCACTCACTCTCTCTCTCTCTCTCTATCTCTCTCTCTCTCTCTCTGTTTCAGTCAATATGCCTGCTCTATTTGCGCGTTGCTTCATCGAAAGAAAGTCCGTCTCACTGAGCAAATTAATAACTTTTAGTCAGCAACAAAAAAATAACAACAACAACATGCCACGCCCACTCTCTGATCCCCCCATCCCCTGGGCTAGTAATTTCTCACACAGCTCGCGTCACCATGGCGGCCATCATGCGGGCGGCTCAAGTGTGTGCGTGAGCTGAAAAATTTTTATTGCATACATTTGAGCAGTCAGCATAATTTCTCACTTGACGCATCAAGTTTATTAGGCGTCGGCACGCACCAAACCAAACCGACAACCAAACAAAATTTGTGTCGTTAGCCAACACTGGCAGCGTCGCTAACTGTATTTTGATAAATTTGTAGGCGACATGTGTGTGCCACAAATGAAACGGAACTAACTGTATGGAGCGAAAAAGTCACTTAACTAACGCCTCAGCAGGCAGTTAATATATTTCATAGTCAGCTGTATTCTGTTTAATGTTATACAGGTGTAGTCCATTACGTAAAATTTCCATAAGTAGATTTTAATTAAAAGTTTTTTCTTTTTGTTTTTTTCTTGATTTAAGTCCATTGGACTCTTCGGCAGGGTTGGCTAGACAACTTTGATGTTTCGTATTATGGAAATATTCATGAAATTTTTATCGCAATTATAAGTTTCAAGAGTTCAAGAGTAAGGAGCTTAGCTGTTTGATTGTGTTATATTCTGTTATAATGTGTTATATATATGATATTTTTTATTGTTATTTAGAGTGCTGAACTTTGTTATATTGTGTTATAAAGTGTTGTTCAGTGTTGTTAATTTATTGTGCTATACTTTATTATATCAAGTTGCTGTGTACTCAAAAGTGTTATACTGTGTTAAATTAAGTTGTTTTGTGCTATAAAGTGTTATTTTGTATTATATTATATTATCTTATTATTGTTTCTACGATAAAGTGTTATATAAGCTGTTGTATATTCACTTATAACAGTGCTATATAGCATTGTGTTGTGTTATTCTGTGTGTTTTCTGTTATACTGTCGCATACTATGTTATTATGTGCTAAAATGTAAAATAGATTGTACTGTTGAATTCTGTTATACTGTTATATTGTGTTATACTGTTATATTGTGTTACACTATTATATTGTGCTATACTGATATATTTTGTCTTATGCTCTATCGTTTTATTATATTGTACTGTATTCTTGACTGTTATACTGTGCTATTAAAACTGTTATACTCTGTTATACTCCCTCATATTGTATTAACATTGTGTTATATTTCATTATATTGCGATAAATACTGTATTATTATATTTCTTATAAAGTGTTATATTCTGTTATACATTAATGCAAATTCGTTTAGAACTTAACTGATTTCTTATGCTCTCAGCTTTGAGCTATGCTCCAAGATTGTTGTTTGCTGCCCGAAATCTACAGATCTTAATTCGATTTTTACAATCTAAAGTTGTTAAGCTGCCCATCGTACTCGAGCGCTATCTCTTGGCCAATTTAAGCCACAAGCTCGGTCACAATTTTCGGGTGTTTTATGTGATTTGCTCTGTGCTAGATGCGTGGCTCCTTAGATGCTGCTGTCAAGCGCTTAATATTCCAACATAAACAGTTTATTTTAATGCCTTCTGTGGACACGCCCCGGCCACGCCCACGCCCAAAAGCTCATAAATAAAGTGGGTAAAGTTGGTCTCGCCGACAGGCGAACCTCAGAGACAAGTCAGAGAGAAAGATGATGAATTGTGTTGATGACTCATTTGGGAGCATTCTTTTGCTCTGGCTTGTGCTTCTTTTTATTTTGTTCCTTTTATATATCTATCTTGTTCGTAGTCGCCATCCCATTTGCTATAGTATTTTGTATTTTGTTTCAGATCCGGGTTTTTTCATTTGGTTTCGCTGTCAGCTGGCGCCCATTTCCCGTTTATTGGGTAATTAGTCTAATTAACGCGCAGTTGTTCAAAGGATTAAAAACAAAAACAAAACATAAAAAAATGAACCTGAACTCGTGTTACGCACTCCGCTAATTAAGTTTTGTATCAAAAGCTTCTTTTTGTTTGCCTACATTTTCGTGAGGATTTTTGTTGATTGAAAAGATTTGTGAAACTCTCTCGCGCTTACTCTTCCCCTCTCTCTCTCTCTCGCTCTATCTTGATATGTTGGTCGTATGTTAGGTATTCAGCTGTGTGACCCGATTTTTATGACATATAAAAAAAGTGGAATTTGATTTCCTTTGTAAATAGTTGAGCACTCGCTCGCTTGGGTCTACACACAGTTATATACGCTTGCCAGCTGAACAATGCAGCAAATAATAAAAGCGAAAGAAATTCTCATTCAGAGTGGGGCATAAAAGTCAAGACCTTTTGCTATTGGGGCGTAGTTTTTTAAGTGCAACTTAAACTGCGACTCGGCACTAAATCAAAAGTTTAAAGAAAGCAGCTCAATGTCCAGGGCCAGTTTGCTTGACTCAGCAATTGCTGCAGTCGCTACGTGAGCAACTACGACCAAGAATTTATGCACTCGCCGCATGCCAACACACACACACACATAGACAGACACCGGCACAAACACAGTTACAGATACAGGTAAGGGCGGAAGTTCGTGGCCCATAATGGCTCAAATCTGAATTATGCGGCAAAATGCAAAAAAGTAAAACTATCAAGAGTCTTTGGTTCGTCGTTCGTCCGCTCGTTCGTTCGTCCATCCGTCCGTCCGTCCGTCCTCTTGGCAGGCAATGGAAATGACATGCGGACATCCGACATAGGTCAGAAATCAGCATGCTAAGCACTGTGGCGCCAGCTAGCGGCATCGTTTGCCAACTAACCATTTGGACAGTTTAAGACACCTGCCTGCTCCTCCTCCTTTCGCCCTAACTTTATCAATTATGCAAATGGCAAATTTAACACCTCAACTACGTGCCACATACGAGTGTGGCTGCCATGGCATGGCATACCATGCCGCTCGGCTGGACGTCGCCTGCGCCCATAAATCTTTGACTGCAACAGCGCGGCGCAGCGAAAGCCGCTGCAATGAATTTTCAACTACTTTTCGCGAACTTTTCTATACACGCTCAAGGAGTTTATAAAGAAAGTATATTGGCTTCTGTATGAACTCGAATAATTTCGTTTCGATTGAAACTTGAGATTTAAAAGTTGCAGGCAATACACTTCTCTGTATAGTTGTCTGATAAAGACTTAAGATTTTTTGAATACGCCCATTTGAGGGCGTGGCAAATCGAGAATACTTGCATAAGTAGACGATCGTCAGTTAGGATCATGTAAGGAAGGAAGGAAGAAAGAATGGATAGTAGGAAGGATGGAAGCAAGGATGGAAGGAAGGATAGAACGAAGGAAGTAAGTAAGGATGGAAGGACGGAACAGAGGAAGGAAGGAAGAAAGGTAGGATGGAGCAAAGGTGATATCGTCTATAGTTTTTAGAACTTCTCCTCTAGCCTCTGCTCTTGTTTCTCTACTGAGCTCTTCTCCTCTCTCCATGCTCCTGCATGATAAGCCCTCAATTATATATATTCAAATAAATTCAACTCACTTTCATACTATGCCGGGTATTCTGCAGTCAGTTATACCCCATTGAAATGCTCTTATTTGCTGTATTTCTTTTTTTAAGTTTTAAGTGCTGCTGTTTAATTTTACGTCGCTCTCAAAGTCCGGATATCACGGCAAAGTGGATTTTTCCGTCAAGCATAAAAGCAAAGTTCACATTTGTAATTAAGGTGCGGTACGGTGCGGTGCGGTACGGTGTGGACAAGCAAGGAGCGGAGGTGGGTGTGGTGGGTGACATCGTTCGAGGGCGTGGCATATTGCTACTCAAGTGCAGTGTATTTTATGCGCAAATGAAACACAAATGCCCAGCGGCCTATTAATTTAAATGCGAAAACGAAAAAAGTGCGCAAAAAATAAGGCAAAAAGAAGAAAAATCATAATATAAATGAAGGACAAAGCAACATTTGTGTAGCATACCCTGTTGAAGTGTTGCTGAGTGAGGTATGCTGTAGTAGTTAGTTTTTTTGACTAATGGCTTAAGGTGGGTGAAGAGTTTTGTCTTGGGTTTTCAGTTGGGAAATGTGTATGATTCACATTGCTATCTTCCTCACATGTTCATTGGGTTATGATCAATAGCATATCGTTCATGAACCATTCGTACTGTTCTTCCCTAATTCACTGAGTCTTAATCGACTGCTAAATTACTCAATAGAACATATAAGTCATAAGCTGCTACGTAGCTCCAGGGAACGAGCTGTCTATGATCTGCTTAGTAGCCTCATAGACTGCTGAAAACCACGAACAAATGAATCAGCCATAAGCATATGAATAGCTCAAACGAATGAATCATTTATGAACAGTTTAATAGCTCAAAAGAACCACTCATTCATGAACAGCTTAATAACTCAAAAGAACTAATAGTTTAAGAAAAGATGAATGCCTCTGAAGAACGATTCATTCATGAACATCTGAATAACTGACAAAAACTAATCGCTTATGAACAACGAGCTATTCATGAGCAGCTTAATAGCTAAATACTGCTTAGTAGCTAAAAAGGTCTACAAAAAACTAATTGTTCATGAATAAAACAATTCATTCAAATTCGCTCGACTAAATAAGCAAATAGTAATTTTAATACAGAGAAAATTTAAATACAGAATATCTTCAAGTCGATTTGCTTCTTATTTCTTCTCACTTGATTTTTATATGTGTTTAATAATGCTTCAATGTTTCCTTTTTTGCTTGCACAAGCATATTTCTTACCTACACATAGATGTACATATATATATATTAATATATATATATATATATATATACATACACATGCGATATCTTGGCAAATGACAGACTCCAATTTCGACTCTGACTTCAACTTGCCCGTCAGCTGCTGCTGCTGCTGCTGCGCTCAGCATAAAATGCCTTTGCTTATAATATTAAAATAGCCGGAAGCGGAAATTCGAAACGCCAATGCATGTGTGTATTTGTGTGCGTGTGTGTGTGTGTGTGTACTCTTTTGCATATTTGATTTCATGTGTAAAAGAGAGAGAGAGAGAGAGAGAGAGAGACAGAGAGAAATTGAGCCCCTTGCATGTCACAAAGCATTTGATAAAAGTTGCATGCAAGCGCCGTTGGCTACTTTGGACTGTGTCCATCAGCTCAGCCAGCCACTTGTAAACACACAAACACACACACACACACACACACACACACACACACTCGCACACACTTATAAAAATCGTTGTTATTGTTGTTTATTTGCACGTACTGTAACAAATTATAAGTGCCGCATGTCGAAGGCTTCCTTGCCGTGTCGTCGTCGTCGTCGTCGTGCAGCTCTCAACTTGTTTGCATAACAAACACGTGCAACGGCACCGGAAAAGCAGTTGGGGGAGGGGAAAACTGGAAAAATAAGTGAAAATAAGAAAAGGCACTGTTTGTTTTTCATAATGAGCACTCAAGAGCTGGAGGCAGCTTCAAGCAATGCTTGGTTCAATGACTGCAAATTGGCCAAGCAGCCAGCCAGGCAGCCAGCCATGCAGACTGCATGTAAGCCGAGTGTAAGAGCCTTTTGTGCTAGGCCGAAAACCCTTTATTGGCCATTTGCATTTAGCCAAGCTAAGCTTGACTTGACTTGGCTTTGGCAAGGTCATTACAAATGTCAAATGTCGTGGCTGCCTAGGCTCACACACACACACACACACACAGTGACATTGATGTTGAGCGCGTCAATTATGTGGCACGGCGATATGCAAGCACCGCACACCCAAGAGACGCTCATTAGTTGGCAACATGTCAACTAGATCTGTGTGTGTGAGTGTGTATGTGAGTTGGTTTTCCGTTGCATATTCCCGAATGTGATGCACCTACAATATCCTGTTCATTAAAATTAATGATTTCGATTTAACCTGCACACAAACACGCATGTCACATACATGTTCAAGGCTGCAGCTACAGCTGCTGTGCTTTGCTCTAATGAGAATTGAATATTAGGTAACAGTTATACACAAACATATATATATATATATATAGATATCTATGTATATATATGCTTACATCCGCTGCTCCACTCAAATGGATCGCATTACCATCTTTGGGGAGCGCCTTGATGTATGCAAAGCTATTTGCATTGCCCAGCAATTGCTTTCAGTTTAATTGTTTTGTATTTGGAAGTCTCTCAACAATATTTATGCATTTCAATAAATATATTAATTAAATATTATTTTATAAGGTCAAGTTTGGAAATGGTAATTGTGTGTGCGGCTGGGGCTTGGATTGCCTCAGCTTAATAATGAGTTCATTAAGTTTTAATGGCTATTAGTAGATGATTATCGTAGTTGAGGTAAATCATATTGATTACATAACAATCCATTTTCGGAAAATGTGTTTTAGTATAGCTTTCAAGAAATGTTCGGGCTAGGCAGCTAGCTAGGAAGTAACTGGCAGTGGGAAATGAGAAAGGCTGCTGAAGACTTTTCCCCTTACAGAAGCAAACAGGCCGAGCTAAGTCTTTCCTTTGCCATAGTACAAGTTGAGGATAAAAGAATCACCTAAAGAAGTCTGCTTATCAGCTCTAAGATTAGGTTTTGGATGAGATTCTTTCTACTTGCCTTATTTTCTTTTTCTCTATCTCTCTCTCTCTCCCTCTCTCTCTTTCTCTCTCTCTTATATCTCCGTCTCTCTCTGTATATTAGTCATGTCTCTCTATGTCGCCTTCACTTTCTCTATCTCTCTTCCTTTCTTTCCCTCTCTTTCTCTTTGTCATTCCTAGTCCATCTCAATCTCATTCACAGTCTAACTCTCTTTCGCTTTTCTTCTATCTCTCTCTTCTCGTTCTCTCTCTCACCCTCAATCTCTCTCTATATATCTCTCGCTTTCTATCTGCATATCTTTATCCTTCCCTCTGTCTTTTTTACTCTTCTCACGCTCTGCTTGCCCAGTGAAGCCAAATGCAAAGCCAACTTTGCTTATCTCTCATCTCTTAATTAAAATCAAGCGTTCTGTTCAAGCAAAAACTATAGTAAATATACATATATATATGTACATAATACTTATGTTCTACTCTATTTATATATTCATGGTCTTTCAAAGTTTCTTTTTTATCGCATTAAAGAATACTTTGCACAGCAACACAGGCGAAAGCCATTGCATATGTGGCTAACTTTTTAATTATCCCAGCGAAAATAAAAATTAAACTTGTGTTTTTTCAGCCAACTTTTTTTTTGTGTTTTATTTTGCTCTGTGGCTCGACCTTCAAGTGCTACTCGTGCTGTCCGAGAGTGTGTGCGTGTGTGTGTGTGTGTGTGTGTGAGTGTGTGTTTGAGTGAATTACAGGAACGTGATGATGCACTCGCCTTTCAGTTACCCACGAGCCATTGATGATAACTTTTTTTCAGCACTTGCGCTCAATACACAAATGTGCTATAAAATATGTGCAAAAATATTTCTTCTGGGGGCACGATGATCAAGGGTCAACGAGGAGAGGGAGGAGGAGAAGCAGGGGCTTGGACGGGTGCAACCACGTAAATGGCTTTTGGCTTTATTTTATGGCGTGCAGCTGTAGTTGGCGCTTGTTATTGTTATTGTTTTGCCTTTTTGCCAATGCTGTGCACGGTTGCATCATCAATTATGCTTATCAAAACGCTGTGAGGGGTAAAAACTTTTGCCGACTGACCAGCAAGAGCCCCTGATGCCCCCCCTCTCTGTCGTCGCTCTCTTGCCTTTGCTCTGCCTTTCTCGTAAACAGGCTGGCAGCGAGTGCAACTGATTTGAGTGCACTCGACAGGTAATAAATATGAAGTGCTAAACACGAGATACGCGCATTTTTCCTGCCGCAAAACTTTTGCCACACAAACATTGTAGCATATTGCGGATAAAATATTTTGAAAAAAAATATATATATATGGAGAAGAGAGCGCTGTTACGGGGTGTGATTGGCGTGAAGATATCCTGCATATAGAGAGGAATTTAAATTGTGTTTATGTATATATCCTATACGTATTGATCTGTTCTTCAACTTCTGTTTTAAGTTCTTTAGTCTAGCCTTAGGAAAAAGCTTCACACGCTCTGACATCCTATTACTTATTTCTGTTACGCCTTCGTCTCTATTTCTTCCTTAACTAATACAAACTTCATTTCACTTATCAAATGTTTTCTTGCGTAACTTTGCCTTGTTAAGTGAACTTGTTGAAATTGTTACCTGCATAAATAGGGCTTCTCAATGTATATAAATAGCAAAGGCAATACCTTATTAAAGAAGTTGAAATGCTAGAAAATGAAATTTATATAGTTAAATGTAAAATATCTTAGATCAAAACTTGCAGTATCCATAAGAGCATGAACACTGTGCGAAATATAATAAGTGTCATCAAATAAGTGGGATAGACAGAAAGAAAGACTGATTGAAGATCAATCAGAACATCACAGACAAATAGAATAGACGTAGAGTAGCTAGATCAAAAGCTAAGAGGTGGAGAGAAGAGTAGAAAGTTGACGAGATACAAGAGCAGAGAGAAGTATAAATATACAAAAGAAATGATCAACGGGTTAGACAGAAAAGCCGCACAAGCCTGGGTTAGAAGGGAATAGAACAACAGAACTTAAAGGGACAGAGTCTATAAGGACTGAGCCTTGAAATATCGGGCCTGCAAGAACATGAACTAAAAAGACAAGGCGTAGAGGATAGGATGCAAAAGGAGTACTGAGCCTAGATGGACTACGCAGAGATGGGTAAGATACAGAAGAATACAAAAATATACTAATAAAGCTTTTGATTGATGAAACTTTTCTCTTACATGTTACAAACACGCCTACAAATCTAAACTACCCCATTTCAAACACTCACTACGAGTTTAGCATATTAAAAAACAAAGCTTTTAAACAATTGCCGCAGCCAGTGGGTGGCCGCCGGCAGTCGGCGGTTGGCAGTTGCCAGTCGGCAGTTGGTTGGGTTGGTTGGTTGGTTGGTTAGTTGGTTGGTTGGTTGGCTGACTCGCTCGTCGCGATGTTTTCCAATCAATTACCGCAAATGTGCAGCTGGGCGTTGGGCCACGCCCACGTGGCATAGATTTCCACAAATGCACAATAATTTCTGGCAGCCACGGAGTACATGACAGCGACAGCTTAATGCCACCTTCAGCATACACTTGAGAGAGCTTCGACTATCTGTGTGCTTATGCGAGTGTGTGTTTGTCCACGGAGCGTATGCGCAATGTGTGCGCCATTTGAATGATTGTTTTGCGTTCTGTTTGCTTAACGCCAGGCTTCTCCCACATTGTGTGTGTGTTGATTACAGTTATTGCAAGTTATTTACAATTTATTGTATGCACTTTTGGCATTTCAACTTTGATTGATGCGGCCCAAGCACATTGGCAATTGAAATTCGAAATGTTACGATTTGGCAGACATATGCAAGAATAATGTTTGTTGCCTTTTGTTACATTGATTGAAAGCAAAGCCAAGGCAGCTGCAGCTGCAGCCAAAGCCAAAGCCAAAGCCAAAGCCATTCAGGCAATTGAAGTGCCAGGATATTTGCTTAACATTCCTAAACGTCAAGCCTTAGCTGAAGGTTAAGTTTAGTTTTAGTTTTAGTTTAGCCAAGAGTAATAAATAAAATATCATATGTAAAAGGATTACAAAAGTTGGAAGCGTGTGTTCTTTGCTCTCTGGGCGAGACATTTAAGAATAATAGAAGAGAGAAGAAGTAGTTTGAATAATGTTACACATTTTATACTATTGTATATACTCTCTTCAATTGAGGAACGATTATCAAACAAAATTTATCAAAATCTGAAATCCTATATCATTGTTGAATATACAAGTTACAAGTTGAGCAAGCTATGATGAGATTGTTATTGAATTATGAAATGTTTCGATGACTGCAACAATCTTCATCAAAGTCAGATAAAATTTACTTGAACTATCAATATATATATATATATATATATGTGTATATACATACATCTCTACTCATATGCATAGCCTTTAAAAATCGTCGCTTGAAGCCATTTCTAATTTATGTCTGGCAGCAATTGCCTAATTGTTCATCTAATAGCCAAATGTGAAAGCAAGGCCAGAAACAATTTTGATAATTTGCAAAATTTTGACGAATTTTGTGGCCCCAAAATGTGTTGCATTAAAACAACAGGCAAGAATTTTGAAAATGTATAAATTCCTTTTCTCTTTCTCTTTCTCTCTCTTATTTTTTGTTGTTTGTATTTTAACGTAATAAATTTGATAATCTCATTCGCCTCAATGTTAAATCATTAAAGTTAATGCTCTAGAAAATTCGATTATTAACAATTTTAAGCGCTTGGCATAAATTGCAGTCGACGCGTCAACGTCGACGTCGACGTGGAGTTGGCGTTGGCGTTGGAATTTTAAACCTAGCCATAAAATTTTCTGCATTGTTGATTTATGGGCAAATTGTTATAGAGTTTTTTAAGTGTTGGGTTAAAAATTAGCAAACGTTTATTTGCCAGTTATTGCGTGTTCATGGCCGTAGTTAACGCTGCTCGGCACACAAAGGCTGGGAAAAAGTTTTTAATCAAAACAGCAAATCGAAAATAGAAACAAGTAAGAAAGCTCTAGTCGGCGGTACCCGACTAGGAGATCCCCTGAACCCTGCGAGAGCCGATACTCCAAACATTCTATGCTTATTTAACATATACATGTCTACAAGCATTACATGCACACACGCATACACACATACACATACGCATAAGCAAGCGCTCTGCTGACTGCGCAGTTAGCGCAGCGACTGAGCGTGGGCTGCGCTCATAGGCTTTACTATGGGAAATTAAATGTTTAATAACTTCTTTTGTAGATGGACGTTCTTAATCAAACTTTCAGAGCGTGATTCTGTCATTTATATGTGTATGTTTGCCAAAGCACAAGTCTCTAGTATTTGAAATACGGATTTTACAAGTTTGGGGGGAAAGGGAAGGAAAGGGGGGTGGTATCAAAAATCTGACAAAAATCAAAATTGTATAAACTCTACATTATACTGAATACAAAATTTGGAGACTCTAGCTCTAAAGATGTGGGAGATATAAATTTTTAACTGCGTTTCGATAACGTTTTAAATCGATAACTTCAAAACGATCAAATTTATCGATTTTTTGAAACAAACTCGATCTGCGCGTGCTATACACGGATCTACATAAAAAATTTCAAGTCTCTAGCTCTTATAGATTCTGAGATCGACGCGTTCATACATACGGACAGACGGACGGACGGACAGACGGACAGACGGACAGACGGACAGACGGACAGACGGACATGGCTATATCAACTCAGTTCGTCGAGCTGATCAAGAATATATATACTTTATGGGGTCTGCCACGCCTCCTTCTGCCTGTTACATACATTTTAACAAAACCATTATACCCTGTTTTCCCATTTTCAATGGGTTCAGGGTATAAAAAACGGCAAAGTTTTCAATCTCCCAGATGTCGAAGTCTTTCGACACACTCAAATGGGGGCCTGTCAACAGCCAATTTTGCGAATTTTCGAACAGCCTGTGTGAGAGAGTAAACGAAAGCGAGGAACGGAGAGGGAGGGAGGGAGAGGAAATTTGGGGATAGGCGAAGTTTCTTATACACTTACAAAGAAGTGGTGAAACTATAAAAAGTACTCAGTAAATGGGCCTTCAATGACAATGACAATGACAATGACAATGACAATGACAATGACAATGACAATGACAATGACAATGACAATGACAATGACAATGACAATGACAATGACAATGACAATGACAATGACAATGATTCTGATAATGACAATGACAATGATAATGACAGTGACAATGGCAATGACAATTATAATGAAAATGATAATGACAATGACAATGACAATGACAATGACAATGACAATGACAATGACAATGACAATGACAATGACAATGACAATGACAATGATTCTGATAATGACAATGACAATGATAATGACAATGACAATGACAATGACAATGACAATGACAATGACAATGATTCTGATAATGACAATGACAATGACAATGATAATGACAGTGACAATGGCAATGACAATTATAATGACAATGACAGCAACAATGATAATGAACTGCATAACAATAATGATAATCATTGTAACTATAGTCTCATTAGACTGAATAATTGACTGAAAAGACTGTAAAGTACATTCTTACTATGCTTCCTAGCTGCTGTAGTAAGCCAATTAACTTTCTTGCACTATACTTACCCTTCGCACTATCTAAGTCAATCATCAGTCAAAACTCTTCATCATTATTGTCTACTTTATCGGCCTATATTTGGCCCTCTTCAAAAAGATTTCATACTCCAATTCACAATTGGAATGCCTTTGGTTAGTGTATAAATGGAAAGTTTTTTTTGCCCGAGCTCAAAGGCCGCTGCATGACCAGGTCCCAGAGTTAGCTTGTGTGTGTGTATTTGTGTGTGTGTGTGCGTGCATTTGTGTGTATGTGTAATTCCTGTTGAAATTTCTCCATTACTTTTGCAGTTCAATGTTTTACTTTTATGCTCTTTACCGGCTGCTACACGTCTCACGTCTCCCGCCTAGCGTCGAGCAAGGCAAAATTTACTCGAGGTTCATTTGATTTTGCCCGAAAAACTTTGGTGGCCACAAAAGTTTTTGGCTCTCGGTTCTATGGCAGAGCGCGCGACGACGACGACGGCAATGTTCAATGCATTTGATTTTCAGCAAAAGTTTTATGGCCTTTAAGAATTGCGAATTGAATGTGAGAGTGTGTGTGTGTGTGAGAGAGTGTGTGTGTGTGTGTGTATGCTTGAGTGCTTGAGTGCAACATGTTTGCTGGCGAAATGAACGGCGGCGCGTTGAATAAAATGTTGACAGAAAGCAAACTGCAAAACTGCCAAGTGCCAAGGCTTACAAAGAATGTTGAAATATAATTGGCGTACAGCTGAAAAATGCCTCAGCTATAAGTATATATATATGTGTGTGTGTGTGTGTGAGTTGGTGTGTTGTGCCAACAATGGCGTCCAATTATAGCGCAAGACGTGCCACAATGGCCAACGATTTGATGTTACTTCAAGTGCTGCTAACTGATTGGCATGGACCAAAAAAACTTTTTTTGCTTTGCTGCTGTTGTTGAGGCCAAACTAAGTTGAACTTTAAAATAAAACAAATTTCCTATTTTTTTTAGTTATTATTTAAATTACATTTATTTTCTCATGATAATCACTTGTGTGTGTGTCTGTGTGAGTGTGTTTTTTGAATGCATTTCATATGGTTCATGCACTCAATATATGGCTATTTTTGTTGTTGTTTTGTTTTAAAGTTTTAATTTTATGTTTTTTTTTTTTTTATTATTTATTTTTAAATTCATATTCATCAAAGTTGAAATTTTACATTAATGCGCGTGGAGCGCATTTTACATTGAAAACTTTTTAAATGATTTTTTTTTTGCCTTATTTTTTTTTTCATAATTTTTTTTTTTAATTTTCTTTTTATTGAATACAGTACATACTTATATTAATTTCATTTTGTTTCTTTTTGTATATTTTTTTGCATGCTTTTTCCCATTAATTAGTTAATGGCTATTAGCGGCCATAGACCAATATGCTTTAATTAAAATATTTACAGTGAAAAATGCTTAACAATTGGAAACCAAACAATATGCATATTATATTCATTGTTTCATTTATATATTTATATATTAATAATATTAATAATATTATTATTCTTTTCTTTTTATAAATTATAAATCAGAATGTGCTTACTGGCTTTTCAAAACGGGGGGGCTGGGCGCAGGGCGGGAGGCACACCCAAATACAAATACAAATACAAATACATACACACATATTGAGACAGTTAACAGTATTTTTTTTCTTTCGGCTTTGTTCTCTTCATATTGTTAAGTTTGTTTCGTATTTGTTGTTTAATATTATTTATGTTAATTTACGCGTCTTTTTCACACTAATGAATCTATTCAAAGTTTCATGAAACAGTTTTTTGTTTTTTTTTTTTATTTATGTTATTATTAATTTTACTCGAATAATTTATGTTTTTGTTATGCTTTTTATATGGCAATGAATGTATTTGTATTTTAATTGTTTTTGCTCTCTTTCTTGTGTTGAATCTCCATTTTGTTGTGTCATATGATTTGATATACTTGTTCAGGCTGGGGAAAGTGGAGTATATTGGTTTTGTGGAATTTATGTTGGTCTATATAGATTTGAAATTTGGAATACTTTATCTGTCATAGAATTTTAGTTGAAATGCATCGATTGATGCTAGTAGATGTCTGCTCAGCTTCTTTACAGATCTAAGTAGCTCCATAAGTTTGCTGATTGAGAGATTGACAAGGCGGAAAAACTATAACTTTTCCAATTTCAGAGTTAAGATCTCCAACTTTTGCAGTTCGAACATTCTTGAACTTTTGAATAAATAGATCTACAAATTTTCATATATTTTTAGCCTTGACACAACAGAAATTTTTGAAATTTAACCAAAATATAGTTCCTTTTGCAACGTGAACAAGTATTATGCAGTCGATTACAACCGACTGCAGTGCTTTTATTTGCTTTTTTGTTATACTTCTTTTAATTGTACAACACACAAATATGTTTACTTTTTTCTATATATATTTTATGAATTCTTTTTTTTTTTTGTTTTTGTTTTGTTGTCATTAATTTTTCTAGCTGCGCGAGCAAAACAAAAAAAAAAAAAAAAACAGTCGAGAGAATTGTACATATTTGATTACGTAGATGTTGTTTTAATCTTCAGGTGTTTTGTTTAATTAGTCATTTTATTTGTTTTATGTTTTTGTTGTTGTTGTTGAGAAAGCGTAGAAAGTAATTATGAAATGTCGCATACTCTATGCTAGTTGCTTTTACTATGGCTAACAATTTTGCTTAGCTGATTTTTCAGATTTTTAATTTTAGTTTTGTTTTTTTTTAATGAATTCTCTAAGATTTTTTTTTTCTATTTTTAGTTTTGAAGCAGCAACATCAAAAGTAAGCCTTCTCATTTTTGGCTGATTGCTGTCACTTATGCTATATATATATATATATGTGTATATATAGTTGCGAGCTATGGCTACTTCTTCAACTGTCTGGCAATCGATTTTTGCTCTGCTTTTTTCTGGGTTTTCATCTCTTTGCTTTTGCTGCCCTATAAAGTTGTACAACAATTTATTTAATATTTATTTTTGTTTTTATTTATTTATTCATTCAGTCATTTTTGTGTGTTGTTGTTGTTGTTGTTGTTGATGTTGCTGTTGTTGTATTTTGTTAGTTGTATTTACACTTGAAATTAAATATATGCATATATATTTATATTATTTGCTCTGTTGTGTTGTATTTGCCATTTGCCATTTGCAATGCAATTTATTTTATTTACAAACTTAATAATGCAATTAATTATCTTTTTATTTCATTTTTTTTATATTTGTATTTTATTATTTTTTTTTTTTTAATTTCTATGCCTTGGGGTTTTCATTTAGTAATTAGTAACAGTAATAATAATAACGCTTTGGTATGTCTGTGTTTTTTTTTTATATATTTTTTATGGACTGAAATTGGCTACTTATGCAAAATGGATTCTCTATATATCAATATGTATTTTGCATAGATATATATATAGATTTATATATGTATGTTTAGAAATCTAAAAGTTTGATCCATGCTGTTTAAAACTGCTGAGGACCAGAAAGAAATGAACTAAATGTGTGCTAGTCGGAGATGAACGACTAGATAATACTCTGAATACTAGTTGGAGTTGCTTTTTGAGATATTGGAGGCATTATTGTAGACCATCACTATGACAAGTAGACTCTAATATTGGAAATGAGTAGAGATCATAAATTGCACCTACATACAAAATTTTATAGCTCTAGCTTTAATGGTTTTCAAGCTGTGCTTCAAAAACCAAATGAAAGGATTGAATTTGATCGTTATAAAGCAAATAATCGGAGATAACAAAGAAAATAATAAACTTTTATAATAATATATCAATTTTCAAGTCTTTAGCTTTTGTAGCTTGCGAGATCTTCGAGATCTTTATACAGACAGCCAGACAGAGCAGCAGACGATCCTGACTCTACTCATACAGATCAAGAATATGTTTGGCCATGCCAATTTATACCCGGGCTTAAGCACTTTCCATGTGTTCAGAGTATACCTTAAAAAGCTTAAATCAAATTGCAATTAGCCAATTGCAATTGCTTTTGGCCAACTATACCAAAAAAACCAATAAAGTGTAAAAACTAAACTCAATTTGTTTGAAAACTTTAACAATTACTTTAACTAATGCATTTTACATGACGCGCAGACATAGAAATATATATATATATTTAAATATCATATATATATATATAAGTTAGTGCTTAATCAAACTGGTTAAACATACTGTACACAATTAAGACGAAAAATGATTTTTGTTGTTGTAAATATAACTTAACTTGTAAATGCCTAGCAGAGACAAAGATAGATTTTTAACATGATTTTTACACAGATTTTTTGTTTTTTTTTGGTTTATTTCTTTAAATGGAACTTAGCTTAAGTTTTACGCTAGATTTTTGTTTATTTTTTGTATTTATATATATATTTGTTTGTTTTATTATTTTTTGTTAAATTCTAACATTGAAATAGCTTAAATAGGATTCTTTACTATATATATATTATATATATGTGTGTGTACATATATATATTATATATATATTTTATTTTGTTTTATTTTCCTTTCTTTTTTTGTATTTACTCTTTGCGCTGTAATTTTTTTGTTTATATTGTAGTTGCTTAGGTTAAGAAAATGCGTCTGCGGCAGGAAATTAAGTCGAGGAGAGAAAACAATTTGAATAGAGAACGAGTTTTTCTTAGAGTTTCTGCTGTATATGTGGCCTGGGCGTACTTACCTAACGACAACCGTGTTTAGCAGCAGACAGGGCGCCAGCATTGACCTAAATATGTGCGTAATGCGATCGGCTGAGGAAGTTTTACGCCTCGATATGGCAGCCATATTGTCGCCTGAGAGAGAGAGGGAGGGAGAGATTGAAAGAGAGAGAGAAATTTGAATTAGATTTTCGTCTTTATTGTTGTTGTTGTTGTATATGGCAATAACTGGCGACAGATACTCTGCATTTTCATTAACATTTTTATAAGCTGCAGGCGACGCCAATGCGCTCGTTGCAGCAAACATTTGCATATTTTCATTTACACTTCTTATCGCTCGCGATGGCTATTTAAATGCTAAAATCACAAGAAATTCAATTTGGCCGCGAGGCAGTCATGCAAATTGCATGCAACTGTTACGTGCAACAACTGGAGAGCTCTCTGCCCGCCAGCTCTGCCCCACGCTCTCTTTAACAATTTGCACGCTAAGCAGCTGCCATGAGCTGAGCTGCATTAGCAGCAACAACAGCAGCAACACCAGCAGCTGCAGCTGCAGCAACAGCTGCTAAATCCTCGCTCAGATTTCATGATTTCACTCACCTTTTGATACAAAGACATAAATGCTAGCTGGCTCGGTGTTGCTGGCAGAGCAGGTATAGTTGCCAGAATCGGTGATTTGGGGCTCACGTATAATGAGGCGACTCTGTGTGCGTGGACCCGGTGTCGTTTCAATGGATATGTCTCGCCTCGAGTCATAGTAGTTGATGAGGCGATCATTTTTTTGCCAGTACACGTACTGCGGTGGTGTGGGACTCTGTGGGAGGAGATAATAGAGATGGAGAGAGAGAGAGAGAGAGAGATGGATAGAGAGAGGAAGAAAGATTAGTGCATTGAGTAAGTATAAGTATTAATTGGCAATCGATAGATATATAGAATTATTGAAATATTTTCTAAGAGTAGCACTTGATTAATACCTATGATAACTATGAAAACTGATCTATTGATCTATTGCTTTGATACATAAAGTGACTGAATTGGTTTAATATACTTTTTAAAACTGTTTGTGGCACTTGTCTGCTTGGTTTTTCAGTTATCGATACAAAATCAAGCTATCGATAAACTTATCTTATGTTCTTTCTTCACTAAATGTCACTTATCGATCGTTCATTAAAGAGAACCTTCATTTTAGTCATCATTCATCAAGCTTATATTACTTTTATACACTAAACCTCAATTTTATTGACTTAAATAAGTATTTTTGGAATTTTCTTTCATATTCATGTAATATTTGCGTACTCACCTTCTCGATAATGCAAACCAAATTGATTGTTGAGCCCATATCAACATGCAGTTCACCAGAGCCAAGTATAAACGCTTCGGGCACAACCACTTGAAGATTCACAAAGTGCGAAATGATGCCAGTCGGTGTGGATACCTAAAAACAAATACCGAAAAGATAAAGTCAAGCAAATAATGCCAAATGCCAGTTGAGTGGATGTTTGGGAAAATTGTTCGATACGCATGTTCCGATGCTTAAGCATTTGTCGTAATCAACTCGAATGTTAATGCATCTCTGCATCTAACTGACTCGCTCTCTCTATATATATATATATATCCGTCTGTCAATCTATCTCTGGCTTTGGTGCAGTGAAACGTTTTGACTGCAAAGAAATGTTGCACTCATTGAAATGCAAATCAAACAATTTCAATTTGGCACGCAAAATGAAACAAAAACGAACCATTTTCTATACATATATATATGTGTGTATATGTATAAGTGGAAAAGTGCTACATACGAACAAAAGTAACCAGAGGGCAGATGGACGAGCTGCAATGCAAAAGGAAAAATAATCATTTCGGCATATTTGCATGCAGTGCTCGTCGAGAGGCAGCACCAACTGACAGACAGGCGGACAGTCATGCGGAGCTCCTCTGCTGGCTGCCCTTGCTGCTAGTCTCAGCTCTTATATTGAAATTGCATGCAAACAATTTTTGAAATTGAAGCTACGTTTTTTTTTTTTTTGCCGAAGCTGCCCCAACTACATCAGTCGCTCACTCTCTCTCTCTCTCTGTATCTTGCTCTACGTCTATCTCTAGTCTCTACTTAGCTGTAAGTCTCGGCGCAGCACTTGTGCGGCTGCTGCACAAACAGAGTTACTGTCAAGTGTCCATTTCAGGCGTTGCCCAAACTTTGTTGCCTTTCGCATAGTACAGTCAGTCTCTCGACTCGACTCCAGGCGACTCCACTATCTGTAGCCAAGACACGCCTCTTGCCATATCCGCTTGACTTTCAGGCTTTCGTATGGCTGGTTGGCTGGTTGGCTGTTTGGCTGGCTTACTTTTTGCATTACTTTGCACACATTCGGGTTTGCGTTTCAGTCACTGGCTAAATATGTCAATGTCCAGTTTATCTGGCAGCCGCAGCGTCTGCCAGCGCTGCCTGCGCTGCCTGCGCTTGACAGCCACATGGTTTCGGCTGTGCCCCTGTCAACGTCACATGTACGTACAACATGCGTACATGCAGCAGGTTGTCTTAAATCGAAATGCCATTTGCATATTACAATTAAATCATGCGCCGGCGAAATCAACGTAAAAACCAAAGCCAACAAAAAAAAAAAAACTGCAAAAAATGGGTTAAAACATCCAAAACCTCAATATTGCGTATACGGCGGTCTGTCTGGGCGCAAACGCCGAAATGGAGCATATGCAAATGCACTTTAGTTCATTTCAACTGCATTGCATGCATAAAATATATGCAATTGCAATGCATTCTCTCTCTCTCTCTCTCACACTCACTCACTCTCTCTCTCTCTCTCACACTCACCTGGCACTCGTACATGCCGTGATCCCGTCGCTGTACAAACTTTATCTGCAGCGTCCACATGTTGGAGCCGGGCGAATGGAGTATCGCGAAGCGTTCATCATTTGTATAGAGCTGGGCGCCCGAGGATAATATGTGCCAGTCCCGTCGGCGTATCCAAGATATTTGATTCTGTTTGGCCAACAACAAAATGCGAGAATATTAAATGCAAAATTAAATAAAGAATGCAATCACAATCACACATCTATTATGGTCTATGTCAACTGAGCAAAGCGCGCGCTCGAAAGTAGGCAACAAAACTGAAAATTTTCAATTCACTCACGATACAAGCGCATGCAATTAGTGCGGCAAATGCATACGAATTTGATTATGGAAAGCACTTTAAAATGAGAGTGTATAGAGATGTATGTATGATGCATATATAAATATATGAGTGTATGCATGTGTGTGTGTGTGTGTCTGTGGATCGCATTGCAAACAAATGCCAAACTTATGAAAAACTGTTTTAAATGCAAGCTTAACAACGGGTTGGCTTTACATAAATGCTTTTAAATGAAAAATTTAAATAAATACAATATAATATACATAAAAATTATAATATAAAGAAGTAAAAGTGCATTGAAGTCCAGAATAGAGAAGCTCTCCTAGTAGGTGGGGTAGGGTAGACCATGGCAGAGAGAGGGTTGTATCTTGATATATATACTTCAGCTGAATCTTTATGGTAAATTTGTTGACTCTAGCTGAGATACCAGGTTGTGCCTGCGTGAGGATATCTTTATCATATATATTTTATATATATCTATAATTATATATAATTTTATCTTGCATATATCTTTAAGATTCGATATTAAGTAGACTACATAAATTTTTAAGTATCATCTATAATTCATATATATTTATCTCTCACTGAAAGTTAATATATATATTTTTCTGGTTACAGCTATGTCAGAGCCAAATCAAAGCACATCAAATACCAAATGAAACGAGTTTTTTGCTTAATAAAGCTTACAAGGCAATTCAGAAGCATGAAATGGACAGCAAAAGGCCCCAAGATAGCTGAGGTAAGATACCTACTTCTAATAAGATACCTTCTTCTAATGAAATACCTTCTTCTAATAAGATACCTACTTCTAATGAGATACCTTCTTTTAATGAAATACTTTCTTCTACTGAGATACCTTCTTCTACTGAGATACCTTCTTCTAATGACTAAAGAATCTGTCCTAGGTTAAGCCTTTGCAGCTGTCGATTGAAAGGCAGATCTTATATACTGCCCTCAATGGTGGATGCAATTGATGGCGTAGGCAGCTTGATGACTAAGGTAAGAACTCAATTTGATAAGAATCCCTAAAATATTATAACTTATCTAAAGATTCACTCTGAGCCTCACTGCTCTCCATTGACTGCTCGACCTTTTAGCCTGTTTACTTCATATGTTCTCAACTCTCTAAAAATCTAATAAATATTCTCATAATTGTTGCATTTAGCAATAAATTTATAAAAACTTTTCTGCAGTTCTTTCGAAAGGCAAAAGGCATTTCGCCTGCCACTGATTAATTGATATTTTGTCACATGCTTTGGCTCAATTATGAACTCTGTGTCCACGTCTCTATGGCTGTTGCGTTCCATTGCGTGTCGTATTTTTGTTGCTTTTGCTTTTTTCGGCGGAGCATTTAATTGCTTGTTAGCAAACGTTGAATGCCAAACAAAGTGTACACAATGTCATGGCAAACGGTTTCTAGCTTTCAGCTGCAAATTAAGCATTCGTATTTTGTATATTTCGTGCTCGACTGCCAAAACAAATTGGACATTTGCGTGTCCCGATTCGACGGCCACACCGGCCCGACCGGCCCGGCCAAATTCTCATGCACAAACAAAGAGAAAAGCCAAAGCTGAATGCTATATAATTATAAACTGAAAATTGGAATATAAAATTTATGCAGCAAACAAAATGCAAGCGAAACTTAAATTCTAAATGACATTAGATGTGAGCTTTAAGCGCGCATAGTAAGCGCCGCCCATACAATTAGATAGACAAGAGAAAAAAAGCTAAACAAACCCAATTTACACCCACACGATCCACGCCGGTGACTTTGCAGACGAGAAAGGCGGTGCCACCCAGTTGGACGGTTGTATTATGCGCCATCAGCTGTGGGTAAGAGAAAAGAGAAAGAAAGAGGGGGTGGGAGGAGGGAGGAGGGAGGAGGTGGGTAGAGGAGAAAAATACAAGACAAAAAGTTAAAAGTTCATTTTTCATGTGTTACCTGTAAAAGTAAAGGTAAAAAACAAGCGAAGAATGCTATAAAATTGAAGTAGTGGAGTGCTCTAGTCGGGTATGCACGACTTGGAGTTAGTCCTGATCACTTTCTAGGCGGTAGATCATTTTGTACTACTTTCAGTTTCAGTTTCATTAACATTCAGTTCAGCCTGTTACATGCTTATACACAAGCCCAATATACCCATTTTACAATTGGCATTAGAGTATTTACAAAAAAAAAAACCATCAAATGTTGTCTGGCTGCACAATTAGTCAGCAGAATTAGATAAGCTAGACACATACAGGGTGAGACTGATTAAGCTCTTACCAAATGCAGACGACTATAAATTTTTAAGCTGCATTCGCATTCTGCGTGAATCAACTTTTATTTTTATTACTGTCACGTTTTGTGGCAAGGCAAAAAAAAGAAGGAATTTACTTTAGTTGAAAAATTGAAACATTTAAAGTGGCTAGACGAGCAGGCAGACAACAGTTTTGGTCATGATTTGGGCCTGTTATAATTGGCTAATTTGATTTGATTTTATTACCTTTCGTTTATACTTGAAACGAGTCAATTTGTTGGTAAATTGTTTAAAGAGCGGTTGAAGGATGGAATAGGTAAGGTAAAAGCATTAGTTTATCAAGTGAGACAAGACAAGAGTTTGCTGAGCTACTAGCGTGCAGCTGGCAAAGGCTTTCTTGGCCGATTGAAGGCCATGCTATAGACCATGAACATATAGTTGATAAAGTTTTTAAAATGTTTCATTTCTATTAACTTTTGCCTTGATTTCTATAAACTTTTTCCTTGATTTGTATAAAGTTAAACCAATAATTATAGAGCAAGTTGCTTTGCGTTGTCAACAGTTTAATTGCCTCACCCTGTATATACATGTTTAACTAAACATATATATTCCCTTATATATATATACTCGTAAAATATATAGTACTTTGACCAAAATTTACGTCGAGGCCTCTTTGGCTGATTAGATAGTTAAAGTCGAGCGCGAATGAAATATAAATAAGCACTAAAAGATTAATTAGAGCTGACGCGTCTTCATGTCGTATAGTAATTAGCATTAGCGACGCTTTTAAACTCGATTTGCATCGCTCACATTAGCATATTGATCAGGCTAGTAGCTAGCTGTTTGGACTGCGAGCACATCGAGCACACTCTGCTCTGTATTCAATTCAATTTCGTAGACACACTTCGCTGCACTTCATCGACTGGCTGTCCTTGTGCTGTATTGAGTCAGTTTGTCAATTCTTACTTACCTCGCTGTCCTCGAACATGGGACTGTCGCTGGAGTCGAGATTATTATCCAATTTGGAATCGGCATTTATGCCATTGCGCGTCCATAGCTTCTTCCAATCGTTATCTGTGAGTATTGACTTTTGGTCTGCAATCAAAGTGTGAGAAAGAGAGAGAGAGAGAGAGAGAACGTTAGACAAGAGCCTGACAAATAAGCCAAGTCCAAAGTGCAATCACAAATTGCGTTAAAGGACTACACCAGTCATCGCCTACACTTCGTCTTCTTTATTTTTTTTTTGTTTTTTGGCAATCAGCAAATGCGACCTAAAATATATATATATATATCCAAAGTTTCCTTCATCTTTATTGCTCACTGCAATTGCTAGTTAAAAGATATCCTTTATCCTTGCTCTACCTGCTGAAACGAAATCAGTTGCAAACTGCTGAAATAATAAAGCTTTTGATTGACATACGAAAACTCAGCGTGTTATTTACGATTATTGCCTCTACATGGCATTTATTGATTCGTCCTACCCCACACACACACAGCCACTGGCATTGTTGATAGGGCACACAAACACACACACACACACACACACACTTATATAAACTGTTTTCCCCATTGTCCTTGTCTAATTTGTGTTTATTTTTGGAACACGCAAACGTCCTTATATGTAATGTAATTACATCAACTTTGCAGCCACATTGAAAAATTGATTATTAGCTGGAATTTTATTGAGTTAACAAAAGAGAATCCGCTTATAGTTTAACAACAATTTCTTTTTTCAATTAGAAACCATTTTAATTCGATTGCAATATAATTGTTTTTGTGGGAGAAAGAAGGAAGTAAGCGCGGATATAGTTGAAGAGTATATAAAGTAGCCTTTGAGAAAGGAAAGCAAATGCATAGAGGTCATATTCGATGGGTTAAGGTTAGAGTGTAAGAAGAGAGCTGAAGAGTTAATATAGTCTATTAGTGATTCATGAGAATCGAATAGAAAGGCTTTGCAAACAAATTGTGCTCTTGCATATATTACCTTTGCATAGATATTTATGTATATATATATATAAACACTCGAGAGAACTTCTATTATAAATTAGGTTAGCAGCTATTCCTTCCAATTTATGAAAATCGCAGAGAAAGGCATCGGCTCTAATTGTTATCAAAAATCAAACATTATTAAGCAATCGAGTCTATTGTCAATAATACATTAACAATAAAGTCATTAGTAGAAATTCCATTTCAGCTAATAAGCCCAATATATAGTATACAATAATATACCCACACATACACATATATACCCTGTAAAACTCCATCAAACTACAGCTTATTTCTGCTGTCATTTCATTATATAAAACATCACAATTCAATGACCCGCAAGATTTTTCGAGCTGTTAAGTAGCTGATGAGCTTTGGCAGACGCCTTAATGTGTATTTAGCGCCGTCATTTGATGATATAGAAAAACAAAATCGATTAAACTGAAAGCAAATACCGATTAATCCAATTAGTCTGGTCAAACAAAATTGCTTTAAATAAAGGGACAAAGTCTGGCTGGCGCAAGACTCTTGACCCGCGTCGCAAGACGCCACAAGAAAACGCTTCTTCTTTTATTTTGTTTATATTGAACAAACGCTAATATTGATAAGTAAATTACATCAAAAGGTATGTCATAGGTAAATAAGTACCTGAGCAGGTAAAAAACAAAGAAAATTCTACTTTAATATAGCTTAAGTGGCTTTCTGGCTAGATTTTAAGATAAGCATAAGCTGACCCTAATAAGAATATAATTTCGATACAAAAAGAGTTATTAGAGATCGATAAGAGCTAATGGCAATTAGAAGGACCGAGCATGTTAACTGTTTGGAGACCGTGGAGTTAACTTCCTGCTGCCCGCTGGCTTATTAGTAAGCAATTTATTAAGTATACGCCTCTCGTGCTAATTTGAATCGAGCTGGCTGCACTCCAGCTAACTAACTAACTAACTAACTACGATAATGCTCAACTTGATGTTTACTTTAATTAGGAAACTTTGATTGCCCGGGCAACCCAGCTGTGAGCAGCGGCTGACCCATAGCCAAATTAAATTTCCGCCACGCTGAGTCTTAAGTTTCTCGTTTTGCTTCTTCTTCTTCTTCATCGTCTTCAAAATGGATTGCGTGCTCAAGCAGCTGGAATATGACTGACCAGCGGACGGAAAGAGGCGCCCTACCCGAGCACACACATATATAAACTCAAGAGCATGGCACGTTGTAAAAGGAAAAGTGTATTAAATCAATCAATCAATCAGCGATGCAAAATGTAAAAAAAGAGCACAAACTTTTAAGCAGGCAACACACGCACACACACACACACACATGAACTCATTTGGCCTTGGCCAAATCGAAACTGCGATTGGCTTGAAATCGTTGAGCGCCACAAAACTCTTTAAACTACCCTCCCGCTCCGCCTGCAGTTCGCTCATATTTACCTACTGTCTGCCTTTTGCTGTTAGCCATAAAACACAGCGTAGCATAGCTCGCACTTTTATTGCCTCGTAAATTTTTATAGTTCATACTTTAGGCATGCGTATGCAGTCCAAGCAGCGACACACACATAACCATATCCTCGACTCATATCACTGTTCCTCTTTCTCTTTCTCTTCCTCTCTCCCTCTCTGCGAGTGCTTGCGTCTTATGCCCTGCACTTGTATTTGTTATTGAATTTGTATTCGTTTTCGTATTTGTTGAGTACATGCGCATTGTCCTTTTGTCTGTGTGTGTGTGTGTGCGTGTGTGTGTGTGTGTCGGTGTGTGTGCATGTAATTTATGCGCCTGTTTTGCCAATGACGTCAAGACTTTGCGTTTTTTTTCGGTTTATGCTGCTCTTCTTTATTTTGAATACTCTTTCATGAGACGCGAAAGGAGAGTATATTTGTTTGGCGCAATATCTGTGTGTTTTGTCGGTCTGAATGCAGAGTGGAGACTTGAAACTTAAGACTTGAAGCTAGAGACTTGAAGCTAGAGACTTGAAGCTTGAGACTTGTGGTTATTGAGTTGAGAGCAGCGACTTGAGGCTAGAAATTTGAAGCTAGACACATGAGGCTAGAGACTTGAGTTTTAGGCATTGTATTTATCTTCTTCTGATAGAGTATTAAATCTTTTTGACTTTGCCAACTCAAAACTGAGCAAATCGGGTATATAACTATATCTTGTGTAACGTAAACTCTCTTGTTTATGCTGCTAGAGGCTAGACCCTTGCAAGACTTATGCATATAGAGCAGCGTCACATCAAAAACTCATGCTCTTGTAGATCATCCTCTAGAGGTGTGTCAAAGCTATATGTAACTACATATAGAAGTAACTATATATGACTATATATATTGAGTCTGCAGCTATCTGCCTGACGACTCTATAGCGCGAGCAAGTATACTGCGGTCAGTGATGCCCGTTGGCAATATTTGAACGCTTTTCTCTCTCAATGGTCACGCTGCATTGACTGTAAATTTTAATATAAATATATATATATATATATAAATATATATATTTTGTATATATATACATTAAAAGTCTGCAGACAATAAAAGTGCGTCATTAATAACAACAAATATGCGAGAGTTGGGGGCGAATAGGCACAAAGCAGGGCCACTTTATGATGGGTCAGGTCGATTTTGGTGGTCAACAGCAAAAACACTTATATATGACAGTTATATATGTGTGTGTGTGTGAGTGTGGCTAACATATATATATGTATATATATATATTAGCTGTAGAGCTGAAAGAAGTATAAATTCTTTATCTTTGCATTTGTATGCATGACAGCACACACAAACACACACGCATAGGCACACACACACACACACACGCACACACGCACACACATACGCACTGACAAGTCAAAATATATTGCGCATGTTAAGAGGAATGTAAATGCTTAGACACAGAACACCCAGAAAAAAAGCCAAACGCATGCCCAAGCCCAAAAACAGAGTCTAAGGTCAAGTGGGAGTAGAAGGAGTGTGTGTGTGTGTGGTGTGTGTTGTGTTTGTGCGACTCGCTATAATAGTAAAAAAACACGCACTGCTAATAAAATGGCTAAAAGTCGCGTATTTCGCTGTTGGCCGCCGCCCGCCTTTAGCTTTTTGGCTCGATACGTGCGCATGTCAGCTGCCAGCGGCTTTAGCTGGCGAGAGTGTGAATTATATTATGCCTGAAAGTAGGCAACAGTAATAAAACTTTTTGCTATAGCAATGAGCCGGATGTGTCCAGCAATAAGAGCAAGAGTAGCACGACTAGCTAGTTACCCTGTAGGAGAGAGGGACTGACTGCCTGACTGGCTGCCTCTCTACCTCCTGCTTGTAGCTAAACTGTAAAGCGATAAATAATGAAGTCAGCAAGTGCGACTGGCGTTTGCCTCGCTGCTCGCATGTTTATTATTAATAATAAATATTTCTTGTCAATCTTGCGAACGTTTAGCGAAGGCTCTATGGCCGTCGAGCACGATACAAGGCGCACTTGTCATGTTGTTGCCAAAATGATTATTTATATCTGTCGCTGCCGCACTTAACTGGCAGAGAGACAGACAGAGAGACAGAGAGACAGACAGAGAGAAAGACAGTGCGTAATATTTTAATGCGCTGCCAATATGTTGGGGGTCTGCTGACTGCTAGCAGTTAAGCCCGAAAGCTGCTTAAGTCAACGTGGCCAAAGTGCTTAGCAGTTTTTAAGCTGCCTGATAGTCGACCTCACTCGAACTCCCAGCAACCTCTTCGGCTGCCTGGCTGACTGCCTGGCTGACTGCGTGCCACATGCTGCGTTGACTCTAGCTCCAGCCCCTGCCCCTGCCCTGTCCCTGCTCCTGCCTCAACCTGAGCTCTCATTTTATCTAAACCCCGTAAGCCAAAGATCGCGCGTCTAGCGTTACAAATGCCTTGAGCTTAATATGAAAACCACTAAGAAAATTTAGCGAAAATAGCTGAAATTTTACAGCGCATTAGAGGAGCATGCAGAAGGCGAAACTCATTTGCACTTGAGAAACATGAGCGCGACTGAATGAGCGAGAGAAAAAGGAGAAACGAAAGCAAAAAGAAAACTAAAATATTGCAAATGTGTGTGTGGGTGTGTGTGTGGGTGTGTGTGGAGTGTGTGGAGTGTGTGTTTGAAGTGTGAAGCTTGAAACTGGCCCTGGTCGACCTTGACGCAGGCAAATATGCCAGAGATACTGATAGAGTGAGAGACAGAGAGAAGGAGAGAGAAAGAGAGAGAGAGAGAGTCAGAGCGCGCTTCTGCTCTGTGTGTGGCTCAGACAGGAGTTGACACGTGTGTTTCGGCTGTTGGTATTACTCTGCCTGTCAGCCGAAAGTGCTAAGCTTAACATTTTTTTTTTTTTTTTGTCTTTTTACTGAACTTGGCAGGCAGCATATATATTATCTAACATATAACATATATATATATAATATATGATACAGCTATAAACAAAAGTATTTGCACAAAGAAATTTATTTTTTGAAATTATTTATTGGAGTATTTATAGATTGTTGGAGAAAAGTTGATTAATGATGGGCAAAAAAAAGTATTAGTTACGGTATCGATCTATATAGACATATATATTGTTTAGGTTTGTCTAAATTTTATATAGGCATATGGTTTATGAAAGTTAATCTATGTTCAAGTAAGTTAAAAAACGTTAATATAATAACGATTAAGAGAGTTGTTCAATTGTTAAAGCTTTAAAATTATTTACATAATATCTCAAAAATTTCTCATAGACGCGCCAAAACACATCCAACCAAAACAATTTTCAAAAATTAGCTAACCATTCAAAAAGGCCGAAGCTGTGGCTATAAGGAAGAGGCATATGAGAATATAACTTTATAAAAAACAATCGAAAATCTAAAATGGAATATAAGTAAACTGTGGAAATGCGACATATATATTAGAAGTTTAAGTGGGAAATGTATGCATATTAAAGCATAATCAATTAATAATTGATATAAAATTGAAGATTAAATTAAGATGATTACTTGAGTGTATGACAAAGTTGTACAGAAAAATTCACAGAAAAAAAAATATTATTATATATTATTAAAATATAATATATTTTTTATAGTTAAAAGTTTTTTTTTAGAAAATTTCCAAAACAAATTTATAGATTACTAACTCCGATAAATGTTCGTTGTCTACATACTTTTGACTGGAGCTGTGCACATATACACACATAATATATATACATGACTACACACATACATAAACATATAGATACATATATATATATATGTCGGCAAAAGTATATAGATATTTTTTTGCCTTCAACTGTATGGCTTCAATATTTTTGCTTAGCATTTGCTTGGCAAAGTTGTTTGGTTTGTGCTTTGCTTCGTCTCGTTTCCTTTTGCCTTTTTGCCTTCTTTTGGTGAAACTGACAGTTGCGAGTTCTTTGACTGTTTGAATTATTTGCATATTTCACATTTCACATTTGCCATTTTTTTTTCGTTTGTTTCATTTTCCAATTTCATTTGTTTCTTTTTTTTCGGGCACTTTAAAAAGTCAATTTAAAAAGAAGCAAAAAAAAACTTTGCTTGTCTCCTTTTTTTTGGCATAGATTCTTAAGCCACAAGGCGTGGCAATAAATTTTCAATTTTTGCGCTGTCACGCGACGCTGCCACGCCCCCAGCCCCAGAGCAGAGGCGGCGTAATGAGCGTCGAGCCGATAAGGTGTCGCCATTGCCCGCTTGATAATTTATGCGTAACGCGTTGGCCACCGCCACCGCCACAAAAAAAAAAGAAAAGAAGCCGCTAAAAAAAGCAGAAGAAGCAGAAACAAAGGTCGCATTCGGGGAGCTTTTAGGTCAAAACCAAAGCCACAAGGGCAGCAGCTAACAGGAGCAGCAGCATCAGGAGCAGGAGCAGGAGCAGCGGCAACAGCAGCCAAAAAAAAAAAAAAAAATGGCGATTCGCCCTTAACGCTAATCTCTCCCCTGTGTATTTTTCATTATCCTTATTATTTGTGAATGTTACGTGTTGGCCATAACTTAGAGCGGCTAACGATGCGTATACGTGATGCTACACACACCCACACACAGACACACAGACACAGAGACATCCACACACTCGCGCATAAGTAGCAGGCGCTGAGGCATGGCATGCTTTTAGCTCAGCTCTCGCATCCATTTAAACCAAATTAGCCAAAAGGTCAGAAAAAGTGCCGCGAGCCAAGTCGGCCAAGTCCGCCAAAGCTAAGCACGCTGTGCGCTTGATGAAAAATTAATAATTGTTTGCCAAGCAATTGCCGCGGCCGAGGCTGACTTTAAAATGTGTTTACCTGCTCACCTCGCTCAGTTCGCTTTCTCTCTCTTTCCCTCTCTCTTTCTCTCTCTCTGTCTCTCTCTCTCTATCTCTCTCGACAAAAAAGTTTTTAGCTAAAAACTGTGCTACACTTGAGCTCTAGGCCACACGCCCATTTCAAATTGAATGACAAACATTTAACCAGCGCAAGTACTTCTTCATTTTAATGCTCGTCCAGAAGAGGAAAGGAGAGTGTATTGGTTTATCATCTGTATATAACAATGCAAAGCATAGAGAGTTGAAATTTGATATATTTACCCAAGGGATAACTTGACTTATATAAACCTGTGATAATATGGGCTGCGTGCACTGGGAGCGTGGCAAATCGAACGTTTCTACAGCCAAATTAGAGCATGAGATTTGAAATTTGTAGTAAACATTCGTCTATAAAGCTTTGAGTGAAAATTTATAGCATACATATCTGCGTTCATGGAGAGCATAGGCAAATGGCCTTAGATCTAAAGCCGTAAAGTTTGCCTTGTTGGTTACTGTGGATCTTATCTGTAGATAGACGAGAATCTAAGTGTATATAAATAAGGTAGAGATAACAACCTCAACGTTTATAGAACTAGAATACAAAGAATATTCAGCGCATCATTATCTATCATTATCTTCTATCTATCTTCGATCTTTTATCTTTTATATTGTATCTCTCATATTCTAAGTTCTATCTTCCATATGCCTTCTTCTATCTTAAATCCTTACAATACAAGTGTATCTTCTCTCTTCTGTCTCCTGTCTTCTACCTTCTCTTTTCTGTCTTCTGTCTTCTATCTTCTAACTCCCATCTTCTTTCTTCTCTTTGCTATCTATCATCTACCTCTTCCATCTTCTAACTCCTATCTTCTATCTTCTCTCTGCTAGCCATCATCTACCTTTTATCTTCTATCTCCTTACTTCTATCCCCTAGCCTTTAGCCGCTTTTACACCATGAACGAGTATTTTGAAGTCGTTCAAGCTCAACTGCCATGTTTTAACTTATTTTCACTGTCTCTCTCTCCCCCTCTTCCTCACCCTCATAGTCACTTTCGGCCATTAATGAAAATATTTGGTCTAAAAAGTTTTAGCCGCAGGTGCCATGCTTAGCCCAGCTCTATCTGCACCTGCTCCCGCTCCTGTTCGCTCTCTACGGTCCGGCCGCTCGGCCTCACTCACAGCCTAATAAAATTTGCTCGCGTAATAAATCCGTAAATTGGCAAAGTTTCGTCTAGGCTTAGGCATAGCATTTAATTGCACGACCGGAGGGGGGGGGGCGTGGCCAACGCGCCCAGCGCTTTATGTAAATACGCTAAATAAACTGAGGCGTTGCGCTTAGAAAATTTCATTTAAATTCAATTGTTTCGAGGCCACTAAAACCCGAATTCGCTTTTAACTGTCTCGCTGTTGTTGTTGTTGTTGTGTGTTTTTTTGGCTGTTGCATTAATTAAATGGGCAGTCAGATTTTGGCGATGGGCGGTCGTCGGTCGTCGGTCGGCGGGCGTGTCACTCACCTGTTTCCAGCGTTGTGGCCAGCAGCAAGGTGGGCAGGCAAAGTAACAAAATGCGCAATTCCATTAAATGCAACGGAACACGCAACAGCCGCAAGCGCAGCAGCCGTGGCGGCAACATTTGTGGCAGTTCGTCCTCTCGCTCTGTCTCGCTTTTGTGTGTGTGTTGTGGCAGCTGCAACAGCTGCGGCAGCTTAGCTAGCTGGCGTCTTTTCAAATAGTTGCGACGACTACAGTGAACAATGGCACATCGATGCCATGCGTAGAGCTGTTGTTGTTGTTGTTGTGGTTGTTGTTGTTGTGGTGGTTGTTGTTGTTGTAGCACGCTTATTAGGGTTAATGGCTTTTTGAATGAACGCGCTGTTTCCTTTCAGCAAATGCTAGCACAAAAGGCGCCACAAACTAATACACATATGCTAGTTGCTAGTTGCTAGTTGTTGTTGTTAGTTGTTGTTGTTGTTGCTTCACAGCTGATGCGCTGATAAATGATGCTGCTCTCAGTTGTTGTTGTTGCTGCAGTCCCTTCTTCCTGCTGCTGCTCTTGCTATTTCCTGTCTGATTTTTCTACCACTTTTTCGCTTTTGTTGTCGCCTGTCAATGCGTTGCTTCTCCACTCTTTTCACCCTCTTCTCCACTGCTTCTGCTAGTTGTTTGTATCAAATTTGCAGCTTGTTATTTGGCCTGGCTTGCGTATTCTTTGGCTCCTACTTCTGGGGGCGTAAAACTTGCATGTTCTCCATCATTTTTCATGTCACTGCGCATTAGCACATTAAGCCAAGAGCCATGTATTTGCTATTGTTGTTGCTTTTACTATTGTTGTGCACACACACACACACACAGAGAGGGAGAGAGAGAGAGAGAGTGTAAAAAATTAACACTCGCTTTTTATGAAATTACATTCAATTTGCTGTTGTGGCTCTGCTGCTAGTGTTTTTGCAACAACAAACGACACAATCACAACGTCACATCGATGATGAATCGCTTTTAATGTAATGTCCTCTATACACTTTATATATATATATACACTTTATATATATGTTTCTTTTTCTTTTGCTTCTTTCACTCTGGGGAATTGTTAGTTCTTTGGCGCTGCTCTCTTAATAAGTTCTGGCTGATCCATCTGGTCTCTCTGGAAAGAAAAGAAAAAGCGCATAAATCAGATAAGTTTCTATTGCTTGGGTTCAAATTTAAGATTTAAGATTGCAATTTCAAAAGGCGGAGTTAATTGATAGCAATGTTGATTTTTGATTCTTGGAATTTTTATTTGATTTCTTTACCAGCTCGTTGTACTTTTTTCATTGACTTAATTGGAGAGTGGGCGAAGCAGGGCGAAGGTTATATTCATTGTAAATTCTTAATTGAAGCATTTTAGTTCAGATTTATCAAGAGTATTCCTTCTTTGAGTTTTCATACAGCTAATTTGATTGCAGATCAGAGTCAGCTGAAAAGAAATTTATTTTCCTTATGAATTCACTTAAATTTTCTCCATAAATTTTAGTTTTATTAACATTTCAGCTAGAGATTTGCTTCAGTTAACATTTGATCAGAAGTGAAAAAAAAACATATTTATATTTCTCTTTTCATTTTTATATATATCCTGGCATCAATTTTTATGTTCTATAGAACTTTTCCATTCTCTCTTAACAAATCTTGATCTAAAATGTTTTTATTATCAATTTTAAATACAGTTTAAGCTACATTTCGCACAGAAAGTCATTTCGCAAAACATTTAATTTAATTTCTTTCTTTTTTGCTAAGTTATGAAAGTTTGAGCATTTGAGAACTTTTGCCAATGCAGAAATTGTTATTGTTATTGTTGTTTCTACTTATTGTTTATCTACTTGCTTAAATTGTATTTAATTTGCATTCAATGAAAGCTGTCAATCCAATTAGAGTTCGTTTTGCGACCATTTCTGATTGTCTTAAGCAGATTGTGTTTCAGATTGCATACCGCAATGGAGATTGCCCGCTGTGCTATAGAGAAAGGAGAATATTTCTAATACGCATTGTAATTGGGCCGCTGTGCCTTACAAATTGCCCTAATTATATATGTATATAACTGTTTGTATATATATATATATATATATGTGGTTTATATAAGGTTTGGTTCCTACATTAATTTGCATACTGAATGAAATTTATTTATTGTGCCTCGCAAATTTGCCACATTATTTATAGGTCAACAAGAGGCGACTCGCCGCAACTTGCTACGCGTAATGAATGGACAAAAGATAGTAGCAGTGTGGGAGAGGGGGAGAGTGAGGGAGAGAGGGAGAGGGAGAGAGGGAGAGAGTGGAGTGAAGGCAGAGGGCAGATGGAGACGAAGAGATATGAAGCTGAGCTGTGTTGAGCTGAGCTGCTGTGGCAGCATCTTCTCTACGGTTTATGGCTGCTGTATTTGATGCTCGCTCAGGCAGTGGTAAAGAGAGTATATGAGTTGAGTGCAGTTGTACGTCTTGCTGTTTGTTCGCTGGCTACATATGGAAGGTCAAGTTGGAGCGTGCAGAGATTGGCATGGCAAATACGGAATAAGCCATAACAGAGTCTTTGAGTCTTATCATCAGGAAGTTGATCTATCTATAAATTGTATGTTTCATCTATTTCATGTTTTATATTTAGCTATTTTCACATCATGAACGCGCATTATGCAGTTGGTTAAGCTCTTTCGGTTACGTTCCAAGTTGTTTTTCTAATTTTGCTTTTTTTTTTCTTTATTTGTTCGCACGCACGACTGACTTTTGAGTTTTTATTTTGGTTTATTTTTTATGCTAAAAACCATAAAAATATATAAAATTCTTATTTTTTTTAGCTGTTTGGTCAGCAAGTTGAACGTAACTCATAATTTTTAGCTGCTTTTTTATTATGATATTTATATCCTCTTTTTTTTTGTTTTTATTTTTGTTTTTTTTTTATGTTTATTTTTTGCTTGATTTTTTATTATAATTTTTATTATTTTTTTGTATCTGACTAGTTGCTAAAAGTAGAAATTGTTGTGTCAGGAGAGTGCTGAATATTGCTGGATATTAGATGTGGATAGAGAAATATCTTTATATATAGTTATATACTAGGATGACCAGATTGGCCTCAGGCCATTCCGGAACGGTCGACGACTTTGTTGCAAAAAACTGCTTATCCGTGCTGCTTTCCTCAAAAAAATTCTTCACTTGTCTTGACAAAAGCGGGACATATCCCGGAATTCCAGGACGTATGGTCACCCTATTATATACAGTTGTGTTCAACGAAATAGTAGAGATTTTAAGATAAGCACAATATTTTGAAAATAATTTTAAAAGAATATTAAGATAATCATATTGTTTTTATGAATTTAGAAGTGTTTTTCAGGACTTGAGCAAGAAAAATTATGAAAAATATAGTTGCTAATGAAAAAAGTAGTAGTAGTACTTAGTAGTAGTAAGTAGTAGTAGCTAGTAGTATGTAAGTAAGTAGTAGCAGCTGAAATGGGGAACAAAAAACTATTTAACTATTAGTCTATATTCATATAAATATGTTTTATATATACATTTGAGTCTAATTCTTAGTTTTTATTAAGGTCTGACAGCTGCGTGGCATGAAATCGATGAGGTCGTGGCAATGTTTCGGAGGTATTAAGTGCCACGCCTCTGGAACTCCTTCTATATAAGAATGTATATGTATGTATTTATGAATGTATGTATATAGTATGTGTATATATATGTATCTCTGTCCCCTACATAAATGAAAATTGAAATATTTCGGCCAACAAAATGAGGCAAAACTCGTCGCTCGCTGCTCATTTTAATTACAAAACAATGGGGCAACTTAGCTAAGCAAATGCGTATGTGTGTGTGTGTGTGTAGAGTGTGTGTTTGTATATATATATATTTGGTGTAAAAGTGCCGTTAGTATATTTAATTAAGCAATGTCCATGGCAACTTATTTGCAAACAAACATTAGCAAAATGTCATGTGGCATGAATTTATGACACACTCGTGTGCAATTCATTTAAATTGATAAAAGCAGCTGATGTTGGTTGTTGTTGCTGTTGTTGTTGTTGTTGTAGATGGGTCGGTCGTCTTAGTGGGTGTTGCCTGTTTTGTTACTTTTGTCGCAAATGCAGCGCAGTTTTAGAGAGTAATTCTCTAGCAAATGTTATGCAAGTGGAATGCTATTTTATGTGCCAATGTCTGTGTCGCTGCGCGCTGTGTGTGTGTGTGTGTGTTTGTGTGTGCAACACAACTATGCACTTAAATGCAGTCACGTATACACAGAGAGAGAGAGAGGGAGAGGGCAAGTGTGTGTGTGTGTGAGTGAGAGAGCAAACGTACATATTATTATCTTGACACAATGGTGCCATAAAACTTAAAGACCCCCACAGCAGTTGGCAACCCTGCCAACCCCGCCGCTCGCAAGGGCAACTTGCTTGGCTTGCGAGTAAAAGAATGAGAGAGAGGGCAGCAGGGGCCGGGCACAGCGAAATGAAGGACATGGCATTTGCCGCCCAACAGCAGCGACCCACTCGTCGGCTGGCATGCCAGCAATGGCAATGTCTCTGTTGCTGTTTTGCTGCTGCTGCTGCTGCTGTTGCTGCTTTCTTTTCATAACACTCGCATATGCACATTTGTACATTTGTGTATTGGAGGCGGGGGAGTAGGAGGAGGAGAAGGAATGGCGGGGCTGCGTCCATCTGCAGGCGCCTCGGGGCGCGTTGGAGGTTATATGGAAATTGTAATAAGTTGAAAACCAAAAAGCTGATGTCATGAGGTTAGTTGCTCTGGCTCAAGTTTCAAGCGACAATCATGTGCTTTTCTTTTGTATGGCTCAAGCTGTTGTTGTTGTTGTTGTTGTTGCTGTTTTTGTTGTTGCTGTTGCATGCTGACCTCATACTTCATTTTGTAGCTTTTGTTTGTTTGTAGCTGGCATGCGAATGCTGCTGCTGCTGCTGCTCCTGCTGCTTCTGCTGTTGTTGTTGTTATTATTGTTGTTGCATAATGCACTGAGCTTGTGCCCCGTTGTCGCTGTCGCTGTCGGAAATGTAACGGCATGCCACATGACACACACAGAACGAGCAAGAGCAAGGCAGAGAGAGAGAGTAAGTGTGACAGAGTGAGCAACACTCACACACACTCACACACTAAGACAGTCATAAATATTTCATATGCAACTGCTGTGCCGTATTATTGTTGACAGTAATTGAGGAGATAGAGAAAGCGCGGTGGGGGAGAGGGGAGGGGGCAATGAGAGGGGACTTTGAGAGAATCGTAGTAAATTATTTAAATGTTTATTTGGGGATTTGCAGATACACACGCACACACACACGCACACACACACACACACACACACGCATAGTATAAGAAATTGTAATGCGGCTGCTGGCTGAACTGGAACTGGACCACAGTGCGTATGATGAATGCCCAATTGCATTTGGGAGTCGTTAGCTAAAGCCAAACAAATCGCTTTAGCCTTATTTATATTTATTATACAAGCAAGCTTACATAGCGTTGATTAAGCGTTTGCCAGTGCAAAACGTGTGTGTGTGTGTATGTATGTATGTGTGGGCGTGTCATATCAGAGCAAAAAGAAATGCAACTGCACGCAGTTGACTGCATAATAATTGTTTAACGGGTAAAAATATCAAAATTCATTTAAATTTATGTAATGTCTGATTCGTTCCGATTTATAATGGGTTTAACTATACAGTAGATCAGCAATCAGCAGACAATGGCAAAGCTGTGTGCCAAGTCTGAAATTTTGGAAAGTTTTGTGTTTGATGTCTTTGCTGAACTGATCGTTGCTCTGAAAAGGCATTCCCTTCTGTTCGTAGGTCAAAATGTGGTAGACCTCCAAAGACTTATCTCTTTTATTAATATTTATTATCACCTAAGCACATTCTTCTTAAGCATAAACATTCCTTTTGCTCTACACATTTCAGATCTCCATTGCCATGGTCTCCCGCCGTGTCAAGTGTTTCTTTCACGTCCCTTTACACAATCGCTTTGTCCCGCTGTTCACTTGAAGATAATGGCTTCAATATGGTAGTTATTTACACAGCTTGTTTCAAGGGCAATAGATTCTTTATTTTCTATATTAAGGGTCACGGTTTAGCTTGTTCCGATTTGCCATTCATTCAAAGCAACTATGCAAAAGAGAATAAACTAAAAAATCTTTCAGACGAGCTTATCGCTCTTATATATATTTAAAATTTCATGTCTCTAGCAAGGATATGTTTTAGTTTCATATAGACAGAAATATATTGCACACATAAACCCTTATAATCTCTTCCTCTCTCTCTTTTTCTCTCTCCCTCTCACACACACTCCCCCTATTCACCTGCTGCAGAAGCATTAACAGCTGCTGAAACGTGTGTTTTCCGAACTTTTATAAAATGATTTTGTTTTAGTTTTAGTTTTTTTTTTTTTTGAGTGTGTTTTACGTTTGTCAATTTGAGACCCGCAGGCGTTGGCTTTTTAATTAGCATTGCTAATTTACATAATTACTTTTGTCGGTCAAAATAATAGATAATGTTAACAGTTAAAGGGGCATAAAGAGAGAGGAAGAGTGATAGAGAGAGCTCTTCATGCGGGAACTCTGTCATTAGTTGAATGCATTTCAATTGCAGGCAGCAGCAAATATAATTTTTGCCTTTTTGCGCACATAAATATGCACAGACAGCATATAACAATGTCCATTTTGTGGCCAGTATTGTGAAAGCCAAAATGCCCGCCGCTCTCCGGTCCCCCACCCCCACCCCCCCCCCCCCCATCCCATCTGCAGTTGTAAATGTAAATTGCGCGTAACGCATTTTGATTGCACTTGAGTGCCAGCATAAAAACGCGCATTATATATATAAATTTGCCTCTTCAAGTGCTGACCAGTTATGGTCGAGGCTTATATGTGCTTATATGTATATATATAGATATATATGTATATATGTACATATATATATGGCTTATGTATGCGTGTGCGTAGATTTGCCTTGCTACGCACGCACGTAATTGTTTTGCGCACATTTCCGTTTCCGTTGCGCTGCACTTGAATGACTTTAATTTACGCCCGCTTTTTTATGTACGCACTGAGTCCATGGCGAAAAATGGTAATTGAAGGGTATATTGGTTTGTGTAAGAGTGGGTTAGGCAGTGGCAGTGGCAGTGGCAGAGGCGTGGCTGATTCTGTAAATTATATATGTACTTGAAACGGAATGAAAGGGATAGGATAGATTCAGCCTTGTCTGCTTATCTTTCTGTCTGCCTTCGTTTGTCTGAATGTCTGTTCTTATTACTCTACATCCGTCTGTTGCTGTATGTCTAAACTACCTTGATTTTGTAACCTTTGAGGAGTTTATACGAGAAAACGTTGTTCTTCCTTTGAGTGTTATCGATAACTTCATAAATTTCCATAAAATTGATTTTAGTCGATAATAACCTTTGAGTCATATAAGCTTAGTTCACACTTTTTAAGAACTGGAGCCAGCAAATGTAGCATATATATTCATAGATTATAGTTATGTCAGTTATATGCTCACTTCTACTTGTATAACTAGCAGCAACTCTGCAACAGTAGCTGAATACTTTAGTTCCAGGTATCTGCTAGTCGTGCACTCCCCACTCGCGTACTCTTATAAGTGATTTACAATCTTGTGGCCATTGTCGGAACGTAACAAAGTAATTGACCAATTGTGCTGGGGGTCAACGGCAGTCAAAAGGCTAACAACAAAATTGCCACAAATTTTGCATTAAGCAAATTAAGTTAAAGTTTTTTGCCTTAAAGTAATTTTTTTGGGAATTTATGAATTCATGAAATATAACTGTTAAATATATGCGGAGTATGTTTGATGAAAGTTAAAAATTAAATAAAAATCTTTTAATATAATTGAAGTATATTAATACTAAATGCGAGTGGTAAAGTGATTGCTGAACAAGTTTTGCTAAGAAAACTCTTTAGATTTATTTAGTGGAAAGACTTAGTATAAGTAAAGTTTTGGTCTGTTGTTGCTAGAGCGGCAAAGTCTTAAAGAAAACTGACAAATTTTGTGTAAAATAATTTTATAAATATTATTTTTTAGCTTTACTTTGATTGAGCTGCAAACTTCTGTTGAAAGACTTAAGAATTTGAGGCTTGCTGCTTTGCTTGAGAGTTTTAAGCTGTATTTTATTATATTTTAGAAAAGTTTCTTATTGAGTTATAAACTATTAGACTGTTCTTTGTTAGCTTTAAGCTAACATGAACGAATAAATAACAATTTTAAGCTATACACGATTCAGATTCCGTTGGTTAAATGACAGGTTTAGTTAAGAAAGTTCTTCTAGTAAGTACCAAAAATTATAGTTTAGATATACAAATACTATAATTTCTGTACAAATTTAAATTCCTATTGCCCACTAAAAGTTTTTCTAGATATGCATAATTGATATATATATATATATAAATACTCCAACTAATTTGTTTCTTTTTATGCTCTACATATTGCCTAATATCTTTTGTCTTCTTACAGCTCACTTCAGTCTCTTGACTACATCAATTTGTAAGTCTATAAATAATTGATTAATTAATTTTTAAACTCAACTATTTAAAAACCAATTAAAAAATTCAGTTAGCTCCTCGCATTGCTGCTTAGTTTCATAAGCAGTTAGCTGGCGCGCGCCTTTGAGCCAGCGTTAAGTATACGCAGCGTATGCAATTGAAATTGCTTCATATATGGCATATGCCGGCATGTTTTTGTGTCTGTGTGTGTGCGTGTGTGTGTGTGTGTGTGCATGACCTGTTTGGCTGTTTGCCTGTCTGGGCCTGCCTGCCGGGCTGCAATGAATCCCAGCTCAACGCACAAAGAGCGCCAGTTTGCAAAAAAAAAAGTATAAAGTGATTCAAGAAACTTGCAAGTTGCAAAAGTTTTTCAATTTAAGCCAGAGCCGAGGCGCCCCGCAGCAAACTCATGTTGCATGTGCTCACCCTCTGTGTGTGTGTGTGTGTGTGCGTCTGCTTGTTAATTTACTACTAAAAAGCACAATGGCATTTGGGTCTGGGGTCTGGGGTCTGGGGTCTGGGCATTTGAATTATTTCGTGTCATTGCCTGCTGGCGCGACGGTTACATTGAACCGGTCTACAAGTAAAAAGTCATATGTGTGTGTGTGTGTGTGTGTGTGTATAAGTACCTTGTTGCCAGAACCTTAATTGGTAAGGCCGAAAACGTCAACAGCTCATTAAGTTTGCAGCTTGGCGTCAAAACTATTTTAACACAAATTTAAGACGTCATTTGGCTGCGGGTCTCTAATGTGTGTGTGTGTGTGTGTGTGTGTGTGTGTGTGTGTGTGGGTGTGTGTGTGTTCGTGTGTGTGTGTTTGTTAACTGTAATACAGGCAGTTATAATAAAAATAAAAATAATAATAAAAAAACATTCTTCGTGTTTATTTAAGTTTTCAAATTGTACAAATTTTGGTAAATTGTTTTGTGCTGTGCCACAATGAAAGTCGCACACACACACACACATACGAAGGCAGGTATGTGAGCGTGTGTGAGTGTGTGTGTGAGTGTGTGTATAACCCCCCCTTTAACAGAGTTCTCTGCTTTATTTTACTAGTATTTTTTCGGCTTTGTTTTGTTGCTGTTTTTTTTTTTTTTCGTGACTGCAGCAAAGTTTTAGTTTGGCAATTTTGCTTTTTCCGTTCGTTTTTCTTTTTACCAAAATTTTTTCTATATAAAATTTTTTTTGTTTTTCGCTTTTTTTTTTTTTGTTGCTCGTTTTGTGCTTTGTTAGTTCCGTTTCCGCTCGGCCTCGGCGCGCAGCGCGCAGCGCTCAGCGCACCCACTCGCAGCTACGTGCAGCGCTCGCTGTTCCATTTAGCTAGCTGGAGCTGGCCTGGCTGTCTCGTTGGCCTGGTCTGGCCTGGCTTGGTCTGGGTTGTTCGTTTTTATTTCATGTGGTGTTGTCAACTTATTTCGGGATTCGGTGATTTATTTTCTAAACAATTAAAGAAAAACAAAAAACGTGGGAAGAGTACGAACAACAGCACATGCACGTGCAGATACCATGTATTCCCACTCTCTGTGTATCTGTGTGTGTGTGTGTGTGTGTGTGGCATAGAAAGTGGTCTAGCTTTATGAATTTTTCAGTTGAATTATTTACAGGAAAACGCAGGATAACAGTTTGCCAGTTGCGCCAGTTTTTCCCCAGCTCCAACAACAACAATTTTTGTCCAAAAAAAAAAAGAAACCTGCAACTGCAACATGAAAAATGTTTGCTAAATGGCAGCACATTTATGCGGTGCAGAGTAGAAAAAGAACACAACAAAAAAAAAACAGCAACAAAAAAACTTGAATATAATAAAAATATGTCACTTGGATTACAGGTAACAAAACAATATTTGCAGCTGTTCATGTTTGTGCAACGTTTTTGGGGGCTGAGGAGAAAAAGCTGTGAGAATTGAGTTGGATTTTAAAGTGAAAGCTGCGAGTGCATTAGAAGAGACATTTCATTGAATTTAAAAAGCAAAAAAACTAGCTTTAAAGTGACTAATATTGTGTGACATGAGTGTAGATTAGCTGAAGTGGTAGTTTTTCATAACTTGAGAGCTATTAGTATATTTCGCTTTAAAAGAGTGAAGTTATAGCTTTCTAGCTGTTCTTTAAAGATCATATGACTAATATTGCATGACATCAGTGTTGCTTGACATGAGAAATACTAAATATTCTGGCTTGCTCTAAGAGTAACCAGCTGCTGATGGCTTTCTGGCTGGTGTGACTAATATTGCATGACACTAGTGTTGGACAGTAATCATATATACTTAATAGTCAAATAGTTATTCGATTTTCTCTTAAAACAACAAGCATGACTAATATGCCCCGACACTAGTGTATCATTAACTGCAAGATATTTGCCTACAAATGAATAGTCAAAATTGTCTAAGCTTTTGGCATGCTAAATATTTCCAGATGCTACTGTTGCTATGCTCCTAAACAACCCTGACTAATATTTATTGACACCATTGTTAAACTATTATCTCTTAGCTAATTTCATTAAATATATTGCCTTTTCTACACGCTCATCTACAAGCTTGCCTTGGCATGCCTAATATTTCATGCCAGCACTGTTACTTATAGCAAAATTAATTCCGCTTTTTGTTACATTTTTTTGTTCTGCGCTGCGTTACTCAACTAGCACATAAATCGTGGCAGGTATTTCATTAAACTAACGTCAAGTTGTTGTCGCAGCGCATAAATATACACGCGCCCACACAACACACACACACACACACACACGCACACAGCTGCAGACACCTCACATATATTCACCTATAAAGTCATGTAATCGTCTTCATAATTCCGCCAAGACAAACCATCCAGCATAATATTTAACACGACGCTGTGAACAATAAAGCATAGCAGCGAGAGCATATTACACACACACACACAAACACACACACACACACACACACGCACACACACTTTTTGCTGCACTACTTGAAGAAAAACTACTGAAATTATGCGCATTTATCAAAGCAGGAGTAAGGCAGTTGCTGGGTGGATGACAAGGCAACACAGCGACAACAGCAGAAGAAACTGGTGCAAGTGAATGCACAGCACACACACACACACACACGCACAACGACAAGCGCAATTACATGCACACAGACACACAGAGAGAGAGAGAGAGAGGGGGAGAGAGGGAGGGAGGAAAGTGCATGTAATTTTGTGTCTGAAAATTGCAAACTTCACACGCACACAGACACAAAGGCTTGCACATGTATGTGTGTGGAGTTGCAACTGCCGAGTCGTAGAGCAGTAGAAGAAGAAGAAGAGGAGGAGGAGTGGGAAGCCAGCTTAATACTCGCGTGGTAAATAAATCAGGCGTTTGCACAATTGTTGCCATTGCGTTCGCTCAGGCGTATACTTGATATTTAGCGTCTGAAGCACGAAATAATCTTGATGCAAAAAATGGGGAAAAAAAAACAAAAGGAAAAGGAAAAAAAAAAGATTGTCGCCCTGGCGTATGCGTCATAAATGCATGAAATTAATTTCCATTTACATTTGCCCGTCTATTTTTTTTTTCCTTCTGCTTTCTTACTTTTCCTTTTTGCATACATTTTGATTGATTGTTTTCACTTTGCGGTAAAAGCTTTGCCTAAAGTTTTCGGTTTTCTTTTTTCTTTTTTTTTTTTTGGGCCTGCCAGAGAAATGCATTTGAATTTACAATGTGTCAGAGTGGAGCTAGCGCCATTAATATGCGCATGTGTGTGCGAGTGTGTGTGTGTGAGCCTAAATTATGCGACGGTCTTTGGCCTTTGGGGCGCATACATATATATTTATGATGGCTGAGGCCAAAAAGTTGGCCAATGCATATAGATATCGCATACATACTATATAAAAGATATTATCACACGCCTCGCCTACACAGAGATAATAATGCACAAAATTTACGATAAGCGCTTCTCCGTTTCTCCTCGCTTCGCTCTTCTTCTGCTTCTGCTGTTCTTTCTTTGTTTTCCTTTTCAAGGCCGCATAATGTGAACCGGTTTGGACCATTAAAAAGGGTCCAAGCAACGGCAAAAGGTTGTCCGGCCGCAAATGTTTCGCTTTTCGTTTTCGATTAAGCGGCCGGAAGTGCGCGGCCATCGTCTGTGCGTGGTGGACATCATTGCCGCCATTAAGCCCTAATGACCGTAATAAATAATAATTTATTTCACCTGCAGGGCAACGGCTAAAGAAAGCGCTAAAATTTCGCACACTCTCTCGCTCTCTCTTGCTGGTGCTGAGGGCAATTGCATGCATGGCGATTTAAGCTGCTTGAGAGTGGTCTCTACCTCTCTCTCTGCCTCTCTCTCCCTCCCCCTCTCTCTCTCTCGAAACAAAAGGCTATTGTTGCATACGGGATTATTAATTGTTTTTGCTTTGGCGTCGGCGTTGTCGCTCTCGTTGTCTGGATTTAAGTGGCATTTTTATAGCCGCAGCGTCGCCAAGTACGTGCCACGGTTAGCCAAAGTGAACCTCGATCAAAACGGGGTAAGCAACTTGCGCCCTTAGATAAACTAAAGGCGGTTTCCGTTGAGCACTTTTCGTTTTTGTTTTTATTTTCGGGTAATTACCAAGTTTTTGGGTCGAATATTTGGTTTTGGCATTGGGGCTAATGCATGCTTATTAAAATTTTAGCTGTCATTAGAATGAACGGAAATTGGCCAACAGCGTAGGTAGTGGGAGTAGCTGTCTAGGTGGGGCGTGTCTGTACACCTTGTTGCGTGCAGGTGTTGAGCCGCTTCTTTTGGGACATTTAATTGCACGGCTCGCCCTCATCCTCGCCCTGGCCTCAGCCTTAGCCTTTGGCAAATTAAATTTGATGGCCGTTTGACATGAGCAAATCATTTAATGAGCCGCAGGCCATTTGGCTTTTGGCTAGCCAAAATCAATAAATGCCGCAAATGCGTGGCACGAAAATTAAATGGAAATGAAAATGAAAATGAAATGTGAAAAGCAAAACAAAGCCGAAACGATTTGGCTCTTAACTGTTTTGTCAGCGCTTAAAGCTAAACGCGTGTCCGTCTAAGCTGCAGCTGATATAATCTTGGCTGGAAAATTTTATTTAATTTGTAGTTGAAGGGAAGTCAAGAAGTGAGAGAGAGAGAGAGTTTATTATATATTATATATAATTATATGGGGTTTAAGGAAGTTGGAATACTCTAGCTGGGGGGCAGATGTATTGAAAGTTTTCTGTATTTAATTGATTTGATAATTATTGGACGCATTATAACAAATATAAATTTATTTCAAATCAATATATTTCCTATTCATATTCATTCATTTTTATACATACTTTGTATATGTTTCAAATTTGTTTTCCCATGTATAGCATACCTCCTTCAAGCCACTTCAACAATTTTTTTTCAGCGAATTGCTATTGGCCTTTGGTTATAAAATATAAATAAAGTACTTAGTTTCTCATAGCGATCAAGAGTAGAGTTTATGCCTCTAGGCAACGCTCAAGCTACAGTCCTCTACAGTTCAACCCTTAAGCGTTAAACCCTCTTTGAGGATATCAAAACACAAAAAACTGCAGCAACAGCGGAAAAAAAAAAAACAGAAATTGGTTGTTTAAAAATTGGCTAAAGAGAGCTGGGGCGAGCTGGGTCGATTCGTTTGCTTGGACTTTGGCTGTGGTTTTGGGTTTTTTCGGTTTTAGCTTAGCTCTTCAAAAAAGCGAGAGAGAGAACACATAGAAAAAATAAAATCAATAGACGTGGCGGTTGCCAACAATGGGCAACATATGCGGCCGCTTGCAATAAACATGGGCGTGAAAACCACAAAATTTTATGCAAACTCATAAAATGATTTTTACAGCGCGCGCACTCTGAAATATGCCCCGAGGCTATTGTTATTGTTGTAGTCGGTTATTGCTGTTGCCGTTGCTGTTGCTGTTGCTGTTGCTGTTGCTATTGCTGCTGGCTTTGCACACACACACACACAAACAGACACACAAGTGCAAAAGAGGCCCGTGGATGTGCCACATAAAACTCCAAACAAAAAACTGCAGTAAAACATCGCTACGAGACTTTGTTCCCTTTTTCATGATTTCTTTTCTTTTTTTTTGGTTTTTTTTTTTTTTTGAGTCCTGCGGCATCAATATTTTCTCTAAGGCGATTTTTGTGGCGCGCTGCAGCTAACGATTTTTATACATTTTTGTGTGCTGCGAATTGGCCAAAGAGGCGAGCCAAATCAGTGGAAGCCCATAAACTCTGCCCTCCATATGCACTGCGGCCGAACTAGCTAGCTGAAGCTGTAGTTGGAGCTGAAGCTGAAGCTGAAGTGTGCCCTATTCATATAATAGAAATCGATGTGTGTGTGCGTGTGTGTATGTGTGTGTGTTGGGTGTGTGTGTGTAAAAGTTTTGGCCAGCATTTTGGGCTGACCTCAAAGGATTTGAGCACGAAACGAACGATGAGGCGGCACAATAGCAACAGCAACGAACATTGTATTGCGGTCTATTGAACTAATATTGAAGGGACACACACACATGTGTGTATGTGTGTGTGTACATATATATAAATATATATATATATTCAGCTTGAGTTGAATTCGATTTGGAATCGGATTTCGGGCAGCGCATGTAAAGTGCTCCCCAAGCGACACAAATTTGTGCATTTTATGATGGGCTTTATCTATGCCTTGGTGTGTGTGTGTGTGAGCCTGGGGCGTTATGTGGGCGTGGCTAGCTGTTAAAGTAGCCAAGAAGGCCAACATTGTTTGGCCCGATGTTAGCTAGAATTAAGGTCTGTAAACTATGCTTAGCCAAAAGTTTATGCAGTAGCTAACTAATTGTGACAGCCAAAGGCTTGAGGGTCTTAGCTTCGAATAATATGAAATAAATATTGAATATGAAACAGTTAAATTGAGTTTGGCTTGCAGCTTAAATGAGATTTGAGCGAACACTGAGCCAAATGAGTTGCTCTCAAAACAACTGAATGAAACTATAAATTTCTTTAAAAATGATTTGGCTTAAGGGCAAATAAAGAGGGAGCTTAGGGCGAGCATAGCAAATCTGGATTAACCTTGCTTATGTCACATTTGTAATAGCACTTAAGCTGCTTATAAATAAAATATAAATGTTGTATAAAAATCTGATTGCTAAGCGAATACAAATGCATTTATCTATAGATATTTAATAGGTCAACTTGGCTTAGTTAAATATATATATATAACTATTACAATATGCAGTGTAATCTTAACTATATAAAATGATTGCATATAAGAGTCATTTGTGATAGAGATCAACAGTTTTATGAAGGTTTATTTGGAATCAAAAGTTTTTGATCGATCAATTCGAATGGGGAATCATAATAGCCCAAGTCAGGTAGTCCTCTGTTCAAATAGACTTTGTCTTTGTCTTGGTTAAACCTTATTATAAGAGAAAGCTATTACATTTTTCATATATATATATATATATACATCAATTTCTATCTGCTTCTTTATTCTGCCATGGCTATATTCATAGCATTTTCTATACTAATGAGGGACTTCTTAAGCCTTCTGATACTCAGCTCATATTCAAAAGTCTTAACATGCAAGTCTATGCCCACTTATTTCTGTATTAAAAGTCATTCAGATTCGCAGTTTCCCTTCATAGCTTAACATTAATATTTATTTCATTTCATGACTTTCATGAGCCTTAGTCAGATTTAATTTGTTGTTGCCAGAGCAATGAGTGCGGCGAGCAATGCTTTAGGTTTCTTCGAGATTAAACAGGCGCTGAAGAGCTGGGACAACATAAAATGGCTTTCACAAAGTCAACGCTGGTGACCATCAAAGCAATTTGTGGCGCACACATCAAACACAACTGCCACACACGAGGCATTCAGCACAGCTGTCAGCAATGTGTGTGTGTGTGTGTTTGTGAGAGTGGGTGTGTCACAGCTGTTGCGCCCTGGCATTTAAGTGCCAGTTTATTGGAGTTGTCATTGAATTTTGTGAAGTGTTTATGCAGAACTTTTGAAGTTCAAAAGAGGCAAAGCGACAGCGGCTGCTCTATAGCAATAGAAAAGCCCACGACCCTGCGCCCCCTGCACATATGTGCCAAATGCGCAAAACAATGCGAAAACCAACTGACAAATATTTGCATTTTATTGATTGACTGACAAGTGGCCAGGGTAAAAAACAAGAAGCGGCTAGGAGAGAGAGAGAGAGAGAGGGAGAAAAAATTAAATCGTTGCGTATACGAAGCGTGTGACGCAATTCCCTTGATAGCCATAAGCAGCTATAAGAAGGCAGCAAGCAGCAGAGGGCGGAGAGCAGAGAGCAGCAAGCAAGCGAAGCTGCGTTGTTGCCTTGGCATGTCTGAAGATGTGGTGCTAAAATTAAGCAAATCCCAGCTAAGCAATTCTTACAAGCATGCAAGCATTTATGAGACAAGGGCAAAGATGTCGGCGCAAGGGAGGAGACGTGTGTGTAGGTGTGTGTGTGGGTGTGTGTGCTGCTTGCATGGCAAAGTTCATTAAACTGCTGCTAGCTCACCCGCATGCCCTCACACATACATTTCAATTACCCTCACCTGCTCGCGCTGCTATTCAGCTCAAGGATTTCAGCAGGAGCAGCAGCAGCAGCAGCAGCAGCAGCTTCGCTCGTTCGCAAACTTTCAAATTGCTTTTACTGCACATTGGAATGCGCTGTCAATGCGTGCTTAAAGCATCTCTCTCCCCTCCCACGCTCCCTTGCTTTCTATTGCATTTTGTAAAATTTATAATTATTGCATTCAAATAAAACTTAGCTTTAGTCGAGCGCTGCATTTGGCATGCATTTGGCCCAGTTATACCCGAGCAGCTGACATTAGCAGCGAATGCAATTGGCATACAAATGAGCTTCAGCAGAACTCAATTTTCAATTCCCATTTCAAACACGAGCGAAAAAAAAGAATAAGGAAACTACTTCCACTGCCACAGCGAACTGGCAACTTCCAACTTCATTTTCATTTTCATTTTCATTTACATGCTTATTACAAATGCAACATGCTTCATATTGAATGAGTGGGGAGCGTGGAGCTTGGAGCGTGGCGCGCTAGAAAATGGCGGGAGTTTGGATGAGGCTTGTGGGGTGGCCCCAAAAAATATTACATTTCTGCTCGTCATTGCCGCAACATTATTTTCTTGAGTTAATTGCGACTGGGATCATCATGAAGCACAATGGCAGAGAGACAAAACACACATGAGTCGTGGCGGGGCAGCCAGCCAAGGCAAGGCAAGGCAAGGCGTGTCGTGGCATGCTATAGCGGGCACAAAGCAAGAGTTTCATTTAAAAAATAATGAGTTTTCCGGCTAGAGCGCATGCAAAACAAGGGGCGAACAGTCGACAGCCCAACTGTGACACAGTCGAAAATAAAAACAAAAAAAAAACACAAAAAATAATGAAAAAAATTAACTTTTGCTTTAATTATAAAGCTGACAAAACGCTCGGGAGCAGCAGTGCCGCGGTTCAAGTGCGCCGGCAGTTAACTATAGTCGAAAGTCAGCCCAGGCACTTGTCACACAGCTAAGAATACAAATTCACTCTCATACCCACTCTGAGCAGCCAGAGTACAGCTTAGCTGCCCGAAATAAAAAAGAGTTAAAGCACGAAAGGGACACAGATAGAGCCGCCAGCGAGACGGACAGCAGTTGGCGCTCAAATCCTTTATGCCTAGTCCGAAAAACTGGCTCTGAAGAAGTCATTTTCAAGCGTCAAGCAAATCATGATAAACTCCAAGGGTCCAAGCATTAAAGTTGCCCCGGGGACCCACTGAACCCGCAGAGACTGGCTCAAGCACAAGTTACGCATACGCCCCGTTGACCTTGGCTATATACATATATTTTAATTAATTATGAGGCCGCAGCGACCCAAAAAAATAAAAGAAAATCGTCTCGAAACAAAAAACAGCCAGACGAAAGTTGAAGAGCTGAAAGTATATTATATATAAAGCGGGTCTTATATACCAGATATCAGACAAAAATCCATGCTAAGTGCAAGGCTCTCTAAAGAACTTAACATAAAATACAAACTAAGCAATTACTTGTGTGTACAAATGAATAAGTGAATGTGAATGAGTGAATAAATGAATGAATATATGAATTATTGAATGAATGGGCGTAAGAGTGCTTGATTATGTGAGTGAGGAAGGTTATACAAAACAATGGAAACTTGCTAAAAACAAGCAAGTGTGCTCTTGTCGGTAGTGCCTGACTAGGATATACCGCGAAGCCTCTCAAGAGTTGCTATTGTAATCATTGTAGGCCATACACACACACATACACACACACACACATACATACACACACACACACACATACATACACACACACACACACATACATATAAGTACGCTCCACTTATAGCGCACTTTACGCATTGGTTGCGGCTTGTGAGATATACCCTCAGATCTACTCAGCTCGTCGTGCTAATCAAGCATGTATATGTTTATATATAGGATCTGCCACGCCTCCTGCTGTCTGTTTTATACATATTTACAATGCCAATATACCCTGATTTCCCATTTTCAACGGGTGAAAGGTTATAAAATTGGCAACAGCTCAACTGGACATATATATATATATATATATATATATATAAATATATGTGTGTGTGTGTGTGTATTGTGTACATGCTATAAGCATCCTTTACAGCTCTCATACGCAGCATGATATAGCATATATGCCAAAAAAAAAAAAAACAAAGTGGCACAACTATTCTAAACGGATATAATTACAAGTCAGTTGTGTTTATCTAGCGGAAATTAAATATGTTTTAGCTTTTTTACATGCATTTGGCAGCTCTTTTGTATTTTTCGCTTTTGGTATTTGGTTGGATTTGTGATTTTGTTTTGTATATATTTATTTTGACTTTTATATTTATCATATATATGTTTTTGTATATTTTTTTTATTATTTTGTATATCTTATGTTGTATATTTTATTGTTCATATTCATATTTATTTTTTTATTCAATTTTAATTTTAATTTTCATATTGTTTTATTTTATTTTAATTTTTATATTTATTTTCAATTTTATTTGTTTTTTTATTTTTATTTTTATTTCTATTTAAGCTTTTATGGGCGAATGCTCAACGAGTGCAATTGATTTTGAAGCTTGTGGCTCACTTTTATGAGCATTGCCAATGTAATTGCGTCACATTATGCAGATACACACACACACACACACACACACACACACACATATACTGTGAGAGCCATTTAAACAGATATAGTTATTTGCTTGCCATAAATACTGTTTTTTTTCTGGGTTGGGTTAGGATGGAGGCAATAAACGAATTGCCATTTCATTTGCAGTTCAAATTCTCTCTGCTTCTAATGCCCATTTAGCATATGTGTTACAGAGCTCTGCATGTGTGTGTGTGTCTGTGTGTGTGTGTGAATTTATCTTTTTGTGCATCGTAAATCTTGTTGCCTTTTCAGCATTTTGCACAAAATTTATTTCCTTATTAAAACTTTTTTATTTGATTTAATTCGGGCGCATGTGCAGTGCGCCTTAGCGCCAATTCCAATTCCAATTTCGATGCCTCTGCATATATGTATGTGCTAGGTAAATGCACACACACACACAGCCGCTCAAATTGTGATAAATGTAACGAGTCTTTGAGTTGGTATTTGTAAGGCGTCGTCGTCGTCTACCCTTTGCTCAAAGTCAAATAGTTTTTCGAAAAAGCATTCAACTTTATCGTGCGTTTCCTGGGAAATTAACATGCCCGCCCATGTGCCCTATCACACAAAATGTGTGTGTGTGTATATATGTGTGTGTGTGTGTGTGTCTATGCTTTGGTTCGTTTACCTCACACACACACAGCTATAAAAATATCGTTTGTGAACTTTGCTTGCTCCTGCCTCTCCCTCGAACGCACTAAACTTTTATTTTAGATTAAGTCAATTTGCCCCGGCCACGAAAAAAAAAGTATTTTTCATTTGCCTGACTGGCCTTTTCTCGTTCTTCTTCGTCTTTTATTAACAAGCTCGTTGGCTTGGCTGCGCCTCAAAACTATACGAGAGCTACTGGCTGTGTCTATGCCATTATTACGTATACGCAATGTGGTCGACAGTCTCAACGGTATAATCGCGCAAAGTTAAATTTTCGCACTTTTGCAGGCAACTTTTCTACTCGCATTTCGACTTTGATTTTCGGGCGCCCAGCCGCATATTAACAGCCATTTCGGTTAGGTCTTCCTCCCTCTCTCTCTCTCTCTGTTGTTGGCAAGTTTAAAGCACTTGCCATAAATTATGCTTTGCTGCTAGCCCTTTTGCTTGCCAGCTGCCAGCTGCCAGCTGCCTTGATTGGCTGATTTATCCGCTGTCTTTAGGCTAAAGACTTTATTGGAAAAGTTTGATTGGCCGCGCAGCCCGACGCGCGTTAACATCATTATAAAATAAAAGAAAACAACGCGAAAATTGATTGACGTCAGTGTCGCAGCGCTGCGGTCATAAATCAAAAATGCATATGCCAAAAAAAAAACTCAACTCGAAAAAAAAACAGTTTGAAGTGCTTAAAAAATTAATGGAGCTGCTTCAAGTGAACTCAATCAATAAACGATATGCTTCAATGCAGCGCAGCAAAAACGAAACAAATTTTGTGACATTTAATACACAAACACACACACACACATATATATATATATATAAGCGTGTGTGTGTGTGTGTGTGTGTTTGGGTATTATGTTTGGGCTTGTCAAAGCTGACAAAGTGCATTGCGTTTGCCGTTAGTAATTGCATTTGTAATGACTGCAGACAAGCTCTGATTGCATAGCAATATGCGCTACAGCTGAGGCATATTGATTTTCGGCTAAAGTTTTGACTATTGCTAATTTGATTAGGAATATGCATACTTCTAATAAGACTATATGAAATTGTTAGCAAAAGTTAACTAAAGGAATGTTATCTGCTATAAGACTTTATATATTGAACTCCTATGCATTAGCTGAGAAGGCTTATCGAATGGTTAGTTGTAAAACATTAGTTTGGAATTGTTAAGCTTTGCTCTGGCTTGTCAATTTCTTACTAACTTACTTAAGCAATTTGTTTCGCAGTGTAAACTGAAGCCATGTTCACATTTTAATTAGATTTGCTGAACAGCTTTGCAGGGTAAGAGGGTATATGAGGGCGGTTTGATAGGTACTTAGGCTACAAAAGAAATGCTATGTGAAAATATAAGTAAGTGTGTATACGAGGGCGGTTTGATAGGTACTTAGGCTATAAATGTATAGTCTTGGCTCTGCAATGTCTGTCTGCCTGTCTATTGCTTTACCTGTTCGACTCTCTTCTGTCTCTCTAAACCCAAAACATTATGTTGCTATGGACGCTAGCTCCTATCTACATTCGCTTTATAAAGTGCTTAGATTTTTAGAGACATGGCATATAGAGAATTTTTATATACCTATTAAAGCTAAATACTTGGATACACATCAAATTTAGTTAAGTATGCCCAAAACTATTGGGAAAACTATTTCCGCCCTAACATATGCGACTTATCTGAAGCGCTCAAGCCTCTGGCTCTACTTCCGCCTCTGCACTTGATTGAAGTAGTATTTTTTGTTCGGTTTTACTAGTTTGTAAGCCTTTTCCTGTCGTTGACAAAATAATATAAGCAAAGACTAGAAGATTTATGGCGCCAGTTCTAGAGCTAGAATCTAAAAATTTGACATGTACATAAGCTACTGTTAAGAAGTGCAATGGGTTGTCAAGGTGAGAAATCGGAGCGAATCAAACAAATTTTGTATTTTTATATTATTTTTCTTATTTTAATATTAAGTATATAGTGTAGCCTTTGTATTTATTATATTATATTATATTAGTATAATATATTACATAAAAAAATTTATAAAATAAATTTTTTTAAATTAAAAAAAAAATATAAAATAAAATAAATATAAAATCCTATGCACTTTAATGCCTTCAGAGTTGCCTCTATAATTTACAAAGGAAAGCAAATACATAAATGAAAGCGCATTTATTATGTTTTTATCTCAAGAGAGGCCGAGAGACAGAGAGACAGACAGAGAGTGACATATTTCAGCGAGGACATTAAGTCGTCGCTGCTTATCCGATGTACATTATTTTTATTTTCCTGCCGCACAAATTTAATCAGTGTTGCAAATAAAAGGTGTGAGTGTGTGCGAGTGTGCGAGTGTGTGTGTGTGTGCGAGAGCACAAGAAATTGGTTTATTAAAAATGCTTTTAAGCATCGTTATCGAAATGGCGATAAAATTCATACAACAGCCAAGTGCCGCGCGTAAATAAAAAAAAAAATTTGCTGCCAGCAAGTGTGACCTTGCAGGAGGCGCTGGCAGTGCGAGGGCGTGGCATTGTTGAATTTATTATCCATGGCATAAATCAACGTTTTAATTATGTGGCAGCCCGGGCGGCACGACACAAAAAAAAAAGTACATAAAAATGTTAATTACCTGCAGACAAGAGGCAGGCGTAGATGGGAGAGACAGAGTAGGAGAGAGAGAGAGGAAGGGAGAGAGAGCGGCAAGCTAGGTAGACAGAGAAATCTTAAGTTGCTCATCAAAAAGTGTGGCAAACAAAGGAGCAACTGCTTTAATTAGCTACAAGCAAAAGAGAGAGAGAGAGAGAGAGTGAGAAAGAGAGGAAGAGCAAATAAGCCAACTCTCAACCTCGCTGCTTAAGCAGCAGCTTTTGCTGTTAAATCTTTTTAATTCAGACACAATTAACAATGCTGCCTGGCATATGCAATTGAATGTTTGTGTGTGTGTGTGTGTGTGTAAGTCAGCCCCTCCTCTCTTTAGGTGTAGGCGTGGCAACAGCTTGAATCGACTTGCTGCGGTTGCTAATAGCAGCACCACGAAAATTCCTGCTTTATTTTGTTTGTTTATGCTGCCACGCCTCTTGCGCCTCTTGAATCTCTATGCCTGTTGAAAGTGCGTGTGTAGCAGTTGGCATGTAGTAGATTTCGTACTATGCCGTCTGGCTTTTATATGATATTTGCAAATTACCTTTTATAATACTTAATACGCCATAGTCTCAAGACCTGGCCGCAGCTTCTAGCTCTGCTATGGCCTTGTCTTTACAGGAGTCTCAAGCTGCTGCCACAGCTTCAGCGATTGTCTCAGCTGTACTTTCTGCCTCAGACTCTGTTTTAGTTGCTGTCTCAGCCGCTACCTTAGTCGATGGCTCCTGCTACAGACTCGGCTTCAGTCTTAGCTGCTGCCGCCTCAGTCTCTGTTTATACCTCAGCGTCAGCTCCTCCCCTAGCATCAGCTACTCCCTCAGGCCCAGCCGCTATCCTAGCGTCAGCCTTGCCTCAGCGCCCACCTCAGCTCCTGTCTCAGTTTCTGCTTCAGCTTCAGCGCCCACCTCAGCCCCTGCCACAGCTCATATGTCCTGCTTAGCAGACCTTTGTGTACGCTCTCTTTCTCCCTCTATCTCTAACAGTTTTGTACTTTCGTTTTATGGTTTTTACAATGCTCTTTTATTGCTTAATATGGCTAAGCAAATACTCTTGGGCACAAATTGTCGCCTGGGCTAAGCAGCAGCCCGACGACAGCTGCACACAATGTTTGCTTGTTGTTGTTTTTTGTTGTTTCTCTCTTTGCCGGTAATAGAGGAAACTGTTTATGGCATTTTTGTGGGCTATCGTCTGTCAGTGATGTCAGTTAGTGTCCTTATAATGTATCCTTAATACATTTTAATATGCAATTAATGGGTTCTGGCTGTGCACTCTAATGACACACAGCTTGCCATAGCAGATATATATATATTTATTTGTTTTCATAAATACATGCATAAATCATACGCAACGTGCGCCACACACACACACACACACAGAGGCATAAATCAACATGAATGTCATTGGTAATCTTAACCCCAGCTCTTAATACCTTAACACCTTCAGGGCGAACGCCTCAACAACATATGCGACTTGTATGAAGTGCTCAAACCTCTGACACTGCTGCCGCCTCTGCACTTGATTGAAGTCGCCTTCTATTTTTTTGTTGTTTGGTTTGGTTTGGTTTTGCTTGGTTTTACTGGCTGCCGTTGACACATTAATACAAGCAGCACTACAAGATTTATGTGCGGCGCAACAGCCAAAAAAGTTGCTGCCCAAAACTAAACAAAGTCATATAAATAATAGGTCAGCGACAGCTGCCGCTCGCCTCCCTGCCTGCCTGCCAGCCTGCCTGCTGCGACCTCAACCAATTGCTTTATCAGCCTGGCTATCAATACCAAATTGCACTCACTTAAAATATGCTCACCCGCCCACTGCTGCCGCTCCTCAAACAAAACTTATTAAATTTGTTATTCAAGCTAGCCGAACAACAAAGAGAAAGAGAGAAAAAATAATAATAATAATAAAACTGTATAGAGACTGTTGGCAGCTTGATTATCCCGACAAATTGGGGTCATATGACCGCCTTTTGCTTAATGCCAAACTCAAGCTAATGTCCACTCATTAGAGCCAGGCGATATTGTCCCTTTTTTTTAACTTTTCTGTGGCTGCCGATACTGTCAATACCCTGTGGCCATTAAAAAGTGTCTGAGCAAGGGTATATCGAAGTAAATGCGATCAATAATAAGAAATCGATAAATATCGATGTATATTGATTTGCTTATAGGTTGGTATCCAGATGTTTCTTATAAATTTTGATCATTCTTATCAATAGACATCGTCTTTAATATATCTATCACAGACAGTTTATATTATGCTCATGTGAAGTTTATTTATTACTAATAATCGATAAATATCGAATGCTGAACTCAATCACTACATGCCTTACGTTGCTGGCTAAATCTGAGCACAGCAATTGGCTGAGCCATACAACAGTTTTCGATATAAATACATATGTTTTGCTAGATTCTCGAAGACAACAAGATTATCGATCAATGAAAATATATCGATATATATCTAATACTGTTTATTGATATGTGACATCTTCTTATCTTCAGTAATTGCCCCTGTGGAGTAACCAATCGCAGTTGCCCGCATATTTTCTACCAGTAATCGATAAATATCGATATTAGATTCTATATATATACTCATAATCACAGCAGGATATCTCCACGCTGTGTACTCTCTCTGTCTCCCTATTTCTCCCATTTTCATTCCCCCTTCCGTCTAAAATGTTTTGTTGTGTGGTTTGCTGCATTGCCTCACGTTTTGCGTGAGTATTCGGGGGAGAGAGAAGTACATAAAAATAAAAATAGAAATAAAAATAAATTTAAAAGCAGACAACAAATTATGCAGCGATGCGTATAATTAATCTGTTGGCATTAATTGCGGCAAAGGCTGCACAAAACCGCAAAAGCGTAGGGCGTCAAAAAAAAAGAAGAAGAGGAAGAAGAGAGACAAGAGAAATGAAGGGAAAAAGGGAGAAAAAGGAAAAGCCTGAAATTATTTAAACGCTCGAGATAAACTAAAAAGCCAGCGAAGCCAACGAAAAAGCAACGGCCCGCTCCAGTTGAGTGTCATTCGTGGCCAGTGAAGCGTGGCACACAAATATAAATCTGTGGCACGGATAACGTGGCTTATTGAGAGATCAGGCCAGCGACTTGGCAGCAGCGATTAAATGTTGTGTGAGCGCCTTTAAAGCCGATGGACTGCCAAATGGACAGACTGCGAGACGACTGTCAGTCATTGTGTGTGTAATTAATTGCTGGCCAAGTTGAGCAGCAGCAACACATGCGGGCAGGTGTGTTGTTGTTGGTGTTGGTGTTGTTGCAACCAGCCAGGTCAGAGGCCAAGAAAAACGACTGCACAATTTATAAAAGTCAACACTTGAGCACGTTTCAGCAGTTGACGCCGCAACAGCAACTAAGCAGAGCGTGGCAGAGGCAGAGAGAGACGAAGAGAGAGGAAGAGGTAAAGCCTCACTTCATTTTATTATCAAGCGTTATTCTGCACGTAATTGTTTTGACGTCACTTTTGCAAATTGTCCTTTCTCAGTTGCTGTTGTTGTTTGCTGCTTTTGTTATTGTTTTTTATCGTGAGGCCGTGGCCAAGTCGTGACCTGACAGTGCGCTTAGTGTGCGGCTATTGCTGCTGTTGGCTCAACTAGTTCATTAACCAAAGGTATTGCAATTAATTGCTAAATGCCAGAGCTAATGACAGACAAACACACGCAAGCACACACACACACACACACACACACACACAGACGCTGCAAATGAGCGTGGAGCACGCGCGAACCACCTGGCGTATGCGCAATGTGGCAAACGATTTGTCCTACTAAAACCGCCAACAGATACAATTAACAGCTATCTGCGATTGTCAATCATGATTTAGCGCAATTTCTCCTTGGCCACACCTTCACATTCAATCGCGCCAGATAAGCGACTATATATATATAGATATAGATATATGCATATGTCTAACTTACCATGCAAAGACACACAGACACACACGCTGCTGATTATTATTGCCACGACTGTTGTCAAGGCGCCGGGGAACTGAACTGCAAGACAGAAGAGAGAGAGAGAGAGAGAGCAGAGAAATTAGTATGCTAAGAAATAACTCAAATATATGCAACTAACTAAGACATAGACAAAGTTGAGTTTAGTCACAGTTCAAAGAGCTCCAGAAGTTGTCAAATGTTAACGACTTAGAGATACTCTAAGTTTATTTGAGTGTCGGAATGAAGATGGGGCTAAAATATATTCCATAATATAATTGGTGGTTTACGGATAAATGGATATATGATAAATGGAGAAAGAGATGTATGGATGATGAATAGATGGATGCATGGATAGATGGGATATATGAATACATGGATAGATGGATAGATGGATAGATGGATAGATGGATAGATGGATAGATGGGTGGATGGATGAATGGATGAATGGAAAGATACGGGGATAAATGTATGGATAAATATTATATGGATATATGGATAGACGAATAGATGGATAAGAGCAAACATAGATACATGAATGGATAGTTATATGGATATATAGATACAGGGATAGATCCATAGATGAATAGGTGAATATATAGATTGGCAGACAAATAGAAATATAAATATTCAGATGGATAAATCTTGGAAAGGAGATCGATAGGGAGGATAGGATAGGAGAATAATTCTCAAACTGATTAATGGATGAAAGATTGTCAAACATATCATTGCAAGAGCTATCTCTCAACTCTCTAAACGATATACAAACTCAATATATGCCCCTTTATCCCTGTTTTCCTAGGGTATACAGCCAGTTAAGCATTTCATGGCAGTTCAATAAACTTTTTGCTTTACTTCAAAAGGGTATCAGAAAAGTGCTCCGTTTGCTTGTTGTTTGCTTGTTTGTTTGTTTGTTGTGTCTGCTGCCTGCGCCATTGGCTGTGTCAGTGCCTTTTGCATGCAAAACAAACAGACGCACACACACACACACACAAATACACACACGTACACAGATACACATGAATTGACATTGAACTAAGCTTAGGACTGAGATGATGCAGAAGCAGCTCGCTGATTGCCGCCTGCTGAGTCAGCAGCAGCAGCAATAGCAATCTACAGCATCAGCTACAGATCGCATGCTATTGACACAACGGACTAAAAATCTGAATGTGAAACAGAATATGAATCCGAGTCTGAATCGGTATCTGAATCGGCATCAAAATCAGAATCCTGTTTGGTCGCTGGGGGCCCTCGAGTGCAATCAATGCTGACGTCTGAAATGAAGCCTTCATCTTCATGATGAGCGAAAAAAAAACCCTTTGGCTCATCATGCGCAAGCTGTTTTCAGCCTTGTCATCAGTTCCAGCTAAATGTCTGTTAATCCTTTCTTTTTTTTTTTCTTCCGTTCAGCAAAATGCGCAGCGTACGCGCCTTTAATTAAATATGAGCGTCGAGTGTTTCAATTAATTATTGGCAAATGTTCTAGGCAAAAATGAAAATAAACAAATAAAATATAGAAAAAAAGCAAAACAAAATGGAAATAAATTAATTATGCTCGCCTGGCTGGGCTGCAAAGTTAGCGACAGAGCCTTTAGCAAATAATTAAAAAGGGACGAGTTCGGCCGAAAATCTGAAAAAGTAATTATTTGGACCAGGCCTGCACAGTCGTAGAGCGCAACTCCTCTCCCCTTCTCTCTCTCTCTCTCTCTCTCTGTGTCTGTGTCTGTTTCTCTCACTCGAAAGCCAAACTTTTGCAGCGAATTAAAATTAATGAAAATAAATTTTCCAAATTGTTTTAGCAACCCCTTTCGCTCGCTAGCTCGTTGCCCAGTTGACTCTTGAAAATGATTCGAGTGTAATAAAGCAAAAGGACGAAAGGGTTCTGCTCGTCAGAGCCAACTCAGATAGAAGCCTATGCCAGCAGCAGTGGGTGGGGGCAACTGACTGACTTGGCACATGAAAACACTTAAGAAATTTAGTTCTTGTTCTCAATCTTGTATTTGAGGTCATTTCGGGGGCTCAGCCTTTGACTTGGCTTGACCTTTCCCGTTCGCTTCCCTATTCCCTTTTTGCTTTCTTCTCCTTTTTGGCAATTCATGCTGTTTGTTTTCCCTTTTTTCTTTTCAAGCTCATTTGCGATTGTATTAAAATAATTAAATATTCGATTAGGCAACGGTTCGCGCACTTCAACTTCATTAATAAAATGCGACTTACTCCACTTTGTGCCTGGGCCGGAAGTTTCGGCTGTTTACATGCATGTATGTCCCCAGATCTAATTAGCTTTGGCTTTACATGCGTCTTAGCTGCTGCCATGAACTTTTAATGCGGCTTCTGGCCAAAAACTCGCTGCCATTTGTTTATTTAATTAAGCGCATTAAATGGCCAACGCTTCGATTCAGTCGACACACACACACACACATATGCACAGCTCTCCTTCTACCTCTCTCTGTGTGTGTGTCTGTCCATATGTTAACACACATACATATGCATAATTAATAGCCAGCTTTTGTGTTTGGCTCCTTTTTTCGACCATATTGAGCTGTTTTTGACCATATTGTGCTTTCAGCTGCTCTTCTCGCTCAATGAAGCGTACAGAGAGTATATTGGTTTTTGTGCGAGATATAAGATAAATTTGACATACAAATTCTGTGTCCATATGAATGGATAGCTAGAGATTTTGCTTCTGGAATATACATATATGGCTTGTCTATGCTCGCGCAAAGGCTCTTGTCTGATAAGGGCATCAGTCATGGCAATTAGAGCATTGCTATGTCTTTGATGACCAAAAAGTTATTTTAGATGTCACCACAGACTTTAAATTTATAGCTTATACATATATGTATAGATTGGGCCTCACATGAGATATAACGAAATCTTATAAAAATGTAGCTGATTTGCCATAAGACTCAATAAAATCTTGACCAATCAAAACACTATATCTGATTGAGACACAAAATTCTATGCTGAACTGTTTGTCGCTCCGCAGATGCGACGCGTGGATCATAGGATATAAGAGTTTTACTCCATCTCAATGCTCTCCCATAGTCCACTTGCAGCCATCAATAGCACTTAAATCATTGTTGACCTTCTCTAAGGATAAAGCCTTAAATGATATGGCTAGATCATTGATATTTGTTGATAAGGCTTACCTCTATATATGCATACCAGGTCTCATTGCTCATTGAGGATTAATCAGCATTGACATTCTTTACAGATGGAACTACAAATCTCTAGAGTATGTTCAATCAGCAGCTCTGGCATGCCCATTAAGGCGAGATATATTAATTTCTCAAAACAATTTGACATCTCTTGCTGCTTGAACGAGCATCAAGCAGTCAGTTACGCCCGATTGCAATATTCTTACTTTTTGCTTTTTTCGGTTTTTTGGGTTACAGCATATGTCGTACCCAAGCTTTTGGTTTTTTTTTTGTTTCTGGTCTTCGTTATCTGGCTTGACATTTAAAACGCCTAATTAGCTGTGGTGTCATTGTCATGAAATTATTGGAGCGTGCACCACCCGAAAGGGACGAACCACACACAGGCCATACAAATGCTGCTCTGCAAGTGCTTATTATGTTCCAGCCTGCAGACAAATTTAATTTATTCAAAATACCGACAAGTGTGTGTCTCTGTGTGTGTGTGTGTGTGTGTATATGTGTGTGTGTATGGGTACAGCTTCTAATTTGCACGCATGAGCGCACTTTAGAATATGCTCGAGCTGGAATAAAAAAAAAAAAGGAGCATCTCAGCTGCTTGACCATTTCGTATCAGCCGCATGCTCAATTTAATTTGAATTGCGACAAGCCACGCCCACACACAAACACACTCATTTTATTTATATCGTCCACAATTCACAGTCGACATGTTAAAGGTCAGCTAAGACTAACACTGGCCATAAATTAGTGCGTTTCCTGCATGAATTTTTAGACAGCTTCAAATTATTATACAAGGGCCAAAGACCCCCCAAAGCCTAAGCCTAAGTCGCTCTCAAGTTTATTGAACTTTATGAGCTCGGATTACAGCACAAAGAGAGAGAGAGAGAGGGATGGGGAGAGAGGGGGGAGGAGGCAGGGAGTGGCAGCTCGCTCTAGCTAAATGACAAGCTCTGACCACCGGCTGGGTCTTGGCTAATTTATGTGCTCGACGTGTGACTGACAAGTTTATGTTTTTCATGTTTTTTTTTTTCTACTTGCCCACATAAATTTCACAATATTTTCGGGCTGATTTTGGAAAAACTCAACTGGGTTATAAATTTTACGTGACTGGCTGAACTTTAAGGACAAGCTAGGCCACTCTATCTCCACTCAGTTCAGCTCCCTCTCTCTCTCTCTCTCTCTCTCTCTCTTTGAGCGCATACCTTTTGCTAAAAAGCTAAGCGAGCTACAAAATTAAAAAAAAAAACCAGCCACGCCCACATAACACACACTCCCTCTCCCTTGCTCTCTCTCTCTCTCTCTCCGTGTGTATAAGCTATTTATAGTTATGTAATCAGCGCGTAGTTAAGTTCACATTTTATGTTGTTTTTTTTTTTTTTTTGCTCTCGTCTCGCTTTAGCTTTGAAAATTGTTTGTAATGGCATTATGAACACTTGGCTGCATGTGGCTAGGGCCAGAGGCGGCGCCACCACGCGGCGTATGCTCAACATTGATTTTCTATGTGTGTGTGTGTGTGTGTGTGTGTGTGTGTGTTGTTGTTCTGTTGCTTTAATTTGTATTTATTTTCGAGCATATTTACTTAACTTTACTTTACAGCCATTAAATGAATTAATGTGTAGCACTCTTGCTCATGTTCTCACTCTCTCTCTCTCTCTCTCTCTTTCTCTCCCTCTCTCTCTCTCCCTCTCTCCGTCTCATTTCACTTTTGGCGTACTCGTTCCGCTGGTTTTTCCACTAGGCGCAATTGTAGCCGCTTCTCTGGTCTGTGCTTAAAAAACTTTCACGATTTTTTTGTTGTTCTGTCTAAACATTTCGACAGAGCCGGAAAAAAACAAAGCAAAAGCACTTTGTGTGTGTGCGAGTGTGTGTGTGTGTGTGTTGGGCAACTTTACTTTTAGCATATTTTACAACGCGACTATGCGAATTGGTTTTGAGTCGCATATTCTCGTCACAAATTGCATTCGCTAGTGTTTTTTCTGCTTGCCAGTTAATACCCTGTAGAAATGCTAGCAAAACAGAATAGCAAAAGGAAGGATGCAATTAAGTTGTAACAGGCAGCAGCTGTAGGTCTATATACCCTATGAAACTCTATACATAGCAGTTCTAAGTGCTGTATCAGAGTTTTTCTTCTGAATACCCTGTTGTTATAGGAAAAAGTTTATAAAAAGTATAATTCAATTGTGTTTATGGCTCTGTGTGCCACTTGTTAGGCCAATCAATAGCAACTGAATTGAATTTTCCAAGTTTTTGTTCAGTTGAGAGTATGTGCTACTTTTTAGGGTTTAGAGTATATATATCAGGCCAATCAATAGCAGCTCTAATTGCTTATTACAGTTTGTAAATACCCTCGAGGCATGTAGCATAAAAACATTGACCATTAAAGTTGTACCAATACATGTAGCATGAGAATAGGAGGATTATGCATAGTCCTCCTACTCTCATGCTGCAACTAGCAGACTAGATTGGGTGTAGGGTATATGCATTGTTGTAGAAACTTTATAATAGTGTTTGTGGCAGCCTAAAGAATTTTTAAAATTATAATAAACTTTTTTTTCATAGTTTCTACTACAAAGCTGTCATAAGTTATTGCAGTTATGCTATCTACAAATTTGGAAAACAAAAATGTGATAATTTTGTGTTTGGCGAGGGGTATATATGACAGGAGGGGTATATGCATTTGTTGCACATATAAAAGTTGTCTGACTTTTGTCTACTTTTAAATAAGATAAAAAACTTTCTATATACCAAAAACTAAGCTATACTCGGCATAGTACAGTTTCACTAACTAAGTTGTCTCTATGTTTCAGGCATTTCTAAGCAAAAGATGCAGACTCAAAACACATCCATAGCTAAAGAGTGGAAAAGTGAGTATACTTTTAAGACAATATAATACATAAAATGAGGTACATTTCTAGGGTATTTAACAGTCATTCACTTTTAGCTCTACATATAGTAAATGTGTTTTGTTTTTAGCTGTTTTTCTGCTGTGCCAGCCATGCACTTTGGTAACATTTATCGTTGCCGGCTGCCAACTTGCTTTTGCTCATTGTGCCGGAATGACCAATTTTTGTGATTTTCAATTAAGTTAACTGGACGAGTGGCTAAGGGGATGGGGGCGAGGAGCGGGCAGTCTAGGGGTAGTTGGTAAGGGCAGCTAGCTGTCAGGCTCACAGTATATTTTTGTAACAGTTTAAACAGCTGCCGGCTGCATGTGCTACGCCCCTCTCCCTATCCCCTCTCTCCTCCCCTCTCGTGAGCCAATCCCAATCAGTGCCACAGTTCGTGCTGGGTCTGGACTAAGGGCAGTGGCAGCCATGTCTCAGCTTCTGGTAGTTCTGCTATTGCGGCTAGCCAAAGCGCTCGGCACCATTAGCTGGAAAATTTATCTACATGCACTTGACAGGTGGCCACGGCTTGATTTAGTTGAGAGAGGGAGAGTGAGCGAGGGAGGGGTGGAGGGGTAGATGAAGATGGAGCTGGAGCTGGGCGGCCAGTCGAGCTGCCACATTAAATTGGAGCGCAACAAATGTCGGCGCCACTTGATGTGCTACAGCTGCCTGCCTGCAACGTGCAGCGTGCAACATATATCCATAGCTTGAGGCCAATTTGGTCAGCTCTGCCACACTCTCTCTCTCCCTCTGTCTCTCTGATCAGCTAAGTGCTGTAGCTAAATTGGCTAAAATTCAATAAGTTAATGCTGTGGTCACGTGTTCGCCCAGCTGATTGACAGGCGACAGACGGCACTGCTGCACTCGCCTTGCCCCACTGTCAGTTGCACTTAATTTCATTTTGCATGTGGCTGCCACAGCTAAGCTAACTTTTTTTCAGTTCCTTCTCTTTTTCTGAGTCAGCCATCAGCCTTGATTACATTAAGCATTAAAATGTGCTACATAGTTCTCTGCACAGCACTTGACTGGGATAATAATTTCACTGTTTTTTGCGCCCGGCTGGTTCCACTTCATTTGCCACAATCGACTTCAAATGCCATTTGTCCTTGTCAGCGCACAAATTTACGATTGACAAACGATGTGAGATGTGCTCGCTGTGCTCGCTGTGCGTTGTGCGTTGTTCGTTGTGCCCGCTGCCTTTAGTTTGACTCGAATGAAGCAATGTTCACAATTGTAATTCAATGCCAGCTGTGGAACATAACAAATGAGCCTCAGCCGACCGAACGAGCAACAGTCGTTGGCTATCAAAAATAATACAAATTATGCGCGTGTCACACAGCAACAGGAGACGACACAGACCATGAGAGAGGGAGAGGGAGAGGGGGACATATTTCCGGTTGGGCTGCATAATTCATGGCAGTCCGTTAGATAAGACACTTGTGCATCAATTCATCAGCAGCTATGCCGCGTGTAGAACACATAAGTCGCTGTGACACACGTGTGAATGTCGGTGCGGGCCAAGTGGCGGCTGTGTGACACAGGCAAACAAACCCTTTTAAGCTGTCAAGTGGCGTTTTTGTTATCAGCCGCGTCTAATGAACGATGACACTGATTCAGCAGTAGGTGGAAGCAGCAGAAGGTGGCAGAGAGGGAGGAGGGCGGAAAGAGCAGCAGTGGAATGAGTAGGTGCAGTGGGAGCAATAGCTAAAGCATTAAGAGAAGCTGCAGTAGGGGGGAGGAGGCGCAGCAGTAGTGGGAGGAGGAGGAAGAGCTGCAGCGGTAGGAGTAGTAAGAGAAGGAGGCAGAAGAGTCAGATGAGTGGAAGGCAGAAGAGGAGGTAGGGGAGGAGGAGGCAAAGGAGGATGCTCCAGAAGAGAATGTAGACTATGAAGCAGAGAAGGGGCAGAGGAAGAGTCTGAAAAGGGGGGCAGAGAAAGGGGCAAAGGGAAAGGCTGACGAGGAGACAGAGGAGGAATAGGATGATGAAGAGGATGATGAGGAGGAGGAAGAGTGGGAGTGAAGTGGGAGCAAGAGAAGACGGGGGTAGTACGATTATGAAGAGGAGGAAGTAGTAGAGTAGGAGCAGCAGCAGTAAGTGGTGGAGTAGGAGAAATAAGAGGAGGGGAACATGTAGGAAGAAGAGCAGCATTGACAGTAGCAGCATGACTGCAGTCACACACACACACACAACACTTGGTGAATGTATTGGTGCAGTCTTCTGCTTGTTTTCATACTCAATTAGCCTTGACAGTGATTAATATTGACTGTAATTTCATTAAATCGCCTTTTGATATGGCCTCTGGCCATAGTAGGTCCAGCTAGCCCTCAGCCAGCCAGCCAGCCAGCCAGCCTGCTGCCTGAACATAATTTCGTTACAGCCCACAGCTCCAACTCAGCCCCAACTTATTCTTTTTTTTTTTTTTTAAAGGCATGTGAGTTATATGGCAGTTACTTTGGTTAAAAACCACTTTTGGGCTTTTGGCTTGTGGTCAACATTAATTCAGCTCAATTGAGCGTGCTTTAAAGCCAGATTAATGAGGGCGATTTAAGAGTCTTACAAAGATATGGTTTTTGCTTCTGTATGCCAACTATTATATAGATTTATGCCAGCTTAAGCTGCGTATACTTAATATTTATAAGAAAAACATAAAATATTTATATAAATATAAGAAATTCCAATTAATTGGCTAGCCAAAAGTTTTTAGATTTCCTCTCCTGTGACGGCCCCATGGGGCAAGTTTGCATAATATGGGGCAGCATTGTTATAGCGTCGACCTAGCGTTGGTTGCACATATCTCTGCTTGTTAGCTGTCAAAATAATTGACATAAAGTGGCATGTGTCTACGCAGTTGTTATTTACGAGCCAGCATAATAAACACACACACACACACTCGCACACACCCTCGCACACCTTTCCAAGAAGCTGAGTGCGAAAATGACACGCCCACAACTATAAATAAATGACAAAGGTGTTGACGTGTCGGCAAGTTGAAGGAACTGGCACTTATTTTGTTTTTTTCTCTGCCTTCTCTGCTTTGTGGCACCTTCCTTTTGCTCTTGGCCAAAGCCTTATTTATCTACGAAAACACACATTCTGCCTGTCCCTGCCACAGTTTGTTGCACTTTATGTGGGGCTGGTTTTAATGCCCGTAAAGCAGCAATTGAAATATGTTGCATACTTTTTCGGGCTCGCATGCATAATGAAAGAGCGCACATAAAATATAGACTAATTTGCCAGATATTTTGCAGCATTACTATATATATATATATATATATATATATGTTGCTCGAATAAGCTGCTTAAATTATGCAGCCAAGTTAAGCTCCGCACACATATCTATAAATATATATATTTATTTATATATTTATAATGGCTTTTACTTATGCATAAATTATGTCTGGCAAAGCGGCAAAAATATTTGACTAATGAAATTTTTTTGTGCCCTTGCAGCTGTTAAATATTTAGCCTCGGCTGTTGTGTAACTGCGACAAGCTTTTTCCCTAATTCTCATTGTGTGTATACGAAATGACACGCCCACAGGGAACTATAACGGTGGGAGGGGTGGTGTGGGGCCAGACGACTTTCATGAAATTCACACGGTTCAATGTCATCGACAATTTTTGAGTTCATCAAAAATTTAGTGTCGTCCTTGCCAAAGCGGCAAACGGTAAACGGCAGAGCGCCAAACGCCAAAAGATGCCAAAAATTTGTTCGGTACGCAAAATTCCGTTAATGGGCATAAATGTGGCAAAGCAGGCGATGCCAAAATGACAGGCGAAGAATCGAGAGAGAGAGGTTGCCTTAGCACACAGACACACACACACATACATATGTGTGTAAGTTTGTGTGTGTGCTAAGGACCTATGCGTGCTTGCTAAAACTTAGTGCACTTAGAGAAAGGCTAAGAAATCTTTATAGAAGAAATCTCAACAGACTTGAGTAAAGGAAAGGCATTCGTCATGCTGTAAGTGGAAGGTTGTGAAAGAAATATTGGAGTATAAGGGAAATATGTGGAGGATGAGTATCTTTTGTAACTACAATATTTTTCACTAAAAGACAGTTTTAACCCCAAATGAATTTTGTCATTAAAAACTATGTCAGCAAATGCGAAAAACAAGCTTGGCAAAGCGAACTCCAAGCCCAGAAGTTGTTGCGCAGCTTAAGCCGCACAGCTACAGTCTCTCCCTCTCTCTCTCTCTCTCTCTCTCTCTCTCTCTCTCTCTTTCTCGCTCTCTGCCCCAGCAACACCTTTTTAGACTTTCCCAACGCGCCTTATCCTCGATTAATTCCAAACCCATTTAAGATTTAAAGCGAACATGACATAAGTAAGCCCAAGACGAACGTGTCGCTGCTTAGAAAAGGATTATGATAGATCTAGATGATAAGAGGCAGCCAACTCAAGCTCCAATTTTTTCGCTGAGTGTAGTTAAGCCAACATTTGGCTCGTACCCATTGGTGGCTTCATCTTTTGCTGTTTAAAAGAGCGGGCTGGGTTGGTTTGGGTTCGGTGGTTGGGTTTGACAGCTCATGGGCATTATTAATAAGTACAGCGAGCAACGTTGCGTATACGTGACATTTACGGAAATTTGATTGAAAAATATCGAAGATGCTTTTTTGGTCGCTTGCTCAGGACGCGACGCGTCGTCTACAACATTTCCATCATTCGATGCGTAAAGGAAAGTCAAGCAAAGCAAAGCAAAGGCAAAGTCGTGTCGAAGTCTGGCAAAGGATGCCAAAGAATGCCATCAGTCACGTATAGCCAGAGGTGCCTGTAGCTGCTGCTGCTGCTGCTGCTGCTGTTGTCGTTGTGTTATGTCATATTTCAGGGCACACCTTTTTGTCCTTGCATTAACAAATGTCATTGATATGTGTAGGTGTGCATGTGCGTGTGTGAAATTACGTGTTGCCAATGTATGCCCAAAATAAAGGGTTTCACAACAGCCACAGCCACTGGCTCTGGCACTGCCTCGCATCAATGTCAGCTGCCGGCGACACTGGCTTTTGTTTGGCCAACAAGCGAGGCGCGAAGTGAGGCAGCCCCAACTCTCTCTTGGCGGCGCTTGGCGCGCTGACAGCTCACAGATTTGCAGCAGTAGTTGACATTGATTCATCAAAAATTAATCGAATTCTCGAATGGCAGCAGAGGCCAAAAAGGCACAGCTAACGCATGCAGCAGCAGCAGCGGCAGCGTCGGCAGCTCTCAACTGTCAACTGTCAGGCATGACAGTTGCTATGTGCGTGGGTGTCTGCGTATGCGTGTGTCACCTGAAGCGACAATACTTTCATACCGTAATCCGTTTAAACAACAATTCCTGCTGCAATTGACAGCAAACTATGGCTAAAAACTCTGCTCGGACTGCTGCTGCCTCACACTCGTGTGGGGGCGTGGCAACTCATTTTGATAGCATTGCATGATGGCATTGCGTATGCAATTAATTGCATGTCCTTTGTTGTGCAGCACAATGCTGACATCCATCCTGACACTGTGACAGGCCTTTTGCCCTCTCTTTTTTTTATCACTTTTAGAAAAATGAAAGAATTTATGCAGCTGACATGAAGAGAGGGAGAGAGAGAGAGAGAGAGATAGCCTTAAAGTGATCATCGTAAAAACCTTCGCACTTTTGGTTAGCTGACACCAGGACACAAATTAGCCAGGCATGGCAAATGGGTTTTATGCTCTATTTATTATCAAATTGCCAAAAGTTTTTTCTCACTTTCTCTCTCTATTAATTTCACAGCTGTATGTGTGTGTGTGTGTGTGTGTGATAAGGCGCGGTGTGCTTGTGGCTCGTAAATATTTGTCAAGCTCATTCGCGCGCGTCGTCTAGGCAGGCGGGCTCACATGGCGTATGAGTGCTGGCCAAACGCCTGGCGCGCTCATAAATTTCTTGTCATAAATCCTTCGCACTTTTCGGGCTGCCACTGAGCCGGCTCAGCAGGTGAGAGATAAGAAGAAGGTGGCAGTAGTGGGAGCACCGCAAATGAGCTGTCAGAGCTAACAGTCGTGTCTGTGTCGGATTTATGCGCATGCAAAACTTTGACCAAACGAGAGTCTATGTGTGTGTAGGTGTGTGTGTGTGTGTGTGTGTCTGTGTGTGTGTGTATTGTCCTATGACTGAAGGCCAGGCCATCATCCTTTGTGCGTGTCAATAAATGAAGCGTGATTGATTACGTGGTAAAGTTTTCTGGGCAAATTCCATGCCATGTTTATGACAGCGCTGCACAGAGCCTGGCCCAAAAGTTTTTCGGTCGCTGGTGCTGTTGTTAGCCAGGTGTGCGAGCAGGTGTAGCAGCAGGCTTTACTGTTAACGTTTATTGTTTGAATTTCGTGTATCTTTTTTGTATTATTTTTTTTTGTTTTTTTGTTTTGTTGCCTTTTGTTTTCCTTTTGGCCCTCTTCCCTATCTGGCTCTATCTGCTCGCGGCTGGCCACGCCTGTCAAAATATTTTGTCAGCCATTTTTATGCAAATGAAATAAATTTTGCATAAAAAGTCAAACATCAACAGAGATTTATGACTTGTTGAAACTTTGGCATAATTTCATAAATATTTAAACCTTTTCCAGGGAAACAAAAAAAAAAACGAAAAAAAGGATCATTATGTTGTTGATGATGATGTGCAAATATTTGCGCTTATTACGCAGCTGAAAGCCGCTGGACAACAGCTGGTCATGCTTGCAATAGGCCCCGCCCTAATCGTATGCCAGCACGCCCTAATTAATGGTCAAACAAATTCAGACGGAAATCGGCTTACAATTTCCAGTCAGAGTCAGTCTCTGACCTCCGCAATTTAACACTATTAATCCACTCTAATTAATCGAGCCGCAATAATTGCATTCATCCTTTATCGTATCAATTTACATGCAATAACAACCAAATTGCATTCGTGTGTGCACATATGTCCTCTGTGTGACCTCTCTCTCTCTCTCCTATCCCTTTGCTATGACCTGGTCACACTTTGTAATTGAAGAAACTTTGTTTAGAGCTCTTTGAACTATTGAAATTTGAGACAAACTGCAGAGGTCAACTGAATATAATTATGTTTTTTGCATTTGATATAAATACAGAGAGAGAAAATGTCTATGAGATTAAATTTTTTGTGTGTGTGTTTAGGTCCTGAGTGTTGCTTTGACACATTTGATCTGGTTTCACTTTGTAGTGGAATAAAGTTTGTTTAGAGCTCTTTAAGCTATTGAAATTTGAATTAAATGAACTAGAGATATTCAGTTATTCACACTGTTTCTTTAACATATTAGATCTGGTCACAGCTTGTAATGAATGAAAACCATCTTAGAGCTCTATTGACTGAAATGAAACTGAAGACAAATTTATTGGCAAAGTTAGACTGAGAACTTATCTTGTCATACGACAATTCTGAGTACAAGCTTCGTCATCACATAAAGAACTCTCGATTCATGTTAACTCAATCAATGTTGGCCTCTTTAAAACTTAAACCATAACCATACAAACAAACCACTTTTTTAGTACTTCTTGAAAAGACTAACAGCATTTTTAGTTACTTTGACTAAGTGAAATATCGATTAGAAACTTAAAGACGAACAATTTTAGCTTTAGCTGCGACTTGGCTTAATAGCTTAGCAATAGTTTGCATATGGTCAAAGCTCCCAGTTATTATTCCAATTAAAAATGCGTTAGCTAGGCAGAGTGATGCTCTATAAGCAGTTGAAAACGTGTCTAGGAAGAAGAGAATGTGAGAGAGGGCGAATGGGAGTGAGAGAGAGAGAGAGAGCAAGAGCAGAAAAAACCTCTTTGAACAGTAATATATATAGAGACTTAAAGACTTATAGGGACTTTAAAGTACGACTTGTGTGGGGTATTTCTTAGTCGTATACTTTCTGCCAAAGCATTTTCTTTCCCTCTTTTTAGCGCTTTGCTTTCTAAGCCTTTTCTAGCCATTTTAAAGCCAATTGTCGTGCAAAGAGAACGTGAGCTGGCATTGATTTAAATATTAATTAGCTATTGCAAGTGGAAGCCTAGATGAGTGTGCGTGCATGTGTGTGTATGTGTGTGTGTGTGTGTGTTGTAGTTGCTCTGATAGTCACTTCAATTAATGAGCGCGTCGCTAATTGCAGACAGGCCAACGGCATGCAATAACTCAATTGCAGCCTGCGCTTTGGGCCAACTATTGTGTGTGTGTGCGTGTGTGTGTGTATGCAACTAGAGCACGCCAAGGACATGCCACATACACCAACCAGCCCAACATACCAACAATAAACAACAGCAGCAGCAGCAGCAACGGCAACGGCAAATGGATGGCAATTGCGACACGCATTTAAGCTGCCGCAGCTGTTGGGCTCGATAAGCGTCACGTAAGTTGCCACGAAGCAACCGCCGCTTATCGCTTGCAACATTTCAAGTTAATTTATTTAGCGACTTTGATCCTGGCAGGCAAATAACTTTTCATATAAATTTGCAAAGGCAGCTTGACGAGGAAATAGAAGCAGCACAAGAAAAACAAAATTTATCAACGGCCAATAAATTGCGCAACTTGTGATTCAAAATATTTGCAGAAAACTGTCAGCTGTCCCAAAATAAAAAGCTGAAGCACTTTGCCAGTGAAAGGACATGTGTGTGTGTGTGAGTGTGTTTTTGCCACAAAGCAATAGCTGACGAGTGTTTACAAATAAGCACAGTTTCTCTCTGTGTGTGTGTGTGTGTGTGTGTGTGTGTGTGGGCGTCGAGGATTGTAGCTGGCCAGAGCTTAGCTGGCTGACAAGTGATTACACGATTGCTGCTCAGGTCCTGGGGGTTGCCAGGACGACCACAGGCAAAGTTTCCATTCCATGCCGTTCCATTCCATTTCGTTTCGAGTGCCAGTTAACAAACAGAGGCCCCAAAGCGCGTTGCTGTTGTTCACATTGCTGCTGTTGTCGTTGTCGTTGCTGCTGCTCCCTTTGCCATGACATGAGACGTCAAGATAAGCAACTGGGACAACAACAAGGATAATTTAGGATTGCCGCCAGAACCTAAAGCGAACCTTGTACAAAATACACTTATTTATTAACTGCGAGCAAGTGAATATAAATGAATTGTGCCTCAGAGTTGACCAGAAATTACTTACTATTCAACTCTGTTGATAGCTTGCGGCTGACAAGTAGCAATTAAAGCAAGCTTTAAATAAATGTGAACGAATTGGCTAAAATGCAGCTGAGATATGTGTAAAGGACTTTAAGTCTGAGAGAAATTATATGAATTTGCTCTTTAGCTAGTGTGAAAGGGTATTTGGCTTGTGTCTATGCCCATCTGTTTGACTTTGACTTTGATTGTAATAATTTATAATATATATTCTGTTTATCCGCCACAGATAGTGTCCAACTTTGTTAGCCACGCCCATCAGCTTGACTTACCACATTAATCTAACTGTTGTAGCTGAACTTAGGTTTAAGTTTGACATGATGAACTTTGCCTTTAACAGTAGAGCAAACACTAAGTGCAAGAATTTTGAATATTTATATCTTTCACTAGAAAGGTATTGCAGCTGAAAGAGTGGGAGTTGGACTCAGGCATACTAAGAACAAAGACTGAGGCTTTAGGATTCAGTTTAGTATATACTAGGCTTTAACTTTAGTGATTAATGTGGGATAAAGCTTAGATGAAAGGTGGGAAGTAGCCCTAAGGGTATCCCAAGAGGTAGCCCTAGAGACTTAGTATTTTTAAGACTTTTTATTTAATTTTATTATTATAATATTATCATTATCTTTTCTATTATTTTTCTTATTATTTTTAATATCATTATCATTATCATTATTTAATTCATAACAATTTTGATTGTTAAATGGCATTAAATTGCATTTTAATTTATTTATTGCTTTGCATCTTTTGCCAACTGCAACTAGTCCTAATTTCTCATTTAAAATCTTTCAGACGCTTTTGCCTTTGGAACTGTTTCCGTCCTGCGCCATCAAATTGCTTGCACAACTTAACGTCGTATAGGAGCATGTGTGTGTGTGTGTGTGTGTTTGTGTGTGTAAATGTATTTGCGCCATTTGCCATTGGCAGCCATTGCTTCGCTGCTTATGCTACAAATACAAATAACTAGAGTAGGCAACAGATTTCAAAGCACAACGAGCAGATATATAGCAGATATATAGATTATATAGCTTATACTTTAAGCATCTTTAAAGATCAGTCAGATATATTTATGGAATATATAGGCTTAAAGTAAGTTTCTCTTTGAGCTCTGACACAAAGACATCGCTTTAACCCCTTCTTTGTCATGTTTTTTTATTGTCACAAAGTCCTTTTTGCTGGCTGCAGGGTATAATAAGCGGCACTTGCAATCTCTCTCTCTCTCGTTGCCAATGCCAAGCTGCCACGCCCCGCATATGCCCCTTATATATATGCTCCCTCCGGCAATGCGCTTTGTAGCTGTTGAGATTTTATAGCTTGCATTTGTTTCACGCTCACTCGACGTCAACGGCATTGACACACATACAAACAAACACAAATGTTGGCATTTGTGTTACACGCATACACACACACACACACACACACTCTTGCACACACTTAGATACGCTCATATGTGCATTCAATTTACGATGCGCTGCAAATGAAATTTTGTTTGTTCGTTTCGTCGACATTTTGAACTTTCGCTTTGGCCCCGTTTCTGTTGGCCAGTGTTATGCTTATGTTGTGCAGTGTACAGACAGTGTTTGCTGCAATTTGCGCTGCATTTTGTTTTCGGTATTTGCCATCTTCTGCATTATTGTTATGATGCCCCCAAACGGCGCTAATGCAATTTTATGGCCAGCCAACTCAAGCAGCACAAGCCGAGCTGAACGAACGCACATATTTATGGCAAATTGTTTATGCCAGAGATTGCTTCATTAATTTCCACTTAGTCCTCTCTCTCTCACTCTCTCTCTCTCTCTCTGTGTGTAAAATGCAGTTAAAACGAAGCGAGAAACAATTAGAGAAGTAGCAGACTGGGTTAATCCCAACAAGACGATATAAAAACGTAGCGAACAGCAATTAGAGTAGAAGCAGCAGCAAGTGCTTCTAATCTTTGGCAATGCGAGAAGCGTAGGATAAGTGCATGCAGGTAAGCAACAAATACAAGAACTTTAGCTCTGTTTGCTAAGCTTTTTGGCTTAGTTCCCAGCTTTGCTTGGTTACGCTTAGTTACTTTAGTTTCAGGAATAACTTCTCGCTCGACTTCTTCTTTAGCTTCTTCGAAGCTTTGCGATAAGTTCTTTTCGGATTGGACTTCACACTTAGTTATACTGTAATGTTTTTATTTCTTCGCAACTTCTCTTTTAGTTTCTTTCTCTTAACTTCTTTCCGACTTCTTGCTTAGCTTCTTTATAATTTTTGTAGAATTCCTTGTTAGCTTTATTCTCTATTATCTCTTTCAACTGTTCTCAACTTGTTTTTCCGCAACTCTCTCAACATCTCCATTGACTTTATACTTAGTGCGCTTCTCCCTTCACAGTTTTCATTCAATTTCCTGCTTCTTCAACTCAGCTCAACTTGTCTAATAGCTTCTTTTGCAGCTTCTCTCATTGTCTTCGACTTATTGCTAAGCCTCTTTTGAACTTTTTGTTTAGTTTCTTTTTCATTCTGCTTTGGTATCTCTCATGTCCCTTAGTCCTTAGACATCTTACTTATTTTCACTCTTCGCTTTGTGCTTTAGAATTTCTGCACATAGTTTTTGCTGAATTTCATTGTTTCTTTTGCGCCTTTTCTCTCAGTCTCAGTCTGTCTGCTTTTGGCTCTGTTTCTGCTCTCGTTTTAAGCTAGGCTTAGTGTTCAACTTCTCATTAAATTGAGCTTTATCAGCTGCGCTCTCTTTCAGCTTATCTGTCAGCTTCTTGCTTAGCATATTGTTAGACTTCTTGGTAAGTTAGCCATGGTTGCCATAGTTTTAGCTAAGCTCGCAGTTATGCTTCTTCTTTCGCATCGTTTGCTTATCTTGAAACTTATCTTGAGGCTGAGCTTCTCCCTCATATTTTGACCTGTTTCCTTGACTATAACTTCTCACTTTACATTCTTTCGTAGTGCACTTCTGTCGTCCTGCATAATAATTGGTTCTTGTTTTACTGTCGCTTTGCTTTGCTGCTCTCTGCACAACTTAGCTTTGATGCTGATGCCTGGTCGCACTTGAGGCAGGTACTATAATATTAACTGCCTTCTCTTGACCAAATGCAAGCAAAAAGTCATGAATAAATTTCAATAAGTAAATGGTTGCAATGGTCGCTTGTAATTTAAGCATTTTATTTAACATATTTTACGACCAGGCCGCGCAGGGCCAACCAAACGTCGCGTGGCGTTGACTCGAGTTGAGTTGAGTTGAGTTGAGTTGAGTCTGTGACGCTTTATGTCAACTTTGTTTCGCTTTTCTCTTCTTTTTTTTTTGCACTTTAACGGCCGCAGCGCTTTAATTTATTGCAGCACGTCTTCGGCACGAGTGTCGCTGTTGCCAACATCATTTTGAGTGGCAACAAAACGCTGACGTTGCCAAGGACAACAGCGAGCACTGAACACTGAACAGGCAACAGCCATCAGCCATCAGCCAACAGCCAACAGCCAACAGCGAGCAGCATAATTGATGCCAATGTCAAACTCAAGTTTGCCAGGCTCAGGCTCAATTCATATTTCCTCTCTCTCGCTCCCGCTCTGCACTTGATATATGCTAACGGACAGCGTAATAGAGATGATGCTGCTGCTTTTCCCACTCTCCATATCACTCATGTTGCTCTCTGCATAGCAGGAAGTATCTTATTGCCATTTGCATGGCATTAATCGCATAATTTGTGGCAAGCGCTTGTCGCTCTTTAACCCGCCAACTGGCAAATGGCGAATGGCAAAATTGTGAAACACGAATTCAATTAAAGCTGCGGCAACAGCTGTTCTCCACTTGCTGAGCATGAGTAAGCACGGCATAATGATTTTGTTGAAATCTATGTAGCTGGCAGCTGCCAACTGGCAGCAGGCAGTAGGCAGCAGACAGTCGGAGGCGTTGCCGAAACAGGTGCTACGTAGGCTTAAAGATATTGTGGTGTAGTTGAAAGTTTGAGACAGAGGAGTGTTCTTATACATGCTCTTATGAGCCTATATTCATAGCTTCCTCGAAATTATAGATTAAATTCATTCAGAATATATTTAAGCCTTGAAAATTTCATTAAGCTCAGACAAAGCAGCATTGAAGTTATTTAATAACATATTTTCAATAGAATTTGGGAGCAAGAAGCAGAGGCAAACGGAGCTCGTGCATATGTGAGTAGTAGTGAGGCTGAGTACTATATTTTAGACATGTATGTCATCTCTCATCAATTTTGTTTGCTCTATATACATTAGATCCTCACCATATAGAGAAAACTTATACAGAGAACCAATTTATAAGAGATCATATGCATACATGTCTTAAAGTAGTGCTCAGTCTTACTACAGCTGTATAAGTATACGCTATATGTGCTCATGGTGCTTCACTGCAAGCTCAACACATGTCTGCAAGAGCTGAGAGTCACGCTTGGAGGCTACCAGGTAACTGCAAGTCGAGCACACCCCACAAGAGCTGTTGTTGTTGTCACTGTCAACCGCAAAAGATGTTGATAAATTAAGTGTGCTGCAGGCGAAGCCATTAGCAAATCCGAAGGCCTTTTGCTTGCAAAAAAAAAAAAAGAGAAGAGAAAAAAAGGCGAAGGCAGAAAAACCTCAAAGTTTGTCCAATCCAACGACGTTGCCTTGTCAGCGACACCTGCTGTGTGCGTGTGCACGTGTCTGTGTGTGTGTGTGTGTGTGCTTAAGTTATTTATTTTTGTTTTTGTTTTTTTTCTTTGCTTGGCCAAAGTAAACTTTGGCAACTAAAAGCAAAAATAATTGCCAGCCTACTTTGGCGCAGGCACAAGTCAAGTTTCGTGTGTTGAAGTCTTAGACAAATGTTAAACAGCAGGAGTTACAGCCCACATGTGTGTGTGAGTGTGTGTGTGGGTGGGTGAATGAGGGCATGTCCTTGCACATCAAAACAATAAATATAATGACAACAATCATGAGACGAGAGTCGCACAAATATTTGTTAACATTTGAGGAAACAAAACTTTGAATTTCGTTTCACTCACGGCTAAACGCACAATTTATTTATTTATTTATGCCTGGCGAAACCTAGGGCGAACAGGTAAGGGGAGAGAGCGTAAAGGGAGAGGTAAAGTTTATCAAATATGCAAATGGCGCTCGGTGCGGGAGTTGGTGACAGAAATTAAGCATCATAAAAATAACACAAAGCAGGAAAAGCAAAGGAAAGCAAAAGAAGTTGGAAAAGGCAGTTGACATGCGAGCGAAGCACGCCATCTAGCGGCGGCAAGGTGCGTGTGCGTGCCAAAAATTTACGAAACATACAAACTTATATATATATATGTATGTGTGTGGGTGGCACACACACACAATTGCCTTTGGGTTATGCTGGGGAAATTGATCAAAGGAATGCGTGTGGCATGCGGCAGGGCCCGTGTCGTACTTGCAACAGCAGCTATGTGGCACACACTCTCAGCTATGCTGTGGCTATGGCTGCGGCTGTGGCCAGCTGTAAATTAGATGCCAAACGCTTAAAGCTGACTTTAAAAACTCGCAAAAGCCACAGACGCACACGTGCCACAAGATATATATACATATAAAGAGAGAGGGAGAAGGAAGGAGAGCGTGAGCGAGTACGTTTAGGCATACCTCTGCTGCTGCTGCTGCTGCTTGCTGCATAATCAATGCCAAACGCAAATCAGTTCTTTTGCTCAAATCAAAACAAAACACGTAGCCTGCGTCTCCCCAGAGCGAGAAGAGAAACGCGCGCTTAATGCGAAGCCACAAAGAGTTTTCCTTTTATTTTGTGCTCTGGCGCTTGGGGGCAATTCTCTTCGTTGTTTTTCCTTGATTCTTTTATTGAACAATTTTTAGACTTTATACTTGTATCGGAAGCAGCACCAGCAGCAGCAACAGCAGCAGCTGCTGCTCCTACTGCTGCCTGGAATTCAATTTAAGCTGAAAATATTTGGCAAAAATTTTCATGCCTTGGCACATTTTCAATATTTTCTTTAGCTGTCAAAGTCATGCAGGCAACTGAGCCAAGCGAAGGTTGCATTTGCAACTTGGTGGACGGAGGAGATTAAATAAATAAATATTTATAATTTGAAGTGGCTAAGCAATATTTGTGGATTTAAGTTTGGGGTTTATTATGAAAATAAGATGAATTGGAAAAGTCTTTGTAGCAGGTGAAGGTAAACAGTTTAGTTTAAGTGAAGTGGAAATGGATTAGATATGTAATTAGATTAAATATGTAATTTGAAGAGTGTTTAAGGTGGCAAAGGAAGAGAGGGTGAGAGAGAGTAACAGAAAGAGAGAGGAAGAGTGAAGAAGTGTGGGGTAAGTGGAGTGAATGTGGAGAAGCCTCCATGTGAGTTTTTGCCTCTATCAAGAGTAAGAGCAAGAGAAGGGAAATAGACTAGAGAGTGAAAGAAAGATAGAGTCACATAAGAGGAGAGACAGATAAAGAGAGAGAGAGAGAGAGACAGAGACAGAGAGAGAGAGAGAGATAGAGATAGAGAGAGATAGATACATAGATAGATAGATAAATATATAGGAAGATAGGCAGATAGGTAAGATAGATAGACAGAAGGCGACAAAGCATATAGCAAGATAAAATATATAGGGGAAAAGGACAGAGCTCTCTCTGGGAAGACAGAGAGATACATATGAGGACGAAATGAGAGAGGCGAACAGAATTCCTTCATTGAACTCATATCATTTCTTAAACTTCTCCAAGAGCTAACATTGTCATTCAATTCAAATCAGCTCTTAAAAGACTCCTCTTAATTGCCACTTAACCTGTCATCTACTCAAACTTATATTTTTCATGCCTATTCAACTCTCCTCGATCTATCTAGCTAATGAACTGAATCTATCCAATTGCCATATAACAACTGCTACGTAGTAAAAGAAAGTGAAAGTTATGTCCAGTTGTAAATTGTGAAAAACTGACAGACTCCAGTCGTATAAGAGGTAAATAAAAGCCAGGAATATGATGTGCTCGTTCACATATATAAATATTTGAGTGCCACACAAAATTCACTTTCAATTGCATTACAACACAATTTTGTCACAGGAATGAAAAGGATATATAAAAAAAAGAGAACGGTAAAAGCTAGTCAACTGACATATTGGCAAGGACGAGCTGTCATAGCAGCAGCACGACATGCCTGTGTGTGTGAGTGTGTGTGAGAGTCTGTGTGTGTGTGCATTAAGAATTAAAATCTGATACAAAGTAATGGTCGCACTCAAATGTACAACAATTGCCATTAAATCAAAGGACATTTCCATTTTGTGTGCGCATAAAATGCCATTGCGGCATATCAATAAATAACATTTGATGTGCGGCTGCTGCTGCAGCATCAGCTACGCTCTCTCCCCTCTCTCTCTTTCCCTCTCTCTCTCTAGACTCTCTTCATTCCTTTTTATACCTATTTTATTTTATTTTTTTGCACCGACAGCAACCTGTGCACGTTAACAAAAAAAAAATGCTCATGCGGAAATTGCTTAATAGGCAGCGCAGCTGTCAAAAAAAAGAAAATACCGAAAAATACCAAAAATAAAATACAACAAGAACAACAACAAATGGGCAACAAAAATCGCGGCCATCAAACGTAATGGTTCAGCCGCAGCTTCGCCCCTGCTGCACGAGGCGCGCTATCAATTTCTAGTTGAGTGATCTAAGCAGCCCAAGTGCTGGCCATAAACAATGAAAATGGCTCGCAAATATATATCTATATATATATATAAAGAGCAGCCGCAGCATCACTTAAAATGACCAAAAAAAAGAAAAGTGGAAAATCAAGGTGAAGCGATTTTATATTTCTGCTGCAGGCAGGCAGCAAATTAATTTTAGCTGCCGCTGCCGCTGCCTGCGGTGCTCCAAGATCTAAGATGGGCGTCACGACTTTTGTATTATCGCGAACGCAATTTGCGCCTCATGGAAATTGAATGGCAACGGCAGCAGCCAGGCAGTGCCTCACAAACTCTCCTCCTCTCCTCCTCTCCTCCTCTCCTAGCCCCCTACTGCTGCTCCTGTTTCAGCTACAGCTCCGACTTCAGCTCCTTTATGTGTCCGCAAATTGCAGCTGCTGTTGCTGCCTCGGGTTTTGCTTGACAATAATCAAAATACAAAACGACAACAACTTTGCTTAGGCAGCAAAGGGGGCGTGGCGGGCTGGGAGGCGAGTCGCGGCATTACTGTTACTGGAGTCCTGTTGTCAGGACTCGCATAGCTCGGCGTCGTCTCATACTAATTGCTTTCAATTTAATGAAAATTTTAATAGAAAAGCGCTTTGGCTGCCAAAAATTGTGCTGTTAGTAAATGTTTGTTGTTGTTTCAGCTGTTGTTGTTGTTGTTGTAGATGTTTGGCATTGCATGCTTGCCTCAGCAGACAGCCGCGTCGCCTGGCTGCCCGGACGGGGACACTAAGCTGTTGTCGTCGCCGTGGCGTGCATAAAATATATAAAAGACGCAAAACACACATAGAGAATGAGAGCGGGAGAGCGGGAGAGAGATGGTGAAAGACAAGTGCCTTAAATAGTTACAGCACTAGAGAGAGAGAGAGACAGAGAGAAAGTGAAAGAGAGAGAAAGCGTAATAGAGAGAGAGCTGAAGGAATATCAACAACAATTGTGCCAAAACAATTTGCACTTAATATTGTGCATGAAATTTATTTGGCATACACAAAAGCAAACACACATAGAGAGAGAAACATACACACACACACACACATATACACCCTTGGCCAAAAAACTTGATAATCAAAAAGTTTACATTTTGTGGCATGTGCAACTGCATTTCATTTAAGTTTCGTATTTGCATTTTGTGCAGAAAGTTTTTAGTGCTTGGGATGAGGGGACAGAGAGAGGGAGAGAGAGATGCCTTAAAGAACGAACAACAGTAAAGGACTTTAGAGGCAAGGCTTATGTCGCTCAATTGTGACACTCACACAGAGACACAACCTGACTGCCAGCCTGCTTGCCTGCCTGCTGCGCCTCAGCGAGCTGTGTAAAGCGTTTGTAAAGCGCCTTTCGAATTGAATCAATCTATGCAGGACTCATAGGACTCACAGGACTCGCAAAACTGGCACGAATGCCAGCTTTGAATAGCGAAAAGTTTGTCCAGCTGCCAGCTGAAACAGAAACATGTGCAAAGCGCGCGCTGAGCGTGTTTTGCGGACGGAAGGAAACGGAAATGATGCCAAACTAAGCACAAAACTTATTCAAAGCAACAAACTGTTGCCGCGTGCAGCTGCTGTAGATATGAAAGAACTTTTGCAAAAACTAACTGCAGGGCATCTACAAGTCGTCCACACGCTTGTGATTGCATTACTTACTGTCCATTTACTTTCGATGCTTACTAGATAGTTTTTATTTAAAATTCGTAGCATACTTTTGAGCTGCTCACAAAAATGTGAATTTGACCAAAAGTGTGGCATACTTTTAGGCTGTGTCTAATATTTGCAAATTATTTATATATTTCATGAAGATGGTGTTTTTGTTGTTGTGTTTGTACTAATACAGTTTAAATTTATATATTTGCAGTTTAAATAGAAAGCTGAGATTGCCAGGAATATAAGAAGATAAAGATGGCCAGGATTGGACGTAATATAAACCAGCTAAAGCCATTTATTTGTGTGTAAATTTTTATTGTAAATAAAAAATAAAAAAAAAAATAAAAAATTAAAATAAATGAAATGTTTTGACGATTTTTATTGGCTAAAATTCTGCTCAAATACCAGGCGAACAGAAATTTCCAGGAAGTAGCCAAATATTGAGCAAATACAAAATTTCGTTGCATACCCAAAAGGGGCAGCAGTTGCTGGCCCTTCGATCTGGAAATCTAGCTCTAACTGGGCCAAATCCCTTCACAGGATACACGCACTTGGTGCGTTAGGATCGCGAGGAGCGCCCCCATTGATCCACATCAAAACATTATAGGGTCATCTAAGAATCCTGGACTTGTACATTTTGTGCTTCAGGCAGCGGCAAAAGAAATGGCCCAAAACTCACAAAAAGCCAAATATCTCGATAGCCACAAGGAATATTTTGATGTGCTTTGGCCAGCTTGTAGCTCTAGTGACCCTGATCAGCTTGACATACGACTCGTCAGGATATGCCAGGATACAGCCAAGTTATAAGCGTTTTTCGCTATACAAAAAAGTCCTTATATCTCAGCTGTTGAAAGGATTTCCAATCCTTTTGTTGCTAATTTTTGCTTAATATGATAAACACAATCTGTGTTCTTAAGGACCTCATCAAGATCCTCTCAATGGCCAAGTTAATGTCCAATTTTGGCGATTTTAGCCAATTTTCGAGCTTATCCCTTGCAAAAATATATGAAAAATTTTTGGTCGAATTTTGAAAATTTTGCAATGCCAATCTATAGCCCTGCTTCCCACGAGCTCAAAAAGATATATCCTTTAGGGTTGCGTAAGGACATGGCCAAACTATGGCTTTAAAAAGAAAGTCCTTTTTTAGAAAAATAGCTCTAAGTCGGCCAAAATCTTGCTCATTTCTGCAGGACATGTTCTGTTAGGATCGTTATGATAAACTTCATCGAACTACATTCAAATTTTATGGTCTTCTCTAAGGATCAAAGTACGTCCTTTCGGGAAATAATAGATATAGCTAGTCTTTTATTTTGTATATCCTGGCAAATCGTATGTCAAGTAAAGCCCATTGACTCAGGCTACCACTTGACCAAAGGACATTGAGATCGTCCTTTATATTTTCAAGTGATTAAGGTTTTGTTGTTGCCGGGTCCTTGTTGTTGCCGGGTCATAGTGTTCTATATAGTTTATCAATATACAAGCATATAGCTATCTCATAGTAAGTTTTCAATTCATTTCATTGTCATAAGTGAGTTGTTAAATTTTTTTTAAAGGACATGCTGCAATATCTATACACAGTTTCAATTACATACACTCGCGCTGTCTCTATGTATACTAAGCTCAGCTTGAACAGTCTTCAAGTGTTTCCATAGAACTGTTTACTTAGACTTTATTTATGCTAATGTATCTCTCGCTCATATATTCAACTGCTTTTCCTGGTAGCGCTTGCTTTAGCCTTTGCTAGACACACTGCTGTTGTCTCGAACAGATTCCTGGAATGTTGATTTGCCGCAAGGCTACGCACAGATACAATTTCAAGATGTTGTTGAGAAGTCATTAAGCAAACAGAAAAAATTCCAGCTGACGCTAAAAAAATTTAAAAAATAAATATACAATATATAAAAATAGAATAAAAATTAAAAAAAATTAAATAAAATAAATATAATTTCGTGCTTCCCTTTTGAAAATCACCTCAGCCCTTACCTGTTTGTCCAGAGCTCTTAACGGCGCTCAACAAATGGCCAAGCAAATAAAATCGCGCTAGCCAATTCTCTAATGAAGACAAAGCAACAACAATGGAACAGCAACAACAACAATGGGAAGGCACTGATATGCCATTGTGATTTGTTATCGTATCCTGGCCATATAATTTATGACGGAGCTGGGCGCTAGGCCAAATTGTCAACCATAATTCTTGGGCATGGCTCATTCGCGCTTCGATGAAGCCAATAAACAATGACGAATCACTTATAAATTGTTGCCATATTTCTGCTTTGGCGCAAAATATTTACTATGCGTGGCCCCCGCACCCAGCCACGCCCCCTGCGCGCCTTTCCACGCCATCCACGGCGAGGCAAGTGTGAAAATTGAAATTGATGTTGCTGTTGTTGTTGCTGTTGTTGCTGCTGCTGTTGTTGCTTTTGACTTGTCGCTAAATGGGCGACGCCTTTACAACGACCACGCCCATCGAACGAACTGCCTCCCCTGCCAGGCCGCTGGCTGAGCGCCTTATTGCGGTTGTTTATTTACGAACATTAACAAAATAAATGACATGCAAATAACAAAGAATAAAAAATGAAAAAACAAAAAAAAAACAAAATAAATGCAAAGCCCGTAGCGTAACATAAAAAGACTAAGAAATGGAACGCACCATAGATACCCTATACAAAACTAAACAAAAAGAAAAGAACAGAGCAAAAAATATTTAATCCACAAAAGATTCCATACTCAAAGTGAGGAATTAAATGAGAGAAAGACAGGTATATATAAAATATATAAATATATATATATATAGATATATCTTTTATGTACAATTCAGAAAATTCTTAGACTATTCTTATCTATATATGATATAAATCATACATTCACAGAATTCCAATTAGGTATACTTATATTTGTCAGCAAAAAGTGCGCTGCTATTATTTTGAACACAGCTGTAAGTCAATTTTCATCAAACAGAATTAAAAGCAAATTACTGGAAAATAATAGCAAATATTATTCTACGAATGTCACAAATCGAACTTAATATTCAAAATACCCTAATTAAAAAGTGCAGAAGGAGACAAAAAAGTTTAAATAGACAAATTTGTTGCGCTGGCAGCTAAGCGACCTGGAAATGGTTGGGGGCTAAATTACTAATGCTATTGGCAACAAGACAGAGCCAGAGCGGGGAAGCAGGGTGGACATAATATTAAACGCAATTCATTCTCACAACAGTGAGAAGGAGATGAGAGAGAGAGAGAGAGAGACTGGGGAGAAGTGAAAGCAGAAGTCGCGGCAGCAGCTGGAGAAATTGACTTTGGAGGTATTTTTAATTTTGCAGCCAAATGAGTCGCGATTCTTGTTTAATTTTCTGTTGATTGGTTTTTCTTCTCACACTTTTTGCCTTCTCTCGTTCCGCCAGTGGGTCGATCAGTCAGCGAGAGTCAATCAATGAGTTTTTTTTCCTCTCCCGCCCATTGAGTTGGGCAAATATTGATGTTGGTCACGTAATTAAGAACAAGTTTATAAAAATCTTCGAGCTGGCTAATTAAGTTCAAATTGGCCGCACAATTCCAAATGTGTTTAAATTACTTCTTTTTTTTACCTCTCTCTCTCTATCTCTCTCTGTCTCTCTCGCTGTATCGCTGTGACGTCATGGGAAGCACGTGCAAATTAGGCAAATGCCAAATAAAAAGCCCTTCGCCCGGCTTTGAGCACACTCAAAGTGAGAATGCGGCATGGTGTTGTGGCCTGGTTAGATGCGGAGGCGAAGCGTTTGGCTTGGGGGCAGGTTTGAAGCCGTTTGGCATTTGGCTTTGTGGTAAACGTGTTGAAGGGCTGCCGCTGCCGTTGACAGCTAGCGAGCGAGTGGGCCGAGAGACGAGGCTCTGCCCAAAAAACATTTTCCAAAATTTCATAATAATTATAATTTTGGCCAGATATACAAACACATATATATATGCATACATATTTGCATGTTTTGTCAAGCTCAACCCGGCAAAGGCTTTCGAGCTAGCAAAAACAGTGCAAGGGTTGGCGGCAGCTGGCAGCTTCGAACATGGCCAAAAAGTTGCGTTAAGCAAAAAGTTAAGCGTATTTTATGAAATATTTGTGGCAGCATGCGTGGCAGGTGCACCCCTCCCCCTCCCCCTGCCACGCCTCTAACTTAATCAAAGTCTAAGGCCAGATCATTTTCACTTTGCTGGCGGCTGCTTTTCTTTTTGGGGTTTTAACATCATTAAGCTGCATGTACAACAATTTTAATAAAAATTAAAACAATTTCGACGCGCACTTTCTGCTCAACAAGCTCAATAATTGTATAACACACACACACACACGCACACACACATTGCATTACTTATGCTCAGGTTTTTGACATAATTAAAATTACAAGCAAACAGAGGCTTGCCAACAGATAGACAGAAACAGAGAGAGAGAGAGAGAGACAGACAGAGAGAGTTGTGAGCTGCTATTAACTAGCTCAAGGATATGAATTTCATATTTACGCACGCTTAAGCAGCAAAAAGGCTTTTTACACAATTTCATTACAAAGTTGTGCGAATATATATATATCTGTATATATATATACATATTTTGTTTACAAATATTCTTAATATACTTGTATTTGTTGCCCTCGAGGCAGTCATTAGCTTAGCTACATTGTATATCTATCTGTTTAGCTTTGACGGCCCAAATTATCCTTTAAATCATTTATGATTTGGCTTGCAACATGCGTTGCATTACCTTTGCACGCACTGTCTTTGCCTGCAACTGCATAAGCTGCAAAATTAATCGTTGAACAGTTTTAAGCTCTTAATGGATGCAACTCGGACAGAGCTGTAAGCTGTAGTCAAATATTTTTTAAAAATATGTGTATAATAGATATTTTACTATATTTGAATTTTATTTTTTGAATTTTGTTGTAGTTAAAATCTTAATAAAAATGCATGAGAAACTAATGCCTGACGACAGAGCTTAATGTTGTCAATAAATAAGGCAGCTGCAAGTTCATTAAGTTAGTTTAGCTTATGATGATGTTAGGAAGAGTAACGAGAGGCTTTAGATGACGTTCTTTGTGAATTTTTGCTTATAGTAAACCACAATTGATGATGATGATGATTATGATAATGATAATAGCAAACCAAATATGAGTTGATATAGTATCATATCTCTTAGACCTACACAGGACTCAAACTCTTTTGATATGCCATTTTCGACTTGCATAGATATGGATTTTCGATTGGCATCTCAAAATTGTCTTTATCCCAGAAGTCTCCAATCAATCACTTTACTTACAATAAGTTCTAGCTGCTCTTACTATATATACACATATGTATAGAAGTTACATTAATGTTCTATAAAATCTTGCAAATACCTTTTCCCATTTTAACTCCAATTGCATTTACTATATAGAACTTTTTCTGCTATCCATTTAATATCTTTCTTTGCAATTTAAAAGGCATCAACTATACTTAAATATCAATAGCGTACATTTTCAATTTCTCTCAGCTCTCAGCCATTGTTTGTCTGTTTAGTGATTGCAAAACATTGCGCATTATCAAACACTAAAACACAGCTGCATGCCTGCATGCCTCCCTCTCTATCCTACTCTCCTGCCCTAACAAATGCTGCTCAGCTTAAGCTGAAGTTTCGTTACAGCAAATCGCTTTGCACTCATTTGCTATATGTCTCGCTCTATCTATGTGCAAGTGTGTGTCAGTCTGAGTGTGTGTGTGTGTGTGAGTATTGCAAGTGTAGCTTTTGATACTTTGCAACACTGCAATTGACATTTTGTCAAAGGACAATGGGTTATTGCCGAAGCACATGTAAGCATGGAACTACCATTGTATCGCTCACATCTCTATCCCTCTCTCTCTCTCTCTCTGAAGAGCAGTCAATTCTTTTATCCTGTTCGCATTTTTTTTTAATGCTGCGCAATAAATTGAAAAGAAAGCAAGCGTAAAACACAAACAACAACGGCAAAAACATTGTAGGCAATGCCAAGGCGACTATCAGTTGCAGACAGTCATAAAAAAAACAGAGGGAAGAGCTGTACAATGCCTTGCGCTGCAATACAATAATACCAGCACACACACACATACACACACACATATATATATAGAATAACATATATATATATATATATATAGGAAATCCTCAAGTCTCACATTTGGCATTGGTTTATGTGGGCAGCTGCGATTGAAAAATTTCGCTCGCTTTGTTTCGTTTAGCACAGCAGCTCATTTTTTGTATACCCTAGACAAAAGTGTGTGTGCTATGAGAGGGTATGCCAGACTTAATCAAGTTTCTGTCTAGTCTGCAGCAAATGCATGGCTCACAAATGAATGCCTAACTCAATTTATGTCCAGAACTCTTTTACAGGGTATCTGCTAGTCGTTCATGCTTGTTGCTTTAGTTATTTTTTATGCCAATACTGTTAGTCGCAGTACTTTTCATTCAATTTTCAGCATTTTTTACGATTTGTTAGTTGCCCGTCAACATGCCCACACACACACACACACACAGTCTACGCCCCTTTCAAGCCACACACACACATGTGTGTGTGTTGGCTGGCCGTGTTTAATGTCACGTATTTGATCAGAAAATTAAGGATCAAAAAGGCATTTGTGTAAGCATCTGAAAATGTTGTGATTTATTGCGCCAAAGCGTTTTGCAAGCAACTCTTCTCTCACTCTCCGTCAGGACATGCACCAGTAGCTGGCTTACTCCTCTCTCTCCCCCTGTCTCTCTCCATCTCTCTCTGTCCTTATGATGTACGACTCTAAGCAGCTGCTTGCTTGAGCTCTTCGCTTGCCGCCTGTTTAGTTTAAAAACTGGGACGTGTACAATTTAATTTAATCTTTCTGGATTTTCTTTTGTGCATGCCAGCACTTGCCCAACAACTGGCTTTCTCTCTCTCTCTCTCTCTCTTTCACTCTCTGCGCCTGTTGGGCTTCAACAATAACTATGCTAAATGCTAAAAATACATTTTACTCTAAGAAATCATTTCAAGTTTTGCCATTACTTTGCTGCTTTTAAAGCAAACTTCCCAAGTTTGTTATAAATTAAAAAATAATTAGAAGAAAAAGAAAGTTTTTACAAATTTTGTAGCATACTTTTCAGCTGCCTTCAGTTATTCATATTTTAGATTGTTATATACAATTAAGTGCTGACATATTGTGTCAAAAGTTGTCTGAAGTTCTATTTATTCTTATATTTAATAGTTGTTGCGGCCTTGCACGGCCTATATTATGGGCAACTAGCGCTAAGGATGCCTTGTCCTAGCAGCGTAGCCCTATATATATATTTACTTTAAACCCATATATACAAACTTGAAACTATCAAAATTGTAAATTCTGGAAATTGTACAATATATAAATCATTTAATACTTACGCACACGTCTATATGAATACAAATTCAGCAAACTTTCAGCTCAGATATCAACTTACCTGAAAAGGGGGAGAATAAATAGTATTTTAATTAAATTGAATATAATTTCAACAGCAAAAAGTTGCCTAGATATAGTTGGATTTGTGTAAACAATACAATCTATATTAAGTTCATGTCAAAATATTAATTAGAAAATAAATACACGATATATGTTCGTTTGTCTGTCGATTTATATATATATATTTATGAATGTGCAACAGAAAGTCAAAATGCTGCCAACAACGATGAAAACTCAATTTAATTTGCTGAAAGCTATTGCTTTACACGGCACGTACAACAAATTTCAAATGAGACACGTTGATACACAACAACAATGGCAATGGCAATGGCAACTGCTGATGGCTAAATTTAATAAATATTACACGTATCTGATAGGAACATATATATATATATATATATACATATGTATCTAGTATATATAGTGGTAGAGCTGAGCTTATTAAAAAGCGTCTGTCATCGCGCATACGCCATGTGCGCCTGTCAGCCTGACTTCGCCAGTGCATATATATGATATATATATAATATATATATATATATATATACATATCGATATACGATATATACGTCTGTCATGCGCTTGTTAATGAATTTTTGTAAAATGTAATTGCAACAGCCGTGCAATAATTGCTGTTTATGCTAATTGAAAATCAATATGAAAATTATTTGTTTACCTCACACACACCCACACTCGCACTCTCACACACACACACTTATTGTATTTCCGAGTGGCATTGGCTTTATTTTATTTTCTGGCATGTTAATTGCTTGCTCTAGCGCTCTATCAATAAAAACTTTTAAAAATTATTGGCGGCACGTTCACAATTACCTGGAAAATAGTTGATTTTAAGCACCTGGCGTTAATTGGGTTGAATTTGATTATAGCTATAGTTGATATGATGCATTGTACAAATGATTGTATTATTATTATAAAATTTGTGAGTTTGTTAAGCTGGTTATTATTGTTATTATTGTTATATTTATTTGCTACTCATATAGGTCAAGTAGTGGCTGACACAGCAAGAGTATTACTATTTCTGATGATTATAGTTTCTGTTGTTGCTAAAGTTACTGCTGACTTTTAGTTGTTGAAATATTACATCAATTATGCCATTTAACAACAGATAACAGAGAATACATTGAAGTGTATAAATAGTTATAAAAGTGCCCTCAAAAACTACGATTTAATTTGTCTTCCATACTTCGTGCAATTAGACTACTCTCGATTGTTTGCTATGCTTTATATGATGAAGAAGTTTCTATTAACATTAAACTTTTCAATTTTATAAAATATTTGAATACACAAAATAATTTTCAAAATAAACACAAAAATTTTAGCTTCCATCTACAATGGCTTCCCTTTACATTCACATAAATATTTCGTTTTGCAAGTGCGTCAAACAATGCGCATAATCGAGTTAGTCGCCAAATGATGCTCCGTATTTCGGTCATAATTTCAGCTTTGATTGCATATTATGCACATAATGAGACGAATGGGACGCTGTATAATATCTATATACAGAATATACACACAGAAACGGCAACAGCAACAGAGAGGAGAAAAAAAACAGAAAATACAAATACGGGGCGTATACTTAATCTGCGCAACGGCCTACGACCAGCGTTTTGGGCCAGCCGCACAAAAGAGCCAGCGGTTATTTTTGCTCTTTATGTCAAATGAAGCGTGCAAATGCGGCAAACGCCCCTTTGACCCCGCCCCTCCCAGCACTTGCTCTCCCTCCCCGCCCAGGGAACAGGACGCACATTAAATGCGCAGCCCAAAAACATGCGCTGCAGGCGCTTGCCAAGCAGCAGGACAGAATGAAATGGCAGAGGACAGCACTGGCAGGCCAGGACCATGGGCCAGGGATATACATGCATATAGTGGAAGCTTTGCTGTTTACTCTGCTGTGTGTTTGGCTGTGTGTGTGTGTGTGTAACAAGTGACCAGGCAGCTAAGAGGGGACAAACGTTGCCACTGATAAAGTCATTCGAGCAGCGCAACAAATCGATAAAAGAAATAAAAAAGGAAGCCCGTAAGAGTGCTTGAGTCGGGCGTGCTTGACTAACAGTTGCCCTTTGGGGCTGTCTTGGAGGGGCTGATAACGGAAATGGGGTACTCCATATGTGAATGTCCTTTAGCTTGATTTATATACAAAATTTGATGATTGTAGCTTCTAAAGTATATGAGATGTGTCCAAGTAACTGAAGTCAGTTATCGATTCTTAACGATTTCATGGAAATGGATCAAATTATCGATGATTTGAATCTAATCTGGAATGAATTGTGCTATAAAATCAAGTCTAGCATTAGAGGCTTACAAAGTTATACAGACGGACAGAAGGACGGAAGGACAAATTGACGCACGGACGGTCAGACAAACTATAAGTAGTCGGAGCTTAGACAGACAGAGGGACGGACATTCGGTTGAATATATAGACAGTTAGACGAATGGACAGACATACCTATAGTAGAGCAGACAGAGAGATCTAGATAGATAGATAGACAGACAAACGAACGGACGGACAGTCGGCCGAAGTTATAGAAGAACAGATAGACCGAATATATATACATAAATAGACGGACGAATAGAAAAATCTATAGAAGACCTATCGATAGATAAACGGACGGAAGGACACACCCATCCAGGCCAACACAACAAAGCTAGATCAACTCGACTGTCGAACTCATCAAGTACAAAGATGAATTCAGCTACGCCTCCCCTTTCTGTCTGTCATTTAAAAAGAAACCAATAGACTCTGTTTACACATTTTCCATAGATACAGACTATAAATAAGTATATATAATAGCTAAACAAATCTATATATATATATATTTCAATAGCGATAGCGGGTGAGTTTTATGTGAATCGAAGTATTGAGTGTGGGAGTGGGTAGCTTGGCTCTGGCTTTTATGCTGCCGATTTCCGACTCATTTGCCAAGCATCTAAATGTAAAATTAATTTACGTCCGCTACGGGCAGCAGACTGTCTGCCACGCCCCCTGGCGCCCTACCGCTGTGAGGTTAATTAATTAGACGCACGTGACGTCATTTGCAACGCTTTGCTGCCTTTTCAAATTTCGCTATTTAAACTGCAAACGCGCGCAATTGTCTCGCCGACTAAATACGAAAAAACAATAAAAACCATAAATCACAAAATTTTAAACGTGTTTAATAAGCAAATAATGTGAGGCGAGTTCTATGATAGATGTGTTATATATACTATATAGAGAGAGAGAGAGAGATAGACTGTGAGAGAGAGAAAGTATATATATCAAATATTTATTTTTATTTATGCAATATGCTGGCCGCATATATGAAAAGTGCCCAAACAATGCAAATGCATTGAGAGCACGCGTGTCCTGCTGTGTTTATAGTTGTTTGCAGTTGTTGTTGTTTGTAGTTGTTGCTTGTTGTTGTTGCTTGTTGTTGCTTGTTGTTGTTATTGTTTATGCGCATGTTTAGCATGAACTGTGGGCGGTCGGTCACAGTTAGCTGTCAGCTCATAATCGAATTAGTTGCAATAAAGCACAAAATTAATTTCCGCACTGTGCGTGGCCGGCCAAACAACACCAACAACAACAACAGCAACAACCATAGTGAGCGCTGAAAAGCAGCGCACACTAAAAGTGTTTGACTGTAAATACAGAGCATAATTTATGTGGGAAATGCAAAAAGCCCATTCAGCAGCGACTGAGCATAAAATATATATATATATATTTCTTTTTAGAGGCAGCGCAACTAAATTCGCTTCTTTTTTCCACTACATAAAACCCAGGCCTAGGTCCACTCTAATGGCCAGTGTGTATATATGTGTGTGTGTGGCTTGAAAGTGAAAGAGATAATAAAATGAAAGCATAAAGAATGCAGCGTATAAAAGGATAACGGCATAAGGACATGATATACGCTTTTATCTTGAATGAAGTAAATGCCAGCAAATATGACTACAAGAATGAGACATACAGACAGACGGACAGCAGGCAGATAAAGGCAACACACACACACACACACTTACACAGACATAGCTGTTATATTGTGAAGCAAGACAATGCTGGCTTTAACTGGGGTTAGACTCTAGGCAGCAGGAATTGCTGGCATCCATATATAAGTTTACAGTTTGGCGTAGGCAAACGCAAACAAATTCAATTTTGCTGCAGCGTGCCAAAGCTTTTGTCTAAGTGGATAAAGTGTGCGAGTGTGAGTGCTGGTGTGTGTGTTTGTGTGTGTGTGTGTGTGTGTTGGTGTTTGTTAGCTAGACTGTGCATTATGTGGCCAGGCGTATTTATGCCAAAAAGCTTTGGCATGCCTTCACTCGCATACGCTCAATAGCATCTTAATGCGCCCACACACGAAAATTTCATAGCATACTTTTCGGCAGCAGCAGGAATTGGAGCAGCAGGAACCACAAGGCAGTTGGCAACTGGGATATAGCAAATCCAGCTAACACAGCGCAGAGCTCAATAGCTCGACTCAGCTGTTGAGTTTTATTTGCATTTGCAGTGAAAAGTTTTCTTTTGCATGAAATATGCCTTTCACCTACAGTTCAATATGCGAGCTGCAGCTGCACGGAGTGTGTCTTCATCATGTTGTTGATGATGTTCACAAGAGAGAGAGACAGAGAGAGTGGGAGCAACTCACACACAGATAAATATACTCAGCTTGTTGCTGTTGGCACTCAAATGTATTGCAAACAGTAGCCGTAATGTTTTCTATTGCCCAAGCTTAATAGCCAAAGCCCCAGCGGGCATATTTTTTAAGCCTTTTGTATACATGGGTGTGCGAGAGTGTGTGTGTTTAGCTATCAGCATGCTTCATCAGCTACCAAGATACTGAGACACTTAGACAGTTAGTCATTCCAACAGCACAGATAGCTAGCGAGCGAGATAGATTGAGAGCTAAGCTGGCTGGGCCTTTGCCTTTGGCACTAACACACTTTAAAATCCACCAGGCAGCAGTTAAAAAAGTTTTTTGGCCAAAGGGGTCTGCGTAGAGGTCCCACATGCCCCGAAGTGCTATTACTGAAATTGAAGACATCTATAAGTTCAGCCAGCAGTTTTCATTTCGCTTTTCTTTCTTTACGGCTTGTCTGCTTTTTCCTTTACTTTTTCTTCGTTTTTCTCTCGCTGAGCCACTCCGTTTGTGTTCATATGTGCGTACTGTTTGGCATTCGCTGGCAGACGCCTTCATTCGCTCTCTCAGCAACGCTTTTATGGTAATGAGCTCACATTACAAGCGACAGCAGCAGCAGCAGCAGCAGCAGCGGCAGCAGCGACAGAAGCAGCGACAGCAGCAGCAGCAGCGAAAAAAGCAAAGAAACATTTTGACATGACGCCCTTTTGATAGACGCTGAAAGTGTCAAAGCGGGTTGTTTGATATGTTCCCAGATAAAATGCCGACGACGGGCGACACACTCGACTTGCTCTTGAGTAAGCAAATGCTTTAAGCAGCTAACCTACAATCCCTTTACGTGCATCCCATATTCCCTTTACCAACTTGGATTTAAAGCTTAGTGACTCGATTCGCGCGCATTTACAGCTGGAAGCTCTGAACTCTTCGGAGTTCAGTCAGAAAATTTGATTAGCCTGCAGACTTAAAAATTAAGTATAATCTGAAGATATATATAAGCAGCTAGACTTTTTAAAGCTGCAGGTAACAGAAACCTTTATTTGGATAAATTTTGTGATACCGAACTGAAACTATTGGAACTTCAACTTTGTATACAAATCCTCAAGTAATATTTGCTGTTAAAGAAATTCGGAAATATTTCCGAAAAAATATAAGTTGATATTTTAAATGAAAATCGTCATTTGGAATGTTTCCGAAAAGTAAATAGTATAGTTCTGAAATCTTTCCGAAAAGTAAAGGTATTGTTTAGGAAATCTTTCCGAAAAATTAAAAGTATTATGAAATCTTTCCGATTAAGGGAGAATAATCAGTACCTTTCGGAAATGTTATTAAACTAATACAAAAAAATAAAAATAAACTATTCGGAAATGTTTCCGAAAAAGTCAAAATAATCATTCAGAATTGTCGAAAATCAAAAAGTAACAAATAACATACTTTCTTCCGAAAAATTTATCGCATTCCGAAGAAATATTTAATCTCACTCATGCCCAATATTTGCTCTACTTGAGCCGCCTCAATTATAATTGATCGAATGCACCTCGCAAGACAGCGAGGCATATTTGGAAAAGTTTCTCGTGCTTTTAACATTTTTTTTTTGTGTCCCACTCTTTGGCTGTTTTCTTGCAGCCTTATCGCATAACAGAAAATGAATCGCAGTATCCTGCGCTGAAAAGGACCAAGGAGTCGAGCTGAGTCTCGTCGAGGCGCTTTAAAAGGCGCTGCAGCGTGCAAAATGTTTATTTCCGTAATTTAAGTTGAGCATCTTTTATTTGGCGTAACGCGTTGTTAAATTGTTGAATTGGGCGCGCGCACAGAGTGTGTGTGACACGGAGTGTGTGTGTGTGTGTGTAAGTGTGTGTAAGTGTATGCCTGTTCATGTGTGTGTGTGTGTGTGTGGCATGCAGCCAGCTGGCAAAGTGTTCACAGCTGAAATGCATTTTCCTTTCAAATAGTGTAGCTAAGGGTACGTCTATCTCTCTCTCTCTCACACACACTCTCTCTCTCTCCCACTCTATGCAGGTGTTTGCATAGGTGTTTGCGTTGTCCTTGCCTAGCACGTTTTAAGGCCAGGCCTGACACACCCACACACACACACCCACTTGTACACACCTCTGCCGTTTGTCAAGTGCCTTCTAGTTACGTTTCTCTACATTTCATTTGCGCCTCGTCTCGCCACGCCACGCCCCCTCGCTACGCCTTTGTTATAAATGTGGGGAAAAAAAAGCAGAAGAAATCTTGATGTTGTGCTCACTTTGGCTGGGCATTGTTTTTATTATTGTTGGCACTTATACATTTTTATTTGTGTGCGCCTCGCAACAACTTGATCCTTGCGGCAAAGGACCTTGAACCCAGGACCCAGCCCCACATCGCTAACGAGTTACAACAAGGCGCATAAATGTCTGTGTGTGTGTGTGTGTGTATTTGCAAATATTTCATATTTATTTTATATACTTTTTCTCTGCTTTTTCGCGAGTGCTCGTAAAATTTAGAGAGCGTAACGCCCAGCCTCTGCCTCGTTCGCTCTGTGGGCTGTGCATTACGCGTGATTTACTTTGTAAGTTTTAATTGAATTTGCGAACACACACAGAGAGAGAGAGAGAGAGAGAGAGAGCGAAATTAAGTTTAAATGCATTTAGTGTTTACATGAAAAATGGCTGCCATTCAATAATTCAATTAAATGCTCGCAATAATTGTTGTCGAGTGTCACTCGACCGAAGCGCTCGACCATGAATTTCAATTGAAAATTCAAATTCAAATGCGTAAAACTCACATTTGCCCATTTTTATGCAAAGCAGCCAAAGGCAGAAGCAGAAACAGCAACAACAACAACAACAACAAAAAACTAGCACACAAATACGCACGAGTAAGCAGCAGAAGCTATAAGCTATACTATAATGATCATATATATATATATATACAGAGAGAGTGAGAGAGAGAGTGAGAAAACAAAATCAGTGTCAATCTGAGTGGAAGAGTGAGAGAGAGAGAGAGGTATGCCCTATAAATGTGGGCATATTTATATATAAATACAACTTTATAAGCACATGCTTCACTGAGCTGGACGCACCAAACACAAACAGACACACACACATACACACATACACATACAGCGCAGCAATGTCAGGCAGACAACAAAAGAAGATGCGATGGGAAAAGCTAGCGGAGCTGAAGCAGAGCGCAAAGCAGACAAAAATCGTTTCAATAAAAATACAAAGTAAACCAAATGCAAAGACATGAAGAGAGCGCCAAAAAAAAAAGGAAAAAGGAAAAATTTATATAAGCAGCAGCAGCAGCATGCATAAGTGTGTTGTGTGTGTGCACATGGGGTAATTCTTAGTTAACGAGCAAGCAAAAAACGTATTCACGCTTTGCTTAATCCCCAGGGGAAGCCCAAGCAGCCCGCACAATGTGTGCGCCCTCTCTCTCCCTCTCCCTCTCTCTCTCTCACTGTGTGTAGAACAATGCATTGGCGCCTCTATGACCATACAATTTAAGCCCTAATTGCGGGCAATTACTTTTTGCTTGGCTAATAAAAACGTTAGAGATATTTGCGTATTTTAACTAATGATTTTCTGCTTAAGCGCAAAGCTCGACACCGAACGAACAACACGTAAATGTCTGCCTAAATAAACAAAGCCTAAACTTTTACCAACTCTCTCTCTCTCCGTCTCTCTCTCTCTCTCTCCGTCTCTCTCTCTCTCTCTCCGTCTCTTTATTGCTTTCTCTGCGTGTTTGTGTTAAAGGTAAGCTTCTTAGTTGCCCTGTTGTTTCTATTTCCAGGTCTGTCACAGCTTTTAATGACTTGGCACACACACACACGCCCCCTTTAACGGTTAAGTCCTTTGACACACACACACACACGCTCTGGCACAAACTCTGGCACACAGGGCCAACACACACGCACACCTTGTTAGTCAGACCGCATTGACACACTTATTAATAATTCATTTTGTGCTAATAGAATGTTCAGATTTCAAGGTAAAACATCGACAAACATATGTACACAGACTGTAGCAGGACAGCACCTACACACACACACACACATGCCTCCTCCATTTGATAAAAGTTAAATAAATCACTAGCGAGTAGACAACACGTTCTGAGCTCTTGGCTCTTAGCATAATTAGTTGATATTCAATAATTAAGCACAAATTCGAAAACCAAATTCGTTCGTCAAACTATTGCTTACATAATGCCAAATGTAATACAACATGAAGAAGAAGCAGAAGAGAAGGCGGAATATAGCCTCTAGCGACCTAGCGAACTATCTCACCTTGGTGTGAGTCTTGCTCAACTTGATTGATTACCTTGCCCGCAAGGGGAGCGAGCAGGAGTTTCACGTGGTCAGCTAAGAGCACAAGGCTAACACCCATGCCGATGGATTAGCTGCCAGCTGGCATTGATAGCTAAATAACTTAAGGGTCAATCAGAGCTGTGACTATGTGGCTATGTAACTCTGAAATTATGTTTCAGCTATTATAATTGTATTTATCTGTTTTGATGTCGGGCTGTCAGGATGAGGTAAGTTATTAGGGAATGTATTCTTTAAATGTATATACAATATGTATAGCTTAATATCTATGTACATGTTTATATACTTGTTAGAGATATTACACATTGTATCTGCATCGATAACTATGTGGACTTAGATACATTTAACTATAAGCTTTCTTCGCTATGTTAGCTTATATCAAGTTATGAATGTTTACATATACATCTATCAATCTCTTCTCATTTATCTGTCTATATAGTTGTGTATCTTTTCATCTATTACTATAGAGATATAGATTGATAACTATTTAGTTATAAGCTTTTATCATCAGAAAAGGTTTGTATCTACATCTATCTATCTATAACTATATCCATCTATCAATCTCTTCTTATCTATCTGTCTATATAAGATTATTTGACTGACCTGTATTGGAATATCTTTATCCATCCTTCAATCTTTCCTGTCATCTGTCATCTGTTTGTCAATCTATTATCTCTTTGATACCTATCTATCTCTATCTTTCCATCTACCTATCTACATACATCTATATACACATATATATCAATATAACCTTCTTCATCTACAACAATCTCTACAAACAATCTGTTTCTCTGCAAACACAGTCTAATTGTATCTAAATATCTTTTACTTAAAAATGTATCTGCTTCTCACCCTATCTAAAGCGCTATTAACTCATATATACACATCCCCATCATAATATCCTTCTCCATTTGCAACTCAAACTCTTTACACTCTTCTACATCCCAATCAAGTTAAGCTTCCGACAATTGTATCTGTATCTTCTGCTCAACTGTATCTTCTGCTCTGTAGCTTGGCTTACGCTCATAAGTATCTGGCAGTGTGCCTTTGGCGTTTAACGTCTTTGATTATGCAAAAGTCGTCATTAGACGCTTAATTTGTTAAGCGCACTCCAAACAACGCGTTGTAAATTTAATTAGCTCATTATTCTATAAATGTTTATGGCCCATAGTTGAAATTCATTTCGTTCGTTCATTCAGCCAAAATGCGGCGCAGTCATTAAAATTACTACAGAACACTCTCCCACTCTCCCACCTTCTCTCTCCCCCTCTCTCTCGACAGACTGTGTAAATTTGCTTAACATTTTCGTAAGCTTGCCCGTCCAAATGGCAAGTGCGTTGCGCATTAAGTATACGCCCCTTATTACTAGAGGGCAGCTCACAGTTATGCTGAACATATAAAAGTAAAATGATTTACGCTACGCAAACTTTCACTTCAATATTCAATGTGAACTTCGCAAATTTAATGCTCAATGAGAGTGCAAAATGGCAGCAGCTGTCATAAATTGTAGATACCCTAGCTTTAATTGTAGATGCCAAGTATAAAGTAGGCAAATGCTGTAGAGCTATAGCAATAACTTCCAGGTTCTATCAACGGCAAACTATTGTCTTCAGAATTGGCAACGTTTTGCTTCTCTTCTTAGGTATTAGACAATTGAGAGTATCATTTGAGTTATAGTATAATTGAAGCCTTTGGAAAGAGTCTTCAAATGAGTGAAGCCAGCTCTAGAAAGAGATCGTTGCTTCAAATAAATTTTGTAATCAATTTATGAATATAAAATATTCAAGAAAAGGTAGCTAACAGCAGCTTATCTATATAAGAGCTATACAATATATGCACACAATCTGAGTAAGTTGACTATATTCCTCACCATAATCTCTACAGCACCAGCTCTGAGCTGATTCATAATAGAAGTAAGCCCAAGCACACAGCTAGCCAAGTCTCATGTGCTTGAAGGTATTTCTCTAGCTATATAAATTCTCATATGAATATCATATCTATATCTATACAATGATATCTCTATATATGCTTCCATAAGCTTGGCATCTACTGCTTTTAAGGATAAGACATGGCAAGACAATATTAGCATGCTCTACGGCCGGCACAGGGTATAAAGAGCTAGCAAGCAACCAATCAAATGGAAAAGCATTAAAGGGCCAGCGATATATATCTACAAAGGAGACTGCACAATGCGAACAGCAAGGACCAAAGCCTGACTGCAGTGTGCACAATGTGCAACAATAGAGAATGAGGCGAGCCGAGGCGAGGCAGATAAGCCTCGGGCAGCTGGGCCAAAAAGTCGGCCAAAAAATAAATGGAAATTAAAAGTTCACAAACACAACAACAAAAGGAGAGGCGAGCAGCAGCTGACAATGCTTATATGAGATGGAATAAAAAATGATATGAATGGGTGCTTCAAATTCATATGCTTAGACAGAGAGAGCGAGAGAGAGGGAGAGGGAGAGCGAGCGAGTCAGAGTCGTATGCTTAGCATAAAAATTGGCTGTACGTGCAAACGGAGAGGAATTGAGACGCGTTGCTCGGTTAACATCATGACATCATCCTGAATCTCTAATGAATAAAAATGAATTTAAAAAATATATACAGAGAAAATACAGAGAAAATGAAGCAAAACAAAAGCCGAGCGCGGAGTAGAGTTGAGCTGAGAGAGACAATAAAATATGCGGCGACATAGGCAGACAGAGCGCAGCAGGCTGCCAGCCAGTCTACGCAGCGGAGAGCTACTGCTATATATACCAGTGTCCTGTCAGGCAGTCAGCCAACTACACACACACACACACACAGTCAAGTCTTCCATTTGCCATGTTGTTTTTTTCAGCATGCTGCAGGCCAAGTCCTGCCTGTCCTGTCTTCATAATCCTTTATTTAAATATTGTTTGCTTTTTATTTGCCATTGTTATTATGCTTGTAGATATTTTGCATAAATAACTAGACAGCACACACACAGCAGCAGCATCAAGACAAGCAATCTCAATCTTAGACTGAAGAAAAAAAGTGCTGCTGCTTGCTGTTTTATGGTATGTACTCGCCTACATATATATCTGCTTGCCCAGCAGCTGTTTAGCCAACAGTCAAAGCGTTGACATTTTAACTTAATGCGCAACGTGGCGTATGCTTGATATGTATATGTATATGTATATGTGCGTATATCCATATCCGAAAGGCATATGGCGCATACGCCCCATCGGCTGCCGTACACTCATTAGCAATTACATGTGCGCCCTTTGGGAAGCAGTCCGCTGTCAGCTGAAATTTGTGTCAACGTCCAGACAGACGACAACAACAGCTTGGCCCACAGGCGTTGCCATATTTAGCATGTTAACGTGTATCCTCCAGGCAGACGTGCAACGCTTTTGGGCTCTCTCTCTCTCAGCCGTCGCTGACGTCTTTTGGACGCTTTCAATGAAAGCTTGTTGTTAGCTGGCCTCGTTAAATGCCGCGACACTCGTGCCCGTTGACATACAGTCAGGCAGTCAGGCATCTTGTCAGCTAGCCACGCCCATACGACACCCATACGCCCACACCCAGTCTAACTCTCTGGCTTGGCATGTGCGTGCGCGCTTTCAAATATCAAATTCACATTAATTTTGACATCGAAGCGGAAATATATTTAATTGCTTTCTAGCCGCAGCGTCACCTAGACCATGTTCCACTCACACACATGACACACACACACACATATGCACACACATACAGATAGAGAGAGTGTCTCACGTATTCTGCAGCGACTTTTCGCCATTAGCTCGCGTCTCGTCCCCAAAGGCTCTAGGCAAATATTTGGCTTTGCCTTCAGCAATTTTGCCGTGTTTTACTTTTTGTCATTTCATTAAGAAACCGCCGTCGCCGCCGCCGCCGCTGCTGCTGTAGATATTTTCTGGCATGCCACACCCACTCGCCGACGCCCCCGCCTTAATAGCGCTTAGTCGTGCGGCTGTTATTGCGTTAAGTTGGCATAATCGCATTGGCCTTGTTTATGGCACGTTTCAACCAAAAAATAATCAGACGACGAAGATAGCAAATGTTGTCGTTGTCGTTGTCCTTGTCGATTTTTGATTAACTTAACACAAACTTACTTCATTTGGCAAAATTTCACCATTTGATTGGCATAATTGGAACGGAAATTCATTTAAAATACTCAATTTATTGCCACTCACGAGCCCAAATTGTAATATTATAATAATAATTTAAAGCGCCTAAGAGCATATCAAATGCCAGCCATATTTGCCCAGTTAGTCTCCAATTGAAGAGAGAGAGTGGAAGAGGAATTTTAATTTCAATGACATGGCAACGAAGGCTTATGATTAGGCAGAATTTCAAGAGAAACACAAATAACGAGGCCATTCAACTCAGCCAGCATTCACTTCCTGCTCTGCCAGCTTAAACAGCAATATGACTGGCCTCAATTGATGGACAAATCATATCAAATTGCTTGGTTCTATTCAGGAAATATATTTTAAAATATATCTCTTGCTTAGCTAGACAGATATGGGCAGCTAGCTAGATGAAAGAGGGTCAATAGCCAGAGGCTTCATCATCCAAAGACTATATCGACGCGCAGCTGGTTATGCTGACAGCCAATAAGGGCAACAGTAAACATTTATAAATAAATTTGCATTTTAAATTTGACAAATAGCTGTATGAAGGCCGTAAGCTAGCTGGAGTATAATGTAAAGATTGAATTACCTTAGTAAAACAGGTAAACAGGATTCAGTCAACAAGAATCTGACTACGGAATACGAATCTGATATCATATTGGGTTAACAAGTCATGCTTGCCTCGAACATATTGCTCAAAAAGGAGAAGATAGATAGAAAAGATAGATAGAGAAGATTGATAAATAGATAGAGAGCGATGGAGTTTGGCTGTTTAACAAGTTCAGTAGACAATGACTCGGTTACAAATAAATATTTTTAAAAGATATTGGAATGGATTATTGAAAGGAGTAGCAGGAGTAGGAGCTCAGTTAACTTAATTGTCATTTTGACTATAACTTGATTTTATAAGCCCTCAAATAACGAAATTTCTTGCTATTTTTGTCTGGCGTATCACGCAGCCTTAATGCGACTGAGCTATTCTAGTTTCAGTCGTGTCCACGCCATCTCCAGATCTGTTTGATTCATGACTGTGGATTATATAGATGCTTTGCAAAAGGAACAGAATCTAATTCATAGTTTTTGAATCTCATTAATTTTTCTAGAGTAATATTAAAATATAAATAGATATATATATTTTTTAAAAATAATTAAAACTATACACAAAAAAAAAATAAAATAAAATAAATTATTATATATATATATTATTATCATATAAAATATATAAAATAAATCATAAATAAAACTAAAATTATTTGTTTAGGTTAAATTATTTTTATATTTTTTTTTAAGTTTATTTAGTTATAGATATAAATACTAAGAAATAAAAAGAAAATAAAATATAATAAAAAGAAATAAATAAATAAATTAATTTTAATATAATAATATAAACATTTTAACAAAATAAATTAAACGGGTCTTAAGGTTTATTTGTCAATAATAACAGAAAATCAAAATTTTAAATAAGTCAAAACATACAAAATATGTAAAACTGATAGCAAAAGGATAGAAAATGAAACAGAGTCTGAATAGAGATTAAGACCCAGATGCCTAAGCTATCCTTAACACACAAAAGACCTTATTTGTAAGCGATTAAAAGAGCATAAATAAATAAATAAAACATAAAAGATAAAAAAGAAAGCCTAAGCAGCAGATGATGAAAGTATTTAAAGAACTTAAAGACAGAAAACTTCTAGCAGTAGCAAAGGCAAAATATTCAGTATTCATATTACTTCATCCATATTCAACTCCAATACTCATTTACAAGCTAATATATTGAATATTTTATATACCGACACATGTGAATATTTAAAGAACTTCCAACCACAACATAGTTCCCAAATAATGGGCAAAACAATTAAGTGCGACAAGACATTCACCATAGACCAAAGTCTGAACAGAGCTTTGATACAAATTCGACAGCAAATATAATTTTTATTTGTGCATAAAAGCGAAAGTATAACAAACGAGACGCTAAACTTGTCGCCAACGACGTTGCCAACGCATAAAGAGCACGTATTTATGTGCGGGCCGTAAATGCAAATGCCGTAAAATGTGAAACGGAAAATGGGGAATACGCCAAAAATGCTGAAAGCTGGTTAGGTGAGGTGGGGGGCCCGAAAGTCGGCGGAGAACGATATATGTACATATATGTGAAGCCGTTGGCCATAAACTAACGAATGCCAAAAACTTTGTATATCCGTGTGGCAGGCAAAAAGGCGAGGCTTTCGGCTAAAGTAAAAGTAAAAGTCATGCATTTTACAGGTGTCAAAAACTCACATGTGTGAAGCTGCTAACTGTCGTCTGTTGGCTGTCAACTGATGTTGCTCCAGCTGCTCCGGCTGCTGAAATGCACTCAAGTCCTAGAAGTTTTACACACAGCTATCAGTTTATCTGCTTAGCATGCTTGTTTCTTTGGGCGGCTCTGTTATCCCGTTTGTCACGTTCTTGCTTATCCTGGCGCTCTGTCGACTTTTTAGCTGCTGTTGTCACACGGCATTGACACCTTAGCGCTTATCGGTCATGCATTTCACACAGATACACCCACACACACACACGCACACACTCACAGAGACACGCACACACACTTTCTACGATTTGGGTCAAAGTGCTAACAAAACATGAATGCAGCTGCAGCACATGGCATGGCAGTTGCCGCTTTTTGCCTTTTTGCCGTTTTGCCGTTTTGCCGTTTTGCCACTCGCTTCTGTTTCCTCTACCAGCTGCCTAGCTGCTTCCGTTTCCGCTTTCACTTTTTTATTTTTTGTATATTTTCTCTACTTTTGCTGTTGCTGTTGTTGTCGCATTTGTTGCCAACTTTTTAGTTGCACACAGAGAGACACACTCACACGCACCGAGACGTATTTTACGGCTTGTTGCTGCCTTTCACAGTTATGCGTTTTCAAGGATAAACAAGGATATGCGGCGCACATACACACACGCACACGCGCCGCCTTTGCTGAACTTGCTGCTTCAAACTTTTTGGCGGCTCGCTACAAATTATTTTTTTTTTTCTTTCTTTCGGGCTGGCCAAAAATAAATCTCGCAACACGTTTGCCGCCGGCCAGCGACAGAAATTTCGCTTTTATTTATGCTGTTGTTGTTATTGTTGCTGTTGTTGCTGTTGTTTTTGTTTGTTTAGCAATGCTTCTTCTTATTGTGTTGAGTATGGGCGAACCGTGCGTAGCAGCCGCAACGTGTACAGCTTACGACGAGTATGCGAAGTGAACTGAAAAGGACACTCTGGCCACGGCTAACGAGCAGGACAACGAGGCAGGACGACCAAAACGACAAAGGCGACAACGACGACGACGACGGCGACGACGACGACGATGTGGCTGACGACGATGTTGGCAAGCCAAGTCTAGTCTTCGTGTCTGTCTGACAGCTGGAAAGCCAAAGCATGCGCAGACCAACAGCGTCAGAGAGAGAGAGAGAGAGAGCGTAAAGTAAGAGAGTCGCTTTCACTGTCTCTCTCTCTGTCTCTCACCTTCCAGTGCATCGCAGGTCAGTTTTCGTTTTCATTTGACAGCTGACGCGCTTCCAGTGCGCACATTTAAGAGAAACACTGAAGTTGCTCTTAAGTCGCTTGGCTATTTGTTAAGTGTGTCAGAATTCTAAATTGCGTTTACTTTGGCTAATGTCACGTGCTTATTGCGTTACACATTTAATTAAGCCAAGCAGCCTGAGACGCAGCCTGAGACGGCGTCCGACTGCACCAGTTGGCAGTAGTTGAAGAAATGGCACACATTAATGACAGCACTCGTTGCGGTTGCGGCCGCTTGGGCAGCAGCAAATCAGTGCTTGAAAAAGAAATTGATCCTGTAATGCGGCCAAGACCAGCGGCACGCAGCAGCCGCAGAGTGAAGACAGCAGCAGCAGGAGCCCGGTCCGGACAGGCGGACGTACTCTGCGCCGCAACTAGCAGCTAAACTTTTGCGGTGACCAAGCCCAAACGTGAAGTAAACTTGCAGCAGTAACATAGCCCTACCCCTTCGCCCTTCGCCCTTTGCTGCTCTCCCTCCCCTGCCTTCAGCTACTCCCCACAAAACCGCAGAGCTGACAACGACAACGACAACTATCGTTCGGGCAACATCCGGCTACGTGCGTGGCACGAAAGCATCAACGGGGCAAAGGGTCTACGCAAAACTAAGGAGATTGCAACCACAGGCAAAAGTGGGCAAAACTGAAGAGAAGGCGTGGCCAGGCAGGCAACGGGAAAAACGTTTGCCCACATGCCGCTTGTCGTTTTCCATTAGTGTGGCGACCAACCTCAATGATTTCTTACTTACAGCGCGCAATTTGTAAGTTTGAGTGTGCGCGCACACACACACACACAGCCAAGAGTGAGATACACACACACACACACACACACATGTAGAGCCGCATAATCGCAGTCGTATTGGTTTTCGAATGCTGTCGAGTGTCGTGCAGGCGGCACACGCACACACACACACATAGAGTTGGCCAATGCGTTGAGGTCGCGTATTGCCCGTGTGTGTGTGTCTGTGGGGTAAAAACTTCAGGAAATTGCTTTTGCATGAGCGCTTTGGCGGCTGGAGACCGCAACGAAGTAGTCAATGCAAAAAGGAAGCTGCGGCGATTGCAAAAGACGCACACACAAAAATGTATTAAAAAAACACACTCACACACACACACACAGAAAAGATGAAGAGCAAAAAATGAAGCAGGTAATTGCAAGTAGGCGACGCTGCTTAAGCAGTGGGCGGCGTGGGCGTGTCTGTGTAAGGGAAATGATAATGTGGCAAGCAATTTGTCAGCATTTTTGAAATTTTATTGAAATTTAATCAGCGCGCGACGCTGCTCAATAAATAATGCAAGCAGAGCCCAATCAAACACAAACAAATGCACAGATACAAAACACACACACAGATACAGCTACAGATACTTTTGGCAGTCTGTATTCTATTTTTTTTTTGTGTTTGGCTCGCATGTTTGCCAGCCATTCAGTCAACGGTCAATACGCTCGAATCGCATTCATACACTTTGACCTCGTTTAACTTTTGTCGTCAGCCACGTTCGAAATGATTTCGTGTCTCTGACTGGGCAAAAGACTGAACACCCCCCAAACGCCCCGCTGGCCCCACTCCCACTCTTGTAGCGCCCATTCAACACTATCAGAGTGTAATGTTTTGTTGTAACTGAAATGTAGTTTTTCTTTTCAATTGAAATATGTTGCCTACTTTTTTGCAGTCAAGCAAACTGCTAAAAAAAAATAAAAAAAAAAAAACAAGGCTGAAAGCAATTGTGTACGAACGTGTTAGTGGACAGGAAACAAACTGTCAGCCCTTAAGCAAGCCTAGAGCCGACCTGTAAATATATATATATATATAGAAATAGTTATTCGTGCCAGACAGCTGCTGCATTAATTGAAATGAATGTAAGTCAAAGATTAATGAAACATGAAAATTGTGTAAAAAATATATTAGCTATAAAATTTTAATTTCATTTTTGTTACCTTAAGACTTTAGTTAGAGAATTTGTAAAAGCCTTAAGAGTATTTGGCACAAAGTTTCAGTTCCATAGAACGTTTAAGTTGAAACAACTAAAATACTGAAATTCCTTGGAAATGTAGTTCAGATGAAATGAAAGTTGCTTTATTATTCATTGTGAAGCTTATATGTTTACTATGTTTATATGAATTAGGAATTTCTTATTAATATTAGCTATTAAGTAGCGAAACTTCTGTTTGTATTAAAATTCAGACTGTAGACTTTACTTTTCTTATATACATATATGCGCTGCTATTATTTTGAACACAACTGTATGTTGACTGAACAAGCTACTTGTCACTATGGTGCTATTATATATTTCGCTGCTATAATGCATCTCTCCAAGAACAAAAACAAAAACAAATGAATTCTAAGCGAAAGTATTGGTATTTTGTCCCAATTCTCTTCTATGCATTCTACTCTAAGAAAAAGTAACCCTTTCATTTGGTTAAAGTTTTATGTGTGAACCCAACTGTATATGTGTGTGTGTGTGAGTGCTTTATATACTTAGATCAAATACATATATATCTGTATAAGTACAGCCAATGTCAAAACTTCAAAAGTGAGTGAAGCCACAGATCCCACATTAAACAATTTCAAAGCAACTTGCAACAAATAATTGATTTCAAGCGGTCAAAGTCGAATAATTTCATCTAATTAAAACATTTAGCTAAGAAATTCAGTTCAGCTGCTTAAATTCGAATGCAATTTTAGTCTGAAAGAGTTTTTTTTTTTTTCATTATTTACTTTTTGTACAAAGTTATTGCAATGCAACATTTCGACTGCAGACCAAAAGAGATTTAACTAAAAACTTCGCACTTAAGTTTGTGTTAGCAAGTTAGTTGACATTGGACTTTAAAAGATTTAAGGATTGACTGGCAGACAAAGCAGCTGCTCGACAAACCAACAAAGACTTGAGCTCAAAACTTAATTGAAAGCTAAGAAAATAATTATTAAGCTGCATGCTAAAAGTTAACTCAAGCAATTTCAACTTGAGTTGGGCTGCTCTAAGGATCTTCAAATAAACATCAACTTTTGGTCCAGTTAGTGCTGCCAGCTTATTTGTTAATGGAAGCAACTACATTTTGTTAATGCACACGAACAACATCAGAAATTCAAATTACATTGATCTGATTATAATGGGTTTTAGGAATCAAAGTCATTACATTCGAAATACGGCCAGTTCATCTATAATATTTGGTCGAATGTGCAAAAACAAACATTTAATGCGATTAAACAATTACACTGGCTAACAGGATTTGGTAATCAAGAAACAGACTTTAGTTTTGCGAAAGCTGTTTTCAATTGAATTAAAAATCTTCTTGAGAGACAAAAGGTAGACAGAGAGAGAGAACGCAAGTCAGAAAGAAAATTCAATAGAAATTTTAAAAAGGGTTAGTGAAAGTGAAGCTTAGTAGTTGCAGGCAAACTCTAAAGCCTGAACTGATAAAGCCATTCTAATTGGAGATTTGCCTGTGAAAAACATGAGAGTTGCATAGAAAGGCAGTTTATATACAAGAGGGCAGCGATAGAGGGAAAGAGACAAAGAGAAATGTGGATTAAAGCAACATAATAAAATTTGAAAATTGCATAGAAAGGCGATTTACATATATAAGAGTAGACTTGAAGAGAAAGAGATAGACAAAGAGAATGAGATACGAGATAGGAGTACTCATCTGCTGAACAACGTATAGACTTCTATGAGAATTGCATAGAGAGGCGCTATTTGCACATTTATTTCTAACCACAGCAGACCTACTGCAAAAGCCTAGGCTATATAAAGCTAAAATCCGTTTCGTTATTACCAAATTACAACACAATTTTGTTGGCCTGTGTAATTTATGGCAACAGTTTCGGCTTCGTGTTCAACTCTCTCTTTGTCTATTACTCACTCTGTCTCTCTTTCGACTGCAAATTATATTGGCAGGTAGAAAACAATGCATTTGAAATGATATATCACATGTAGACCAATATACAAGTATATATACACATATATATATATATATATATATATTGGTTCTATAAACATGGACTGCATTGTTTTCCCGTTTCTCTTTGCCCGCATAATTTGGTTCTATTAAATCAATTTTGGGCTGTTGCTCTTTTGTGCTACTTTCACTTGCTGATAGGCATACTGACAGACTGACAAACTGCCTGACTGACTGACTGACTGATTGATTGATTGATTGACTGCTTGACAGACTGCCTGACTGCTTGGGCAACATTTACGAGTAGTAGTAGGCCCAGGCCTAGGCCTAGGCATGCAATATTTGCACAACGCCCAAAGGCAAAATCTGTGCCGTGTACTGTGAGCACACTACTGCCAGCTATGTACAGGTATTTACAGGTGTGCGTGTGCCTATGTGTGTGTGTGCGTTTGCTTGTTTGCTTGTGTGCGCCTTTAATAACTTACAAAATTGTTATGAACTTCAAATAAACGCTGCGGCTGAGCAAATATTGGCACTGCACAACAAATTATCTGATTACATTTGGGTCAAGACATTTTTCGCTATTGTTGTTGTTGTTCTGGGATATACTCAATGTGAATGTGTGTAGCACACACACACACACACACACACACACTCATAGCTAAAGCAGTTAAGTAGACGCATACGTGCACTTGCGGTTCGTACAGACGAAAATTAATTAAAACTTTTGTATGTTGTCTAGCATCTCTCTCGCTCTCTCTTTCTCTCGCTCTTTCTATCTTTATCCATGTTTTGTTTCATTTTTTGTCGCTTGTTATTTGAATGTTTTTTTGTTTTTATACACATGTTTATGAGCGCGACCTTGTAGCCAAGTTAACAATTTGGGCCACTCGCTGTCGCAATGTTTACAAATAATAATGGCATTTATGACCCTGCTCTACACTCGCACTGCTCTAACTGTGTGTGTGTGTGTGTGTGAGGGTGTGAGGGTGTGTGTGCGTGCTGGTGTGTACTTCAGGGTCGCTAGCTGCTTTTGGGAATTTTGTTCATCATCATTTTGTTTGCGGCATTCACACACTTATAGCCAGAGAAAGAGAAAAAGTGAGAGAGAGCGAGAAAGCAGAGCAAAGCGCTCAGCAACTGTAGCAGCTCACCAAAGTGCAGTTTGTATATTTATGCTTTATACACGCCCAAGCAGCATAGAAGCGAGCATATAGGCAGCTAGTTGGGCTCCCCAGCTCTACATTTGGCTCCACTTTCAAAGCATTTCGTTAAGCTTGAGACCTAGAATTTAGGTATACAAAGTCTTACATACCCGTTCGTCTTATAAAGTGTTAAGTTGGAGGCCCTCTGGCAGCCTCACCTGTGTCTTTCATAACTACGATCAATAAGTTTTACAGTTGTTTCACAGTCAACCTCTTCTGGCGAACGAGTATTGCGCAGTCATTTACAACCAACTGCAACGTTCTTCATCTTCTTTTTTTTGCGCTTTCGCTTAACAGAGAATAACAAAAAATAAAATACAAAAATTAATTTAATGCTTGGCTGCGAAATTATTCTAAGCATTTTATATTCCATTTACATATACTACCATAAATATTGTATTATGTAACATTTTATTTTTGAGCAGCTCACATACATACATACATACATATATACTATATATAATAATTATAAATATAATAATCTCGCTCATCATTTTGAATAATTTGCTGCAACAGCAACTGGGCGCTGTCCAAAAACTTCACGAATTTCCATAACTATGAAATAAAACTAAGCTTGACTTTGGGCCTAGAGCAGAATTCTGATTAAAATTTAAAAATCGTTTTGAAAGCCGATAGAAATTTTGGTAGATCTCTAAGAATAATACAAATTGTGTAAAAGTCTCTTTCTAATCGTTACACAATACACTAAAAAAATTTAAAGCTAAGCTTATCTAGAAAAACTTACCAAAGGTCATGAAAATCGCATAGAGAGGCGATCATTTCTCATCTACATTGTCTTCAGCAGCTGTAATAAAGTTAAAATAAGCTTCTGATTAGAATATATTCATAAATAGTTAAGTGTAAGTCTATTCAACAATCATCGCTGCTTACAGGGTATTCCTAAAGCTTATGTAGCTACAGCACAGCTTTATACGATGTATGCAAATGCCGTTAGTTTGCTAGTTTTTCACAAAATATGCACAGCTGATTAAAGTATTTAAGCTTGCGGCATACTTATGAAATTTAGCTGTTTATAAATTTATATGAGAAGGGACTAAGAACATTGTAGTTGAGCTCAACTGACTGAATAATACTCGTTCATTTTCGAAAAGAAACTAAATTTCAACTGAATATATATATGGAAGATTATTAAGTGAGCTTAATTCCAAGATAAGAAAGTGTAATCGGGAGTGAACGAATAAGAAATACCCCAAATCATGGTCGCTTCCAGCTCATAGAGGTTCCAAGCTGAACGCATGCATACATACGAACAGATGGATTAACAGACAGATGGACAAACAGACAGGCAGAGCGACAGATGAACAGACAGACAGAGAGATAGACAGAAGTAGATCGATTCGGCTGTTGATCCGCATCAAGACAATGTACACTTTATGGGATATACCATGCCCTAATCTGCCTGTTACATAAATTTAGCAGAGCCAATATGAATGAAGTCTCCATACCAATACAAGACGAGGGTATACAGACGACTATATATACATTCCCAGTTGTTTTGCCTTTACTCATAGCAAACCTATATACCCTTCTTTCTTTCACTCCTTGAGCGAGCATCGCTGTGAACAGCTAAATTTAGGACAAAAATAAAACGTGATTTGCTAATGATTAATAAATTGTGCAGTCACACGAATTAAACAAATATTACATCAAAATAAACATGTTGAACAGATAGATGTATAAATGTAGGCATATGAATATGTGTGTGAGTGAGTGTGTGTGTGTGTGTGTGAGTGTGTGTGTGTGTGTGGCTGTGAGCAGAGGCAGAAGCTGGCAGACCGCCTCGTTGTTAACTCCATTAATTTGCAGCATATCAAAAACAGATTGACACTCTTAGCTGAGTGCCAGTGTGTGTGAGTGTGTGTGTGTGTGTGTGTGTGTATGAGTTGGTTGGGATCTCAACAAGATACATTGAGCGATACATGTGCTCTCTGTATGTGTGTGTGTGTGTGTGCGTGGCATCCTTTTAGGTGGCAGTGTCCTGTGCGTTCATGTGTGCGCCTGTCGTCAGGTGTTTGCCAGCAGCAGCAGCAGCAGAGGCAAGCTATCTTCCTCTCTGTGTGTGTGTGCGTGTGGGGCATGCCTCCGAAATGTGTGTAAGCAACTGCAAACATGTTCGCACAGCTGCGCACTGTGGCATTAATTTCCGTTAATTAAAATAAATACGTCAAGCGATAATAAATGACTCGCTGATGTTATTAAATGCACATACAACACATCTCAGGCCGGGCGATGCCAGGATGAAAGCCAAAAAAAAAAAAAACAGACACGCGCCAATTGCAATTAGTTGAGCGAGCGAAGCTTTAAAGTGCCTTCAGAGCGAGGAGAGAGTCCCCAGTTGAAGCTTAATTGATACGATTGAGCAGCGGCTGCAAAAATGAAATTTTCTAGCCAGACACAGCTGACCAGCCTTCTCCCTCTCTCTCTCTCCCTCTCTCTCTGGCTTTATTATGCTGCATAAATTGTGTTAGATGTCAGCACGTAAGCTATGCTGTCAGCCTGGCATATGAGCACACCTGGGCGTGGCAATGGGCAAATACATAGCTAAGGCAAAATACAAATATGTTGTGTGCCCAAAACAGCTTTCAGTATACCCAGCTGCTGCTGCTGCTGTTGCTGCTGCTGCTTACCTTGCAGCTGAAAGTAAGTGAAGTGTGAGTCGTACAATGGCAAACAAAAGATTATCCTTGCCCTTGCTTCACGCGCTGCCTTTGGACACACACAAACACACACACACACTTGCGTTCATTTGTAGCCAGGCAGCTGGCTGTTGCTGTTGCTGCTGCTGTTGCTTCTATTGAAACGTTGAAGTAATGAAAAAAAATGTCAACTTGTGCAAAGGAGAGAGAGAGACACACACGAACAAGAACAGAAAAAGGAGCAGTAGCTGCGGCACACACAACACAAAAGCGACAACGAGCGCACGACAACAAAACATGTGTCAAACGCCAGACATTCTGAGGAATATTAATAACACTCACCGAACATATTTTTCATTAAAGCTACACTGAAATGTCAAGCAGCAACAGATATATACACACACACCCACACACACACACACACACAAGTTTAAAGCTGATTATGCACAACAAGTTCTTTTTCCCTTTGTTATCAATTTAATAATTGCATTTGAACTTGAAAGCTCAACGGCGCCGCCTTGAACCTGTCCTGCGATTAGCGCACATTTTTTTTTATTAGGGCTCTTTGTCTTGCATATGAGATGAAATACTAACGATAAAACGTTGAAGAGCATAAAGAAGAGACTGACATGACTATGTGATACCCTAGACTCAGTCTATAACAGAACTGAACTGAGGTGTGAACTAAGCACTTGAAATTCTACTTTCCTTACAGTTCCCACAGGTAGAGCTGCCTACACATGAACCATCATATACTATCTGGCATATTAAGCAAATGCCTGTTAACTATAAGTTAACATTTTCCTAACTATCTACATATATATAAACACTAAGTAAGCTAGCCATAGTCACATCAACCCAACTGTCTACACCCGAAAAACTAAACAGAATAGTTGCAAATGAAAGCAAAAAAAAACCTGATTGGCTGCACATGTAAAATAACTTTGGACACGCCCACCAAAGAATAGCTGAGTATGAAAAACTTATTTGCAGCAATTTTTGATATGGAATATGCCAAAAAAAAGAAAAGAAGGCGGCGCACATTGCGTATGAGCAATATGCCGAGGCAGTCGAGAGCTAACTTTGCTTTTAGAGGCCCATCATTAATGCAGGCCGGAAAGTCAACATGTGGAAATATGCCAGACACACACACACACACACCCATATTGAAATTAGATGAACTTGCATTCAACGCTCGCTCTGTTAATTAAACATAACGACGCAGAGCGAGCAATTCTCAAGTGAATAATTAAAAACAACAAGCGAACGGCTACAAAACTTTTTGGCTGCAAAACTTTTCGACTGAATTGAAAAAGAGAAAAACGAAAAAAAACAAAAAAAAACTGTAAAAACTTATCCAAAATGTCAACGGGCCATTTGAAGTGCAGTCTGATGGTATATAAGTCGAGTGCAGCCATCAGGCTGAGCCACAGACTGCAGCCGAGATGCTTTTCGAGCTGACCAAACCCCTGCCGCTGACGCAGCAAGTGAGATCTCGGGATGGCTGCATCTATTTGTATCGAGCCATGAAATTTATAGGCTGGCGGCCGCCGAAGTCGGGGCTGCTGCGCTACGTCTATCTCACGTGGACCGTGTTGACGTTTATGTGGTGCACAACCTATTTGCCACTTGGTTTTCTGGGCAGCTATATGACGGAGATAAAACACTTCTCGCCTGGCGAATTTCTCACCTCGCTGCAGGTGTGCATCAATGCGTATGGCTCCTCGGTCAAGGTGGCCATCACTTATTCGCAGCTGTGGCGCCTGATCAAGGCCAAGGATATCTTGGACAAGTTGGATCTGCGCTGCACCAGTGATGAGGAGCGCGAGAAAATCCATCTTGTTGTGGCGCGTGGCAATCACGCTTTCCTCATTTTCACCTTTGTCTACTGCGGCTATGCGGGCTCCACATATCTCAGCTCTGTGCTGAATGGCCATCCACCTTGGCAGCTCTACAATCCCTTCATCGATTGGCACGATGGCATATTGAAGCTATGGATTGCCTCCACACTAGAGTACATTGTTATGTCAGGAGCTGTGCTGCAGGATCAGCTGTCGGACACCTATCCGTTGATCTATACTCTCATCTTGCGCACACACCTGGATATATTGAGGGAGCGCATAAGCAAGCTGCGCACGGACCCCGCCCTGACTGAGGACGAGAACTATGAAGCGCTGGTGAATTGTGTCATCGATCATAAGCGGATCATTGAGTAAGAGATCGCACTCTGTTATATTTCATAATCTTTTTCCTCTGTTCTCTCCAGCTACTGCGCTCTCATCCGTCCCGTCATATCGGGCACCATTTTCACTCAGTTTCTGCTGTGTGGCCTCGTCCTCGGGCTCACTCTGATCAATGTTTTCTTCTTCTCGGACCTGTGGACGGGCATCGCCTCGTTTCTGTTCGTCATCACCGCACTGCTGCAGACGTTCCCCTTCTGCTACACCTGCAACCTGATTATGGATGACTGCGAGGACCTGTCGCACGCTCTCTTTCAGAGTAATTGGATTGATTCGGGTCCGCGCTACCAGTCGACTCTATTGTACTTTCTTCACAATGTGCAGCAGCCCATCGCCTTCATAGCCGGCGGCATCTTTCCGATATCAATGAGCAGCAACATCAGTGTAAGTTGCCCACAAAAATATTACAATGGCATCCGCATTAGAGCAAATTTTACTATCTTTTATTTTTATAATTTTTACTTGACTTTATTTCCATTTTTTTAGGTCGCCAAGTTTGCCTTTTCGGTCATAACCATAACGAAGCAAATGAATATTGCGGATAAATTTAAAACTGAATGAAAATTGAAGGGTGTTGAGAGAAATCATCTAGTTAGTATAACAGTATTACGGCTACTTAAAAACTGTTATATGTAGGCAACATAGGTTTATGTAATTCTTTTTCTGCAATCTGCAGATGTCTTAATAAAACAAAATCTGAATGACTCATGGTTAAAACAAATTCATAGAAGCTAAGTGTATCTCTAACTGTTATATGCGACTTTCATAACTGATATACAGTGCTGAAACTGCTGTTATACGTGGCTTAATCAAACACTTTTGTGGCATCTTAAGTAGTGTAGGTAAATGTAGATGTAAAACAAACAACTAAGTAAGTATAAATATACTATAAATGTTATACATATCTAAGACAGCTGTTATACGTATTTATAACAACTGATGCAACTGACACAGCTTTAACTACAAAGGCTTTTGTCTCAAGTTGTGCTGGTAAGTGAATAGAAATACCTACTATACTACTATACTATATTCTATAACTGTTATACGCCATTTAAATTATTGCTTAACATAGCTTAAGCAACTGTTATACAGTTGCCTAGCCTAGACTTGGTTAGCAAACATTTCAAGCAATCTACTATTCGTAACTGTTACTATTATACAACAGCAACAGCTGTGGTACCTAGAGTAGTATGACAGTTAGTTAGCTAAGATTGAGTTTATAAAAAAATACATTTATGTGTTCCCAAACTGACGTAAGTACTGATTACAGTTAGCACAGTTCTCCTCTAGTTTCATAAACTCTTAAGTTAGTGATCAACTTTGATTTTTATGCATCATTAAACGAAAATTATCTTCTATATTCCCACGGCCTCCTCATACTCAATGCTCGCTGGCTTGGCCAACTTCTCGGCTATATTCATTTGCTTAACCAGCGTAAAGACAGAGAATGAAAATTTGGTGGCCTATAAAATAGATACAAATGAGTAAAGAATATTTGATACAACTCTAAAATGTAGCCTAAGTACATTAACTTACAGTCAGATTCGTAGCCACCGAAATGCTGAAAATATTCCCGGCCATAAAGACAATTGGCTTCTGCAGAGTTTGTAGGAATTGTAGTACGATTTTCTTATAGCGCACATCCTGCTCGATCCAATTGGACTCGAACAGGGCATCCGCCAGCCTCTGACAGTCGTCGGTCAGGTAATTGCAGAGTGTGCAGAACGGCGTCGTCTCCAGCATGATGCAGCACATGAAGGACATGGCGGCAATGCGAGAGCCGAAGTTGGCGAACATCGCAATATTGATGAGCGTAAAGCCCAGAACCATGCCCACTACCAAAAACTGTACGAAAATAGTGCCGCCCACCAGGGGACGCAAATTGTCGCAGTAGCTGAGGGGGAGGAAAGTAAATGCAATCAAAAGTCTCAATAGGAATTCCCGACAAACCTAAGCAAGAGTTTGTGATGCTTGATGCACTCGATGAGTTTATCGAAACGTTGTTGCGGCTTCTCCTCTGGATCGCTGCCCAGCTGCAGCAGGCGCTCCCTGAAGATGGCCATGTGAGCACGCAGGGGCAGGATATAGTTGACGGGATAACAATCGACGCAGACATCCTGAAAGCATGCGCCCAGCATGGCAAAGTACTCGAGGCCAGACTGCAGCCAGAACTGAAACCGACTGGCACGCCAATCGAGCACAGGATAGTAGTTCTGAAAGGATGGCACGCCCATTAGGGCGGCGATCAGAGCTGTGCTCGATGCATAGACCACATAGACGCCCATGTAGCAGAAGAAGATCCAATTGCTGTTGGCAGCAGTTCGATGCACTCGCTCACGCTCCTTCGGAAGCTGCACAACTTTGTCCAGCTCGTCGAGTATTTCATTGGCGCGATCGAGGCGCTTGACCAGTATCCAGACTATGATCACCTTAGCCGAGCAGGACCAAGCATTGAAGGCCACCTGCAGCGAGGTGAGAAATTCGCTGGGCGTAAACTCGGACAGATGCGAAATGTAGCCAGCCAAGAAGCCAATGGGCTGATAGAAAGTCGAGCTCAAATTTAATGCACTGGACCAAAGGACGTAGATGAAGAAGAACCGCTTAGGCGGAGTCCTGATGCCCATTAGGAAAACGCAGCGCAGCAAATAGAGCGAAGCCTTGCGAGACTCGACGGGCGCAGAGTCTGGCACTTTGTACATATTCGGAAAGATGCGACGCAGCAACATGTTGGCAACTGCAGCAGACTCTGGATACGTCTGAAACTAATGCCACAACAGCTGCCAGCCTTATATAGCCACAAACACATATCCTTAAGGCTCTGCACGAATCCTGTGATTATAAACCCATCAATGCAAATGTGAAAAATTCATGGCCAAAAACATGGAAATCAATTAAATCAGAGTTTGCATTCAGCTGCAGCAACTTTTATCCACGCTTCCCAACTGAATCGAGTACCCATGCAGCGCATTGCCAACTGTCTCTATGGCCGAGCTCATACGTTGCTCTTAGCAAAGTGTTAAAGCTCACAATACAGCGTCAATAATTGATGAATTCGGCTCGGTGTGCCCTCTAGGTGCTCGCTCGCTCCCCCAGCCACACTTCATGCAATTTTCAATTAGTCGACGTATTTTATAAACCTTTGCAATATTGTAATTAAATAACAGTTAAGTACAACAACAACTGCTTAAAGCACCATCAAATTCAACAATGGCTGGTATTTAATAAAATAATAATAAAAGCCATGGAAAATTGCAATACAATTAAAATTTAAATAAAAATTAAAATAAATATAAATATAAAAAAAATGTATTTACATTTGAGAGCGAGAAATTGATTAATTCGTATTGCCCTATAAAATAATTCAGAAAAATATGCTGCGATAATTGTGAGTAAAACAAACTTAATTGCGGATCATGACGCGCGTGTAAGCTCAGTTAATAATCATTAAAGTCGAGTAGGCAACAATACAATTATTATTAAAATATGATATACTTAAAAAAAAAGGAGAAGGAAACAAATTACACTTATCTTCACACTTTATATGAGGGTTAATCAAATAGAAGAGCGGAAATTTCATTACATTCGATACAAAAATATCATAATAAAGGATAAATGTAAAAATGTCTTTAGAAATGAGACTCAACAAATTCTCTTTAACATAAGATAAAGCTTTAGAATCCAAATTGTAAGAAATATTCTACAGGAACTATTAAAAAGGACTATTAATTTAGATATTTTAGCAAAATATTTGAAGTACTTAAAATAATTTTGTTATTATTATTTTTCGATACCAAAAAATTAAATTTCTTTTTTTTATAAAAATTTCATATTTATTTATATATATATATATATATATATATATATATATATATATATATATTAAAATTTGTAATATATTTATTTTATAAAATATATTAATACACTATATAAGTATTTAATAAATTATTTTAAAATAGTTTTCAATCAAATTTTGCATATTTTGATATATTTTAAACAAATTTCTCATACTTTTCTTTTTTTATAATTTAAAAATTGCTTTAAACTAAGCTACTCTACTCTCCTGCCTGATTTATAGCTAGCGTATTTATATCAAACATATTTGTGCAAATATGACATTGCGAAGCATTTAAGCGTAATTAAAGTATGTTATTTTATCATTTGTTTTCTTTTTATTATTATTTATATTTTAATGTTTTAACTACGTGTCTTTAGTTCAATTAACGCATTGCTTGAAGCCAGATATTTCAGTTTGAATTCAATTAATTAAAACTTTTGCCGTTATATGCTGACAACGATAAGCATATAGTTCAACAATGGATTGTATTTATTTATAAAAGTATTAATAAGGCTAAAGCATATGTGTTCATGGGGAGTAAACGACTGTCAGATACTGTGCATATATAGAGATGAGTTGACAGTTAACAGATAAAAATAAAGGATACAAATTGCTAAATTGATTCTATTTTTCTCAAATAATATGTTTTGTTAGTTACATTTCTGTGCATAGTAAAAATATACCCTTTTTAATCATATCTGTTGGGAATTCTTAAAATACATATATAATTTTGATGGCAACTCTATCTACGTAAACATCACATTTTGTTGCTGTGAAATATTTGGTGACCAACAATTCCCTAAACGCAATCGTGTCCGCTATAAGGCAGATATATCCGTTATGAATTCCCTGGACGCAATGAATTTTTGGCTTTCTTCCGCTGTTTCCGCCGCCACAATTCATTGTTCTGCTGTTGTCTCTTGTTGTCTCTTGTTGTCTCCTGTTGACATTTTTTTTTCAGCAAAGCGGAAGTGCCGTTGCGGCCATTTTGTTGTACTTTATATTTGGGTTTGAAATGTTTGTGTTGTTTTTTGTTGTTTTTGTTGTTGTTGTTTTTCATTTTTAAATTGCTTAACGACTCGCTTACAGATAGATAGTATTTGAGTCTTGCTGGCAACTTGAATGGAAAGGTTTTGAATTTAAAGTGGTTAATTAAAAAGTTTTCAGTTTCCAGTTTTCCGCTTTCGGCTGCGACACCTTTTTTGGCGGACTGGTCGAAAACATGTCACAGTTTCTTAATTAAATGAACACAATGCAGCTGCGTCCTTTGCCTGTTGAATGTGTACCCAATCAAGGACGACACCTGTCACAGGCATGAATTGGGTTTTAATTTTATATTCTCTCACGCTCACTCATCCTCTCCCTCTCTCACTCTCTCTCTCTCTCTCTCTCTCTCTCTGTCGGCCTCTCTGTTGCGGCACTTAAAGTGTCTAAGTGAATGACCTGATCCGTTAATAGTTTAAAGGTGTGTTAAAATATGCGTATTGATTAAGTGAGCAAAAGTTGAGCGAGGGTTGCTACTAGAGTTGTTGGAATAACAGAAGATTGAAGATTAAGTGAAAGTTAACCGAACAGTTGAGCTATGCAAAGAGTTTAATATATAGTATACTTAGTCTGACCGAGAGAAAGCGAGAGCTGTCCAAAGGTTGAATCAGAGCTTAAGTAAACATAGGCGAAAGTTGCCTTAAGAATTACTTTAATGAGAGCTAAGGTAAGATAAGGCAAGAGTTGCCCAAAGAGTGGCTTGTCTGAGACTAAACGTAAGCCTCGGCGAGAGCTGGCCAAAGTATTGCTTGAACTAAAGCTGGCGCAAGCCAAAGCAAGAGTTGCTTAAAGAGTTGATTCAACTAGAACTAGTGAAGACCCAAGCGAGGTGCTCAAAGAGTTGCTTAAACAACAGCTGATGTAAGCCTGTGCAAGGGCTGCCTAAGGAATTGCTTAAGTGAGAGATATGTCCAAAGAGTTGCTACAGTGAAATCCAAGGGTTGCTCAAGAAGTTACTGTAAGCCTTGACTAGAGTTTCACAGTGAGTCGATTAAATGAAAAGTCAAGTGAGCATGGTGGCCCAAAGTGTTGATTAAATGCAAACTCCTTTAAGCCAATATAAATAAGGCCAAGAAATTTCATATCCAATATCAAGAATTTCCGCATAACTCATGTCTGAGCAACTGAATACAGGGTATCATGTTGACAAACAACACGCAAATGCTCGACTTGTCTTTTTGGCTTTGAAGTGTGTGCGAGCAGTAGTAGAAGAGCAAGAGAGTGAGAGGGGAGCCATGGGCTGCGGCTCATGAGCAATCAACATCAAGTTGGCTGACGCGCAAATATTTAATTTCAGTTGGCTGTTATTCTAGCTGTGGCTGCTTTTCGCTTTTTTCTTTTTTTTATTTTTTTTCATTTTTACTTTTTGGCCTTGGCAATGAGGAGTGGAGCTGGCAACAGGTGGCGCATTTTATTGCCGAAAAGCAAACTCATTTGCACTTGAAACCTCAGCAACAAGTCTGAAGGACAGAGCGAAATGTTGATATTAGCCAAGCGAGAGAGCGGGAGAGCGGGAGAGGAGAGTCAGCAGTTGGCTTTGAGGTCAACTTCAAATAAAAAGTAAAAAGGAAACGACAGCTGCGCTCAAACGTTTTTCCAACTTCAAAGTAAATAAACATTTCATCGCATTTCACAGCAGCAACACGAAGCAGCAGTCGCCAGTTGGCATGGGCAAGCTGTGTCGCTGTATAACCGTATCGCCGGGCCTTGTGATTGAGATACACATCCTGCTGCTGGCCGTGGCGATATTCTTTCTGATGGATCTCTACAATCATGCCTGTCGCCGCAACATCAAGGACGTGAACACAAGCATTAACATGGTGGGCCTGTCGCCCCGCCTGACGCTCATGCGTGGCTTGGTCTTGTTCATCTTCAGTGTGAATTGCATACTGGGCATGCGTCTGTCGCGATCAATGACCCTCTTCAAATTCTTCATCTACATGCTGATGGGTGGCTACACGACTTTCATGACATTTTCGATAGCCACGTCGCGTTATCTCTACTCCAGCAGCTATCGATTCTTTTCGGACATGATGCTGCGCTATTCGTGGGAGACGCACAGCTTTGAGCAAATCGAGGAGACCTTCGATTGCTGTGGCATGCATGGCGCCATCGATTACATTTTGATCAATCGCACCTGGTCGAAGGCCGTCTGCTGCGACCTGCCCGGCTGCAATGGCTGCGGACAGCCATTTTATGTCTATCTAAGGACCGTTGAGTTGGAAATCGCACGCGACAACATCGCCCTATGCATAGCAACAATAATTGGTTTGATCTTTGTGGGGATACGCAAGACGAGTGTGGCCATTGTCGATGATCCATATCTGTCCGAATCTTCCGATTATTCGGAAGACGATGATCAGGAGATGACCCCACCGAACCCGAGATCGATACGAAAATCAAGGAGCTCGAGAAATACCAGTTTGCGCGAAACGAAACTCTGAGCCAAGCTGTTTGTATTGCTTAACTTGCTTAACTTGGCTAGCTCCACAGGCTATTAGTAGCTTTATTAACGACCCTTGGCATGATTTGCCCAATTGAACTTTAATTCAATGTGCCTTACGAGCTGCCACCCTGACTAACTGCCTGCCTGACTGCCTGCTCTCTCTCACTCTCCTTCTCTCTCTCTCTCTCTCTGTTTGCTTGTTGCGCCTCATTAATCGAACTGGGCTTCAAAATCGTAGCCAACCTGCTGCTGTTGTTAGGGCAACGTTGCGCGCATCTAATGGCCGCACTTAATTAGCTTTCAAAATAAAATGCTCTCAATATATATATTTATATATATATATATATGGAGCTTTATAATGGCTTCGATTTCAGTTGAACAAACGATTATGGTTTCATTTGGGGGGCTTAAGCGCGCGCTAAAGATTTATATTTATATGGCGCACGGTGCGTATGATTAATGCGCCAGCTCTAGTTCGCTAAACGCTTCATTTGACGCTTTTTTCGAACCGTTTAATAGACTTGTTATGGCACATAAACACAGTGAAACTTTTTAAATGCCATCAACAGTGGAGCGTGTGCACTGGCAGTGAGTGCTATCAAAAAATAATACAACTACGAGTATTTTCATAAAATGAAATTTTCATGAACTGCTTCGACTTGAATCGCGCTCTGCCTGGCTCTCCCTCCCTCTTTCACTCTCTCTGTCTTTACAGGAAATAGTTTTTGCAACTTGCTTTGTCATTTAACAGCAAGTGCAGCCTCAGATTGTGGCGGATGGCTGCATGGGTTCGGGTGAGTTGGGCTGCCCTGGCCTGGGTTGGGCTGGTTCATTCGGTTGCATCCGCAGCGGTTTGTCTAAAGGAAGCGCCGCCAAAAAATAAACAGCCAGAAAGTAGGATGCGCAATGTTAAAAGGAAGTGCGCGAAATTTTTGCACATTTTTGGGGCCAACTACTTACTGCCATCGTCGTCATCGTTGTTGTTGTTGTTGTTGTCCATGTCTGTGCCTTTCGCCCAAACTTTATGACATTTTAATGATGTCGACATTTATGACAGTTGGCTTGAAGATCTCGCAATGCTTTGACAGTTCTTGGCCTCCTCTCCCACGCTGGCAACAGCCACCGCAAAATTGAAAGCCGAAAAATATAAATCGAATTCAAGTTTTTGCGCTTGGCGCTCTTTGAACCTGACAACTGCAGCAGTTCGCCCAAAAAAAAACAGAGAAAGTTCTAACTAATTTTCATTAAATCAAATTTTGAAATGAGAAAATGTAAAAGGGAAAACAGTTCCAAGAAACCTTTTGCATGTGGTTAAAAGGAAATTATATATCAAATATATATATATAGGGATTATAGTTGATAAAAGTTAATTTATGATAGATTTTGAACTATCAAGTTTGCTGAAGTTTAATTAAACTATAAATCGAAAAGCATGGAAAACAGTTTATAGCTCTTTGTAATAGATCGTATACTTAAGTAGTATACGTCGACTTGAGCTTGCAGTTATGTTGAGGGAAGCTTAGGAATTGTGGATTGACATTAGAATTAGATTATATTGAAAAGCAGAATACGTTTTCATAGAATGCAGAGGCAGAAGTTAAGGCAGAAGCACAGATTCCGATTGCCAATGAATTTAATCAGTTGTGCCTTTATGAGCTTACCAATTGAGAATTGTGTTGTTCTTAAGACTTAGATATTTGAACTCATCAAAGGCTAACTAACTAACCATTGTCCAACTCTAAGTTAACCATAGTTAACAACTAATATGATTCTCTGCAAGCTAAACGATATACTGTTTCGATTCAGTCAGCTCTAATCTAAATACAAATTTCTATCAAACTGTTGCTATACAGAAAACCCCATCTATATGGAACCATTTAAGCCAGCTATAAGCCGGCCAGAGTAAACAGAAGTTAATTATTGCACAGCTCGGGTAAAAACCACTTTCATGAGAATATTTAAGCAAACTCTGCTTGCTATATACAAATAGGTTTTAATACATTCACAGAGTCTAATATGTGGCGTTGGGCGAGCTGTTGAAATTAATTTTGCACAGTTTGTAAATCACACACTCACACACACACACTCACAGACACACACACATGGGTAGCTAGGTTGATTTGTTGCCCATCGTTGTGGCTGCTTACCTGTTTGCTCACCTGGCACAAAGGTAGCCCCGGTCTCTGGACTCTGGCAATTGCACGGCTTCTGCCAACGAAACAGATTGCAATGGATTTTGTTCGGGCAAATATTGTGACATAAATCAATCACTTCAGCCATCACAAGCACACGAACACACAACATACATGACATTTATTAAAATTTTATATAAATTGTGTATGTACAAAATGTTATGAGGCAAAGCACAGCGAGACTCTTTGGTCCCCCTGACAATTCTATGACATATACCGAATGCCCGAAAAACCAAAAATGACATTCGACTTAATGCGACACAAGCTCAGTTTTTAATTAAATATTATATTCGGGCATGTATATACAATATATATATGTAAGGTATATATATATATATGCTTAAGCTGACAGCTGTAAATGTAAAAACAATGTTTTCTGCGAATTGCATTTAATATATGTATTTATACTCGTTCACAAAGTGTTAAAGCGAGTATATACTTCTCTCAGAGTGTACTATGAACATTCTCACTAGACTCAAATCTATAAATAGATGTATTTCAAAGAGAAATATGTTTATATATATCTTTCACAGTTTTATATATCAAAATATATCGATATTTTCGAATACATTGAAACTCTCTTTGGACGAGTACTATGCAACCTTAACCAGCCAAGTATTACGTTCCACATTGCTTGTTAAATATGTATGGCATTCATTCAAGTTGCTTTCAAGGTCGCCGGGTCGTGGTATAATGAGCTATATATATGCTCGATGACAAATGTTGCTATTGTCCTGCCCGAGTTGGGCTTTAATTAAGTTTTGTCACGCCAAATTGGAGAACATGCAGCATTGACGACAAAGTTTCTCGCACTTTTTACATTTGCATACAAATACAAACATATATTTATTTATATATATATCTATATATATGTATACATATACTTACAGAGAGAGTGAACAATAATTATTGCCATGCAGAACAACAAGTTGAAGTAATTATTTTTATTTTGCAGTAAAATACAACTTAATTGTGCAACTTTTCACATAAATAAAACAGCTAACAATGTGGTGTGATAAAGGTAAACAACAACAACAACAACAACAGCGGCCACAGGAAGCGAAGCAGTTATAAAAAGGTCATCAAAAGGCAACTTTGCTCTTGGCTGACAGAGAATACAAAAAAAAAAGAAAAACAAAAGACAAAAAATAAGTTGAGATCGGCGCCTGCCGCGTCGACAAAAGCCTTTAAACTCCCATTCATTATGATTTTAAAAATAAAACAAGCTGCAATAAATAATTTGCAAGGACTTGAAATATATATATTTTTAAAGGATATATATTTTATATATATATATAAAGAATATATTTCTGCAGCTTAAGGAATGAAATGCGATCCAACATAATTTATATGATTTAGTTTTAAAGTCTTATAAAAATATTTATATCATTTTATATAAATTTTCATTTTATATATATCTAACTAAAAATAAACTTTGCTATACAAATATCCAATCAAATAATCCATAGATATAAAGCTATCTAATTGAATGTTTGTCATATGTCAAGCACTTTATCAATCAGCTCCTTCATGCCAGCTTAAAAGCAAAGTTCGAATTCGCAAGAAATCGATTAGATTTTAAGATGTGCATACAGTATGTCTTGTGAATTGTATTAGCAGCTTACACACACACATACACATACACACGGACACACGGACACACACCAACACAAACATTCACCTGCTTAGATACCTGTGCGAGAAATTATAAGGCTGAGTGGGCATGACAAACATTAAGTTGCTAATACGCTGCGACAGCAGTGAGTGTTCATTTACAGTAAACGCTTTTCCAAAGGCAAGAGCATGAGAAAGAAAGAATAGAAAACGTATATCGATAAAATATCGATAATAAATTAGAGATTATTTCACATTGAAAGCTATAGAATATAGATAAAAATATATCATTAATAATAATAATAATATCATATAACATTAAATATCAAAATACGAATATCGATATTATATCGATAACAGCAAAGAGTTCAATTTTCACTCTATTCACTCTATAACATAATTTCATTTCATAATTACCCTTTGCATAATCAATCCCTATATAATCCACTCTACGCATCAATTAAGCCACCACAAGCCAAATTAAACGGAAATTACAAATCGATAATTTAAATCCAACTTATCGTAACTGTGTGAGAGTCTAACGCCTGCTTGTCACCTGAATATATTCCAATTCCAATTCCAAGTTTAGACAGTAAATATATAAGGCAAAACGCCTAAAAACTTGTGCATGTCGCGAACGTCAGGCGAACGTTCGTCCACAGCGCTGTCACCTGAGGCGTCGAACGTGGCGTATGCGCAACATTTGCATAAACAAACATTTAAGCGTTGGCGCGTTGCTCTTTTGCAACGTGGACGTGGCTTATGGCAGCTTTTATATGTGTATTTTGCCAGGAATTTGCCAAGTTTTAACTTGAGGTTTATTTGAACCGAGACCACATAAAGTTAAATTTCATAGCAGGAGGCATTCACTTGGCTGACTTTGCTTTGCTCTTCATCATTTTCGTCGTTTTTTTTCTTTAAATACCCTATACTTAATGAAAGCAGTTGAGAGTTGGGAATGGCATTTGTATGTTTGAGGCGTAAAGAGATCTCTGGTGTGCATAATGGGACTGCTGCTTATGTATGATTGATCAGTTGGAACTTTGACTCTTTATGCTAATGTATGAATGCCCTGCTGTGGCCTCTTTTGTGAGGTTAATATTTGTTATACAGATGTGTATATGAGTCTATTAGAGTCAGTCACTTCATGTTTATACTTTGCATATTGTTTGATCTGCTTAGATGACTGCTAAGTTAATTAAGCTATTCTTAAAATCGATATATATCGATAGCTTGTATATGTTTTTATTGCTGTATCTCATATATTATAAAGACCTAGGACGTCTTATGCGTAGCTCAAGTCTTCCTTGACTTGTCAACATCATTCGACATCATCGACAAGGGTCGAAATCTTAAATCTGTTTTCCAAAAATCGATATTTATCGATAACTTGTTTATCTTTATAAGTTGTTATTTAAAAATTGTTGTGTTTTGCTTAGCTCTAAACACACTCGCCAGCCATCTACAGGGCATCTCTTGACTCAGGCACTCTTCCCTCTGGCTCACCTTTGCCTGTTTATATTTCTTTCTTGTCGTTTTCAATTACACTTAAACTTTAAGTGTTTGAAATTTGTTGTTGTTGCTGTTGTTGTTGTTGGTGTTTAGCTGCAGCTTCTCATAATTTTATTAAGCAGCATTTTTTTTTTTTATCAGCTGCTGGGATATTTGCCACATGCTGCAAATACTTCGTCATGTGCGGCTAAAACTTGGTTACATTTAAGCCACATCTGTGTGCGTGTATGTGTGTGTGTGTGTGTTTTAGGCATGTATTCAAAGTGTAGGCCCAGTTTTCACATCGTTCGAAACGTGGCTGGCATTTAAATAGCATATAAAACACATTTTTTCTGGCCCAGCGCAAAGTTTTGCATTTGTTAGTTTATTTTTTTTATGTTTTTTAACGAAGAAGAAGAAGTTCGTATTCAGTTCATCTGGCGCTTAATTTAGTTTGAGCTCTTTGTTGCCGACTGTCTGGACGAGTAATTTATCAGCAGACGTGCCAGTCGTCGTCATAGTCGCAGTCAGAGTCAGTTTCTTTCTAGCCCTTTGTTGAGTCTCTGGCTAACTACATTTTAAGCTGCGCCACACTTGGCCGAAACTTTTTCTAAGCCACTTAAGTTGTTTGTCTGCTTGGCCGTGCCGCATTGCCATAAGCCATTAGGTGCAAATCAATTTCGACTCACACACACACACGCAGAGAATCGCTTGAGGTTTTTGCCGTTAATTTATGCCCTAAGCTGCCCTTTGACCCGCTGCAGCCATCGAAGCTCTGTCAGCTGCGGCTTTCCGCACCAAAATCTCGCACACAAATCACAATTTGAGCACTTGATTAAACGTTAAGCATTGGACTTAAATGGCAACAGCTCTCAATATAAACGATTGCGGCTGGCATTAATTATCTGCACGCCACTTTGCATTGATTGACTGATGGACGGACTGACTGACTGGCGGGCTGGCTGACTGCTTGATTGATTGATTGATGGCGTTGCCATTTAAGCAGCAACGAAGAAACATTCACGATTGCCCCGAAGACAACGGAACAGAATGCGCTTATTTATAATATAGAGTGCATATATTAGTTCTGCACCGCCTAACCAAATATTTACATTTGCATTGTCAGGCGGGGCAGGTGCGCTGGCAGGCAGGTGTATACCCTGACTGTGGCGCTCGTTTCCTGCCCGCCGGTTGTGTTGACAACGTTGCCAAAAAAAAATCAAGCCCAACGAGCGTAATAATAAAATAAAATACATAACTGCTGCACCGTAAAATGCAATAAACGAGCAATCCACAACCTACACAGATAGAGAGAGAAAGAGAGAGAGAGAGAGAGAGAGAGAGAGAGATACACACACACACACATCTGTGCACAACAAACTATTACAGCTTGTCTTCTACAACTGTCCAAAATATGAATGTCAACTGTCGCCAACAAAAAAAAATAAATAAATAAAATAGAAATAGAAATAGAAAATGTAAAAGCAAAACAAATGAATAGAAAATATTATATCATTGCTGGCGGCAGGCATGCGATGCTAGAATTTAGATTGGGTTACATTTGCTATATATATATATATATGTATATGAGAGTAAAACATATGAATATTTCTGTTTAATGCACTTTAGAGTAGTTAAAACGGATATAGAGCTACGTTGGCTGGCATTCACAATACTCATTCGACCTTTCCATTCATTGTGCCTATTGGATTCTATAATTGAGTTTTGTAGATTGTAGTAAAGCTGAATTATATGTAATAAGATTTAGTTAGCAAATATCAGACTAAGAGTTTTGACAAGCTAAATCTGCATCTGAAACTGATATAGGCCCTAGATGTCAGTTTGTTGAAAAAAGACTAACCAAAAGAGTTGCAAAAGTTTGAGCTGGATGCATAGAGGGATAAAGTATCTGCTAGATAAATTAAACAAACGTTGGCAAATTGAGATTTTAAGAAACTCAAAATATTATTTTACGGATAAGGGTTGTTGGACAATAGAGAATACTGGCTATATGGAGCTGACGATTGATATTGATTGGATATTATTATTGTTTATACAGATTTAGAAAAAGATGTTTCTAAAAAGTCGAAAATTGAATATACGTAACCAGCAGGAATCTTTTCTGTATTCTGGGAATTCTGTACATAAAAATGATATGAACTATAAATTAATATAGACTTGCTCTAGTTTATATATACTTCGAACATAAAGGGTACGCTATCCTCATGACGCGCAGTGCTTAACTATCTTACTATATTGCTTATTTCTATAAACAACTCTTATACTAACAAACTTCAAAATAGAACTACCGATAACATCATTACCTTAACCCCTATATATAACATCATTAACTAAAGAAAATATTACAAGTTTTGACCAAAACATTTGTAATTGACAATTTTCAAGTAAAGACAATTAACTAAGCCCAAAGCGAATGTCGTTTACCACGCAGAGAACATTTTAGTTTTGGCCCAAAAAAAAAAAAAAAAAGAAGTGGGGCAGAGAAAAAGAAATACACACACACACACACACACACACACAGAGAGACCAATATACAACACATAGCACATTGCTGGGGTCTTAAACCTGTTGTCCTGTTGACAGGCAATTTGGCTGTGAACAAACAGCAAACAAATCGACAAACAATTTCAAGTGTTCAAATGCTAAACACAAAATGCTTAACTTGACCAATAAAAAGTAAATGGCGAACACGCATACACAAGGACGACACACACACACACATACACAGCCACAAGCTGGCCGCAAGTTAAACACAAATACACACACACACACACACACACACTCGTCGAGCGAGAGTCTGAATGAATGGCAATGGCTTTTGCTGAAAGCGGGTCGACAAAAGAATAAAAGGACGAAATCAGTCGGAAGCCAGAAGCCGTAGCAGCGGTCCAGCCAAGCTATTTGCATAGCACTTAAAATAGAAAGACACACTGAGAGAGAAAAAAAATACCAGATAGAGAGACAGAGAGAGAGAGACAGAGAGGGAGAGAAAAAATAGCTACACACACTTTAAGGTAAAAATAGATGTGCAAATCTGCTGTGCAATGGGAAAATGCTGAGTGATAATTCGACATGAGGCTCGTGCGCTGGTAATTGACATTGTTGAAGTGGCAGCAAGAGGCAGCAAGAGACAGCAGACAGCAGGCAGTGAGCGGCCAAAGCAATGTCTGTTTATCAGGCAGATCTGGCATCGTTCGACGTTTGTACGACTCGTCAACAGCAATGCGGCAGTCGAGTCCCTGCCACAGGATGCCCTAATAATGTGCATGTCAACGCAGCCAGCAGTCAGGCAACTGCAGCTGCTGCTGCTGCTGCTGCCAGCACAAAAACTATTCAAGATGTGACAATGACATTTGCAGCCAAAAGTGTTTGTCAATGGGCTGGCCCAGCTCTTTCCAAACAGCATATAGCTCACATGGAGACGGCTGACCTAATTGCCTGAAGAGCCAGCACCGTCATTGCAACACCTGGCGTATGCGTAATTTGTCAGCATCGTCCTACCCCTAGTTAACTGTAATTTAACAGCTGCGACAACAACTAATTAACTTTAAACAAGCGACAAGCGTAAACGAGGCTAAACAAAAAGAAAAACTTCTACAACTTATTTCGAGCGTCAGTTTTGAGTTGCATTTCTCATTAAATTTACAAACGTGAATCTACTTTGAAATGCTGTCTGCCTCCGTCTGTCTCTGTGTGTTAGAGCTTAAGAGCACAGCTCAACAGCTGTCACTGCAGCTGCGAAATTGCGCTTTTGTATTATGCACGCAGCACTCTTAGCACGACGACAACAACTGAACTGAACAGTAGTCAGGCAGGACAGGATGAGCTGCTGCTGCTGCTGTTGTTGTTGCTGCTGTCGCGCCTCACTGATTAGCGGTTTGATTTTGTACCAACAAGCTATTTACCAACACAATCACAATTAACATGCCATTGACCATGCACAAAGGGAAGCTAATACACACACACACACACACCCACAGATACACCTATACACACACACACACAAACACAAATAATCGCTTAAACTTTTAAGTGACAATCAAAACTCAATTATCAATTCGAGCAAAAACTTTCTACCCAAAAACATTCATAGTTGAGCTGTGTGCGTGAGTTGAACGAGCATGCACGACTGGCAGATACCCTTTAATCTAATAGAACACGTTTTAGCATAATTAAAGTATATATTATGAACTTTCATGTGATATAGATGCATTTGCATAACTTATAGATACCCTGTAATGCATTCCACATGCTGTATATACCTATTATGATAAGAATTTGGGCTCATTTACATATTTAACTCATTCACAAACATAATTAACAACTAATCACTATTGGTTCATATTGATAGACTACTGTATACCCTATATACCACATCAAACACTTTTAGAAACTTAACATAACACATAATATGTAATGATGTATACCAATAATTGTGTTAAAATTGCATTCGATCGACTATGAGATACCCTGTAGTTAAACTTATGCCAACAGTTGCACATGTTAACCAAGCCACCCACTTGATATGCATACATAATAGAGCTATAACAAATATAAGAGTTGTTCTGGTTACTTTTCGACCTCTGGATACCCTGTAAAACAGAAAAAATTAAAAATTTGTAACGTATGTAGAAATATAAGCTTTGATCATTCTATATAACTAGATCTACATAGAAAATACATATACCATTTAGCTATTTTAGTTCTACATACCTTCTAATAAACTAAACAATTCAGTCAATCATTCACATTTAAGCCCATCAATTCGCTTAGCCCAATTGAATGTCTTCTTCAACCAGTTTCATAGCAAATTTCACATTTTTCAGAACATTTTTACGGTGAAAATACAAAAATTTGTGCAAAAATTCTGAAAACGAAAATTGTAAAATGTCCAACACTTATATCTGTATGTGTGTATGTGTGTGTGCAAGTGTGTGTGAATGTTTGTTTAAATATTTCACTTGCAATTTTTGCAGCAGTTGCGTTTGTGCTCGCTTTCTGTTGCATACTTTCGAGCGCACTTATTTATTTTCACGTAACGCATACGCCGCGTGCGCCGCAGTTGAGTGAACGCGCGCCTGCCTGCTTGTGTCTGTGTGTGCTTGTGTGTGTAAGTTAGAGCTGATGATTCTCGTTTTGAAAAGAACGCGTGCTGTAACCGCGCTGTATATTATTTCGTCTGTGCACACACACACACACACAATTGCAATTGTTATTGTTTTTTTTTTTACTCTTTTTTCTGTGTATGTTTCGTTTTGCGTAAAATACGCGCTACACGCCTTGATATACGAGCCACACACACACACAATCACACACACACGCACACACAGTAGCTGCAGTTTTGGGAGTTGAAGTTGTTGCTGTGCAATATCTGCATTTTATACACGCTGCTTCTTTTTGCTCTTTCGTCAGCTTCCGCTCGTCGGCGGCGGCATCCGCCATCATCATTGCTGCCATTTTGTGCGCACTGACCCGCTTTTTGCGCTTTTTCCCCATTACGTTTGGTTTTCCTATTTCGCCCTCTTTATACACTATTTGCTGCAGTGCATAATGCGGGTATATAGGTTTGCCTTGAAGTGTTCTTAAATTTTAGCTTTTGATTAAAGTTTCAATAAACTAGGCTGGGAATATGTTGAAGAAGTTGAATAGGCAAGTGTCTTTAGCTGAAGTCTTAAATAATTAATTAAATAATCCGAAAACACTTTAAAGTCTTTTTCTTTGTACTCCGAAAGTACTCCGAAATAAATATATGTACTTCAGTTACACTTCAACTTCTTAAAAATATGGATTCTTCTTAAATAAAACTCCGAAAACACTCCGAAAACACTCCGAAAATACTCCGAAATTTTTCTTCTATAATTCTTATTTCTTCTATAGAAATCTTGTTAATGCTTACAAATTCCATCACTGAATATATTCCAAAAATACAGTTTGATAATCCCTCAAATACTCTCTGCAGAGCCAGCCAATGCATTGACTCTAAATAATTTCTTTTTACAGTGTAACTCTTAGCCGTTTATTGTGCCTGTGGCAATGCTTTAGCTTGTTTATTTTGTTTGTCTTCGTATTTGGTTTTATTTTTCGCCCTTTTGCTTACTTATTTATAGTATAACTGTTTCATTGTTGGCTCCCGGGCATATGAACTATCTGTGAGTGTGTGAATATGTGTGTGTGTGTGTGCGGCCAGTGTTTGCACAGGGTGCACGAAATCAGTTGTGCCATGTAGTTTTCATGTTAAACGCGCTCAAAATTAATGGTCACACATAGACACACACACACATACACACACACACACACATATATATATGTATAGAGCACACATACGCCCTGTTGGCAGTTTAGAAATAGAAACGAACGTTATCGTTACAAATGTGCTTTCCGCTGCCTGTCAGCGTGGCTACAATTCGCGGCCGCGTCCTGGCTGCAGTCGCCTTTGCTTCTTGTTGATTTTGATGTTGTCCTGCTGCACGCGGCACGGTCCATGCGGCAGCTCCCTTTTTCCCTCTCTATCTCTACATCTCTCTCTCTCTCTCTCTCTCTCTTTGCTCCGCACACATGCATTTAATATTTGCCTGCAGCTAAATCAAATTGTTTTTCTGCTTCATTTTTATTTTTGGTTTTTGTTTTTCTCTCCTCCTGCACACAGTTTATTCGCGTAGTTTTTTATTATTTCTGTTTTGTTTTGCTTTGTTTTTTTTTTCTGGTTTTGGTCGCATAAAAAATTGAAGATAAATGTCGGTAAATGTAATTTTTAAAAGCTCTAATATCCTGCGTCCATTTACGCTGCTTTTGCCATTTGTTCTGCGGGCCTTAGAACTTTTGGCTGCGTTGCCTGCGCCAAAACAACTTGTGATGGCAATTATCTGCGCTCCACCAACAAAGCAATTAAAAACAATAAATTTGATCAACATCATTTATGAGCATTTACGAAAAAATACGAGAGCGAAAACATTTATTGACTGCAACTAATATACAAAGTGAGTTTTGATTACATTTTGGGCGAGTATTTGCAATTAGTAATTGAGATTTTTGAGTAAATGTAAATTTTTATTTAAGTTTTGTAATTATTTAAGAATTTTGATTGATTGATTGATGATGATTGCTGTAGAAAATATGAGTAATGAGTCTACTTGTTAATGGTTTATAGCGATTACCTTTTGCCTTAACTTGTATAAGAACTCAAACTTTGATCAGATGCAGATATTTCTTAAGCCCACTTGTAGGCGAATGCCTTTTCTTCATTCATCCTAAAAAAGAACTAATTGGAATGTCCCTGAAATTTAAGAAACTATTTACCTTTTCAGAACTAATTCCTTCATCAAGACCAACACAGCTACAGACAACTTCGAACAGCATAGCTCATCATTTCCTCCCCGCTCCTCCCTACCTCCTCCTTCCTACCCATTTTTTCCTCCTTCCTACCTCCTTCCTCCTTCCTCCTTCCTCCTTAATCCTTCCTCCTCCCTACCTCCTCCTTCCTACCCACTCCTTCCTCCTTCCTCCTTCATACCTCCTTCCTCCTTCCTCTTTCCTCTTTCTTCTTTCCTCCTTCATCCTTCCTCCTTCCTCCTCCCTCCTTCCTCCTTCCTCCTTCCTCCTTCCTCCTTCCTCCTTCCTCCTTCCTCCTTCCTCCTTCCTCCTTCCTCCTTCCTCCTTCCTCCTTCCTCCTTCCTCCTTCCTCCTTCCTCCTTCCTCCTTCCTCCTTCCTCCTTCCTCCTTCCTCCTTCCTCCTTCCTCCTTCCTCCTTCCTCCTTCCTCCTTCCTCCCTCCTCCTCCCTCCTCCTTCCTCCTTCCTCCCTCCTCCTCTCCTTATCACAACTTCAACTACTCTACTCTCCAATTTCCTAGCTCTTACACATATCCAAGCGAACATATCATTAAAACATAATCCCCAAAATCGTTAACTATTTTGCTATTTATTTGGAAAGTGCAAGCGCTTCAAGGCTAACCAACTCCTTCGCATGATTCCCTTTTTGCGGCAAAGTTTTGCGCTCTATATATCGTGCGCCCCTTTTGCTCGTCGCCCTCATCCATCACTAATAAGAAATGTACCGAGGTTTTTTGCCAATGGCAGCGACCGCATTACCAACGTCCAACGGGGCATTAATATTTAAAAGTCAGCTTTGAAACTTGTTTGACAGGCTGTCAGGACATGTTTACCAGCAAAGGGTAGCAATGTTATCCAACTGACGTCAAATTGAAAGCATGTGCGGAGCGAGCGCATATGCACACACCAACACTAACACACACACACGCACACAGACACAGCTGACAGACAGTTCTTAGGAATTTGGATTGAAGAAAATGAAATGAAAAACATAAAAAGTAAATACGAGTTGAATTCTTGCAGTCAAAAGCGAACGACTGCGTGCATACCATACATTTATTGATTGACAAAGTAAAGGGGTAGGCGTGAGTGGGCGTGGCAAGTCTATTTTGAAAAGCTGATTAACAATTAGAGTTGGCTATGGAATTAAATGAAATAGGGGAAGTTTTTATAAAAGGGTTATTGGCAGATATAGAGGGTGGGCTGACTTGCTGGCTGGCTGACTAGGCCGAAGTGGGCGTGGACTTAGCATTTAACTATTATTTAGTATATATTATTATAAATCCGAGTAGTGGAAATTGTTGTATAAACAGAATTAACTAGTTAAGACGGAAAATACAGCTGCGAAATATAAAATAGCACCACATACACCCGTAGTGGTGCTATTATTATTTTCCCTCTGCCATAAATGCCCTCTGCACACACTCATTGCTTTACAGGGTATTGCGTAAGGTACTTATGTCAATGTATTCACCTTAAAGCGCTTAAATGTGAATAGTAAATATTGAATATAAGCACGTTTTGGCTATTTTCGAACAGTCAGCGCGACGCTTAGACGCTCTCAAATGAAGCGCGTATTAAAGGCGGCAAGGAAGGCGCTTAAGGACCTTTTTGCACGTGCGCCATTTGCAATGCCTGACAATGGACAACAACAACGACAACGACAACGAGGACAGCCGCAACAAGCAAGTAACTCACATCATATTTTGATATTTTGATATTTTTGCATAAATACGAGGCGAGACGAGACGAGCCGAGGCGTCTCTCTCTGCCGCCTTTGTCAGCAAATTTTAAATTAATTTTATTTTTTCTTTTCTTCTCATATATATGCGTGTGTATGTGGGTGTGCCTCGAAGTTTGACTCCTGCTTGGGGCTAAAAACGTTGGCGCTACAAGAAAAGCAACCGCAATCTCTAGACATGCTACGGCTTTTATACACAATGTTTGATGCGACTTGTGATTTTTTTTTTGCTCTGCTGCTGTCGCTTTATGCAGATGGATTTGGCACACACACACACACACTTGCTAAATCACAATCTTTGCCAAAGCAGCATATGAAAATTGCGTTTTGTGTAATAAAAAAGACGAGTTTATCTGCGCTGCTGCTGCTGCTGCAAAAAAAAAAAAAAACTGATTTACTTTGCAATTTTATGACTTTATTAAGAATTATGCGCTGTTTTGTATATATTTACAATACACAACGCACAGGAAGTTAGAGCAGCAGCAGGAAACTCAACACACACACATGGATAGATAGACAGAGAGAGAGGGGGAGAGTGGAGTGTAGCTGCATGCCATGTTGACTGTGTGTGCATACATTACCCCAAAGTCCTGACTGTATCCTGCTAGCTGCTGGCTGCTGGCTGCTAGCTGCCTGTGACTCACTTGACCTCTAGCAAATGACATGAAAATCCTTTGATAGAGCTCACACACATTCATTCATATCATAGCCAAGCCATGGACACAAGTTATGAGTGCATATTTTTATGCAACAAAATTGTGCAACGAGCACTCCTGTATGCCAGATGCTCATGCTCCGGTTGCTCCTACTCCTGCTCCTTCTCCTGCTCCTGCTGCAATATACTTCCTCGATTATTTGCTCTATAGATTTAAATACAAGCTATGGCCTTCTACCCTAACAAAATTTTGCAACAAATAACAACTGCGTCTGCGTCTCATTGTGCATGTCTAGCCAAAACTGAGGGGCGAACTGAAATTGCATTAGAAAGAGACAGCCAGAGGGATAACTCGCTCTCCCTCGCCCTCACCATCGCCCTCGCCCGTATGCTGACAAATGATAATGTCGTGCGATATGTTTGGCATGTAAGTTGTCCCGGATAATGGTTTGTATTTATGTTTGGCATGTTTTTATGGCCACTCATTGCGTAAATCAGCATTAGAGCGCACAAAACTGACGCTGAGTGCTGCTTGCTGCTTGCTGCTTATTGCTTCTTCTTCTACTTTCTCTATACTTTCTTTTATCCCTGAATTGGCTCAATTCCATAGATTTTACAGCAGTTTGGCCTTTGACCTTTCACCTTGCCACTGACACCTGCGTTTGTCAGCTGCGTAATGGACTTTTATCAGCGGCCAACCCATCTAGCGCTGTGTATTGTGCCATTTAATTAGTTTTTATATACCCTTTGTGAGTGCTTTGAAGCGGCCATGATGGGTAGATAGATGGTGCAGGTGTATAGCTGGATTTAGCTTAACAGCAGATGGATTGGGTTTGTAAGATAATGTGTGGCAGCTGTAGGTAAATATAGTAGTATAGGTAAACATAGTAGTGCGAAATATTGTTGGAAAACATGAAAAAGATGTTGTCAAATGTCACATAAACCATTGATTGATGCTATCGATACTTTAGAGTTAGTATGTATACTCGTTTGCCATAGTGAAACGAGCATATTAGCTGGGTACAGCGTTCGCCTTGCTGCTCCTTCATCTATTCTTCCGTCTGTGTGAGGATAGAGATTTGAAATATGAAATATATACTCGTGTGTGCCCTAACTACTATAAAAGTTATAGATATATATACTTAAGTCTTAAGAAACTAGGAGTGTGGAACCAATATACTCTTTTCGAGCATAAAAAATATTTTCGACTCATTTTCCAAGCAAGAAATCAAAAATTTTCCTTCAATAACATTTGCAAATATGCATGAATTAAGAGATTAATTTATTTCTAATGATAGATAAAAGCTGAACTTACCAGAATATATACGCATGTTCACAGTATATCCAACACTCAACCACTTTAATATCCCAAATGCTTTTCACATTTGGGTAACTTCTTGAGCCTCTAATTGTGTTAAGATGTTTTGGGGCTAGCCAAAGCCTTCAGCCACTCGATGAAAAAATTGAGAAAAATCACTTGAGAGTCAATAAATTGAAAATCGTTTTGCTTTTATGTTCGGTGATATAACATATATATGTGTATATATAATAATCTCATTGTGAAACAGGTTAAAGCTGTATGGGAGATAATTTTCTACAATTTGGCATTGACATGAATGGCCACGACGCCATCTTCCGCAGACCTGCCAATAGAGATGTTAGCACGTCCATCGGAGCCAACTGTGATGGTCTTGCCGGTGCAGCTGGAGCCGCTCTTCGAGCCGGAGATGACATCGCAGTAGGTGCCAGCGGGTAGGCCTGTTTGCAGCGAGCTGTTCATATCGTAGTTGTCGTTGTTGAAGGCCACAAAGCCCTTGTTGCCACGGCTGAAGGCGATCTGGTTGCTGCCATTGTCCCACCAGTTCTGCAGCCAAGAATCTCCGACGGCATTGCGGAAGCCAACCATGTTGTAGATCTGGCGCCAGCGATGTTCGCACACCCAGCCGCCGCTGCAAGACTTGTCGCTGTTGAACTTGGGCGAGGCAATGTTGTGGCCATCGGTAGTCGGTGGTCCCTGATCGGTGTTGTCGAACGCGAAGGAGGACATCACACGGGGTGTGCCGAACGGATGGGCCAACATGAAGGCGGAGGCCATTTTGTATTGCTTGGGCGATTTGTAGGTGAGCACATCAGCGCCACCAGCGCCATGTCCACGCTGATTGTCATGATTGTCGACAAACACAAGCGAAACATCGGAGCCGGCAAAGCCCCAGGAAGTGCCCCAGTTGCTCAAGTAGCGCAGCTGATCCTTGCCGCGGAACACCTTGCCAATGGAGTCCGAATGACGGAATTCAGTGACAGCGCCCAGGCCAGTATATTCCGACTTAGAGATGGACTCACCGCCCAAATCAATGACCTCCTGGAAGATATATGGCTTGGCGCCCGAGCTAAAGCCATGAGCCGTATTCAGGTTATTCAAACGCTTGTAGATGGCACCCAAATCTCCAGGCCACATGTGCTTGGCAGCATCCACACGGAAACCGGCAACACCCAACTCCGTCAAATGATTGAGGAAGTCAACAATCTTGTCGCGCACCCAGGAGTTGCCCTGGTTCAAGTCGCGCAGACCAACCAGCTCGCAGTTGCGCACGTTGGTGGGGTCAGCATAGTTGGTAATCGCACAGGTGGGATTGAAGTCCAGCGAGGAGAATGGCACAGCCGGGAAGCTCTTGGAGCCCGGATCGGCTGAGCTGCCGCCAGTGCCCGAAGTGCCGCCATTGGCAGCCATATGGTTGAAGACAACATCCACATAGATGCGCACGCCAGCATTATTGCAGCGCCTCACCATGCTGGCGAACTGTTGCTCGTTGCCCGAACGTGTGCTCAGCTTGTAGGAGATGGGCTGATAGCGCTCCCACCAGGGACGAGAGCCAATCACAGCATTCTCATTGACAGGAGAGACCTAAGCGTGAAGAGAGAACATCTGTCTAGCTAACTGTTGCTATAATTGACTTTTAGCCTTTCGGATCTCACCTGCACACCGCCAAAGCCGTAGGGTCCCAGGAAGTTCTCACATTCAGCTGCGATATCATCCCATTTCCATTCGAACAGGTGAACCATGCCATTCCTGCCACTCTTGTAGTTGTGGTGGAATTGCGCATTGACCAGCGCCAAGAAGGCAATGACAACCACTGCTTTGGTCAGAAACATCTTTATACTTTAATGGAATCCAGTTCCACACTGAGCTCACTGCAAATACTCCACGGCCTTTTATACAGCTCACCTGCAACAGGGAAAACCATTCATTTAAAAATGCTTGATAGTTCGTGAAACTTGAATGATTTGTGATGCAAATTCTTCACTTATCGCACTCGACTTGTGTCAATAAGTTTCGCGAGCAGCCAACCTATGGGGTCTGCCATAGATTAGATACGATCGGCGGGCGTAAGTGCTACCTACCTGCCCGATCAATAAACAGCACCTCAGATTTATGATTGAAATTTCAATTTCTGTTTTTTTCTTGTTTATTCGCACAGATAGCTAATTAGATAATTACAAATTTAAAGCGTGTAAATAAGCTAATAAATAAAGGGTTGTTCAATGAGCGTGCTGGTTAAAAGTGAAGCGTTGCCACCTTTTGGAAAAAGTCTGTCAGTTCTTTGGACAGTTAAAGTATTGCCATTCTACTTAAGCTTTAAACTAAATTTTAATACTCGAAGTTTTTCTAATATTCAAAGTTTCAGCTTAAGCTTGAATGTTTTCATACTGTCATTCATATGATTAGAGTTGTTAAGCAATATAAAACTAATAACCAAAGAATAGTAGATAGAGATTAGAGTGCTTGGCAATGAAGTAGAAGTAAGGTAGAAATATCTCTATTCTCTGTTAGATATTCTCTCTTCTGTATTCCCATTTCTATTCCTAATTGTCTATTCTCAGTTCTCTACTGTCATATTCTCTCTATTCTATATCTTTATCTATATATATATCTATATCTATATATATATATGGATGTATATCTATCGTGTATTATTTACTAACATTCATACAAGTATTCCAACTATGAATTAGATTCATACCCTAATTACCCCCGCAAAGCTGCAAAATAGTTCGACGTGTGCTTCCCAGCTTATCTCTCAATCTACAGTCGTCTGTTAAGATTTTTAACACTAAAAACACTCGCGCAACATAAGTTGGCCAATAAACAAATAGCTGACTATCAGCGGATAGCACAGATTAAAGAAAAATCGTCACAGGGGCAGCCCGAATCGGCAGACAAACTCAGAGAGAGAGAGAGAGAGAGATAGCTCCACTTTTGAGTGATGTGGGGGGCAAATCACAAATCATAGCATACTAAACAGCTGATTAGAAGCATATCAGCGCCCAATTTACAGCCAGCGATGGCACAGATTACAGCCCAAATACTCGTATATATATAGACAGACAAATTTATATATAAAAAAAAAAGTCGTTAAGGCTTTTTTATGATCTGTCATAAATTGTCAACTATATTTAACAAATGGAGCTTATCGGACGCGCACTTTGTACGACAGTTGCCAAAAAAAATAATATGGTTATAGATTTTATTTTTGTACACACATGGAAGGGGTTAAAAGGGGTGTATAGGTTTTGTTAAAAGGTGGCTAATGGGCAGAAGGAAACGTGGCTGAATCTAAAAGATTTATAGAGCTAGTTGGTTAGTTTAGTACTTATTCTCTTATACCCTCACTCTCATATAATTGATAACTCTCTAGTCTTTAGCTTTCAATCCTTATAGATGTGGACCCACAGCCCATGTAGTAATGGATGATATGAGCTAGAGAGTGAGTGTATAAGAGAATAAGTACTAAACTAGCTAACTAACGTAAGAGTAAAGTTGTTTAAGCCCTGTCAAGTCGGCATGTTTGAATAAGAGTATAATTGTAGTTATAGTACGGGTATTTTTTAGTCTTGCATTGCCGCCAGTTCTCAAATATTTATTGCTGACGCCAAAATATTTCAAGTTTCTTTATTTTTTAATCAACACAATATTATTTTTAGGCATCTGAATTTGCGTGGGGTGGGGGTCGCTGCAGTCAACCATTTCCGTTCGTCTAGTTTATGATGTGTGAAAGGGAAATATACTCGTATGCTATTAGATTAAGCTTTTGATATAATGAACTTAAGATTGTTTGAAATTTCATAATATGTTTGTGAAATCAAAAAGCACAATTGATTCTGCAATCAAGTGCTTTACATAATTGGCCACGCGCTTCAGTAAACTTGTGTTAAGGAAAAGGTGTAAATGCGAAGTGAATAAAAAGTTTTAAAGAGAGAGAGAGAGTGTGATCGACGTGCAGTTATCCTATAGTTTATGTGCATCATAAGATGTATAATGAGTTTAAGCATAAAGTAAGGTTTGTTTATACTGATTTTTATATTAATATCTGCAAAAGAAGTGCTTATCAGACACTGCTACAGTATAGATCTACTACAGTAGAGACCACTGCCCTATCATACCCCACACATACACTCCCTTCAACCTTTTGCAGGGTATGCAAATTTAGAACAAATTGAATTGCCACTTGAATTACAATTTATTTGCGTATGTGAGAAAATGTAACAAATACTTGAATTAATTATAAATTTTTATCTGTGCTCAAACTCAAGTGCTCGAATGCAATGCGATGCAGTGCAATGTGCTGGCAGCTGCTGGAGTGGAAAAAGGTTTGATAACTTTTTCAATTAAATTAAACAAAGCACTAAAAACTTTAATTGTTTTTATTTACAAAAGTGAAACAGTTTCGAGTGCCAGGCACAGGTTAGATAAGGAATATGTAACAAATATATATACATATATGCGGATATTTGTAATCTATATATATATGTATATTTATACATGTGGACAACACAATTTCTTAGAAACACAATTTTTGCATTGTCAGCTGGCAAACAATGGAGTCAAGTTGATGCATTTCTTGTTGGCTCTATGCACAACTAAAAACCTAAAACAAGGTTTTTTCTACATACTGGAAGGAAGTACACATGACTGTGTGCGTATGTATATAGATGTGTGTGTGAGTGTGTGTGTGTGTGTGTGTGCATACAATCAAATTATATAAACCAGTGCAGCAACGGTGCAAAAAGTGACACTTGTGCTGGGCCATATTGATTTGCCAGTCTAAGCAAATTTACATATGCAGCGAGAGAGAGAGAGCGAGGCAGACAGAGAGACAGACAAGCAGCTGTCTAAAAGTCAAGTCTCTGTATAAATATTTACTTTAAAGTACGTATACGCAATGTTGTACAGAGGGGAGCAGGGCATCAGCACAAAATGTGAGCATTTCCGCACATTACACCTGAAGTTGCAAAAACTTTGCAGCTGGCAAAAAGTTAGCCGAGCACCAAGAAATATGCCATCTTACAGTCAGTCAGTCCAGCTGTCTGACTGTCCCACTTTGGCCCAGTCAGTGTCTGTCCCATTCGCTCGTTTGGTTCGGCTGGCAAAGCCAATTTGAATTGTAAGCAAATGCCGGATATGGCAAAGTTCTAAAAACGGAAACGTTTGCTGCACTTTCAATGCCAAAAAAGCGTTGCCAACCAAACTTTTCAGGGGCGCAGAGTGAGAGAGTGAGACGAGGGGCGCCTCACAAGGTGCGTAGCCAGTGCAATCTATATAAAATGTAGCCACAAACGAACAGACTTATGAAATATAGTTAGATAAGTCAGCTTATAAAACTTTACAATGCCAAATCCACACACAGCTGCAGCTGCTGCATGCATGTGCGAAAAATTAATTTACATTTAAATTAAATTTATGAATTTGCACAAAAGTTGTTGATTTTTCACAGTTCTCTCACTCTGTTTGCGTGTGACAGTTGGTTGATGAAACAATTGCCAAACTTAGCTATAAATGCACTTATTACAACAACAACAAAGAGTATAACATGCAGCATCAGTAGCCGTTAGCTACAATCAAAGTATAGACTGTAAAAGTAGCAGAAGAGCTGAGAGCACAAAGTATGCTAAGTAGATAGCAGCAGTAAGAGTTATCAGCAGCTCAAGTGCATCAAGCATTAACTTGACTCTTTGCTCTGTCTTGTATAGCATATGAGACTCGAGCAGTTGTAAGAGTTGTCAAGAGCTCAATTTGAAATCAAAGTCAAATTCTCTGTGTAGCTTGAAGACTTTACCTAGTTGAGCTTGAGTATGTCAGAGGCTTGGAGTTAGGTAAATTAAATAATTCGATAAGGCATTTGACTCTTCTGTAGAATATATAATCTATGACTTAGTCAGTTGCACTAAACTGCAATAGAAGCTTGAAGGCGAACGGCTGTAAATTCGAGCATAAGTATGCATGTGATGATTCGCTATGAAATTTGATTCTTGTGTAGGATATATATCCTTCATGCTACAATTCCGGCTAGGCTCTCTCATTGATAGATGAGTAGATGAATAGACAGAGAATGAGCTGGCAAAGCTTCGACTGTCAGCCCAAGCCGAAGCAAACTCCAAAGACTTGCTTTTCACAAATCGAAATGGTTACATTGTGGGCATGCGATAGAAGAAAGAGATAGCAATTTGAGTGATAAGGTGAAAAATATTTGTCTGTAAACTAAATGAACTGAGGAAACAAAATCCACCAACACCACACAATATAAATTTAAGTAACGTAAAGATGACCTAATTCGAAGTAAATTAGGTTAAGCACTTAATTCAAAGTATAATCCGCTGGGGAATATTAGATTTTCTGATTGTCTAATTCGGCGTAAATTGAGCGAGAGATATGTCAATAGCATTATTCTCAGCAAAGTTCGCCAAAAATTTGTCAGCAACATAATTCAGAGTAAAAGCTCACAGAGATATGTCAAAGGTATAATTCAAAGAAAAGTTTAGTTGAAATATGTCGATGACATAGTTCGAATTAAAGTCAGCGGAGATATGTCAAACACATAATTCAAGGTAAATTTCGACAGATATGTTATATGCCGATGACATAATTCAGAGTAAAGTCTTTAAAGATATGTCGAAGATTCCGAGAAGAGTTGCGAATCACACAATTCGATGTAAATTCCGAAAGAAATACATATTTCTTAAGGCTTTCATGGTATTAAATGATTGAAACATTATTTTCTAATATCAGAAAAGGCTATTGAGAGATTACAAGTACTTGCTAAAGTAGATACTATGCTCAATTCATTCAGAAATCAATGAAATTTCAGCTGGAAATTTGATAAAAAAAAAAAAACTCCATGCACATTCATAATTCATAAAAAATACAAATAACAAAGCACGTAAATACATATGATGATTACACAAAGACTTAAGTGATTGATTGTGAATGATTTGATTGTGTAAGTGAATGGATTTTTATTATTATTACGAGCGTGTCTCCATTAAAGCGGCGCTGCAGTAAAGTAAATGCAGCAGCACTTGTTGTTGCCTTTCCACCTTTTACTCATTACATGCAGGTGCCAAAGGAATTACGGGCAAAGTCAACTGAACACAAAAAAAAAGGGAAAGTGAGAGTAAGAGAGGGCGAGAGAGCAAGAGAGGGAGAGAGAGAGAGGGAGAGCGCGCGAGTGGCAACTGTAGATGATATGTGTGGCAGACAGCGAAGTGTGTGTCATAAACCCGTTTACATGCAGCACTTAACTGTAACCCATCGACAGAGACAACATATGCTCGGGGAGAGTGTGTGTCATGTGTGTGTGTAGGTGTGTGTGCGTATGTGTTTGTTGTCGCCTGTCAGCCATGTAATGCATTTTACGTAACTATGTTACATTTTCCATTTTGATTGCAATATGCTAAGCATTCTATGACAACACACACACCAGCACACATACACACACTCTCTCTCTCTCTGGCACAATGCGTGTTTACCGTTTAACACGTTGCACAATTTTATGGCATACTTTCAGGCGCTCGCAGCGACCGTCACCGAGTCTTAACTGAATTTGTCATGGCAAAGCCAAGGGCTTAAAGTCCTTTAATAACATAAATTTGCCCAGCAGAGGCTAATAAAATATAATACACTGCCATCCACAGTCTGGCGTCCGAGTGACTGCAACAAAGCAAGCGCTGTCGCTGCTGCTGCTGCTGCTGCTGCTCTTATTATACCCTGTAAACGGTGAAAGAAATGTGCAAGAAGTGGATATGATAGACGTAAAATGTAGAAATAGTCTGTGTAGTCAAGAAAACCAATACCAGAAGAATATATAGAGCTTAATTCATATTTTAGCTTACCTAATCTCAGAGAACTTTTGAACTATAACAGCTAGAGTGCTTAAATTTGGTATAAAAGCACTTTATGACATACACAATTTGATTTTATAAAGTTTTTACAAAAATAGAACATAGTTCTCGAGATTTTAAACAAAAAACAAATCAATAATGATTTCAATACTATGAATCATACCTATAGGATGAGCTCATATGTGTGGAAAGAACGTTAGGGATAGTTAGATGTATTTAGAGATCACTTTAACAATATTTAGCCTAAAAAGAGACTAAAAGACATGCTAGCCCCAAGGAACACAGGAACTATTAAAGATTGAGTGCTCAAATTTGGTATGCGATCTTCTAGTGATGTAACCACATCAACTTTATAACAGTTGAACGAAAACAAATAAAAGTTCTGCAGTTATCGTACCAAAAACCAACCAAAAGTGCCTTTTCACTATAAAACAAAGTTGTTATATCTTTTTACAGGGCATTTCCTCGTTTTACCTATTCACAATCAGCGCCAGCATTGTGTGTTCAAAGAAAAAAAAAAAAAAAAAAAAAAAAAAAGAAGAAATGACCAAATGAAATGCAAGCAGCGAGCTAATAAAAACCAACTTTGCTGCTGCTGCTGCTGCTACTGCTGCAGCAACGACTTTGACTTTTCGCTTCCTTTTTAGTGTCACACGAAAATAAAACTGAGAATAACGAGCCAGTTGAAAGCGACTGGCCGTGGACGGGCCACGCCCCCGCGCCACAGTTGCACAATGAAATGTAGTTGAAAATTATGAAAATTATGAAAATTATCTGCCACGCCATTTTTATGCCAGAAACTTTGCATCTAAATGTCCATAAAAGCGGAAGCGTCGCGTCGCCAAAGTAAAAATGAAAAAAAAAAACGAACGAAGAACGCGCCGAGAATGCAATGAAATAAAAAAAATATAGAAAATAATAAGGCAGCGCCGTGGCTCTATATATGTTTGTGTGTGTGTGTGTGTGTGGCTACGTGTGGGCATTTTGTGGGCGTGTCTGCTGGGCAGCCCTTGCAGAGACGGCATGTCATCATTATAATAGAAATTAAGTGCAGCAGCAGTCGCAGTCGCAGTCGCAGCATCCACAAAGTACTTGAAAGAGAGACGCGGCACCCATTGCATTGCAGCATTTCTCGCTCTTGTAATGGGTAATAGAATTAAAATTACTTGGACGCATGCCACGCCAGAGCCAGAACCAGAGACAGAGACAGAGCCACTGCCAGAGCCAAAGGCAATGGCAACGACAAAAGCCAAACAATGGCGACGAGTCATTAAAAACAAAGAGCCAAAGCCCAGCGCCAAGTTCTGGTTCGACTCTGTTGTTCGTCTTTAAGCCGATTGCTCTTAACATCTTAAATTCAATGTAGAATGTGAAGCAGCACAAAAAACTATTCAGAGTGAAACTAATTTTTTATATAAAAACTTTCGCCAAAAAGCAAATATTTATAAACAAAAAAAATATATACGAAAATTCAAGCCAAAGGGGTTCAAATATTTATATTTTATAATTAAACTCGTTTATAAATACTTGTAATAAAAAACTGCCTGCCAAATAATAATATTACACCAAAAAATATACAACACTTAAAAAATTATAGTATCAAATATAAATGTAAAGAAAAATCATTTAAAAAATATATATAAATAAATAGTTTATCATATTTATAAAAATATATATATATACATAAAACTTAATAAAATTTAATTTAATACATGCAAAAAATGGAAAATAAACTTGAACTTGCATAAAAAATAGTTTATCTATTTAATAAAAAAATCTTGGCAAACTGCCAAAAAAAATAATTAAATCAAAAATAAAATACAAAAAAAAAATTGAGCATAAAAAATAGCATCATCAAAATATATTCAATATATGTAGTCAACAAATGGGAAAACAAATAGTTACTTATATTTCCAAAAAATAAAAAAGAGTTTATCATATTTAATAAAAAATATATATACCATATATAGAGTTATAAAATGCACGAAAAAATCAATTCTCATATTTACAAAAAATAAACGAAAACAAAATTAAATAAAAAATAGTTTAACTGATTTTAACAAAAATAAATATATATCCTATAAAACCAACGAATTTATACAGTTTTTAAAAATAAATAAAAGAACTTGCAAAAAATACATAAATTTAAAAATAAAAACATTAAAAATATATTTTAAATATATACCCAAAAAAAAAAGAACAAAAATAAACAATCAAAAGGAATTATCAAATAAATTCGTTTCATTTAAATGTTTTTGTATCGCGCCCATCCCTAATGCCATTTACTCTGCGGCGTGCCAATACAGTTGCGCTTAAAAGTATGCAACACGTCAGTCGAACTGCTTTTCGCTTTTGTTGGTTTTTGTGCTGATGAACAACAGCAACAACAACAACAATGCAGATTACCACCACAATCACAAATGCAATGTTGCAATTTCAGCACACGCACACACACTCATGTGAAACACATTTGACAGATGATTTTCCACATTTCACATTCAGCTGCATTTTACACTTTACATTTTTTTTTTTTTTGTATTTCATTTTTAATTTGCTGTGCACAAATTGTATATGGAATTTATATATATTTAAAATAAATTTATATATTAAAAAACAGACAGACAGAGCCAGGCATTTTGTTTATATAGCATTAAATGTGAAAAGGACCACAAAACAAATGCAAAAATTGGCATAAAAAATTAACAATTAAATTGTTCGCATTTCAATGGCAGACAATCGAATACACTTTGAAGAAAAGCCAAAATAATTCAATTACAAAGGGAGATTTTTTTACTAAATAAATAGATAGATATATTTATATATGGACTCGATCTGAAATGAAATAAATTATCAAGCTTTCAGCCTATATTTATTTATATTTAGACTCAATCTGAAAGCTAACAAATTATCTAGCCAATACCTTCTACATGCTTAGAAGCTAGCAAAAATATTTCACTCACATTTTATAACACTGTCACGACTTATAACTCTTCCTAGCTTTAACTCTAATGTCTTGTATACTCGCCAAGCTAAAATCGCAGAAAATTTCCCTTAAAAAAGAAAGATACTTAAATCAAGATTGAAGTCTTCAATGAACAAGGTTCTTGAGGTTCTTCTATTTCTTGAGATTTAACTTATGGTAGAAAAATTAATCTTTGTGAAATTTCTCTTTGAATTGTATATACTCTCGGAAAACGATATAAACATATCTAATATGCTACAAAGTATATGCGATTTCAATAGTTTTCTAATATCTCAGATTTAGATGTATTTCCCATCATTTCTTGGCAGTTTTCTTATGCTATACAAATGAATAAAGTGCTAGAAAACGATCTATAAATATTTGTCTTTGCTACTGTAAATACTGCTCAAACAATAGCATACTAGGCATTTACCACTATTTTCTGTACAATTCCAATAATTTCCCACTATTCCTTAAGACACTCTCTCACATTTCACAACACTGCTTTTCACACAATCCAATCAATCCACATATTATTTCCTGTCAATTTATTATGAATTCCACTCAAACACTTGAACTCTAAGCCAGCTCGATTTCCTTGCGAAAAAGGAAAGAGTGTTGGTCAACCAATTTGCAATTTAGACATACGCATGGAACAGTGTTGACAGCTGCCAATTAACAGTGTTAATTACATTCAATGCCACAAACTGCAGCTAAAATTGTAAGCTACTCGGAGCAATGAGAGTGCATTTGAGAAATGCAGAACGAATAAAGAGTTGTCCGACCTGTGACCGCAGCAATGAAAGGTGGTTAGCCACACGCACACACGCAAGCCTGAAAGTACACACACGCACACACACTTGCACAAATAAATATATCCATATATATGCATGTATAGGTAGAGTAAGGCTTGGACATCATTATCGCAGTCGTTGATGGCCATAAAACATGGGCACAAAAACCCGAAAATTGCGAAAAATTGTGTGTGCAAACAGTAAATTGAAATTTGAGGTGAACGAGCAGTGTTGGTAAGCGAATGTTGTTTTTTTTTGCGGATTTTTGAGTTCTGTGCATGTAATTGAAAATGTGGCTAGGTCTGCTTTCACCAGCAAAGCCCAGCGCCTCAATCACGAAATGACAAGAGTTGCCAAGTGCTGCGGCATTTATGATTTTATAGCTCGATAGAGCTACAATTGATAAGGAGAATCTAAAAGAGAGAGAAAGAGAGAGAACTGTTCCAATTTATATGGCCTGCATTTATAGCTAAGCCGTAAGCATTCAATTTGTCTTAATATCTGTGCAAATTGCATGTCATAAGTTCGATTGCCAGAAACTGCAGCCAAAAAAAGCTGGAGCACAAAAAAAAAAAAAAAGTGGAATCAGAAACAATGGCAGATCGAAAAATCGTGAAATTGAGCGTCTGTCGTCCTGTCCTCATCGTCTCTCTAGCAGCAGGACAATCAATTTTATGGCAAAAGCCAAAAAAGCAACAAGGACAAACAGCCAGCGCAGAGCGCGCGTTATGAGCATCAAATAAACATAAAGCCACGCTCGTTGCCCGATTTAGGTTTATGGGTCGCACAGTCAACATCAACTAGTTACGAGCTTTAGTGCGAGCCCATATCTATTGATATACTCGTTACTGGACACTCTTTTCTGTCAGTTATTCCCCAATTCTCTTTTTGCTTTTGCTCAATTTTTCTCTTTCAATAAGAGTTCAACGATGTTAGAAGTGAGTATATTGGTTTTGTACTTTGTTTTCTGTGTCATGTTAAGATTGGTTGAGGACGTTGCCCTTACAGCTGGTTGGCTATAGACAGCCTCTACAGATTGTAGATACTGGAAAAAGCGGGAATGCCCCTAACAAGACAAGTCGTTTTAGAGGGAATCTTTGTTCATCTCTCCTACAGAAAGACCTTCAAATTCTATGATACCTCCACTACTTCGTAAAATCTGAATTCCTAAACAAATTTCAACTCTTTCAACAATCAGAGCGAGTATTATACAGTCGATCATATACCGCTTAGCAACCTTCTTACTTGGTTTTCTTTTTCGATTTTGGTGCTGCTGACACGTGGACGCCATTTTCAATTTATGGCGCACTATTTGGACATGGATTTACTTTTGGGGCCTGTCAGCGGGCGAGCGAGCGAGCGAGAACGCGCGCGACGCTTCATGCATTACGGTAAATAAATCAAATCAAATCAAATGAATTCTGATTTGTGTGTGTGTGAGTGTGTGTGTGTGTGTGTGTGAGGAAACTGTCACTAAAAATAAGAAACATAAATGTAATTTCCTGCAAGTGCTTTTAATGTAGGCCAAACAAAATATGAGATTTATGTGCGCTGCCGCTGGTTTGCGGTGTCAATGGAATCACCTTTTCATTTGGATTAATCTATTTCTATCTATTTTCGACTATAAATCATTTCCGGTCCTTGAACTTGTGTCAATTGGTTTTGAATGTGCTTTGAATAAAATGAGCTAATCAAAGCATTCATTCGAGATCAATGCATGAATGTCAATAGAAATATGTGAGAAACGAACAAAAAAAGATTTTGATTAATTCATTACTCTTAAGCACTAAGAATAGGGTCATAATAGGTCATAATATGACTCTAGTGAAGCTTAGAATAATCAAATTTATTTATAGATTTTATTATTTTGACTTCCTGAACAAATGAATTGCTTTGAACTCTGATTAAAGCTTTTCAAATCAGTTAAGGACTCCAATTGAAAAGGATATTTGGAAGAATCAATAGATATCTTAGAGTTTTCCAAAAAGTTGTAAGCTCGTAATTTGCATTGATTATTAAAGCCAACTCTGAAGAGGCTCGAAATATGCCAAAAAACAGACGTTTCAAATCGATTTTAATCGAAAACGGAAAAGTTATCGATAAATTGAAACAAATATGAAGCATGCATGCTATAGCAATACTTAAGTCTTCTTCTTATATATGTATCCTGATACCCACACGCAAAGGGCAGATTGATGGTCAGAGGGCCAAGCAAACAGACCAGGGGCCAACCTTCAGATCAACTCAGCCTTTCCTCCTGACCATGAATATACATAAATACTATTGATAGAATCGGCCTCCAACTGCCTGTCACCCTCATTGACAATTCACAGCTGCAATTGGACTATCAATGTCTATGTAAAGTCGAACTTACATGATTTTAATGCAATGTTCAAGAAAAAGTTTTTTTTTTTTGCGGACAAAATATTTCAAGCTGTGCAAAGCGAATTATACAAAAAAGTGATGAGTGTGTGTGTGTGTGTGTGAGTGTGTGTGTGTGAGTGTGTGTGTGACTTTGAATGAGCGAGTGTTATGCGCACTCGTATGCCAACTCTGGCAATCACTAACCGCCGACTCATTTTTGAATCCAATTGGTCAACACAAGCGCTGGAAGCTGAGGCATGCAACAGCAGGCGGCAGACAGACAGAGAGACAGACAGGCAACCAGGCAGGCAGGCAACCAGGCAGGCAGGCAGGCAGGCCAGGCCAGGCAGTCAGGCAATGCTTCATGAATAAACCATGAGCGTTAACGCCAGTTAGCAAAAACAACAGCAGGCAGTCGGGCAGGCAGGCAGGCAGGCAACAAAAACTGAGGCAGGCAGCCAGGCAGTGAGGCAGGCAACCAGTCGGCAGAGCCTACGCTATGTGCCACGCCTTTGGGCACTTGCAAGTGCTTAGCATATTTTGCACCGATGGCGTTTGTGGCACGTAATGGCCACAGTTGCACAGTTGCTGTCTCTGTGTGTGTCTCTCTCTCTCTCTCTGTGTGTGTGTGTGGCACTAAAAGTCTTAATTATTTCAAAAGGTAACTGTGCCACAATGCGCATACGCCATGTGCGCCAAGGTCCGAGCGCAAATGTTCACTGGGCCTTAAACATTCGTTTAAATGTTGCAAGATGCATGTGGCAAGTGCAGCATGTTGCTAGCTATCAAACGATTGCACGCATGACTGCCATTACACACACACTCACGCACACACACTCACACATATATAGTTTAGTATATGTTACATAAACTAATTTGAAGCATATCTAAAAGGGGCAAGTGGCATGTGTTGCATGCAACTTTAAGCAGTTGCAGCTGCAGCTTATCAGTTTTAGCCAGGCAAACGCAAAAGTAAACAGTGTGTGCATACAAAAATTGAATTTCGCCCGCTGCTTATCCGCCTGCCACATGCCACATGCCACTTGCCACTTGCCACATGCCACATGCAGCAAACAGTGGCAACACCAACTGCATTCGACTTGAAATCTCTCTTTTTATGATTTTTGAACACAAATTAAAATTAAATTGGACAATCGACAATCGACTGCAACAAGAACAACAAAAGACGAGTCCAAGTTGAAGCTGAAGTTGAAGTTGAAGCTGAAGGGAAACAGCTGGCGCTTTGTTGCTTTTGCTGCGCCACAACTTTTGGCAAACAGTTTTAAGCGTAATGCCTCAACACTCATACGCCGCGTGGGCCGCCACTCGTAACTGCTGCCAGCAAATACACAAATGCGGCCAATTTTCAAGTCTCGAGCTCCATTCACTGTGCCACGTGCTGCACAGCAACAAAGCAGAACTGGAGAAAAAATCAAAACAAAACAACTTAAAGTGTTTCAAGTAGAAGTGAACGGCGTAGAGATACCCTATCAATGGGACAGAACTCTCCATAGAACTTTCTTCAATGTGTTTATGCATAAGCATGTAATGATGTAACTTGTTAAGTTTAGCATGGCAATTTATAAGTGTTTAGCTCTCTAAACTAGACTAGTTGATACCCTGTAATCAAAGCTAAACAGTCTAACCAACCTTTTCCCATACATCTAGACTTAACTGGCTAACTATATAAAGTATATCTATATGTATATCTATAGTCTTCAGAAATACACCTATCTCTCAGCTATCACAACCCCTTTCACCCACATTCAATTATTACAGGGTATGGCAGAAAAAAAACTTGATCGTTAGCAGGAAATTTCTGGCAAAAACTTCTGCTGCTGCCAACTTTTGCCCGAGTCTTTTTATGCGCCGTTATAGTTTATCGTTAAAAAGTTGAGCCAGCGCCTCTCCAAAAATAAACCAGAACAAAACAGAAAACAATTTTTTGTACGGTCTGGACGAACTTGTAATGCTCTTGTGAGCTGAGTCACTAGAGATAAGCGAGAATTTAGGTCTAAGAGTTGCTAAGGTTAGCAGAGAGGGTGTTCCCTCTAATAAATGATATAGGGGTTAACATTTTGATGTGCTTCAAAGTACTGAAAAATTCAAGACTAAAAGTTTTATGAAGCAAGGAAGTTTCCTATGCATCATTATCTATACTTCCTACTTCGTCTCACTAAGATATACTAAAGCAATAGGGACTTCAGCCTTATATCAACTGTTCGCAGCATCAAAAAGTGGCTAGATTCCTAGAAACTTCCACTCGATAAATGGAGATTATGTTAATAAGAAAGGTAGTCTAGTTCCTTATCTACCTCAACATTTACTTAAATTGAATCAAACTCAATCTACTTTTATCACATTTCATTCCCACTACACCTCGCTTCACTCGCTCTCAACTCATCACCCTTCTGCGTCACATATTTCATGCAAAAACCAATATACCTTCATGCGCTTTAGCGAACTGAAATATAAGTTGTATTGGGATTTACGCAATAGCCGCTTCAACTCTTGCGCGCCACGCCCCCTTTTCCGCCATTGCTCCACTTTGCTCTTGGACTGGCAGGTGAGTAGCCAATACTTGTACTTTTTGAAAAGCTGATGATGACGTGGCTGATCGCCCTCCCCTTCCCACCCTCCATCCGCTCCTATCACTGCCTTAACCATATTTAAGGTTTATTTTTGGTAAGCCAAAGAGAACAAAAAATAAAAAAGATGTATACAAAATGCAGTTTCCATTGCGCTCAGTGCTGAAGTGTTAATAATGCACTTTTACCAAGAACTCAAAAACTTCTGCCTGAGTGGGAAGCAAGACTATATATATATATATATATATAGAGGGGGAAAACTAGAAACTAGTTGGTAAGCCTAGTTAGTGAGTCGAGTCTGGAGGGGACGACCTGTAGTCGACCTTGATGGCAAAACGTTGTTGTGCATTAATTTCGCATAGATTGAAGATTGAAGCACCTACTAACTGAGTGCGTGTGCAATTTATAAGAACGTGCCTCACACACACACACACCCGCACACACACACACACACTCAGCTGTGTGTATGTATACTCAAGCTATCATTCATTCTAACCATTTGCAATGTTCTCTCTGTCTGTGCCAACTTTTTGCTTCAGCTGCAGGCAGCTCACCATATCCTTACACACATACACACATACATGCAGACACAAACACATACACACACACACACACGTACACACATCTTGGCATTTATCTGTGCCAGGAAAACGTTTAATTAAGTCACTTGAATGCGCAGCCAGTTGCTGTGGCATTTATTCTCAATGATGTTGCTAATGCTGATGACGATGATGGCTGCCACCAAAAATGGGCCAAGTATGTCTCACCTGTATCACACACACACACACACTCACTCACACTCCCCCTTGTTTACTCTGTTTCTTGGCTGGTTACCGGTTCGACCTTATCAAGCATGTCAACTGCTTACAACTTCTACGCACAAATATTTCAAAGTGCGCATTGTGATTTTTTTTTATTATATTAAGTATTATTTAAGGTGTGTGTGTGCGTGTGTGTGTGAGTGTGTGTGTGTGCTGACTGCTCTATTCATTTAGTTGAAGCATAAAATAGTTTGAGTAGCTCACATAAAGCTGACTTAGACAACAAACATCACAAAGACAAGTTTCGAGCAGCTAAAATAAGCTTCAATAAACATTTCAACAAAAGCTTAAATTAAATTTTGGTAGCATCAAAAAAGAGGAAGAAAATGTTCTATTCCTGATTTTTAGTAGAGGTATTCAAAAATAAGTAAGTTTTATACTGTAAAAGAAGCTATATCTACATTTTATCTATGGAGCAAGATGGAGGACCATCTTCTATCGACCATCTTCTGTTTTATATCTTTTGTCTTCTGGCTTCTATCTTATATCTTCTTTCTTATATCTTTTATCTTCTATCGTCCATCTTCTGTCTTCTATCTTCTGACTTCCATCTTCCATCTTCTGTCTTCTTTCTGCTGTCTTCTATCTTCCATCTTCCATCTTCCATCTTCCATCTTCCATCTTCCATCTTCCATCTTCCATCTTCCATCTTCAATCTTCTATCTTCTATCTTCCATCTTCCATTTTCCATCTTCCATCTTCCATTTTCCATCTTCCATCTTCCATCTTCCATCTTCCATCTTCTATCTTCTATCTTTTATCTCTTATCTTCTATATTGTATCTTCTATCTTCCATTTGCTATTATGTTTCTTCTTCTCTATCCTCTATCCTCCATACTCTATCTTCTATCTACTATCAATGGCAATTAACATATATTTAAAATTTCGAAATTGTTTCACTAAACTTTTATATATATATCTAAATATGTTTTTAGCTAAACAAAATTAAATTTCTTTTGTTTTCTAGAATTTAACTAATGAGAAAGGTTTCATGTTGCAGCTGCAATGCAGTTCCCTGTGTCTTTATCTAATCAACACAAGTGATATATGAGTGTGTGTGTATGAGTGTGTGTGCGTGTGTGTGTATTATAATGAATATAAGTGTGTTTAAGTATATTATATATTATTTAAAGTACATTTGCTATGACCTGCTAACCGCAAAAAGACAAGGCAACCGCATAGAATCACAGAAGTAAAATGCTTTTTGTGGTACAATGCATAACTGAATATATATATATACATATATATATGACTATATATGTTTATATGTATATTGTTGTTATTCATGTTGTTGTTAAAGTCATGGTTGTTGCTGAGGTTTAACATTATTTATGCTAGAGACCGATAATTCCCATGATTAATGCGCAACTAGCAGTTTGCACTGTTTGCAATTAGTGCAGGCAAATGTTTAGTTAAGCAAGCTGTGACTGCATGTGTGTGTGTGTGCATGTGTGCATGTGTGTGTATGCGATGTGCCTGTATGCATGTGTGCATGTTTGCTTTATTTATTTTTTGCTATGCGCCATTTATTTACAGCGTCTGCTTGAATTCAACGCACACTCAAATATGCTTAAGCCAACAACAGTGCGGTCCATGCAAATATAAACACCAAGCCAACACACACATACACACACACACACGCACACAAACTCATTATGTTTAGATACTGTTACATAATTAAACAACAACTGACATTTGAGTAAATATAAACAAACACGTGAGTTGTGGAGGCACTCGCACGCCAGTAGTTGGGGTTAGATTGAGTGCTCAAAAAAAGGAGAAGAAGCAGAAGAAGATGTAAACAAATGAAAGTCAGCTAATTGAGTGACTAGCTGATGCCCTTTTGGGGGCAAATTGGGGATTGTATATGAATAACAGATGTAGGGGAAAGTATAATCAACAGCACTTTCTATTGAAGCTATAAATTTTAGATATTTATAAGATAGCTCTAATTCTTTTAAGCTCTGAGTTATAGGCACAAAAAAACAAAGAATGAGAATCGATTATTATCGATTTTATAAAAAGTCTGAGAGATATATAACTTATATAGAAATATAAAGGTATTAGAGCAACTCTTAAGATACAGAAACTTAGTCTGTTAGCCTGTGAGCTGTGAGCATTTTGTATCAATGTTGATTTTATCGATTGTAAATAATAACATGAAAAATTAATAAAGTTAATTGTAATCAAAGAGAATTTAAGATCAAAGCAGTTCAGCTTCTAAAGTCTCGTATAAATTCTGAGTTGAATGCATTGTCTGACTGACAGACGGAGAGAAGTGGGTAAAAATTCTTATAGTAGTAAATTATATTGTATAGAAATATATAAAGTATATAAAAAGATGACGCTGGAGTTTGTTTGTTTATGATGGATTAACTTTAGTTACATTAGCTATGCCAAGTGGGTTCAAAGAGATTTCCTGGACCTTGTTATACATGCTCATGACTGACAGGGCATTCAAATGTTAAAACACCTCCTATTCAAACAAATGCCTAATGTATACCCTGTACTTGAACAACTATGTTGAATAAGATAACAACAAGCATATGTTAACAACTATCTGTCAGCTCAGTCAAATGGTAACCCACTACTGCCTCCCCTCTCTCTCTCTCCCTACCATCCCAGCCTTCCCTATCTGTCTCTTCTCCACCCTCCCCCCTTACACTACCCTAACGCATTTCAACAACTCGGTGTTTTATTGAATTAAATGATTAAAACCGCTTGCAATTATGGCCAAAAAAAAAACCAATTGTTCGAGCTTTTCACAATTAAATAGAACTTTTCGAGTTGCGCCAAAAACAATATAATAAAAAAAAAAGCCACAAACATAATTCGTTGGGCGCCAGTAAATCGGTTAAAACAATTAGATTTGCATTTGCACACAATTAAATAGGCTTTTGCGCCCCTTTCGGTCTGGCCCTCACGCTGTGCTTTAAAGTGTTTAATGAATTCACTTTGAGAGCGAGAGCGAGAGCGACAGAGAGTGAGAGAGGGAGAGAGAGTAAAAAAAAGGAAAACACAACACGAGACTGAAGCCAAAAATAGCAACGGGGGCGTGCCAGAGCCAACAAGTCAATTTGTCAATTTAAAACAAACTACAACAGCAACAAAAATAACAACAACAACAACAACATGACAAGTAAGAGTGTGCTGGGAGGGAAGTGCCCGACTAGAAAATACCCTGAAAACTTAAATGAATTGAGTTTTCTTCCATCATGCAAGATTTCTTGTAGAGAAAACTGAAGCAACAGCAACATGAGTTAGAGTAAGAATGCTCATTTAGGGTAGGAAGTGAACGACTGGAAAATACCCTGAAAACTGAGAAAAATTGATATTACTTTAATTATTCTTGATTGCTTGCATAGAAAACTGAAATACTTTAGCGTACTGTAGAGGAACTATATATACTCTATAGTCTGTGTATATATAGCTACCCCTATAGTTTCTCTCTTTCTCTATATATATTGATATATAGACTATGGAGAAACTATATACTATACACATATACTATACATAATGAATATTTCCTCTATAGTCTGTACGCAAAAGTGTTCCAGCTATATATATACTGAAAATTAGTTATTCAACTAGATGTTATTCTAGACTAGATGTGAATTTTTAATGAAGTTACTAACTGCATGAAATGACGAAGTAAATTTATAATGAAATTCAACAGAGTTTAATGACCGAAACAAAAGTCTGTAATATTTAAAATAAATTTACTTTGAGGGGTAATTGGGGAGGAATGCAAAATAAATAATATTCTTAAGCTGATTATTTAGTCCACAAATCTATATACCATTTTGTGTCTCTAGCTTTTATATAGTCTTAAAGATTAACTTCGAAATGTAAATCTTAATATCTGCACAAATGCTTTCATATCTAGAACTAGTGGAGCTCTACTGGAGCTAGATATGAAACCATTTGTGCAGCCAGACAAACCAACTCAGTTTCTATATAAGTTTTATGGCATCGCCCTTTGCGCCTGTTACAAACTCTGAGAGGAAAACAATATACCCTTTTCAGCCCAAAAAAGTTGCATGAGTTCAGGGCATATAAAAAAAAAAGAAGGGAAAACAGGCATCGACAACAGCGACATGCTGGGTGAGAGCTGTGCACAAAAATGCGAGGTGTAAAGAAAAACAATATATATCAATATACAAGTATATATATACAGACATATATATATATATATATATATATATATATACTATATATGTGTGGCAAATGTGCGCTGGCAGCACGCTGAGCTTATAAATCTGAGTGAGTCTGTGCGATTGTGTGTGTGTGTGTGTGTCTGTGTATGTGTGAGGTCACAATGTGCAATATTCAATGTGCCAAAAGCCGCACACAAACAACAATCAGGCAGGGAACGGGCGACAGTCAGTCAGCCATGGCAGAGTCCTCGTTACTCGTTTGCTCGGAGTTGAGTTTCGAGTGGGGCGCGCGCTCGCTTCCGTTGAAAACAAAATCAAAGTTAAGCACTCAATTTTCAATTAAGCTCACAAAATGCACACGAACGCACCACACACAACCACCCGCACACCCACCCGCACACCCACACACTCGCACAGCAGCCAAGCTCCTTATTCAACCAACGCTGAGCTATCAAAAAAAAATTGGTGTAAAGAGCAAAAAAAAAAATAAAAAATAAAGGGAAAGTGAAAATAAAATGGTTTGGTGTCAATGAAACACTCACGTACCAGCAAACCATGCGCACCACCAGACGCACCACAGTGGTCCCCCTCCGTCACTCAACCAGCGGCAACAACAGCAGATCCTGGCCCTTAGGCCGGGTCTATCAAACGCGGATATATCAAGTTTGTGATGTCATTAGAGAACACTTGATGTGATAGAAGGAGCATTGGAAGACGAGTAAGAAATACAACTAAGATGGCAAGCGGGGGTTAGAGACGAGACTAGCTGATACCCTGTAATCTGTGAGGGAGTGAGAGAGACAAAAAGAGAAAACAAGGGAGAGAGAGTGAAGAAGAGAGGTAGAGAGGAAGAGAGATAAAGGGAAAGAGAGAGTGGGAGAGAGAGAGAGAGAGAGAGAGAAAGATAGAGAGAGAAAGATAGAGAGAGCAAGATAGAGAGAGAAAGATAGCAAACTATGGAGAGAGAGAGAAAGAGAGATGGAAAAAGAAAGATAGAAAGAAAGTGAGAAAGAGAGAGAGAGAGGTAGACAAAAAGAAAGAGGAAGAGAGAGAGAAAAGTAGAAAGAGAGAAAGGAAAGAAAGATCGAAAGGAAAGAAAGATCGAAAGGAACAAAGAGAGAGAAATATAGAAAGAGAGACAAAGAGAGAAAAATAAAGAGCGAAAAGTAGAAAAAGAGAGAGAAAGATAGAAAGAGAGAGAGAGAGAGACAGATGATTTTGAATATCTATTTTAAAAAATTTGAAATGCTTTAACAAATTTTCATATTTTATATATGAAACATACGAGGTCTGTTCATAAATTGGTACAATCTTAAATTTCCAGGAGCTACGTATATTCCATTCTTGATTTTCAATTTTTTTGTGGCTCATCTGTGATTTTTCCTTATGCCCAAAAATAGAGCAAATAAACTTTATTAAATGCTAAGTCAATAAAAGAAGACAATTGTTGACGCAAACTTTTAACCATTTCTTGAGAATTCCTCGACAAATTGCTAACAATTCTGACAATTACTTAGGAAACTTCTGATCATTTCTCACATACTCACAGAAATCAGCTTTCGGCTAAAAATAAATAAGAAAACAAAAATAAATAATTATGGGCGCTATTACATATCAGATCAAAGCGCGGCTTGTTTTTTTTTTGGCACTGACTTTATGCCAAGGGTTGGGCATACCTTATTTCCAGGAAATCAAAAAATCAGCTACCACACACACACTCACCAACACACACACACACACACACCAACACGTGCACACTCAGAGGCAAAGAGGCATCGCAGTCATTGAAATGCTCAAGGCACTTTGTATTAAATTCACTTTGCTTGTCACCTGCCAGTGCCTGTCTGCCCCAACCTGCCCACCCACTGCCACGGCGCGCCCTTTCCCCCCCTTTTTTTCGTGTTGTCCTGCTGCTGCTGTCTGCCTGTCTGCCACAGCGGCCAAGTTACCTTTTAGTGTCTCAGCCTGGCCAAGCACATGACACAGCACAGATCCTGGCAAGGATATTTTTATCAGCTAACTCCCTCTAGGTCTCCCCTCTCTCTCTCTCTCTCTCTCTCTATCACTTTTCTTTTACCTGTCTTTACCTTTAGTCTCTATCTCTGTCACTCTCTATCTATAGCTCCTTCTGTATGAAGTAGCTTCTTGATTTCCTTCGTTATGCGGCTTCAGATGGTTCCGTTTGTGTTGCTGTTATCGTTACACTGTGTGTGTGTTGGTGTGAGTGTGTGTGTTGGTGTGTGCTCTTGTGTGTGTGTGTGTTGGTGTATGTATTTCTTTCAATACGCACTCTTACTTTATAGCAAAACGCTGTCCAACTGCTGCTGACTGCTGCCGCTCTCCCTCTCTCTCACTCCCTCTCTCTCTCTCCCTCTCTGCTAAGTGGCAGTCAAGTCGTCAATGTAATTTGTTTGACTTTCTAATTACGCGCCATACACACACACACACACACACACACACATAGCTGCGTGTCACTGCGCTTGATAGCAACTGCCATTTAGCCAGTCGATTAGCTGCAGAAGTAAAATGTTTAATGTTTAATCTCTGCTGCATGTTTTGTCAGTTATCGTTAACCAGCCAACAAAATAACAACAAATTGTTACGCCCACTCATACACACACACTCTGACTGCCAAAAGTCAAACCAGCCCAACAAAAAAAGAAAAAGAAGAAGGAGCAAAAGAACTTCACGCAACAATCATCAAGCGCGACGTCAATAGTTCAGGCGCAGCACTCAGCAGAGAAGCTCTGAGTTGAAGGCGATTATTCAAAATGGTTGGCTTCAATGATACCCACACATACACATACACACATACACACATACACACACACACACACACACACACATAGACTTAGCCTGGCAGCAGACAGCCAAGACATATGTGGCGTATACGCAACGCATTTGTTTGCATTGCGGGGCGTGCCAAAAAAAAATACAAAATAAATACTAAAAAATACTAAAAAAAATACTACAAATAACGAACAAAGTTGAGCTGCTAAATTTCCAAGAAAATTTAATTTATATACTTTTTTTTCTCTATTTATTTGTCTACAAAAAATAAATTTAACCTGCGGTTTTAAGGTGCTAAAAGCTAAACAAGTAGCTGACAATATATATATATATATATATATATATAATGCCACATGTGGCACGTGGTATATGTGTGGGTGTGCGTGTGTGTGTGTCTGTGTGTGTATGCACTGTTAAGACAACACACAACATGCTGTAGCAAACATCCTGGCTACTTAGAGCCATTTTCAACTAACGCAATTGCCTGTCTGTAACTTAAGACGCATTTTAAGCATGCTCTCGCCCAAGCGTCCCTCTCACTCTCCTTCTCTCTCTCTCTCTCCCTCTATTTATATCTCTATCTCCATCTATATCCATGTCTATTTAAACTGTGTGTATCTTATTAATTGAAATCTTATCGTTCTGTAAGATGGCTAGCAACGTGAAGCGCTTGCGGTAAATAGCTTCATTTATGGCTGAGAGAAACATTGCGAGAAATTCGATTCATGAAATTGGCCAATAAAAATATCTATTTCATGACAGAGGGTTGGGAGCTAAAAACGTTTTACAACACTTACTTAAAAGCGAAAAAAATATGAGACGGCTGAAGAGGTCTTAATGTTTGTGAGTGAAAGACAAGCGTAAATTATTCGCGATAAATGCAAGAAAAAATATTGCAATATAGATAAGTGCTAAAAGATATATAGAAATGGAACTATTATATATAGATAAATATATACATATGTATATAAATAGGTATAAAGTTATATGTAGCATTAAGTACTAAACTGCTCTAAGCTAAGATAAGGAAACAATAGAGCAGAGGAAAGTATTACTACGACGCTTAATTGCATTCAACAGAATTGCATAGAGAGGCAATATATTTATAGATATTTGATAAAGCAAGTGGGAAGGAGAGCAAAATAGAGTATGCTATAAAGGGAGCTATACTAGAGAACAAGAATCAATAGAATTTATAACAAAAGAGGGATAGAAAGAGAACACCAAAGAATGAATATAAAGAAATATGAGACAGAGAGAGAAACACCACGAAGGATAGAATGAGAGAAAAAGATTATAAGACGACGAGACAGAGAGATATAGAGACAGCAAGAGATAGAGATAGAGAGACAGAGATAGAGAGATAGAGAGATGGGGGAGACAGAGGAGGAGAGAAGGAGGCAGAGAGAAATACTAGGAGAGAAAGAGGCGGAAAAAAGAGAAGGGGAGAGAAAGAAACAGAGAAAAGGGTAGGCAGTGTTAAATAGAATATGAAAGAGATAAATTTAAAGGGAAAAGGTAAGAAAGATGTAAAGAGAGATAAAGATAAAGATAGATATAGAAAGCTATAAAGAGCAAAAGAAACTTAATAGAATGATAAATTTTCGGCTTTAGAGAAAAGAATACAGAATGCCCAAAAAAAAGTTAATTTATTTAAATTGATTAAATTTTGTTGTTTAGTCAGACATATTTCTTACTACCCACATATATTTTAAGCTTGAAGGTCGTAGCTGCTCTAGTTCTAAGGGCCTACTGAAAGATTATATAGAAATTAATGTTAATACTGATTAAGAAATTGTTGCAGTTTCCATATTATATGAGGGATCAGAAATATACAAATATTTAATATACTAGAATGATATATTTTATAGTATTTTTGTATGTATAATTTGTAATGTTCCATTAAATTACGAATTATCTACAGTTTATAGCATCAATCGGATATTACAAAAATAAATTTTGTACGTACTATACATATTTACATGTATATATACATACATACATACATACATACGAGTATAAGTACCCTAATAGCATATGCATGTATAAGTTCTTCAGTACTTTAAAGACTCAACACATACATACATGTATGTACATACATCTGTAATGTGAAAATGCGCAATGCAAAAATAACAAAACATATGTATGTATGAGTGCACTGTTTATTTCTTAACATATGTATGTATGCACATATATACATACATACATATGTACACATGCACATTCCTTGCGTTGATAATGAAAACATTTGTAAATGTTCAATGCAACTCAATCGATCATGAATAATTCTTGAGCATTTATGTATGTATTTACCTTTAGCTAATTATATACGCACTAAACAATCAACAAGAATAGAACAAACCCAAAACAAAACAAAATTACAAATGTCGCCTGCAAAGTGAATCAGCGAACTGATCTCCATTGACAGAGCAAACCCTCCTCAACAACAAATTGAGTGAGAGCGCAAAAGCACTCAAATGGAAAATGGAAGCAATCACACTCTGAGAGCGTATGAGGATGGCCACTTGCACACAGCAATCAGCGCCAGCTGCAAGATGATATATTAACACTACTATATACACACATACATACTTACAAGCATTTGACACGCTCAGTTATTTGTAGGTAGCGCCCGGCGCACTCGCACTGTCGCTCTTCTGCTCACACTCGCACTCATTCTCTCGCGTGCGCTCGCTCGCTTACACATTGTTTTTACACTCGCGCCGCTTGGCTGTCGTCGCGTCGTTTGTTCTGTGGTTTTGACGCCGCTGCCGTTAGTTGAAGTTCATGCGTCGCTGGCGACGAGCGCGTCTGCAACGGTGACACAAAAGCGCTAAAACAGAAAAGGAAAAAACCAAACAAAAGCAAATACAATAAAAATACCCACGCCTCGCTAATGATCTTGACAAAAAAGTATATAAAACGTAAATTTTTGCAAAAACAAAAATGTTAATAGAAAAATTAATTTCTATTTAAAGGTAGTTCAATCGCTCAATAAATGAATATAAATGTATATCGAAATTGTTTTTATAACAATTGAATTACTTACCGTGATAAATTTAACACTATTAAATGAAATGCCATTAAAATCGCATTTCCTAGAAAAAAATACACAGTAAAAATTATAGTGAATCGAACGACAACAACACGTCATTAACGTTGTAAACACGCAGCGACACTGTACGAACGAAGGGAGGGCGCGGGAGCTGAATATGAGTAACTTTGACAATGTTAAGCATTGTGTGAAAGAAACAGCAATCACGTGAAAGGTGCGAACTGAAAAGGGACGCAGACAACTCAATTTACATGTTTGCTTTATCGCTGATTCTGATAACGGCTTAATCGCGCTCACACTCTCGCATAAGCTTGCTGTTAAGCGCGCTCTCTCTTTGGGCTGCACTTGCTCACGCGCGCGCTCGCTCTCACTCTCGCTCTCACACTCTCCATCTCTTGTGCTCGTTCGACCGGCTTCACGTGCGCCGGTTCAAGTGCAGCTTCTAAACATAAATAATAACAGTTACAAGAACAACAACAACAGCAGCTGGTGCAAAACTAGTTCGATAATATATTGAAAAAGTGGCTCATCAGCAAAAAGCACAATCACAACAACAAAAACCTGTTGCGAAGGTCAATGAACAGACAGACAGACAACAAAAACGCAATTGCAATGCACAGTTATTGTTGTTGTATTCATAAATTAATTAAAATATTTGTAGAAATAACAAACGTTTAATTGCTTTAGATTTGAAATTCTATCTTTTTGTTTAAGTAGAAGTAAATGAAATTGCTAAAAATAGAAAAGTAAAGACGTCATAAGAAGACGCATGCAATGCAGCCATAAATAAACTGTTATAAATGGAAATCACATGAAAACAGAATTGAAATGAAATCACTGCACACACACACACACGCAGGCCTCGCTGTCAACAATAAATTCTTTTCAAATCAGTTCTCTAGTAGCTAGCTGGAACCAGCAGCAGTTCCGGGGAGCGCTGCTAGGGGTAGTTCGACAAGCAAAACAAAAGTGTGCCAAGCGCACGTACATTTTATCAATGCTCAACAGGCATTAGCGGCCTTAACGGTATCTGTATATATGTATATATAGAGTGTATGTATATATAATACTCTAGTTTCTGCTGCAGAAGAATATTGAATATATTGAAGTTTTTACCACAAATTTTATTTACTCATATATCTAATATTTCGTCTTATCAGCATTTTATCTAATCTTCAAAACTGATTGAAGTGGTCAAAAAAGAAGGAAAAAAAAGTATGTCACATCGAGTGCTAATTGCTGTTCACTAGTTGCCAGACTACGTTCCGCAGCGCTGCTTCAGCATGTGCTTTGCCTCTCTTTCTGACACCCTCTCCCTCTCCCTCTCGCTCTCTCTCTCTCTGTGACAGCTTAATCATAGCCTCGACGAGCTGGGAATTGTAATGTAATGTTTATCTTCAACACGAAGCGCCCAAATATAAAGGCAAACGACACACACAATATAAATATGCGTATGAGAGTGCAAAGCAAACGACGAGATAAAATAACAAAAGTCGAAATGAAAGCATAGGCGAAGCACTTAAGACATGTAAACGACATAACGTTGTTGGCTTAGATAACAGGGCAAAGAACCCGAAATGTCATTGAGATATAATTATGAATAGTTAAAAGAGTCGACTAAAGTCAGCTAAAAATCATAGTGTATATACGAGCATATGCCCATAATTATTTATAGTTCAGTTTGTCGAAATACCCTTTCTTTAAATTAAAACCATTGTAAGATAATCTAGATTCCAGATATAGATTATGAATGAATATATTGTTAGTTTACTAAGCTTTATAGATATGCTTAGATTATATTATATTTCCTTTCTTTGATTACCTTAATAGTTCAGTTTGTCTTTAATCTTTAATAGAATACCATTTCTTCAAGCCCTAACACCCGAGAACCAAACAAATCTGGAGATATAATTATGAATTGCCTGATTAGAGCAGTTCAAGGTCGGATATAGCCACACATATTCCATGACTGTGCGTAGTTTCCTTAATCTAAAGTGCATTTATATACTTACATATATATACTATATTATTTATAGCCTTCAAAGATTTTTTGTTCCTATAATTTATGTTTTATTTTGGATCTGGCGATTATATTTTGTGTAGCACAAATGTTTTATGTTCAAATGGGTTTTTTTTTTTTTGAGTACGCAAGATTTTAAGCAAATGGCAATAATTTAATTTCTTTAAAAACGCAAAGCATATGCTTTGGATTTGTACACTGTACGATAAACGCTAGTTGGGTGTATTAGTTAGATATATTAGTTTGTGGTGAGTTGAGTATATAGTTAGTTAGTTAGTAGAGTTAGACAATGTGGTTACTTATAGCTAATAATTGTTCTACAACAGAGTTAAAGCTATCGGAACATATCTATATGGTATATATGGTGTACAATCCTATCTGGGATTCAAAATTGTGATTTCCTTCCCTAGAGTTCAGATATTTCCTAGTTCCAATTCATATCCAACGAAAAATTCAAAGAAAACTAAATTTTCATAGAAATTTTAAAGTATAGAGTATCTATCAGTCGTTATCTTTGCCACTCTTACTTTCATTCCATATGCTACAATATGATCGAAGCTAAATTATTATAAAACTGAATTTCTTTAGATAAAAACGTATTATTCTCTTATAGATTTTTGGGGTAGAGTATCTGGCAGTCGTTACCCTTCACCCGCAATTCTTTTAATATATTTTAAAATATCTTTCGTAAACCGGAAGAGCATTCATAAACAAAGTAATCACACTCCAAATATATATGAAAAGAAAAGTGGAATAGAAAACAGAGTAAACACAATACATAAATAAACAACTAAACACAAATCCATACATACATACAGACATACCTACACACATATATAAACTTCTTTAAACTAAAGCGAAATATATACTTAAACAATTTTACAACAACAAAGATAATATATATATTAAAAGACACGCAGACACACTGGAGACAGACGGGCTGGAGTACGCCTAATGAAGCACTCGCAGAGCGAACAACAACCACACTGATGACGATGATGATGATAATGATGATGACAATAATGATGCGAATGATGACAAAACATGGTTGGAGAATGACAAGCGCCCACTAATTATGATAAATGCAATGTAGATAATAAGCCAAAACCCCCCAAAGAACCAAAAGCTCAAAGCAAGTAAAACACACACAAACAAGCACACACACACACACACACACTCACACCACAAAGAACTCCCGCGTGGAAACAAGAAAAAAGAAGAAAAAGCAACAATGTCAAAATATCAAAAACTTGACAACGCGTTGGCACCCACAATGCACGATGACGATTACGATGAGACTTTCTCACTCTATGGGGATGACAAGCAGCAGCAGCAGCAGCATCCCAATCCTAGCAGCAATCATATAAGACTGAATAACAGCACTCATATGCCAAATGGTAATCCCAAATATCACTATTCCTCCTCCAACAACAACAACAACAACAGCAGCAGCAGCAATAGCAATAGCAATAGCAATGGCAATCTGGATCCAATGAGAGGCAGCAGAGTTGAAGCCTTAGATCTGGAGGAGCACACGTGGGAGGTGCCACTGCTGCGTAGCGGCGGCGGCAGCAGCAGCAACAATAGTCACATGAATTTGGTAAGTTTTTGTTTGTATATAAGTAAACTTAGATATCTAGAGTTTTTATCAGTTATAATAATGATAATGATGATGAATAATAAATATTGATATAGGCTTAATAATATAGTATTGACTTGATGAGTATGAGTTAATGTTATAAAATAGTTTATATAATATTTAATATATCATATCAATAGTAATAAAAATAATAATGAATATTAGCAATAATGAAAAATAAACATTATGAGACCAATAATAAGATAGGCCCATAAAATTGGAATGAAATTTGGCAAACGTGCAACTCTGTCTGTTCAAGGAATTACTCCAATAATATCTTCAAGCAAATTGAAACAAATATCTAATATAGTTAACAAAACTAAACTCATAATCTTCACTCAAATTCTCAGTATATAGCTTTTAAATACCGTAAAGATAACATCTAAGCCATAAACTCAAGAATATTGTAAAAATAAATTACACATTGCCCAACTTCAAGGTGAAGCCCTATTCAATGCAAAGCAATCTATATATATTTGATGTTGCCAACGGTTGGAATGATTAATTTGTTGTGCATGTTATCGATATCGTAAATGTTTTTAATATCGTAAATGATTTCTATATGCGATAAGATCAAATGAAAGAATGCCATGGCTCAAAATGAACTGAAGTGATAAAGAGCTAATTTACTCAATTTGTTAGATAAGTTATAATACAAATTATCATGCAATAATATTTAATTTAGATCGTAAATCTTATGATCATGCAATAAGCTCTATCAAAACTGCTAGAGAAATCATTTACGTATTACTTTTGCTTAAAATTAAGAAGAAACCAGAAATGCTGCCCTGTCATACTTCCCCTTTCCCTACATTCATCTTAAGACTCTACGTAACCTCAATTGCTAGTTTTAAGCTGTAGCTCAAGTACAGTTGCCACTGCAAAGTGCACGTCACTGATTTATGAACCCTTAACAATGTGCTTAAGTGCCAACAACTTAAGGCATGTCCTTTATTTTTATCTCTCAATATATATACATAACTTATATATATATATAGTATAAGAGTTATATAGTGTTATACTTAAATGTCCATAAGCTCTCCATAACCTCAAATTGTTCAATTAAAGCACTTATTACGCTCAACGCTCGACTCTTGACTGCATTGCACTCCATTTATATGCAAACACACACACATTTACTCACACACACACACATGTGTGTGTGCTTATATAGGCTGGCATATTTATAAGGCAATTATTACCGTTATGTTTGCAGCAGCAGCTGGATACGAGCATCGACACTTTTGTCGCCTGTCGCAGCGCTCAGCCGGGCTTTGGCGCGAACCTTAAAAGCAAATCGGCGCAGGAGGCGAAATTTAAAATTCTGCTTGCAATTTCCCTCTGTTGCATATTCATGGTGAGCAAACTACACACACACAACACACACACACACATCTTCTATATGCTTGATTTAATTAAGATAAATTTCAGCCACAACCACACTCGCTCTATATAAACTTGTCTACATATATAACTTTACCTATATCCATATCTATATATATATATTTCATTAGATTATTGAATTCCTTGGCGGCTATATAGCCGGCAGTCTGGCCATTATGGCCGATGCAGCACATTTGGCATCTGATTGCATTAGTTTCGTCATCGGTCTGGTCGCCATTTGGCTGGGCGGCCGACCACCAGATGCACGCATGTCCTTCGGTTACAAACGTTTTGGTAAGTATAGCAATTATGGTCTCGACACTATGCTAATGAGTGTACAGAGCGAGCCACAGTTGACAGACACAACCACTTACAATACCACACACACCCACACACACACATACACACATACAGACTCATCTGCTCGCTTTGGTCATGTAATTGCATTTATGCCAAGCACACGTTCACATGTCTCTCTATTATTTGCCCTGCAACCAACCAACAACGAACACTCACCTGCCGTGGCCATTAGTCGCTTATCCAGTTTTTCTCTCTCTCTCTCTCTCTCTTTTTCATTGGATTACCCGCACAGAGGTCGCCGGCGCCTTGATCTCCATTCTGGGCATTTGGCTGCTTACGGCGATGCTCGTCATTGTTGCCATCGAGCGCATTTATTCGCAGCAATTCGAGTTAGATGTTAATGTCATGATGTGGATATCGGCCATTGGCATTGTCATCAATGTCGTGTGAGTAAAAGACTGAGATTATCTAGAGACTTTCATATATAGTATATATATCAAAGTATATGATAAAGTAGGTTGGAAAAATTTCTAAAATATAAATAAGAATTTTTATTTAATATTTTTTATCTTTTTTTATAATTTTACTTAAATAAAAATCAAATATCCATTTCCAAAGACATAAGGAAAGGCTGAGAGGCTATACAAACCAAATTTCCCTAAAATTTTCACCTCTTTTAGTTCAGTAAACTAATTTATCAGTCATTCCTAGCCTAGCTTTAAATATTTTCTTCATTCGCAACTATTTTCCCTTATAAAATATATTTTTTGATAATTTTAATTTTAATAATTTTTAGCAAATTTTGTAATTTTGTAATATTGCAATTTGTCACGCTTGAAATAATTTCCCATGCACTTTTAATTAAATATAAATATGAAATGTTTTTTTGTTCTCTTCTTCTCTTGCCCGCAGCATGATGTTCGTATTGCATGGCTCCTGGTTTATGGGGCCCAATGGCCATGGGCACAGTCACAGTCACGGTCATAGCCACAGTCACATTCACAATCACAGTCACAGTCACAGTGATGGGCATGGGCATAGTCATGGCCCCAGCGAGGATGTACATAATGTTGTCATAACAAATGGCTTAAAGTCATTCCAACCAAATAGGTAGGTGTGTTGGGTTGATTTTTAATGTTAAATATGCTATATACCATAAAATGCATATATGTTGATATATCTATGTGTGTGTCTGCATATATGTGTAAAGCAATATATATTGATTCAAATGACCAGCTGCAATTTTGTGGCCTGCGGTTGAAACTCTTATGAATTTGTTGTCAAACATCGGCAAAAATTAGCAAAATATATAAATATGTAAGTGTTGGATATGCATGACTAGCAGATATGCTGTAAAATATGTAGAAGAGTGTAAGAGTAGAAGAGTGTAAGAGTAGAAGAGTGTAAGAGTAGAAGAGTGTAAGAGTAGAAGAGTGTAAGAGTAGAAGAGTGTAAGAGTAGAAGAGTAGAGTAGAGTAGAGTAGAGTGTAGAGTGTAGAGTGTAGAGTGTAGAGTGTAGAGTGTAGAGTGTAGAGTGTAGAGTGTAGAGTGTAGAGTGTAGAGTGTAGAGTGTAGAGTGTAGAGTGTAGAGTGTAGAGTGTAGAGTGTAGAGTGTAGAGTGTAGAGTGTAGAATGTAGAGTGTAGAGTGGTAGAGTGGTAGAGTGGTAGAGTGGTAGAGTGGTAGAGTGGTAGAGTGGTAGAGTGGTAGAGTGGTAGAGTGGTAGAGTGGTAGAGTGGTAGAGTGGTAGAGTGGTAGAGTGGTAGAGTGGTAGAGTGGTAGAGTGGTAGAGTGGTAGAGTGGTAGAGTGGTAGAGTGGTAGAGTGGTAGAGTGGTAGAGTGGTAGAGTGGTAGAGTGGTAGAGTGGTAGAGTGGTAGAGTGGTAGAGTGGTAGAGTGGTAGAGTGGTAGATTGGTAGAGTGGTAGATTGGTAGAGTGGTAGAGTGGTAGAGTGGTAGAGTGGAGAAGAGTAGAGTAGAGTAGAGGATACAGTGAAGTGGACTATAGTACAGAAGCCGAGTTAAGAATAATACAGTAGAATATAATAAGAAAGAGCAGAGAAACCGAAAGTAAACTAGAATAATTAAGAGTAAAGTAAAGAAAAAAGGAGTAAACTAGATAAGGCTTGGTTGCTAGACAGAATTCAATAAATTCTAACAGAACAAACTATTGCTGAAGAATAACCTTAACATCTCTCTCTCTCTCTCTCTCTACCTTCCCCTCCCCACCTCTTGCCCACTCCATCTCCGCCTCTTTCAATAGATCTCAAACTCTAATTCACATTTGCTACTCTCAATATTTAGCGGAATCAACATACAATTATTTTAAAAATTTCACACAATTAACTTCTCGACTTACATCTAAGAAATATACAGGGTATAGCATAACCACAACAACAATTGACTCAACAATAACAACAACAATAAGTAGCAACAGCAGCTGCTGTTGCTGTTACTGTTGCTGTCTGCAGGCAATTGTTTGTTTGATTACGTGTAATTGGAATTTAATTTAGTTGCATGCCCCACAGACAAAAGAGACGAGAGAGAGAGAGAGAGAGAGAGAGAGAGGGAGGAAGGGAGAGTGGGAGTCAAGCTGCATTAGTTATGCTTGATTTGCAGTTATTAATTTGTGCAGCGAGATGCCTGAAGTTAATATTTGGCTAATACATATATATATATATATATATATATATATATATATATATATATATGTGTGTGTGTGTGTGTGCTTATAATACAATCTCCCATCTTAATCCAAATAGCTCGAGTGAACGCAATCTAAATCTACGAGCTGCAATGATTCATGTGATTGGGGATCTGGTCCAGAGCATCGGCGTCTTTCTGGCGGCCATACTAATCAAATTCTATGTGAGTCGAGTTCAGCTGCGAGGTCTAGACATCAATTAAAAATGAAAATAAAAAACTAATTCAATTTTATGCTTGACATGCAGCCGGGCGCCAAGTTCGTGGATCCATTGTGTACGCTGCTCTTCTCCATAATTGTGATTATGACCACAGTGCAGCTGTTTCGTGAATCTGTCGGCGTGCTCTTGGATGCGGTGCCGCGTGATGTGTGCCTGGCCACGCTGCAGCACGAGCTGTCCACCATTGAGGGTGTCAAGTGAGTGAGAGGTCAATGAACTCGCTTAAATTACAAAAAAAAAAATTTAATTTGTTTTGCTCTCCAACCATCAACAGATCGGTGCATCATGTCAATGTCTGGCAGCACACGAGCGACTACAATGTGCTGATGGCTCATCTGGTTGTGGGTAAGGCAATGCCATAACATAATATCAAATATATATATGTCTCATCATCTTATCTTATCTGGTTTCAGATGTGCTGAGCGATTCGAATGTTGTGCTGGAGCTAGCCACGCAGTTGGCCTGCGGCAGCAAATACAATATCAAACATGCGACCATACAAATCGAACGTTTGACTGAGTAATTCAATAATGCAATTAGCCATAGCTTAATTACGTTTTATTATAACCCCTAGACATTGTAGGCGACAACAGCAACGGCAATTTATATACTAATGAACGACCAAAAGTCGTCTGGCGCGGCACCAATTCATGTGATCCTATTGAAAGATATCTAGAAATCTTTTCATATCTTTCAAATTGTTGTATTTTTTTATTATATTTTTTTAATGCTGTAGATAAGTGTAATTTCTAGATTGTACAACAACAGAGAAAAGAGAAAAAAAAAACATATTAAGTATACGTAATAAATATCAAACTTAGCTTTTAATATATTAAGTATACGTAATAAACAAAAAGTCTTTATAAATTGTTGTATATCATTATGGATATCTTCTTTTTTTTTTGATGAATTGCCAGGCCTACGCAATCTTAATTACTTATCTAAAGCACCTCCTGCTGCTTCATGAAAATAATTTGAATTTCAATTAGCTGCAGACAATGTAAACATTTTTTAGTTGTAGCAAATTTTTGTGTGCAGAATATACTGTAACACGAGTCAAGTCAGACATATATATATAGAGTCTCTCTCTCTCCCCCCTCCCTCTGTGTGCGCTTAAATTAATTAGAATTTGCTGCATCAGCGCGCGAAAATTTTGTCGGCTGCTTAGCAGAAAAAGCAAAAAAAAAACTCTCGCTGTAATAATTGATGTCTTTATCTTTGCTTCTTATTTTAATTAGAAAGTCAGCACCACTCTGCGGCACTCTGTGCCACTTTGCACCACCTGATGCAGTGGCTACTCGAAAAAAAAACACATTCATTTACAAATTAATAAGCAAAATGGAATTTACATCAAAGCTGATTTGTTATCAGCTTGCGGTGCGTATACTTAATATTTAAATGAGGCTAGCGAATTGTTGAATGTGTCCAGTGAGCCAAAGTGGTGGGTAAAAGTGTGTGGACAATTGGGGTGGTGACAAATTTGATATATATATTTTATGGGCAATTTGAGATGAGAAGTGTTTTGATAGCTAAAAATTTAAATAATTGTTAAATATATTTTGGAAATGGAACTGCAAACGGAAAGATAAATTGATGTATAAGAAAATGTTGAAAATATAAATAATATAACATATAATGGGAATTCTTTAAAGTGAGCATGATTTGAGAGCAATAGTAAGGCTGTGAAAATATGTGAAGAGAATTCTATAAAATTTTCAAATATATAAAGAACATTGAAGGAGTCTAAAACTTGAAGAAAAACCTCCTTTAAGGAGGCGGACGAAGGGGGATAGTATGCTTTGTCTGCATGTCTGCTTGAAGAAGTTTCTGTTGAACTTTCAAACTTTCTTTGTAATATATTTTATATAGATTATAGGGAATTCAGATCAGAATATATATACTTCAAGTATTTTAAGGTCTAAAAAACATTTAAGTAAATCCAAACCAAAATTCTTTTCTTCCCTCAAAGTCCTTTCCCATTTGCAAGTCTTTAATCACAAGCAAAATTCTAGCTAAATCTATTCGAAATATTTGCAAATCTAATCTACCTAAATATTATTTATTTATGGGATGAAATAATTATAAAATTTGATATTCGTAAATTGCTCAATGAATATTTATTATAATATGCAGTCGCCTCTGCCATTGAGTGGGGAGCATTTATGCATGGTCTGCGCAGCCAAATGCTGATTAAACATAATTATTTTTGTGCTGCTTAATTGTTGTTTTCATAATTTATATGCCGAACTGAAGCAGGCGCCCATATATAGTATGTATCTATGTATATATAGCATAATTCATATATTGTACAAACACACAAATCCGATTAGAATATCGCATCTCAACACATTCGGACACTCGCAAATGCGGCAACCGGAATTCAATGAACCGGAATTGAGCAAATCAAGCATGGCTCACACACACATACGCACACACAAGCACACTTATGGCGTCATATAATGTTAACACATGAATGAAGTCAAGTCGCAGCATCTTAATCAGTCAATACACACACACACACACACATACACTCTGGCACAGCCTAGTTTGAATGATGCCTGTGCATTTGTCAGCCGTTAAGCCGCTTCAAATTGAACAAAACGATTCCGATCCTTGAGCCCTTTTCCTTTCTTTCTTTCTTTTTTTTTTTTTGCTTGCTCCTTTTTGGCGCACAGTTCAATACGCTCGGACACGATTAAGTTATTTATAATTTATGAAGCACGAAGAAAAAAGTAGAGAAAAGAAAAGCAACTGGGAATGCTATAAACGAGCGCGCGACTGACTGCCAAATACTCGTTCAATGTGTGGGGAATAGTTCGATTTGATTATAGATTTGATTTTAATATAGATAGTTTATGATTTACCATGCTCCTCTGTGGGCCAAGCCTATAATATAAAGTTATATGTGTTAAAGAAGAGGTAGGAGAAAGCAGAAAGTAGAGAATGTACTCTGAGAGCCTAACTCTAAGACTGTGAAGACTCCTATGATATTCCTATGATTTGCCACGTCACTGAAGTGAAGTCGATCTAAAGCGTGGGTCAATATTGAAAGTATGTATTGAAGTATGTATGTATATATGTAATTTGTGCGCGATCTATAGAGCAGGTCAATAGGTTCTACTAATTTAACAATATGTAAACCAAATTTCAAGTCTCTAACTGCAATAAAAACTTTTTCCGACGCCTCCCACTGCACATATGTAAAAAAAATCCTAGCACTTCATAAGACGAGCATAAACAAGACTTAAAATACCAAATGCCAAGTCCCCAGCTTCTCTATATAAATAGACAGCTGAATATTGCACTTAAAAACCAATATGCTCGCCTCTCACTTCCTGAACGAGTATAAAAATAAATATACTTACTGTATACATATATATATGCTATATATGAAAAGGAGGTAAGCAGCGGCAGCAGCAAGAGGTCAAAACGAAATGAAAATTTCCATTTCAGTGCCAAGGAAATTGCGTTAAAATGATGAAGCAGCCAAAGCCACAGTAGCAGCTGAACGCACACACACACACACACACTCGCACACACACACATACGTGCGCTCTTATGCCGCCTTGTTAAAGCCAATTGGAGCTCTGGCATAAACTTTACATAAATCAAGCCAATCGAGCCAATTGTGCGCTGCACTCATTAATATATGTGAGGAGCAAAAAAAAAAAAAAGGAAGCGCATCGAATGCAGCGAGAGGCTTAACTAAATTTAATTGCTGACCCAATTGGCTGCTGCAGCAGCGCCCTCTGCCGGCCAAAAAAAAAAAAAAGCAGAAGTGGGATAAAACTAATTAATAACATAAAATAAAAGCAACAACAAAAGCGAATTATCAATGGAAAGTCGGGCGCACACTTCAACTGCGCGCCCAAGTACTTGCCCATTTTTTTTTTATTTTGCGCTTGCAAAAGGGGCGTGGCTGGGGTCTGGCTGACGCACTTGAAATGCGCAAATGTAAAATTAATGGCATACTTGACTTGATGCTTTTCTAATTGGAAATGCATATATAACAAAAATCGTAGCATACATTTCAGCTGCAGCTGCAGCTCAGCTCTAAAAAGCGCTTAAAACAGAACACTCGACTCGACTACTCCAGCTAGCACTTAACACTTTGCCAGCGCGCAGACACACACACACACACACACACAGACACAGACTCTCACACACACACACACACAGTTAAGGCAAAAGAGAATCAGCTAAAGTAATTGAAGTGGCTTTGCACGTGCGCTGAGGAGTTCAGCTAAAGCGGAATCCATCGTGGACACAGAAAACTTGACAGCAAAAATTATCTGATGGCTGAGAGGGTAGGGTGTTAGCAGCTAGAGATGTGCGCGTGACACGAATAACAGCAACGGTATAAACATCAATTTAAGCACAAAATGCTAAAGAGTTGTCGAATCTCTGAGCAGCTAGAGATATGCGCGTGACACGAATTGAAGTCAGAGAATAAAAGCAAACAGACTGCGCTCGCAGCTCAAGTGTTTTCATATTTTAGTTTATACTTTCTATGAAATAGACCATTGGGATCTGGGCCAGCTAGAGATGTGTACGTGACACGAATTAGTAAATGATGTATACAGAAAATGACAACAAAAAATCTACAAATTTCCACCTAATTAAACTAAAAATAAATATTAATTTTAATTTATCCTGCTGTTAAATATACAATGAGTATTGCAGCAGCTAGACAAGAATAAACAACACAAAGATAATTTGTAATATTTAGTTTAACACTTACTAAACTATACAGACAAACATAAAAAAAGGTAAACAACATACACTTGTTTAATAATTTTTAATATTTATTTAAATTCAACCAGCTGTTAAATTATAATGATAAAATAAATATATTAGTAAAAAGTAAACTTTACGCTTAAAGACAATTAACCCCAAACTTAATTTACTTTTTATTTGAAATGTTTATTACAAAAATTGATTAACTACTACTTAAATATTTAATATGAGGTTTAATAAATAATTTGTTGAACTATATTAAAATTAGCTGCCTTTAAAAAGTTTAATATAACTAATACAAATATTTATATATACTTCTTACTTTTATTTATTTATTATTATTATTTACACATAGATTTCATATACATAAACAAAAACTAAAAACAAAATGTTAAATAATAATTTTTGAATTTTAATAAAATTAATTTATTTAAAAAATAGGAAAAAAAAAGAAATATTACTATAAGTTAGTTTGGTCCAGTTATTTTTTATTAAACATAGCGGTATCAAAACTCTCAACTCATCTTGTATTACACATAAATTACATATTTAACCTGAGTTTATTTTCAATAACTTAGTAGCTAGAGTGTTTTTTCTTTAAGTCAGCCCTATATCTATTTATAGCGACGCAAAACATCTGCTCGTTTTGGTGTATTCAACTGAGGAACACCATAGATATAGGACTCATCCCTAGAGGGGGAACGCTGCGAATACGTACGATCTGTAAAAATAATTGCAAAATAAATTAGCGAATTCGAATACGATAAAAGTTGAGCGGACACTGACCAAATGAATTATTCCGCGATGAATTCTGGCTTGAGAAGTTAGGCGAATCCACATTATTCTTAGATCTTTGGAAAACTGCGAGAATTAGAGAATTAAGAATATGTGAAGAATTAATCAAGGGATATTTGAGAGTAAGAAAGATAGAGAAAGAAGAGATAGAGAAACTATGAGATGGAAGATATTGAAAACAGATAACAATTCTACTGAAATATGATGGGTTTACTTAGATGAAAGACATAGAAAAGAGAAAAATTATGAATAAATAGATAGAGGAACTACAAGATAGACGATATTGAAAGAGGAGAATTTGCTGAGGTGAAAGATACAGCAATAATAAAGATAATACAACAGGCAAACAGTTTACCTATATAGAAGACATACCAAATCAAGTAAATCTCTTGACATAATATAATATAATAAATATAATAGTAATATTATACTATATATATAACTAATATATGTATACAACTGAAATTCTCTGACTAACTTCAAACTGAAGTCTAAACGGGGCTCGCTTTAAACACTTGCAAGACTTTCTTGTCGGCAATTAGTAAAGCGTTCTTGGAGCATGAAAAATGAGCATGAAGGCCAACAAAAAGCAGGCAGCAATTTTTGGCAACACAAAACACACACACAACAAATAATTTAGCTATTAAAATTAGTGTAAAAATTACGTGCGGATGGCCGCGAAAGAAACGTGCAAATAAAGCAGAACGGAGAGAGGGAGATGGAGAGAGTGGGATGGATAGAGAGAGGTATGTGCTGGACGTTGGGCAACTTGCTGAGCTCGCCAAGTGCTCATTAGAGGCGGGAGGCGTGGCCAGGGTTAGGGCCATGGCCAGGGTGTGCGCCACAAATCTTAAGTAATTAGACTAATTTTGTAATTAAGGTAATTTGACTGCTGCCAAGTTGTGGCCCAATGCTGATAAAATGCTAAAGAAGTCCGCGCTTATCATAGTAAATAAACAACAAAGCTTTAAAAGTCCAAAATATACAAAATTTCATAAATTTACGACAGGCAGTGCTTAAAGTGCATGTTAAAGTCAAATTTTAGTAATTGATAATGCAAATTGAAAGTTAGAATTTGAAAACTAAAAGATTTGAAGCGCGTGTTAAAGTTAATGCAACAATAGGTGCTAGTTTAGAGCAAGACTGTATCTAACAGTTAAGTGAACACTTATAAGGTGCTGGCAAATTTTAAAGTTCATGTTAAACTCCATGTTAAGAAACACTAATGTGATTTGTGGCAATCGAAGATGCATTCTAATGCAAGCATTAGCTCAAAACAAGACTCTACCTAAAATCAAATTAGTGAACATTTAAAACCTGCTAGCAAAATAAAAACTGCATGTTAAGCTCCCTGTTAGATTCACTAATGTGATTTATAACAGCTGGCAATACGTTTTATTGCAATTGACGACACTTTGAAGTCAGATTTGTGCCATATTGCCAGGATTGGGATTGTGATTGCATTTGAAAGCCAATTGATTTGCAAACGCATGCAGGCTGTAATTTATGCCAGCCAATAGGCTTGATTAGTATGCCGGCTTTCACTGGAAATGGGGTCAAACGGTAGAGTTTTAGTTCACAGCAGTCGAGTGTATCGAGTATCGATAACGAACGTCAAGTATTTATAGCCACACACTCTCTCAAGTGAATACAATTTGCAATCACATCACGCCCAACCGAACCCAGCCCAGCAGCAGCAGCAGCAAAAAACTAAAGCCGATAGACGGCCAGAGGGAAAGACGAAAAAAAAGAAAGAAAATAACTTAGAAATGAAAGCAGAAGAAGCAAATGAAAGAAAGAAGCAGAAAAAAAAAACAGGCAGCTGAAAAATCAAAGTTTAAGTCATAAATAAGAAATTTTTGTATGTGGCTCTGCAGCGAAAACTGATGATGATGATGATAGTGGAGAGAAGACTGCGGCCTGTTATCGCTACCCACAAAAAGTTTTTGGTATTCATGCACGAAATGACTAAAAACTTAAAACTAATAGAGAGAAGTGTAGCAAAAGTTGGGCCACTGCCTTGGGGGCTGATGCTGATGCTGCTGCTGCTGCCTCGACTGCTGCTGCTGCTGCTGCTGCTGATGCTGCACTCAAAATTATTAATTAAACTTACCCTCAGAGTTGACTTGCGTGACGCCCTGCGTCTGGAAGAAGGATATGTATACTGTAAAGATAAAGAGCACAGCGAAAAGGATACTTAGAAATAAAAACTAAAACAAGTAAGAATGAGCTAGTCGTCGAGCTGGGCCGACTAGGTGATACTCTGATGATGTGCTTATATAGCTATAGATTGATATCTATATGGAGGCATAACTTTATAGCTTTAGGCAATTAGGTGCTCTAGTCGGGAATATCCGACTAGAAAATACCCTGAAATATGAGTAGATTTATAGATAAGTTTAGCCCCTGCTCTAATACATTTGGGACAAATGGAAAGAACTTTCTTTGATCGTGATTTAGATTGGTCATAAGAACAGCCAGCCAAACAGAGCTAGATATATATGGTTGATAGACTCAGCTATGCCTTCTCTTGCCTGTCACAAACATGTTAACAAGAGCATACTACCTACTACTGAAATGCCATTTTCAATGAGTTAAGGGTATTAAAAAAAATATGCTACAGGCAATAAATATATGTATTATAGTGTATATATATATATATATAGTATATAGCAGCATATATGTAGCTTGCAATTAATCAAGTTGCTAGTTGCAAGTTGCAAGTAGCTGTTGTTGATACTTTTTTTTGTTGTTGTTGCTGTTGTTGGCTCGTGTGTCTACGCAGAGTGTCTGGCAGGCAGGCAGGCAGCGGGTGAGCTGAAGTAGAGTAGGAAAAGTTGCTGGTTATCAGCTTTGCGGTTGGCAAGCGAACAAGGTAAACCCTGGTTAAGTTTTGTTAGCTACAGTTACCTTTGCTTTACTTTTGTTTTCCTTTTTTTCTCTTGCTCTCTCACTCTCCCTCTCTCTCTATACTTCTCGTTTTTGGCTCGTTTTTTATTGGGTGTAAAGTGTTTTCGTTGCGATAACACCCGAGCGTCCGTGGCAAAACCGAATAGACAACATTGAAAAATGGCAAACACGGCGCCTCAACCTACCCAACCCCACGGCAAAAACCAAAACTTTTGCGGACAGAACTTGGCCACGCCTCCGCCGCCCACGCACAGCTGGAGTTCATTCGGTCTGCACAGCTGCGTGTAAAAATGCAAGCAAAAATGGCAAAGTTTAACGAAGCGTTGTCCCAAAACGCAGCTCCCATGAAGCGTCACTAAAAAGGACTGCGTCAAAGGATAGCGCCGCCAAGGCTGCCTGGACTTAAGCCGCATTCTGCAGGTAAAGAAAGAAGCAACAACAGTAATAGCAACTACAAGTAGTAACAAGGTTGACAGCGTATGCATTCCCAACTGCATAATGCTCGCTCAAAGAAAGTCTAGGTACTCTGGTTTCCATATAATTCATAGATTCATAGACTAAAGGTCTGATAGGTAATGAGGAGTAAAAGGACAAACCGGATAAAGAAACGGACGGACTTCGGACGGACTCTATAGAGAAGGATATTTACTCATTGAAATTGTTAGGATAAATCTTATATATATAGTTATATACACCAAATATAACAACTCTCTAGCTTCAAAAGCAACCAATTGCTTTGCACTCATAAAGACACATGTCAAAACCCTATATACTCTCTTTGCAGTTCCTTAACGAGTGTGTTAAAAAAAAATAAGGAAACCAGGTACGCAGCGCGCTGTTCAGCTTGATTAAAGATTCATGGAATTTGCGATTAACTGCAAACAACGACACCCAGAGCCCAGAGTCTTGGGTCCGCTTCACAGCAGCTCTTATGATTTATGAGCCGTTGGCCGAACCTTCTCTTTCTCTCTGTTGGTTCAGCTTGCATGATTTATGCAACAATTGAATATATTAATATATGAATTTACTTAGGCATAGCTGCTAAAGGGCATATACTTACTCCAGATCGATATGATGACAATGGTGCTTGTTGTCAGAATGAAGCCCAGATTCTCGATAAGATGCTGAATCAGTGGTCCGCCGGGTCGTCCATCGCACTTCTCACCCACGCTGGTGTCGCCCAAAATGGGCACCTGCAATGACAGTAAGCAAACATAAGGGTTAAAGAAATGCAGCAAGAGAAAGAATAGATGAAAAGAAAAGCATGAAGAAAAAAATACAACTTTTATTGCAGCAAATGGGATTTGCAACTTTTTAGTTTGTTTGAAGTCCTTGTGGACGCACGCACACAAAATTTATAAATAAAATGTGCAGAGAGAGAGAGAGACAGAGAGAGCGAGACGGAGAATTAGTGACCAAAGTGAAAGCCACATAAAAAGGGAGATAAAATACCATAAACAAAACGCATTGAAATCAATTATAAGCAATTGCAACAACTTTTTGCCAGCTGAACAACTGCAACAGTTGCAACCGCAACGGCAATTCCAACTGCAACTGCAACTGCATTTGCCACTGCAACTGGACTTTCAATTGACATTCATGGAATGCACTTATCATTTGCAATATATTTTCTATGTGTACTAAATCAAGCCCTTGGGGCCAAGCACAACAATTTCAAAATAAATAACAAAAATGATAAGAAAAAAAAATGGGCATTCGACTATCAAATGTTTTAGCATTTAAAGCTGAAGTCTTTTCATTACTATTGGACAGCTCAGCAGAAGTTGTTGTAAACTGTAGGCTTGACTGTGAATGCCATTTGTAGAGAGTAGAATGAAGTTCAAGAAAAGTTCAGAGATGCATAATAGTCGCTCAAATGCAAACCAATACAATGACATAAAGGAAACTAGGAACATGATGAACAATCCTCATGTCAAATCTTAGCTTTAGTTATGAAGGACTTACAAGTTCATATATTTTTAATAAATAGTAAAAATAAGTCTTACTTTAAATAATGCTGCCTTGCCTTATATACTATACTGCATACATTTAAATATTATATTTAATATCTTAAAAAATTCCTCTGACTAAACTCTTTCCAAGCTACTTAACCTATATCTAGGCTACTATCAACTGCTCCTAAACTTATCCCAATTGAAAGATAGCTGGAATTAAGAGCACATTTCATAAGAGATGTGCGTTGAGCAATTCAACGTTTCAAGCGTTCACAGCTAACCAAAAAGTTGAAAGCTGAAAGCTGTAAACTGACCAGAGTCCCGTGATGGCGGCTTTACCGAGGGGGCTAATAAATGAGCGTGCAACGCTAGCGAGACGGCGAACAAGCGATCGACTTATGGTAGTGAATTTATAGACATGATGTGTGTGTGTCCATTGGATGAACACATAACCACAGATGACACAGACACAATGGCCATAAGATGGGGTAGGCTGGGCACGGGGAGGTGCTGGGGGGGCAGAGATAGTTGAGGCATACTTAACGACATTTTCCTTTGTTTATGTGCAGCTCTGTATGCGAGATAGCGTTTATAGATGAACCCATTGGGCAATGGGGAATAAGGGTATACCCACTCTCTCACACTCTTCCTCTCTCTCTCTCTTTCTGTGTGAAGCTCTGCCTACCCAGTAAATTTATGCAATTTGTGAAGGGTAACATGGACATGGAATGGAGCTGACTGAGCTGAGATATACGCCATTTCGCTGTTGACCATTCGCCCCGTTGTACATAAACGAAACTTATTTATGCAATTCCGGTTTATTTTTTGTTGTTGCTGCTGCTGCCGCTGCTGCTGTAGTTGTTGTCTACTTGCTGGCCTTTTGGCTGCCTTAAATGCAACAACAACTGCTGCTATTCGGCCACAACATTTGGCCACGTGCACAGGAAGTTCAATTGCTGCGCGGAGAGGCGCCACAGGAAATGGTGGGAAAAAACTTTAGCAACAAATTGATACGCGCACCTCCACGCTGTGGAAGGCGCCACCTCGTCGTAGTTTTTCGGGGCATTTGCTATCAGTCTGTTTGCACTATCTAATGGCATCAGGTAACCAATGAAAAATGCCAATGCCAGCGTATTTACATTTGCGCTTACTGCTGCCGCTGCCACTGCCTCTGCCACTGCTGCTGCCTCTGCTGCAGCTCCTTCTTCTGCTACTACTGCTGCAGCAAAAATAAACAAAATTTTGTGGCGAAATTGAAAACGTAGCGGAATATGTACACAAAATGTTGCATTTGAAATGTTTTTAGTGAAATATTACAAAATAACGTGACGCAACTGAATAACAACAATAAGCAAACGGGAATGGCTAAGCAACCGAAGTGCAAATACTCTGCCAAGCGAGTTGAGCTGAGAAGTGATTTGCTATGAAACTTTAGTATGATTCCACTTGCTCTTATTAGAGGCTTTAGATAGGTTCTTTGTATTTGATAAAGCTTTAAAGATTTGATTGCAACTTAGTGTAGCTTGCTCTCGTTGAATGAAGAAGAATTATTGAGAAACAGAACAAATTTGCATACAAAAAGGGATTTTTGAACTTTAAGCTGCTTGTTATAATCTTACATAAAAGAAGACCTAGTAAAACGTAGATAGGCTATATAAACCATATAGATATATTCTATTGAATCAGCAAAAGGGCTTCTTACAGGCTAAGCATGTCATGACAGCAGCAGCATACCCTTTATTAGGGTATACAAAGCGAAGCAAATCAATTTTCTAACACAAATTGAAGCGGAGTACGCGGAGTAATTCATAGCTTGTGTGGCATAGTCTGTGTAAAGTACTCTGTCTAAAATACCGTGTATAGAATTGTGTGGAGTATCCTTTATGATATCACCAGAGTGATGTACCCTTAATCGCATGACCCCTATGATATACCCTGTATAGTATAGCTATTGTAGTCTATTTTTTATGAGATTGATTTATCGATAAATTGATAAAGTTTTTATGCGTAGCATATATGATATTCTACAGTTACCAACCAGCTGTAATAGAGTTAAAGATACAAGGATTTATAGGAACAGACAAAGGCCTGCACAGACAGACAAACAAAAAGACAGTCTAAACAACATTGTGCCAATTTAAAGGGGTATCTTTGTATCGTATTTCTACACACTTTAAATACTAAACCATCACATGTCCAATTATAATACACAAAATGTTTACAGTCCAAAAGAAAAAGGACTCCGCCCCAATTATTCGTTTGGAAGCTCTCAAATTCAGGCAATAAATTAAATTCGATTTCGAATTTCTTTTGTTTTTGTTTTTTTTTTTAACAATTTATCAAGTTTTTAGCTAGTTGACTGACAGTTTTTTATTTTTTGTGAATTGGCAAACCTTTTGTAACGAAAAACTCACCTCAACGCTCTGATTCGTTTCCGGCGAATGAATCAGCACATAGAACTGTGCATCGAGTGGAAAATCTTGAAAGAAACGCACACGATATTTGCTAATGCCATGCGCCTGCTCAATCAATTCGATGGTAAAGTATTTCGAGTCCGAGGGCTTGACCTGAAAAAGAAAGCAGAAGAAAAGCATATCAAAAAAAATGACAAATTTAATTAAATTTAAGCCGAAAATCGCAATTGCTTATATAGAAAACTAAAAACATAAATGATTTACAATATTTATTTGAACACAATTTGGAGAGAGCTGCGGCAAAAAACTCATTAGCTGCAGGACAACAACTGCTGTTGATAAGCAACAGTTAAAGGCGACGGATGCTGGCCAGTAGGTGTGGGTAGGCTAAGCTATAAAGTGGGCGTGGCAGTGCAAGCAAGTGGCAAACGACAAACGACAAAACAGCAAAATGCCTGAAACACAACACATTTGCAATTTCCTCAAAAACACAAAACGAATAAAATTTTTGTGATTTTTAACCGAGTGTGTGTGTGTGTATGTGTGTGTGTGTGTTTGTTTGAGTGTGTGTGTATGTGTGTGTGTGTGTGTGTGTGTGTGTGTGTGTGTGTGTGTGTGTGTGTGTGTGTGTGTGTGTGTGTGTGTGTGTGTGTGTGTGTGTGTGTGTGTGTGTGTGTGTGTGTGTGTGTGTGTGTGTGTGTGTTTGTTTGAGTATGTGACAATTTCTCCACGTGCTGCAAATTCATTTAATTAAAATGTATAAACCAAATGCATTTCTGTGACAATAGCAGTGTAGATAGTCTCTCTCACATACACACACTCTCTCCCACACTCTCCCACACACACACACACATTTGTCAGCTGCTGTGCACATTTTCAAGTGTTTGTCAAATATGTTTTTGATTCTTATGCCTGTTGTAGAACATTTTTGATTTGAAATTGCAATTTTCTCAAATTGTCACCTAAAAAGCTTTTATTCTTTTGCTGCTCTTGATCAAATGAAACAACCTGCAGCAGCAATATAGAATTATAAAATATAGCATAAATATATATTTCTATAGAGAGAGTTTTAAAATAATTTTAACAATATAATAACTGGATTAGCTAGCCTATTGCAATTTGCAATTAGATTTAAAGGTAAAAGTAATTTAAGTTTATAAGCTTAGAGAAAAGAGTATTTGAGCTAAGTTTATATGCTTCTAATAGATTCATGGTTTATATAACTGCAATATATAGTTAAGATGTTCTATTTATGTTCTATTGATGTTCTGTTTGTTAGTTCATATTAAGTTATCGAAAGATACAGCAAAAGTTGTCCAAAGCAATTCTTGCTTCAAAGTTCAGTGCTATAAATATTGATACTCAATATATCTCAATTACATATATATAATATATACATTTTCATATTATATTTATAGCAATTAATTATAAAACAAATATTAATCAAGCAAAAATCAAAAATTTTGAGATAATTTCTATAAGCGCTGCATAATCTGATACTTTAACAAATTCTGCCCCAAACATCAGATGTCTGCTTCCAAACCCAATTAAAATAAGCTCATTTCATTGCACAATCAGAGTCTACAATAAAAAAATTGTTGTGTAAACTGAAAAGTTAAATTGCCATCAAATCAACGCTCAATGTAGACTGTGAAACAGTTTAAACTTGGCAGAAAAAAGTTAATGATTAAAGTTAACGTTCATTAGCAACAAGTTTTTGGCAAGTTCGGAAAAACTATAGTTATTTTTGTTTGAAATATTATGGAAACAGCAGAACTATGCTAAGAGCTACAATAATTTCGCACAAATTCACGCTCCAAAAGCGAGACTGAAGAAAACGCCTGCAAAAGTAAGCTTATCAGCGCGCTGAGACTTAGGAAAAGCTGATAAACAGATAATATTAAAAATTATAAAAGATTATTAAGCGATTTGCTCAAAGCTGATAAAACCTAATCTACTTAGTATTTACAATGGGAAACCAAGTTTGATGGGAAACGGCTTTAAGATAACAAACAAATATATAGAGGATATCATAGATTTCTATCTCTCTCTGACTATCTCTTTATCTCTTTAATTCTTTATCTCTTTAATTCTTTATCTCTTTATCTCTCTATCTCTATCTATCTTTTTATCTCTCTATCTCTCTATCTTTCTATCTTTCTATCTCTCTATCTCTCTATCTCTCTATCTCTCTATCTCTCTATCTCTCTATCTCTCTATCTCTCTATCTCTCTATCTCTCTATCTCTCTATCTCTCTATCTCTCTATCTCTCTATCTCTCTATCTCTCTATCTCTCTATCTCTCTATCTCTATCTCTATCTCTATCTCTATCTCTATCTCTATCTCTATCTCTATCTCTATCTCTATCTCTATCTCTATCTCTATCTCTATCTCTATCTCTATCTCTATCTCTATCTTTATCTCTATCCCAATCTCAATCTGTATCTATCTCTATCCCCATCTCAATCTGTATCTATATCTTTATCTGCACATTACATATTTCATCCCAAAAGTTGTGCCCTCCTCCTCTTCGAAGGCGCTTAAGAACTGTAAACAATGCAAAAAACTTGCATAAATAAATTGACTTGAAATGAAATCAATTGATACAATTTGCAAAATGTGTGAAATCAACAACAAAAACAACAACAAATTAATAATCATATAAGAAAACAATTAAAGCAATCAAAGAATGTGACAAGCCTCAAGAGTATCAGACGACAAGATGCGCAGCAGAAAATTTGCAAAATTTATAACACAAGAGTCGAAAAACTGCTGCACTTTTAAAAGGTATATCTAGTTGATCAATAAATTTTCTTAACATAATAGTCGCACATGCCCCATCTGAACAATTTTTTGTAAGGAATTTTGTTTTTCATTCTGCCTTTCGCATTTGCAAAATTAATGCTTTTAAATGAAAAACAAAGTTATTATTGCAACGGATGCTGCACGGCGACCAACTGCTGACACATCCGTGCAAATACTTACGCGCACAAAAAAGTATATACATATTTATATATATATATATATATATCTTTTTTCTGTGCTATCAAATAGCTGGTCAATAAGTGTGCTCGACTGGAACTTAGCCTGTGAGCAGTTTTTAAGCACAGTCGAGCATTCAATGAGCTTACTGCAAGAGCTTACTTATGCAGAGCCAGCAAATAGTAAAGAGTTGACCTGACTGAAGGATACTGCTCAAACAGACTGTCAGCTGTATACAAAAATCTCTTAGAGCACTGTTGGAATGTTGCAATCGTGTTTGTGGGACACATATGTAAGTCCCAAACTACCCTTTTGCTACACATATATATCTACTGGGTATTTCAAAATACATATATCAATAATAATATTAAAATGTAATAATAAATAGTTTAAAAAATATATATGTATATAAATATCAACATTGTTAATAAACGGAAGTGCAAGCATATCAGCAGCAGCAACTGCTGCAGTTGCAACAGCAACAGCAACAGCAGCAGCACTTACTGCAGCAGCAACAACAACACTTCTTATTAGCCCATTGATAATACATGAAGAATATTTAATAATTAATTGAAAATTATGCAGACCAATGCGCTTTTAAAAGGTCGCACATGTAAATTGTATACAGATGTAAGCTATATGAGCATTAATATGCAAATATATATATATATATAGTATATATATATATATTTGTGTCAGGATATCTGTGCTGTATGTAATGTAAATTTTAATAAAAATTTGCCGAGTGAACTGAAATTGACAGCCGCATAATTTGGCTTCGCATACATATATATATATATATATATATATATATACATTTTTTTGTGGTCTGCAGCAACTTTAAATGATTAATTGTTGATAATCAACAATATAAGAAATTAATGCTTTAATATGCATAAATAATGCACAGCGACTTTGGTTAATATATATATATACACTCGTCCGGTGCTATGCAATGAGTGCGAATGGGTTAAAAAATCAATTGCAGACATGTAAAAGACATAAAATACACTCTGAACTATATTAATGGAAAAAATTGTAATAGTCCGAATACGGATAAGGTCTTTTTGCTAGAAATGTAACTAAGTTTATATATAGAAAAGACTTCAGCTTAAAAGTTGAGAGACTACTTGGCAGAGGAGATACAGACAAACCTGGCTATAACTAAACGCATTCTATTATTGAACATGATTCTACATACCAAATATAAAAGCTATCTACTACAATACATTGCACATTATGATTTTATAACTTTTAACTAAAAATACTTAACTTCCATAAGACCGCTACACATGAACCAATAAAACTATAATACTCCATGCTGTAGTGTATAATAGGACTATTGTACAAGTATAGCATTTAAGAGCTTGCCTTGAGTCTACTTATAATGTTGTAGTAGCAATAAAACAACAACAGCAACAACAGCAACAGCAACAACAACAATGACAATGACAATGACAATAACAATGACAATGGGCAGCTGTATCGCATGTCCACTTCACACACTCGACAGTTTGAAGTTCCATTGATGCGATTTGTGCGATGGTCACAAGTGCCGACCCGTACATGCGCAATTGAATTGAGCAATCGAGTGTTGCATGTCCTGTGCATGTCCTTTTTGCTTAAAAGCGAGACAGCAGAGCGGCGAAGCTGCGAGTTGGACATTAATGCAGTTGCCAAGTTGGCCAAACTGGCAAATTTGCAGCTAATGCAAATTATGCGGCATATTTCAAATGAGTTGGGGTTGGGGAGTTGGCACTTAACCATAATTAGAGTGGCTCAAAATGTAGCTAATATCTCAGAGTGGCAAGCTGGCGAATAATATGGCTCAAGCTAACCGGAAACGGAAGTCAAGCAAAATGCTGTCATTTTGCATTTTTTCAAATGACATCAGAGAGAAAAGAAAAAGAAGAAGAATGAAAAAAAAGAGAAGGGAGTAACAAGCCCTCAGGGTGGACATTGACATTGCGGGGCAGCTGCTCTGGCATAAGAAGCCGCAAAGACTTGCAGCAGCAACAGCAGCAGCATCAGCATTGGCAACAATAGTCTCGACTGACTAACTGCCAAGGACAGTCCATAAGAACTTTCAAATTCATGGAATACGCTCAGTCTCCCACCAGTGTCTGGCTGTCTTTTCAGTCTACTTCAGTTGGACGAGCGGACGCACTCTCTCAACAGTTGTCGTACATAATATTGTACTTTAAGAGCTGCCCGCCAGTGGCTATGCCACGACTACCACGACTACCACTGCCACTGCCTGAAAACTGTAGCGTACATTGTAAAGCAATTTCCTGTATTTTATTACCACATAAAATGTGCGTCCTTCTGCTGTTGCTGCTGCTGCTCTCGAGCTTATGATTGTTTCTCAAGGCGAGCGTATAAATAGGTACAAAAGTGCAGCGAGCAATTTCTTCGACTTTAAGCAAACGGAAATCCTGGTCAGCATATGTAGCGTATAAGCATTCGTATATACATGCCTCGACATACACTTGTGTATGTATAAATATGTTTAAGCAGTAAAATTGCAGCACTTGCACTTGTGCACAGGAATTCACATCTAAAACATTCATTAAATATAAAAATTTATATTTACAAGTGGACATTAGGTAGAAACTGTCATTGAATACAAAAATTTACAGATGCATGCATATTTGCTTTATAAATTCATATATATAGGAGGAAGCTAATCAAATTCAAGTATATTCAAGTATTTCACTTTTCACATACATTAGCAAAACCCTCTCCTTGTGGGGAATAAAGCTGGAAACGAACTTAAAATCATCATAATACCTTATCAGAGTAGAGAAAAATTGTATTTTTTACCTATATACATATACACATACTAATATATAGTGATATATACTACTCCATACCACATACACTTCAATTCATTCCCATATTCTATCATACACTGTCCATCTACAACCATATATATACCCACAAATCCCTCCCTTTTATTTATCCATTTTCTCAGTCATTCTGAGCAGCAATTAAACTCACCTGCAGCTTTTGCAATGCCTTGTCCAGTCCAGTTATGTGCAGCTCCTGGGATTTCAAATCGTGCACCTGCAGCGATTCGAGCGACACTTTAATGCCTGGCACCATTTTCAGCGACATGGTACCCAAATTGCCATTTGGCATCGCTGCCTGCAATTAAACCCAAAAGCAAATATTTTAGCCAAATGGCATTCATTTGTTGTACAGCAGCAACGCTCAGAGCTCTGAGCTTTGCTTGCCCACTTACCTCCAGCTCGAGCTGGACATTGTTTGCCTTCAATGTGGAGAGCAGATCCGTAAAACTGGAGGTTAGCACCAGCTTGCACGCATACTGGCTGCTGTTCATATCGAATATGGCCTCGACATGATACAGCTTCAACAACTTTTGACCGAGCTCATTCTTGGCCACCAGGCGACAGGTGAACGCCTCGACTGCGATTTTATGCAATTGATTTATGCACTTGGATATATTGTGAGCAACCTGCAATTATCGCATGTATACAGAGTGTGAGAGGAGTGTGTGTGTGTGAGATGGCATTTCTATATCTATAACTAACCAGATTGCTGTACTTCTCCGCTTGCATGTGATTGCGCAGCACCAGCTGTGCCGTGTACTCTGACCCACTGAATATGTCAAACGATTTGGCAAACACAATCTGCAAAAGTAAAAGACAAATATATAGAGGAAGGCGTCACTCCAGTTACGGGTTACGTACCGTGTCCGATTCTCTCAATTCCAGATCGTATTTGAGGTAGCCACCGCGATGCGATTTATCGCCACATGTCACGACGACCTTCTCGCCCAGCTTCTGCTGATGGTTCAGCACACGTGCAATGCCTGTAAAAGTAAATAAGACTCGCAACTTTCACAACTGATCGACAATGATTTAAATCATAGAGTATACAATATCAAATTTAATTATAAAGTTCTTGAATTGAGTTTTGTTCAATGTCTTTGACTAGATGATGAGTTTCTTATAAACATAGCTGAGACTTGGACTCAAAATGAAAATGTTATGATTAAGAGAGTTGAAGCTCTTGCCTAATCATACCCAAATGAAATTCTACAAATCTTTATTACAGAGAAAGACTTGAAACTAAATCATACAAACACAAATTTACTCAAACAACATTTAAGAAAAGAACCTTTTTAAACTTTCTTTAGGCAAAACAGATTCTCATTTATTTTGTGCTATGAACCGCTCGAAATTGTTGGCCTAAATTCACGAATATTGGTTAGAGAATTTCCATGAAATACTTGAAAGATGAACTACTCGACTACCTCGTGCCATCTCTGCCAACCCCTTGCCTTTGCTCTGGCCAACAAAAAAAAAAAAAAAATTAACTACGCAAAGGCCTAAAATATGCAAGCAATGTCGTTGAGACTGTTCGCCGAAAAAGACGTAGCTGAACACAGTTGCCAAACAAACAACGATATTAATATTTGATGGCATTAAATATGCTTCAATGATTTCTTTCCACCTGTAAACCTCCACCTGCCACGACTCTCTGCCTGCCTGCCTGCACACACACAGCGAGCGACGGCATGTCAATGCAAATGGTGTGCCGCATTGAATAGTAAATAACAAAAGCTTAGCGAAGCATAAAGACTGTGCAAATACTCTTGAAGGCGAGCAAGAGTAGGAGTAGGAGTAGGAGTAGGAGCAGGAGTAGGAGAAGTCATAGTAGAAGTAGCTGTCGATGTCTTTATGTCATGCTAAATGAGGCAGCTAAGGCTACTTAGGCTAATGGCAAGGGTATGTTGTAAGTCGGCTGCATTGTTTGAACTTGACAAACATTTTCCATAGTTTTTAATTAATTTGTGCGACAACAGAAATATGACATGGCACACGGTACAGTAAATACAACAAAACGAACGAACACAGCTCTAGACATATAGCCAGAGTTTTTGTTGCCTTTTGCTTAAATTACTAAATATAGTTAAATTAATTTTAAAGCACTGCAGGCGACATCAGGCTAATTGTTTTGGGACGTTTTCCTTTTTTGCTTTACTGCCATGACACAAAACAGCTTTGATTTTCCACTTTTCCTTTTTGCACTCAACAGCAACAGCACCAACAACAACAACAACAACAACTAAAAACTAATCTGCAGCTGTGAGGAATATTGGCTGTATAAATTGCTTGGGGATTTCCTTTCGGTCGTCACACAATGAACACAATGCCAATTGAAATATAAGTAATCAAGTACTATATATATATATAATATATATGTGTATATGCTTGTCTATATCTTATATATAACATCTGTCATATGCATTTGCAAAGGGGTCAACAATTTGTTTGGCATAAAGTTCACAAGATCAAATTATTCTCTCTCCTTGAGTTAGGCATAAATTTCTGCCTGAATTATATTTAAATTTCATTTTTTTAAATTAATAATATTATAAAACAAAACATTTTAAAAAATGTTATAAAATATAAACTGAAACATATCCTAGAATTATTTCAATGGCAATTGGAGGAACTGGAATATACCCTAGAATAAGTTCGAAGACAAATCCAAGAACATTCATATTTCTCAACACAACTTAAAAGTATTTTATTGAAATATACCCTGTAATCGAAATCAAGAGTGGATGCACTCAGACTTAATTAAAATAGTTACAAGTTTTCAACTTGAACATTCCTCGTAATTAGTATAATAGCAAGCTAGCAACTAAGAACAACTAAAATCAACAACTAAGAACATTCCCTACGCTCAAATAAAGCTGGCTTCGATTCATCAAAATGCTTTATATTCTAAGACTAATATAGTCAAGTTTTAATTACTGTATCTAGTATCTATGCACAGCTAGATAATACCACATATGTTCAAGCACACACATGCAGAGCTTTAAAATACCCTATAAATTTAGTCAGATAAATAAGTACAACTATCAAATAATCTTACACTTACCCAACTATAATATACCCTATATATTTACTTCCATACATTTGCTCAACTATTAAATACCCTTACTATCATACCATTACAATCAAAACCCATATACCTCATAGCCCCCACACTTACAGGGTATTCAAAAAGACACACTACTCTCACAAATTAACACACACACACACACACACACAGGAGAGTGCAGTTCCTAAGCAACAACCACATCAACTAACTATGTGTGTGCATGTGGCCTAACGAGTTTCAATTTTGAATAGGCCTTTTCCAAATTTGGCTGCCTTTCGAACAAAATATGTACGCTGGCTGGCAAGTTTCTCAGTTTTAGCTAGAAAATTGGTATTTCGAGGCAAAGGCAAACGCAAAGGCAAAAGCTTTGGCTTGGCATTTGGCTGAGATGCTTACGCTTAGATCCAAAAACATTGCAAGAAGCTTAAACGATACGAGCAACTGCGTTTGCTTCCTTTCCACTGTCAATCTCTACTTTCCGAGAGTTGTGTTGTGCTCTTATCATAATATTTTCATTTTCCATCAACAGCAACGATGGGATAGAGAGAGAGAGAGAGGACAGAGATAGAGATAGACATACTTATTTGATACACACTTCAAGTTTGTGTTCGAGTTCTTCAACAGACAAGAGTTTGTGCCAAGTTTTCTACTCATTTTCGGTCTTCTACATACGCATGCCATATTGATATTTGGCAAATACATAGATACTTTATCTTTATGCTCGACTGCAGCTAGCAGCTCGCAGTTAACAATAACAAACACGCACAAGCAGACACATCTACACACACACACACACTCTCACACACACACACACAGGTTGCATAATCGCGATTGCTGTCCTGCCTTTATTTGCTTTATCCTTTTGCCAAAGCGACGACGCCTCGCGACGTGCAAAGTGTGAAAAATTGTTTTTCTCATATACAATTTTTCCCTTTACTCTTCTTTTTTTACTGTTTCTATTTTTATTTATTTTTATTTTTTTTTTGGTAGATTGAGTTTTGTGGAAGGACAGCACTTTATGAATAATGTATTACGCTTAGCTGCGTTGTGTTGTGAATTACGTTAGAAGTTTACTTTAGCAATTGCTCAACTTTGAGCGCATGTTGGCTGTAACAGCATCTAAACGATACTACTTATGACTATATCGAAAAAAGGCAGGTGTAAGTCAAATACTATGATTTCAATATGAAAAATGTTTATGGAATTTTCTGTATAGATAGATAGTATACGAAATGACGGGAAGGACCTAAGTTATCTGGCAAAGAAATTGGATACTGTATATAGACATAAACAAGAATATACAAAAGAAATTTTATGTTTTTAGCTCTTTGAGTTCTTGAGTTAAATGGTTTATAACATGGTATATATAGTATGTGTCGTAAAAGCTATGACTGAATCTGTCATTACCTAACACTTTTAAAGTCATTTTAAATAGAGATCAATGCAACAGTTTATATATGAAATTTTGTGTCTCTAGCTCCTATAGTTTCTGAGTTCAATGGGTTATGCGTAGGTAGATATGGGCCTGGCAGTTAAGGATTATGAGCTATTAAATGATATATTAAATAAAGATCTATGAAACAGTCTACATACCAATTTTTCTGTCATTAGCTCTTATATAACCTGAGGTCAATGGGTTATACCATACTATGTATGGCATATGATAGAAAGGAATAATATTTATAAGGACAGCTAAGACTTTATATCCCAATATTCCCTAAACTTATGCTACATAACAAATTTCATGTCTCTAACTCTAATACTCTTCGAGTTCAGTGGGTTATATGATAGCAAATACAATAAGTAAAAACAGATATGACACTTTATACTTTTACAACAAATAGTTGGCACCACTTTAAAGTTGATCCAACTTTTAGCGTAAGTTTAAAGGCTACACACTCTGTACTCACTACAATAAATAAAACAATTTGAAATATGCTGGCCCCAGTGTTGAACTTAGTCGTTATTTACTGTATCTGTACGCCTGACAATGTTTGTTCAACACTTTACGCGCCACTCAAAGGCTCAAGGGACCAACACACACACCCCCACACACACACACACACACACACACACACACACTGATGTACACACCTGCACAATAACAATTGTAAATATTTTTGCTGTTGCTCTAAAGGAAAAAATAAAAAAAAAATAGAAATAAAATGGAAAAACATGACGAAAAAAAAAAAGAAGAAAAACTGAAAATGCTGCACTTGGAAATGGCGTAATAGCATGGAAAATCTATTGAGCACTCAGAGCGATATCGATAGGTAATTAATTCAGAAATTATAGCGTCCAAATAGTTGAAAACACTTTTGTTCTTGTTCTCTATGTTTTTCTGTGTGTTTACAAAGCAGCCAAAAAATAAGCCTAATTGGGTTATCAATAAATCGTATGTAAAATATAGGCCAATTTATGGGATTGCAACTTCAACATACTGTTCGTGTGGTTGTCTGTCTGTCTGTGTGGGTGGGTGGGTGGTTGGTTGGGTGTTTGTATTGATGGTGTTTCGCCACCATCATCAAACAATGCGTTTCGACTGCTGTTGAATTTGTAAAATGCAACGCATAAATTATCATTGAAATAAAATTGCCAAAAACTGTGAATTGTTTGGATAGAGAATTAGCACCCAACTAAACAGGATTTGCAAATTATAATGCAAACAAATTAAAATAATCAATATGTTGATAAGGGAACAAGGGATGCATAAACAGGTGATGTTTAAGTTGAACGGATGGGCGGATGGGCATATAATATATGAACATAGAACATTAGATAGGAGGTTTAGGGTTTTTAGAACTTGTATTGCTTTAATATGATATTATATGGAGAGATAAATGGCTATATCTAATCTGATAAAGACTATAGATACTTAACAGACTCAGCAATATCTGTTATAATATAATAAACATTTTATATAAAAAGTTTTCTGATAAATTAAATATTTTATAAACCAATTTCAAATTGTATGCCATATAGTTTCTATATAGTATCTGGTATCCTTGTACATATTCATTTTTTTGATTGTACAACCTTGGTTGCACAAAACTACTCACCTGTGTTTTTATTAATCGTCACCACCTGCTCATTGGAGCTGCTCCAAATCGATGACAATGTTAGCGGTGAATCGAAGCAAATGATGTCACCCACTGAGAAAATTGTCTGTTGGTCGTTTTTTTTTTTTTTTTTGTCGAGGAGGCGTGGTTGAATTTTATTTGAGTTTTTCACCCGCAATTTTCGTCGTGTTGACAGATTCCGTAAAAAATAGTGACGCAGTGTGTCAATTGTGAATAGTTATTTGATGGCCGCATGCGGAAAAAGGTGGAAGGAAAAATTGATTTATGAGCAAACGAGTGAAATCAAATCAAATGTTAAATTTATACCCTGTAAAAGGCTTACACCACTACTTAACTAACTTTGCAGCAAGCTGACAAGAGTTTTAAATTAAAAGCAGACATGCATATATATATATATATATGCATGTATGTAGACTTACCCGGATGGGGTATATAAGCTTCGACTCGGCCACAGACAGTTTAATGTAATCCTCAGCGTGTTTAACTCCGGTTGAATCCTTTAAACTGATGGCAATCATGTTGCTTGTCTCGCGCTGCAAATTCAACTGTGGGTGAAATGCAAAAAAAAAAAAAGAAAAGTACATATAGAATATATATATATATAGTTAGTCGAGTTTAATTGGGTTAGAGCTTTATCTCGCCCGCCCACTTTTGGGCTGTGCATTTGGAATTTAATGCATGTTTTTCGTAGCCAGCTTCAAGAGTTTTGTGTTTGTGGTCGACGGTCACTCGACAGCCCCAATTTTTAAGAGCCAAAAGCTGCAGCATGTGCGACAACGCATCGTTGCATTTTTATGTGGTGACATCAACGTGCCACAGTCCAGTAAAATAAAAGAACAAAAATAAAAAGGAATCGTTGGCGTAGATCTAACGAATATGGTATACTCTAACAGATTTCTTAGAGGATGAACATATGACTATTTTTAGGAAACTATAAGGAGTTCTTCCTATACCAATGTGATATATATTGGTAAAACTTTTGCAAAATATTAAGAGCTCAATAATTAAGATAGTTTAAGAGTTAAAACGGAATTTCTATAAAAGTAAAATTTTATCATGAAAAAATTACTTTTTCATATGATTGTTCCTATGGCAGCTATATCATATAGTTAACTGACGTTGATAAATATTGTTTTATAACATTATAAACTGATTTTAAAAATGTTTAGCAAGTTTAAACAAGATATCTTCAAAAACAAAAAAGATTCCTACAAAAACTTAAATATCACACGATAGTTCCTATAACAACTATATCTTATAGTAATACAATCCAACTGAGCATAACATATATACTAACTACAATAATAATAAGCAGCTATACCAATTTTCAAGACAATATGCCAAGGCAAAGCTGAGTTCAGTTAGACGAGCAAGATATTTTTACTACTTAACTCCTCTGTTGACTTTTATGAGCAACTAAAAATACCCGCTGCTAGAGTATAATAGAACGAAAATAGTGCTGGCCAAGCCAAGCGACGTGCCATGCGGCCGAACGCTGAGATTCTATTCCCTTTTTTTTTTTTTTGTATTTTATTCACTTTTTTCCTAGTTCTTTTTATGCTGCAAGAGTGAGTGGAGCTCAGGTGGCAAGGCAGGTCTTTGGAAGTGCATTAAAATGCAGCGGTTTTGTTGTTAGCAGGCGCACCAAAAAATGAAATTGAAATAACTTGCTAGCACAAAGTTTAAAGTTCACATTTACATATAGACGAGTCGGCAAAGTCGAAAAGTAGAAGTTGGCATAAATACATATAAGACTGTCGACACTTGACTCTCGACTCACGACTCGAGACTCGAGACTCCAGACTCCAGACTCTCAACACTCGACGACCGACAGTCGACTCTAAAGATGAGCGTCAAAGGAGTTGCTGTAGCACTTACCGCAATTGTCAGATTATTTCCAATCTGTGCATCGACCACATCCTTGGTGGCCAAATCGTAACGTAGTCCATTCACATCCTCAATATTGTGGGAGAACTCGTTGCCGAGATTGTCGTGCAGCGAAACTTTAAATACGAAATTCATGCCGCGTGGTATTTTATGCTCCAGCTGTTTCAATTTAATGTCCGGCTGCAAAGTGACCAAAATGTATTGTACATTCTTCACTTCAATGCCAATGGGCAGGGTCTGGTCGACAGTTTTGGCCTGAAAGAACGAAAAAAAATAAATATATATATATAACATCGACAACAATACGTATCAAATCAAATGCAATTTCCAAGAGGTAAGCCGATTTAAGGCCCCAGCACACTCACAATTATCAGATCACGGCCGAGGGTATCCTTTGTGTGTACAACACCATCTGGCGTCACAGCAACAATTCCGCTACTTTGGCCATCCAACTTATAGACCGCATCATCCATATTACATTTCAACTGTAGCGTACTTCGTGGCGCCGCCAAAATCCAATCCATTGTTATGGGCTTTGGTGCGAGCAGCTCCAGTGTTTTGAAAACTGTGCAACGATAAAAATTTCAATTTGCGGTTCTCTCTCTCAATCTCTCTCGCTCTCTCTCTCTCTTTCTCTCTCTGTCTCTCTCGATACACTATTTCAATTGTGGTAAAGAAAAAAAAAAAAACAACTTACCAATTAGCTCCACACTCGACGCGGGCAGCCTCAATCCATCCGGCAAATGGACAGAGGCCGTAATGGTAACCTTGCCGGGATTGAGTGCGCGTATACGTACGGAAATTAAATCGCTGCTTTGGTAGTCGATGCCTAAAATGAGGACAAGATGGACAGTTAGAGGAGTGTGTGTGACAGTAAAGTGGATATATATATATATATAGGATTTTTACTTGACTATATCTAAAATCAGTTTAGTTTTAAATACGAGATTTGGGGAATGAAACTTCTTTAATGAATAGATAAAAGTGTATATATACTAAATATATACGGATAAGGCAAGTTCTATCTGGTTTTTCATAATTTTAGATAAGCTAGTTTGAATATCAGTTTTTCTACCCAATTTCACATTGAAAAGTGAATTTAGATTTCTTAAAACTGAATCATAACTGGAATATTATATAAATAATTGTTTTTTCCACCCTTTTTCCGTATGCGAAAGTGAATTAGGATTTGCTTTTGAGCTATATATACATATAACTACTAACTAGTTAAATTTGTATATAACTTTAGAAATTCTAGAAATGTTTCTTCCTTCTATTATCTACAGCTTTAGCCTTAAGCCTTGTTAGTTCCGTATCTGTTCCTGCATTGGAACTCAACCATGCAAGCTCATCGTAGAACTGTTTGATCTGCGTGCACTTGGTGGGCATTGAGCTGAAATCTCTGCGCAACAATGCGGTATCTGTGCACGCTTACATAAACATATATCAACACTAAAATATATATACTTATATATATCTCAAGTCAACTCACCCGCTGCCGTAAACACATTAAATATCTCCACAACATCCGGATGATTGACCGACCAGGTTATCTGCATATTCTCCAATGTGCCCAGCACCATGGGCGACAGATCTGGTTGACCCCACAGCGTGGCAGGCATCACTGCGCCAGCGCGTATGCGTATAAGTGGCGTGCGCACCTGAACGCCAGTTAAAGCTACAACGCGCACGTCCACTGTATCCTCCGAGACAATTTCATCCTTGCCACTGATGGGATTCTTCAACAAACAGCGACCAGTTATGCGCGTAGTGCCCAGCTTGTGAGCTGTGACAATGGCGGAGCTCATGGCTGTGCAAAGTAAAGAGTAATACAATTAATTGATCAATTTATATAGCTACTATAGCTGCCCACTTACTTGCCACCTTCTCCTCTTGCACGATGTAGACGATATTGGTATTTGGTTGCGGTCCACCCTGGTAAAAGATTTGTATGCTCGAGCCCACAACGAGTGTTGAGTTCCTTGGGTAGAGACGCATGGGCGCAAAGACCTGCACATTAAGCGGTTCACTTGACACCTGACGTTCACCTGTGCCCGACTGGAAGACAATCTTAGTCTCACCAATGTTGTTGCCCATGATGCTGTAGCGTATTTCGCCCACACTCAAATTCTGTTGCTCATCCAACTTGACAGTCAAGACGGTGGGATCAAATACCAACTGCGATAGCTGATAGACGCTCAACATATTCGAATCGATGTGCAATGGATTCTCATTCGTATCGAACAGTCGCACAATCGCTTCAATCGTATTTGTACGCTCCACTCGGTCCAAAGCACGCACAGTGATCGAGCCAATACCCACCACAGAGATGGATAAATACGCCGGCTCGTTCATTAGGCAACGATCTGTGAGCTCCAAGCGCACGTGACCCAAACGTTGAGGAGTTATCACCAATTGCTGTTGCTTCTCATCATGGGTGACTTGCACGATGCCCTGCTCGGAGAGTTCCAATTGGAAGAAGCCGCTGCCCTGAGCTATGGAAATACGTTCGCTATGCGACGGCGCCAAATAAATGCTAACATGATCCGTCGGCAACAATGTGCTATTGACTGTATGGAAACGTATTTCGTTCTCAATAACTGGCTTCGTCACATCACCTGTCTTTAACTGCAATAAAGGAGATATATTAGAGATATATATATGATTGATAATCGAGTATTTGATAGCTTACATTCTTCACACCAAAGGGTGGATACTCTGACTTGATGTTGAGCTTTGCGAGCATCTTCTCGTTATACCGTGAGACTGTGCCCTTGATGCGGAAATTGGGCGCCACCTCGCTCAAGGTCAAGACAAGCACATCCCTGGCAGGCAAAGGCACACTATGATAGAGCTCTACTTCGGCCAGCTGCTGATGGGGAATGCTGTCCGTTCGATAACGTTCATCGCCGGCAGCAAACTCCCAATCAAGCCACAGCGAGCTAATGTTCATAAGCTTTCGATTCTTGACATCCTGCACCTCAATCTCAATGCTAAACTTGTTCTCCTCATCCTTGAGATACAAGAGCGAAGAACGCAGCTCCACGGGACAAGACGAGCGCAATTGCTGCCGAGCGTAGAGCTTCAGGAAACGTGGTCGGACGCAGTGCACCTTGGTGGTTATCTCGGCGTGATAGGCAGAAAAACTATTTGTGGGCAGCTGATTGTGCACGCGATACGTGAACTCCGTTTTGCCCAGCTCCCGACAGAGCACAGTGAAGGCCGTCAAAGCATTCTGCGTATCGAAATCGATTTCCGAGACTTTGATGACTTTGCCATCGAATTTCGTATCCTTGGTAAGCTCGGCTTCCAGCGTAAAGATGCGCTGCGGTCCATGGGCATAGATGACATTGTGTGAAGCGCCAATGGGCAGGATGAGTTCATTCTCTAGAGGATTCAGTACTGCAAGCGGTTCAAAGACATGTAAATCCACTGAGTCCTGTAGGACTTTATCCTGGAAACTATACGAAATGCGTAACAAGGTGCTGCCAACAGCTGTGCTGCGTAGTTTCAGAATATGACAAGCCTCCGGAGCAAGTACATCCTGAGCATCCGGGCCAGCTCCATTCTCCAGCTGCAATATCTGATGTGAGAAGTCCAGTTGGAAGTGCAGATTATCGCATTTGGTGTAGGGCACATAGGTGTCATTCACATACGCATAGACAGCCACATGAAGTCGCACGTAATCCTTGAGAGCTGTCTCAAAATTATATTGCTTAACCTCCAGGCGTTTCGGCGGCAAAAAATAGACTTGTGCTTGACGTGAAATCTTTTGATTCTTAGCCAAGCCCACACGAACTGTGGTGTGTGCTGTCAGCTGTAGACCTGCGTCGATTAGCTCCTGTGAAACACCCGCCATGCGCACCTCCCGTATCTCCGTGGTGGCCAAACCTTGGCCATCGATTTGCAGCATCTGTGGATTGCCCGAGTACCAGACGTAGTTGAAGTCCCCGCCACTGGCATGAAACTGGAATTTCTGCACCTTTATGGTATTAGGATCGTAGGGCAGGATCACTTTGACGGGTCGCAGCTTGAGCTCCTCATAGACCTGCATCTCTGCCTGCACTGAGAGCTGTAAGAGATCATGCATTAATATATTATAAACCAAGTGAAACTATATATATAACTTACATCCTTATAGGATCCATATATCTGTGTGGATCCTTGCCTTTGCGCCTCTCCATACAAGCGACTGCCATTGCGCGTCTTCTGGAGTACCTTAAACAGAGATTCGTCCAGCTCGGAGCCAATGTTGTAGCGTGTGCCGAGCGTGATCTTCTGGCCATCCCCGGCATATAAATCCAAAGCAACTTCATGCCGCTCGCCCTTGACAGTAATCCAGTTGTTGTAAGGCAGCAGACTAATGCCAAGCTTCTGAGGCTCCGCGACAGTCAGCAGAGCACTGGGTCCCTTGGGCTTCTCAATCGAACTCTGCTTGGGCATATTGTGATCCCGCAGATAGACCTGGGTGCGACCCAGGCGCGAGCCCGTGGCTACACTGCTCTTCATATAGGCCACATTCTCGTCCTCCACCTCCAAATAGTATTGCCTATTGGCCGTTATATCGTGAAGTCTGTCCATTTTGAGCTGCATTATGCGAAAGTTAATGGAATCGCCAGCCATGATGGTCACCTCCGAGGGCTCGATTATGATGTTGGCCAGCACACTGATGTACACCTCAATGGGCGGCACATGGCTGTACTCGGCCTGGGGCATGCTGACGGCGACCTTGGAGGTGCCCGTATTGATGCCCTCCAGCAGGATCATATAGCCCTTGACGCCAGCCGCTTCGAATTTCTCCAATGACGGCGGCACCACATGGAACGGGCTGTCCGAGAAGGTGAGAAAACGCAAAGCAGGTGGCATATTGCTACTGGGGGAGGATATATCCCAATTAAACTCAATGCCCTCGAGCGTAAAGAACTCATTGCCCTGCGAGTCGAAGGCGTGCAGTTCGAATGTGGCTGGCGCTTCCTCCAAGTACAGCTGCCTGGTGGCTGTGCGCACATTCAGCCGATCTATCGTGTCCACAATCACGTCGCAGCGCAGCGTTGCGCCCGTTGCCACCTCCTCGGCGAAGACAATCGCCGTGTTGCGGCGCCGCTCACGTGTCTGCACGGTCACGATGGCCTGGCTGGAGCATTCCGTGAATCCATTGTGCACAGGCGTTACACTGATCAAATCTTGGCGCGAAGATGTCCTATAAATAAAATGATATACATATAAATAATCCGATTTTAGGTTATAAAGCAGACGCCGGCTGCTGAGAAATTTCACCATTTGTAGCAGTTGGGATCGACGACTTCTAGGGTGAAATTGATGGATTTGTCTTGAAATATCGGCAGTAGAACACGCGGATGATTCAATTTCGCCGATTCACACACATTTTGTGATACGAATATCAGTAGAAACAAATAAAATTCTTTTTGCATTTTGGCACATGTAAGCGTCCGTTTTTAAGAGTCGCGTTGTATATGACTGAGCTTGTTCAAATGAGCTGGCCAATCTGCAGTGCGCCAATCGATGATGGCTCGTGCACACAAATGAACAAATCTATCGGAGTCAGACGTCTATCGATACCAGTTTTTGGCGCCAACTTTTATTAGATATTGTTTCAGCTAAATATATAGATACTCATTTATATTTTTAATCATTTTGTATATAAAAATAAAAAATTAAATAACAATTATTAAAATAAACAAGGCATTGCATATATTTTCTAATAATAGCGTGCAGTTCAAATGAACTACATTGCTCACCTCCAAAAAAAACCAGTTCGATCATCAGCGCTGGTTCGTTTTCACACACATAACTATCGGAATCACACAATTTAGCGGCAAATTCAAATTATATGATAACATATATATTTTGTACAAAAATATAACAAAAACAAAACATTTACAACTTGGCAAATGGACCTGCATCGTCCAAAAAGACATCCAACTGCAGATTGTGCATGTTCTCTGGATTGCAAGCATATTTGCTGAAATCCTTAACGCCCGCATCCAACAAAACTTCATCGTCCACGAAGAAATGGCCAGTGTATTCCCTGGCATCTCTAGAAATAATAGCATAAGCTGCATCTGCCATTATTTCCGGCTTCCTTGCGAATTGGGCACTCTCCGGACCGCTCAGCATTTCAATTGCAGCCGTGTGAATTGTCGTGCGAGGCCAAAGGGCATTTACGGCTACGCCTTGACTACGGAACTCCTCGGCCATGCCCAGAACACACATGGACATGCCGTATTTGGCAATGGTGTAGGCCGTATGATTGGCGAACCAGTGCGGCTTCATGTTCAGAGGGGGCGACAGGTTCAAGATGTGCGGATTGTCGCTCTTCAGCAGGTAAGGCAAACAGGTTTTGGAGCTGCAATGGAGAAAACTCCAATGAATTTCGATTGCCACAGAATAAAACGGAAGACTTTACACCAGGAAAGTGCCCCTTGTATTGATATTCTGCATCAGATCATAGCGCTTCATCTCCGTATCCAGTGTGGGGGTAATTGATATGGCACTCGCATTGTTTATAACTATATCAATGCCCCCGAACTTGGCCACAGCTGCTGCAACCGCCTGTTGCACCTGCTTTTCGTCTCTTACGTCCACAATGCAGGGCAAAGCTCTGCCACCTGCCCTTTCGACTGTGAATTGATATCATCAATATATAGATAACACAAATTAAATTCCAGTTCAACTCGGGTACAAAGTGCACTACGTACTCTCCTCAGCCGCCGTATAAATTGTCCCAGGTAACTTTGGATGCGGCTCAGCTGTTTTGGCAGCAATCACAATATTTGCGCCATCGCGCGCTGCTTTCAAAGCAATTGCCTTGCCAATGCCACGGGATGCGCCTGTGATGAACAGTGTCTTGCCCTGTAATTTTCTATTTACTTTGTCAATATAATTTACTTAATGAGCGCGAATTTCAACTATTTACCCGGAGTTCCTCATTTTTAGTGCCAACAAATTTTACTTTAATCTAAAGTGCGCTGCAGTGCAGTGTGACCAGATGTTGTTTGTCCTTACAAAATCTGTTACTGTTAAAATACACTTTAGGTTATGCTATAATGTTAACTAACAGCCCTCTTATAGTTCAAAACAGAAATGTAGAACAGATGGTCACACTTGACCGCTGTTAATACAAAAAAGTAACTGATTTTCCATTCAAATTCAAATTTATTCTAAATATCTCATCACAATATCACAAAATTTTACTTTACAACTTAGCTAATGTACCTTTATCGTCTATAAATAAAGCTAAACTTAATTTGTATTCATTTTCTGGATGGCAGGCATATTTGCTAAAATCTTTAACGCCTTCACTCAACAAAACTTCTTCGTCAATGAAAAAGTTGCCCGTACACTCGCTTGCATCTTGACAAATTATAGCATACGCAGCATCTGCCATTATCTCTGCTTTGCGAGCAAACAGTTGACCTTGTGGTCCAAAGAGCATATCAATCGCGGCCGTATGCACCTTGATGCGAGGCCAAAGCGCATTAACTGCCACGCCCCTATGACGAAACTCCTCCGACATGCCTAGAACACACATCGACATACCATATTTGGCTATAGTATAGGCAGTACGATCAGCGAACCAGCGGGGATGCATATTAAGAGGGGGCGCCATATTCAAGATGTGTGGATTATCGCTCTTTAGCAGATAAGGCAAACAGGCCTTGGAGCTGTAGAGATAAAGTTGAGATTAATTCGAGATTTATATATATATACGATCTGATAAGCATTGCACCCACACCAAGAAGCTGCCTCTTGTGTTTATATTCTGCATTAGATCATAGCGTTTCATATCAGTTTTAAGTGTTGAAGTTTTTGATATGGCACTCGCATTGTTTATCACAATATCAATGCCTCCAAAGGTAGCCACAGCTGCATCAACAGCTTGTTGCACCTGCTTTTCATCTCTTACATCCACAATGCAAGGCAAAGCATTGCCGCCAGCTCTCTGAACTGTTAATAAACATAGACTGTTAGTTAACATAGATATCCTTTAACATATTTACATACTCTGCTCAGCTGCTGTATAAATTGTGCCAGGCAATTTCGGATGTGGCTCAGCTGTCTTCGCTGCAATCACAATATTTGCACCGTCGCGTGCTGCCTTTAAAGCAATTGCCTTGCCAATGCCACGAGATGCGCCCGTAATGAACAACGTTTTCCTTTTTAATTTGCTGTTATAATATTATAATTACTTATTTCTGTTTTCTTAAGCAAAGAAGGTTGCTTACCCCGTATTTTTCATTGTTGACAATTGTTTGCCGCTCTGCAGTGTGACCAAATTAAATTAAGTAAAATAATCATAACAGCGCTTTAGCTCTTAACAGCGAGCAACCACTTGTTGCTGTTAAATGCGTGAGTGGCATAAATATCGTTCACATGTATTTATATATAATATTTTTTAAAATTATTTTACTTTATTGTACGAAATTAATCTCTTATATTGATATAATATATCTAATATTAATTTAAATTTATTTTATCTATTAAATATTACTATTATGATATATCATTACTTAACATTTTCTGACACGACTATCGACCATCACTACAAACAGAGCATTATCCAGCACTACGCTAAAAACATTTTTACACCGGTGGAAAAATTACGATTCGCCACAAATAAAATGATGCCGCCCGAGTGAACAACTAAAACAAAGTAGTTGTCATCAAACAATTACAACTGAGTAACAATTCAACGACGGCAATACAATTGAAACAATGTCCGAGGCAGGCGACAGCAGCCAGGCGGCCACAGAGGTTGCTTCGGCCCACGATTTCATCGAACTCAAGTCAATGGAAGACGTCGAGAAATTGGAGCAAAAGCAAATTTTCGCTTACATAGAAAAGTTGCATGGAATTATAAGGAAATACGATACAAAGATTGCATCATACAAGCAAAAGCTAAAACACTTTGTGAGATTTGATAAAGACTCCTTGAAAAAAAAGAAGTAAAAATCTAAATTTTCTTGCAGCTGAATGAAAAATTGACGAATGGCGATGCAAAAGAGAAGCAGGATAATGGCGTGGATGGAGAAGAGGACAAAGAGCGTAAGTATTAAAACAAACAATTTATTAATGCTATTAAATTCTACATATGGAAGATATTTTGTGGCTCGCCTATTGATACCCGTTCACAAAGTGAAAGACAGTATATTAGCTTCATTTCGTTTTGCTGGCAACGGCCGCAACGAGGGCTGCGCCACGCCCCGAACCATCCTCGGAGAGCATAATGTCAAATTCCTTATCCGGTTTGACCAGCTTCTGCATCGTTTCCCTAATATAACTATCGAACTTCGGATGAAGGCGGTAGACAGAACCATCAATGCCAACCACAACCTTGGGATCGGGGATCTTATTGACCAGTCCACTGATGCCAATGGCCACGAAAGTCGCAGCACGTCTGGCCACACACTCGCAGATGTATTTGAGCTTCTGGCAGTCCTCCACGGACGCCTTCTCCAGTCCAAAAAGCTCCTTGACAATGCGCCGTGTGCTCGTGAATTCCGGGAAGGAATCATCTTCGATCTCCGATATGTGTTTCGTCTCAAAGATGTCCACATTATTCTGCAGCACAGCCACGAAGGCGGCACGTTTGGTGCACAGCTTAAAGATCTTATTCCGCTCCAGAGCGCGCAGCAGCACCAAACGCACCAGTTCACCTAGATACATGCCTGAGGTCATTTTCTCGAACAGCTGTTCGGAGCGATTGATCGATTTTCGATCCACTTCACGATCATAGTCCGTGCGCACAAAGTCCAGCTGTCCGTTCTCGCCAAAGGCGCCCCATTCCACATTCACGATCACCTGATTACGACTCCGTTTGAAATCCGCCTCGAGCAGCTCCACATGCTCCACCTGTTCCACATAGCAGGCATTGCAGCCGGTGCCGACAATGACGCCCACACGACAGTCGGGATTACGATGCGCACAGGACATCAGTGTGCCCGTTGTATCATTGAGCAGAGCGACGACTGCAATCTCAGCATCTCCGCGCCTTTGAATGGCATCGTGCAGCATTAGGCCCACATCGTGGCCCTCGACGCCAGCACAACTGAAGCCCTTCGTCCACCTCGTCAGCATGGCCTCCTTCAGGCCCACCTGAACGCAGGGAAAGGAGAAGGTGAAGCCCAATGGCAAATAGGCATTATGCATATCATGCTTGGCCACAAACTTGGCCAAACAATCCGCAATGTGATCGAACAGCTCCACGCCCGGGCCAGTCATTAGGTCCTTGGGCACGGGATAGATTTGAGACTCGACGGTGGCATCATGATGGCCTTTGAGCGTAACGAGCAGCACACGGAAATTGGTGCCACCCAAATCCAGAGCCAAATACTTGCCCATCTCATCGCCAGTGGGCAAGTCCTGTACGTATGTGGGAAAGCATTTGGTGCTCGCCTGATCATGTGTGCTCCGTCGCAATCCTTTGGCTGTCTCGCTACAGAAACGACTGTACACCTCTTGCACCTGATAATCGCTCAGCACAAAGGGTTGCATAAGCTCACGTATTTCCACATCGACCATTTTCTCTGTTTTTAATTGCAACGTTGCTATCCGCCTGGCTCGAATGATGAGTAACGACTAACCAGACCACACGAAAGCACCTGCTAACATCGCCGACTATAGCTGCACTCGCTGCTGCTGCTGCTGCTGCACTTGATAAGAATTGCAGTGGCTCAAATTCTCGCATTCGCAGTTTACAACTGTGTAATCTAAGCTAGCATCAATTAGAAAACAAATCAACTAAATCTGCTGAAACCCGAGTAGAAATACGCAACGTGTGCTAAACGACACATGGAGGCAGAAAGGCGATAGAGCTTATAAACCAGGCATGCCAGCCTCTTTTTAATGCAGCTACATTGAGGGCATATTAACTATGACTATCATTGAGTATATAGAAATGGATTTGGGGTAGGATTTAAAAGCAATTTGTTATCTATAATTAAGAGCAATAGAAAGAGATGAGAGTAACCTAATATGCTTTTTATAGGGTATCTTTACTTATAAGCATTTGTTACCACAGAAGTCAGAGAATTTCTTTCTTTAGCCATTGCAAATCCATACTAAAACACATTTTTCGAGCAATTCTTTCTTCTATTCTATATTATATGGTAATTCAATACTACAAAACACTTGTTTATATTGAGAAATGTTAATTCATCGTGTCGTATAACAAGTTGGCTTCAGATATTTATAAGAAAACAAATTAGTTTTTCATACAAGAACTAAAAATTGTACTAAAATGTTCTATGACTGTGCTATATAGTTATGATATTGATATAGATATAGTTAAAGACATTTATATATATAGAGATAGATATAGATATAGATATTGATATAGATATTCAAAAGCTTTTGTTTATATGTAAAAAAGTCTATGTAGAATTCCTTAAAACCAAGTTTGTTTACGTTATTATAAAACCGTAGAGTTTTTCATACAACAGCTAAAACTTAAGCTGATGATCTCTATGGTAACTATATGATATAGTAGACTGATATCTAAGAGATTTTGTTTATATGTGCAAAGCTTAGTAAGAGTCTTGTATAAAAAGTTTAGATAACAGTTCTTAAGTAACAAAAAAGTTTCTGATAGTAGAACTAATATTAGACTAAAATGATTAATGTCAGCTAAATAATATGTAAAATCTGAGCAGTGCAACAGATGCTACTGGCTATATTGACTCAACTGTTAAGAGTGTTCAAGAAACTATATAGTTTATGTTATTGAATATATATTCTATGTAAACGGAATCCTGAATGGAATTTAAGTTCTTCCAATATTCAAAACTTAGCAAATTTTATGAAAGCGAAAAACCCACATCAAATAAAATTTCTGTCAATTTCCTTGCAATAGATAATACCTCTGTAATACCTTAGGCCATTTGACACTCTTTCTTCTATATGTATATCTATATATATACGCTCTATCAGCTAAGATTTATTACCCCCTATTTCCCACTATTTGTAGTTTCAAAGAGCATTCGCCTAGTTTTTATATAGCTATAGATAAAAGTTTTTATTATATTGTTTGAATTCGTATTATAGTCCTCTTAATTGTTGTAAAGTCAAGCCCGTTGCACACTTAATCGTAATTATTTGATTATTTTTACTATAAAATAGGAAAAGTGATAATCCCAAGCGCCAAGTGTGCGTCAAAGATTAGCAGCGAAAGGTTCCTGGTTAATGATGTAAGCAGGTTGACATTAGCTGGAGCTACAGGGTAAATAGGCGATAAGACTAGGTCTCAAATATAAAAATATAAATATATATTCTATATATTTTTATAATCTATTTACAGTTTCGGCCACGGCTGCGTTTAGTTTTGTGGATGAAATGCGTCAAGCGGCAAAGCATGCAGAAAACTTGAATAATTTTGTCTACGAGCCAACATCAGGCATGTACTATGATCCCAAGACGGGCTACTACTATAATGCAGTAAGTATATATAGTGTATATATATATATCATTTACAACAACGTAATCTTTATGACGTGCCAACACGTTGGAGGTTATCGACAAGCGATGAACCTACATCAATGCCTCTGCTTGATAAACAAAAACTAACTCTGCCTCTCCCTCTCTCTCTCTTTCTCTCTCTGTATCCCTCAGGAATATGGCCTATACTATGATGGCAATACGGGCTGTTATTATAGCTATGATCAGTCGAAAGATTCGTATGAATTTCATTCACAGGCACAGGTGCAGGTGAGTCTGTGGCAGTTGCAATAACTGTGCCTTTCACTGATCGATTGAACTTAATGACGATTCTTTTACTCCTATCCGCCCGTCTACACCCTTCTACTACTGCTCCGTTAAGGGCGAGTCTCTTAGATTTTTAGCACGTTTTCGCAATCTGCGCATAGACCGAATGCGTTGCAATGCATTAGGTAAGCGCTGTGCCTTAGAATGTGCGATAAAAACGCGGATTTCGTTTCTTTTACTCGCTTCCAGGCAAACAGCGCCGCCGACAAGGAGCCGCAGGATAATGAGGAGGATGCCCTCCACGATGATGTCGAGTTCGATGAATATGGTGGTGTGATCACAGACAAGGCTACGCTAAAGCAAATCAAGGCGGAGAAGCAAAAGCTGAGAGATCGCGCTGCCAAGAGCAAACGCAAGGCCAAGAAGAAGCATGCGAAGAAAAAGAAGAAAAAGGATCATCGTCACAAGTCGAAGAAGCGTCACAAGGATTCGGACAGTGAGCGCAAATCTCGTGATGTGGAAGATGGCGAATTGTCGCAGTCGTCGAGCAGCTCCAACGAGGAGTCAAGCGATGCGGAAAGCAGCAACAGCAACGAGGAGGACGACGATGAGGAATCCTCCGGCGTGCCCATCTTCAAGGCTAACAGTCGCTTTCAAGGTGTCTAAAGAAATTCGAGTTTTTATCCGCATTTAGAGTAGACTTCATATATATCTGCTAATCTTTGCCTAATCCTCGACAGACATTGCCAAAAAGTATCCACCGTCGCTGCGCATCATTGTGCAGGAAACTAATGTCCAGGAGCTGACAGTGGGCAGCCTACATTTGATTACCTACAAGGGCGGCTCGCTGGGCAGGGAAGGAGCACACGATGTCATCATTCCGGATGTGAATGTCAGCAAATGCCATCTAAACTTTCACTACGATACAAAGCAGGGCGTCTACAAATGCCGTGATTTGGGCTCTCGCAATGGCACCATACTCAATGGCTCTCGCATGTCCGAGTCGAAGGAAGCCAGCGAAACATTGGATCTAGTGCATGGCAGCATCATTGGCATTGGCCAGACCAAGTTGCTCTGCCATGTGCATGAAGGCAATAGCACTTGTGGCCTGTGTGAGCCGGGATTGCTTATCGAGACGCAACCAGCTGCAACTGTGGCAGCTGTAGCGGCGAATGTGCTCTCACACAAGGAGCAGCTGAAGAAACTGCAAAAGAAATATGGCCTAGAGAATGAAAGTGAGTTGCAGGATGGATGAATTGATCTGAAATGAGTTATATATTTTAATTGAATCTTATTCTAGAATTTGTGGAGACGAGCGCCAATCCAAATCCAAATTATAATGATCGCAGCGCTCAGCGACGCATCAAAGTGGGCAGCAGCACGGATAAGGAGAAGACGGAAGTGGCCTGTGTGCATACGTAAGTTAAAAGCCTGGCAGGATATGCTGGATAAGATATTCCTAGCTTTAATCTATTCTTTACTGTTTGCAGTGAAATTGCCAGCTCCAACAAGGGCTTCAAAATGCTCAGCCAACTTGGCTGGCAAAAGGGCGAAACACTGGGCAAGGGCAATCAAGGCTTGCTAACTCCTGTAGGTTTCATATGCATATACGAGGATAGTCTTATCAAAAGTCATACAGACTATCCATATCCATTTAGATTATCCATACTTATCCTTTCTTATCCGCATACAGATCAATGTCGTGGCCAATGAGGGCACCACTGGCCTGGGCAGCAGCGATGCTTTGGGCACGACTACCTCACGACCCGTGGATAAACGTAAATTGGCCAATTTGAAGATAACCCAAGCGCGTTATCAGCGTGCGAAAGATATATTCGTATTATCCGATGACAGCGATTAATGAAATTTTCTGTTTTTGTTGCTATTTGTTTGTTTTTTTTTTTAAGTTTGAAACACATTTAATTAACAATTACTCATACATTATATGATCATAAGTACATATATATATATATATTTATATATAGGGTATATGTAATTAGAAAATCTTGCTATATAAGGTTAAGCTATCAGTCAATTAATTAATTTAGCTTCGCTCAAAACACACACAAAAAAAGATAATAAAAAAAATATTAAAAAAAAAATATATATATATAAAATAAAATAAAATAAATAAAATACATTTTGCAAAAAGAAAAACTATAAAATACGCGTGTGCCAACCAATTTGTATATAAATTAATTATGAATTAGTTTATGTTTATGTTTAAATATGTTTTTTGTTTTTTTTTTTTTTAATACAAAAGCCTCTTAAGATATGTGGTTTTTTCTTCCTCTTTCTCTTGCCATGGATGTTGCATAAGAATTGTTGTTGTTATATGTTAAACGTGCTGTTGTTGTTGTTATTGTTGTTGTTGCTATTTGTTGACAGTGTTGATAAATGCGCTAATACTTTGCCAAGTGCATATATATATGTATGTGTGTGTGTGTGTGTGTGGAGGTTTATATATATATATATATTATATACACGGTTGCCAAACGTACTACAAATGTACCTAAGCAATGATACAGGTGTACCTAAATGTTGTTTTTTCAAGTGTAGTAGTGTAGCTAATACTTTTGATACGTTTCCTAAGCAATGGTACATGTGTACCTTGATGTTATAAAGATGGTACAAATTGGTACTTTTCTTAAGCAAAGGTACACTGTACCTTACTTTTCTTAAGCAAAGTTACACTGTACCTTATGTATCTTAAGCAAAGGTACTATGTACCTTACTTTTCTTAAGAAAAAGTAAGATGTATCTAAGGTACAAATTGGTACTTTTCTTAAGTAATGGTACAGTGTACCTTCTATTTATATAAAATCATACAAGATGGTACTTTTCTCAAATAATGGTACATTTACAACAGATAGTACAGCTTCGCATGGTACACTGTACCTTATTGGTACAAAATGGAAAGTTTGCTTAAGCAATGGTACACTAAAACAAAAGCTGGTATTCTTTCATTTGGTACCTTTTTTCCAAATTTGGTACATTTCAACTTTGGTACAATATATTTTGATCAACTGACAACCGTGTTCATTTATAGTGGAAAGTTTTGGCAGCAGCCTAAGGCCCTTGCATCGGTTTACAACACTAAACAAAAACGCACAACGAGAATCTTTGGATGTTGGAACTACACAGAGAGATGCGCTACATATATATACATATATGTATGAATGTATATATGCGCACAATATATATATATGTATATGTAAGCTAATGTGATTTTGTTTTGTTTTGATAATATTTCGCTAATTTGATCTAACAGACGCCCGTGGAGCGAACGCCTATGAAGAAGCCCGTGGCACACGAATCCTTGCGCATCTCACACCACGAGTTGTACGTGTGGTTGTTGTAGCCGCAGATTTTATCCGCTCGAAAAGGCTGTTGAGGAAGAGAAAATTTCCCATTTTAACAAACAAAAAAATTCCCATTATCTGCCACTCACCGTTCGCTGCTGTTTGCGTGCGCATTTGTAGCGGCAGGAGACGCAGCGGGGCGAATGCGTCTGCAGGTCCACCAGGCAGGTATCCTTTGGGCCGCACTTGATGTCCGCACAGGTGACGCGGTCCGCTGCAAGAGTAAATTTTTACGAGTCATACATTTAAATTTTTTTTCTTTTTCTGTTAAGTTTCTGCGTTTTTATGTCTGGCAATTTCGGTTTAATGGCCCCCTCGCGCATATCCTTTCCCAAAAAGCGAATCATGTGAACTTTGGCAGGTGTTATTTCAAGATTTCTTGACAGGCTGCAGCTGGCCTGAACCACGAAGCTTAATAATGACTGCTTCTAATACCCTTTAAAATAAATTTTTTGCTTATTTTGTTTTTGTTTATTTTATTAATTTTTTGTTTTAGCTGGCAACGCCTTATGAACAGTCAGGGTAATTATTAATTTTCTAAGCGAGATATGCAGAGGTGTCAAAGGGAATTTTATGAGAGGAATCAGCTCAAGCTTATTGAACATGTAAATAAAATAATGATAATGAAAAGGAGCCAAGACCAAACAAAAGACCATATTTCATTGCCTTGGCAAAAGTTTCTATTAATTTTGTATTTATATCTATTTATTTATATTAGCGAATGTCGTAAAAACTTAATCCCACTTTGCTCTGCCTACGCCTTTGATCAATGCCAAGGGTAATTGTCAATTTCCTTTGTTTACATATGTAGGGTAATTCTAAATTTCCTTTGTTTACGTTTTTAGTGAAATTCTAAATTTCCTTTGTTTACATGCCTTGCTTTTTCAGCTAGGTGGCAACTTAGTTACAGTTTTAAGCGTGGGACATTTTGCAGTGCGAAATTTAATGTGAAGTAAAAAGTGAAATAAATTTAATTTAATAAAATGCTAATTAAAATGAGTAATGTGCAATGGTTGTATGGTAACATGCGCTTTATAGTGCATTTAAAGGGTGAGTGCATATATTTATTATTTATCAATGTTGCTGGTTCAGGCTTTAAAAAGCGCTTACAGCTGTTTTAGCTTTTTTTAAATTGGGTGTTGTTGTTGTTGTTGCTGTTGTTGTTGTTGCTGTTGCTGCACACTGCAATTTGCGAACGCTGGCACATTATTCACACCACAGGCAATGGCTATGTATACACGTATAATGTATGGCAGGAACCGCCCCATTCCTGACATGCGCAAGACGGTAGCCAAAAGCCAAGGCAATGCAGCCAAGCGGCGCAGCCGCAAACGCACACACACATACAGACAGACGCAGACACACACTTCTATATCGTAAATATGATCTTGGCAACAATGTTGCAAAACGCCCTGCGGCAAATGTTGTGCACAATTGCTTAGCAACTTCGAGACAAAGAGTGAGGAGGAGGAGGAGGAGGAGCAGAAACTGTCTGCATAGTTGTTGCTGCGCAGAGGGGTTAAGGGAAATAGGCTGAGTGTAGACAGAGCGGGGTAAAGGGAAATAGGCTGAGTGTAGAAAGAGAGGGGTAAAGGGAAATAGTCTGAGTGTAGACAGGGAGAGGGGAAGCGGAAATTCCGCTACGAAGCGCGCAGCTGACTGAGAGGGGAAGTAGTAGTAGTAGAGAGAGAGAGAGAGAGAGGGGGAATAGGCGTGTCAGTCTGCACTTCGTAACAGTTAAAGTTTATTAATTTCAACTGGCAATTTTGGCCGCTGGCAACAACGTCCTTTTGGTACTTGTTGATTGTGATGGATATGTTCGCTGGCTGCGCCGTCGCCTGATAATGCCGTCACAATGCGGCCCAACTGTAATTTGTTATGTCGACGTGGTTTAATCAACGCCAGCGGCGGCAGCAGCTACGTCCGTCCCGCTGTCCCACTGTCCCGCTGCCTCTCCGTCCTTCCATCCGGTTTTAAGCAGACGCTGCCGGCTGCCGGCTGCCGCTGCCGCTGCCACTGTTGGCGGAACTTATTGCAACATTGTGTGGCATGGCCAAAGAGTTTCGTTGTGGTCGCCTGGGTCATATACTGCATCTACCTTGTCTGGCCATTTTGGCATTGCGTGTTGTTTAAGGTGATTTTAATACGATCGTAAACTTCAGCCAGCCCAGACGCTCAGCCAGACAAAAGTGACGTCTCGCGAACAGCGGGCACAAGGCTCAAGCTTAGCGATGGCCGTGTGAATATCGTAAATGGGAAATTTTGTGTGGGATTGGGTGCTTGGCAGGGAAGTTCGATAGGCACGAAGCTGAGTTTAACATTTATCGGTTGATGGCAAATGTAAACACAATTTACATGTCTCTATAATATTGCATGTGGAACTATCGTTTGTATTAGTGACGCTGACTCACGAAAAAAGGAAATTTGTATAAAATAATTTTTTTTACACGCAAAGAGGCTTTGAATCAAATCTTAAAAATATTTATAATATATATATATTTTTAAAAATAATATTTTAAATATATATTTATTTAATTATATTTAATTTTAAATTAATTTATTTAATTTTATCTAATTTTTTAAAAATTTTATTCATTGAATCAAATATATATTTATTAAAATGATATTTATAAAAAAATATAGCTTCGTGCCTTCGTGCTTGCACTTCACTCAATAGCCTAGGCCCATTGCCATCTCTAGCCCAAAGCGCACCGCACGAGCAATCACAGAACCAAGCGCTCACTCGCTCACTCGCTCTCTCTCCCTCTCTTCCCCTATTCCTTTTTCCGCCACTCCTTCGCCGCTGCGTCTCTCTAAAATGGCGTTTTTAATGGCTTGTACGTGTAGTCATATTTCTTTGCCTTCGCTTGCGTTTGTATGTGTGCTCAGTGCTGTTGTTGTTGTTGTTGTTTTTTCTTTACTCTTCTTTTTTTTGGGCTCTCTTACAGGCTCTCGATCGGGACAGTGCAAATATATTTATGTGAAAGCACACAACCACACGAAAAACCATAAACTTACTAACCATAAAGATAAAATGCTCAAAAAAGAAAAGGAAAACAAATGCAGAATATATGAGTGTGCGTGCTTGTGTGTGTGTGTGTGCATTATTTTATCGACTGACGATCAACGATAAAGTCACAGACAGAAGCTGCAAGCAGAAGCTACACAGCTGCAGAGCTTGAAGCTGCAAAGCCTTTGGCACGGCAGGCCTAAGCCAAACAAACAAACTGCACGCACACACGCACGCACACACGCACACACACACGCATACACCTTGATGCTTAAAAGCAAAAGTGAATAATTGTTAATGATGTTAATTTATTTTAATATCCGGCTACCGTGCAACAACTTGAACAGTCTTTAAAGAGCGGTTCGAGGGGGGGCAGCTGGGGACAGGTTGCAGCAAAAGGTGCGCAAAATTTATGAGTTTTTTGCAGCGCAGACAGCAAAACTATTGACGAGAATGGGACAGACGGACAGACGGACGGACGGACGGACAGACAGCGACGACTTCAAAGTATGAATGGAATACATGAATCAGTTACAGCTGCCAAATGAATTGGTATTTGTGCAACCTTAGAGCTGGGCAGGCAGTTAAAGAAGGTGTATATATAGATGTATATGTATATATTATATAAGTGTATACTATATCAGATATATAACATAAACAAATTCCGTACTGGCTGAAGCTGTGAAGCTGTGAAGTTCTTGACTTTTCCATCTATTTTATACTATATATAATACATTTAGCTGATGGGTCTAACCTTTCCTCAGTCTTCCATACTTATCTAAAAGCTCATATGGTATGAAGTTCTTTACTTAAATGTAGTTTTAGTTTGAGAAACTAAGAAAACTTGAACAAAACAAAACTCTTATCTCTAGGCGGGAGTGCCCGACTAAGAGATACCCTGATACTCAGACAGGCGTTTTCAAGACTACTCTTAACTTGATTTGATCTGTAATTGAATTTATAAATATCATATTTTTATATGCAGCTGGCAATGATTCTTTCTTTTACCTATATATATATATATATATATAAACCTGAATACATTTGAATACAAGACAATTTTAATACTCAGTTGCCTTTTTTATAATCCCCAACCTAGTCAAGCACATAGCTTTGCGCTCTATAATTTATAGATTTGTATTCTAGAGTCAGCTTGCTCTAATTGGCCAAGTTGAATTAAATAATAGCAGAAACAGGTAATCAACACCTGAGTATTTGGCGTCTAATTAGGCATTGTCAATTGCCAATTGTGATCTGTAATTAAGTGAGCCGCCCTACCTCCTACCCACCTGTAGCCCACCTGCCTAAACTCGATGCAAATCAAAGAAGTTTTTGAGTGCAGAAATTCGAAATATTTTGTTAGCTGTTGGACTTTTGTTTTAATTGCAGTTATAATTTATTTAGTTTTTTTGTTGTTAAACAATAATTACAAGCGAAAAAAAAACAGAGAACATAGCAATTAGCACGCAATTGCAGCCGGGCAGCCGGGCAGCCGCCTCTGACACACTAAACCAGTTTATAAAATCTGTCCAATTGTCTCTCTCTGTCTGTCTGTCGTTCAGATATGGCGAGAATGCAACACCCGCCACGCCTTTAATTGGTGCGGCGACTGACACCAAGGCGGTGGCAACAATTGCTGTCATTGCTGCTGCTGCTGCTGTTGTTGTTGCTGCATCCCAGCAGCAACATCTCATTGTAGGCGGCAGCTGCTTGCATATAATTAATTGGAAATCGGAGAGTCGATCAATCGCAAAATGTAACCACAAAATTAATAAGCATGAATTATGCGAGAGAGCGAGAGAGAGAGACTTCGAGAGAGATAGAGATGCGCGACAGTTAAAGTAGAGCAATGCTGACAGCAACAATTGCTGCAGCAACAGCAACTGGCTAATCAAATTGCTGGCAATCATGGAGCCGTATAAGCAAATGTAGCAATTTCCAGCCAACAAACATTGAGCGCAACTTGATATGGCCAGCCAGTTGCAGACGACAGTGCGACAACAACACGACGGCAACAGCAACAGCAGCAGCAGCAACAGCAGCAACAACAACAACTTGTGGTTGTGACTCGAGTTGAAACCTCAGCCAAGTCAAGTCAATCAAATGCCAAATTGCGGTTCTGCGTTGATTGTTGTTAAATTTGCACAGCCAACGTTACCAACAACAACAGCAACAGCAACAACAGCAACAACATCAACAGCAGCAGCAACAGCAGCAGCAGCAATTGCAATAGCAATAATTTGCCAAACCGCTGCCACTTGGTAGCGACTTTCAATTAGTTTTGATTGAGTTTTAAAGCCTTATCAATAAGTACCATAAATATAGAGCTAGAGGCTAGTCTAGGCTAGATAGATGGGGAGTTACGTACCACGACATGGACCCGGATATGCCACAGCAATTGATCGTCCAATTTTGCAAATCATACGCTTTATATCACAAGTGCTACGATATGTCTTCCCGTCGACGCCACAAACAGCTCGCTCCTCGACAATTGGCGCCTCATCTGGCTGCCCGTCGCCGTTCAGATCGTAAGCGATGTCGTCCCAGGGACAGTCGATTTTGCATGTTATGCAGTGTGGCATCATGTATTGATCCTCGACACAGGTCAGACCATTTACACACTGGACGCCATTGCAGCTAGCTGTATGGTGAGGAAGGAATTGGAATTTAGTGAAATTATTGAGAAAATATGGGGAAATTTTGTAGAATGAGTGATTTATAGGAGGAACATAAGGAAATGTTGCAGGAGGGTAACTTAAAAGTGGAGAAAATAGGAAAATGTTGCAGAAGGGTAACTTAAAAGTGGAGAAAATTGGGATATATTCCAGTAGCTTAGCTAAATAATGGGAAATATGGGGAAATTTCGCAGAATGTTGAGGAATTTATAGGGATAAAATGGGGAAGTATTGCAGAAACTTAACATAATAATGGAAACAAGTAAAGTAATTGTGAATAAAGGGAAATATTGCAGAAATATAACTAAATAATGGGAAATATTGAAAATATAGTTAGATAAAGTTTCTTTCGATTCATAACTATCAGTTTTGTTTGAGAAAGATGTTCTAAATAATGGGAAATATTGTCTCTGGATATGAACAATGGAAAATATAAGAAAACAAGTTGATATAGTTTTTGATTCTCTTCTAGCCAACCTCTGAAACTTGTAGGCAATTCATTTAAGACTCATTTCTGTATGAAATTCACATTGAAATATATATAATTTAAAATATTATTTCATATATTAGATAGCAACAAATCAACCCATCTATAATCATATATAGAAAATCCATTGACCTTCAGCTGGCTAGGAAAATCTCTTTAAAGGCCAAAACAAATTGAGGGCTGGCACATTCATGTAACTCTTGGCAAGAGCTACAGCTATATATATATATAAATATAAATCTGTCAAACTTGTCAAATTTATGTTTATATATATAGATCGACTTGTGGTTATATAGGAAGCGACATTTAGCGACTTACCTTGCCTATGCAAGTTTGTAATATATGTTGACTCTATAGGCGTCTATATATACTATATGCTGATTATGCTATAAATAAACTGTTTTTGCCAATTTCTATGATTAAGGCAAAGACAGAAATATATATATACAAAATATATATATCTATATATATATGCTCAATATGGCTGGCTATAAACTGTCAAATTTATCATTGCATATGGCCCGTTGAAACGCCTTGGCGCCAACTGTGACACTCGCTAAAGAAATTGCATTCATTTTTCTGCACGAAATTACGAGGCGATTGGAAAGAGTGAGTGAGAGGCATAGTGAGTGTGAGAGAGAGCGAGAGAGAGCGAGAGAGAGAGTGTGAGTTCGATCTGCATGGCCAGATCTTTAGATTGCGCGATTGCACATTCCACAAAAGCTGGAGTTGAAGCACGCGCCAACATTAGATGTTGCTGCTGCGGCTGCTGCTGTTGCTGCTGTTGCTGCCACAGCCGTTTTATGTCTTGCCACAGCAACAGCAACAACAGCGTCGCTTGCGGCTAATCCAACAAGTTCTACTGCTGGCCACGGCCTCAACGTTCTTGTACGTTTTTATTGATCATTTGAGCATGTTTGCGAGTGCTTCCTGTATCATTAAATTATTACACAAGCGAGCTCGATTGGCTGCATCGTCTGTCTATCTGTCTGGCTGTCTATCCGTCCGTCCGTCTGTCTGGCTGTCTCTCACAGAGTTTGTCTGTCTGTCTTGGCTCAGTGGATTTCACCACTGGCGACAAGTTGTTGGCCGTAATTGAAATGTGCAATAATTTGTCATCTAATCTAATTGTGACGCCGCTGCGTTTTGGCACGCGAGCAACACATACACACACACACCAATACACACACACACCAATACACACACACACAATGTAGCTACAGTACTCACTCTTGCAGTGGCCGCGATAGGCGACCTCCAATTGGGCGTTGTTGGTGCGGCAGGCGCGTTTGCGCAGCTGGCATTCGGTATTGTAGGTGCGTCCATCGTTGCCGCAAACCGGATTCGTATGTTGCTGCTGTTGTTGTTGTTGTTGCTGTAGAGAGTGGAGAATGGAGAGTGGAGAGTGGAAAGTGGAGAGAGAGAGAGAGAGAGAGTGTATATGTTAGTATTGTCAATTTAGCCATTTTTAAGAATAATTCTAATATTTTTACATTTCACTGAGCTGTTTATAAATATTTAATATTATTTTTAGACTTTAAATTGCCTATTTTGTATGAAATATTTTTACTATCCATGATAATACATAATAATATAAATAGTTTTTGAGTAGTTCTCTTTATTAAAAAAAAAAAAGTTAAAAAAATTTTTTAAAAATAATTTTGATGACAATTTATTAAAATTATAAAAAATTTAAAAAAAAATTTTTTGAATAAAACAAAAATTAAAAAAAAAAAATTTTTTATGAAACAAAAATTTTAAAAAAAAATTTTTTTAATGAAACAAAAATTTAAAAAACATTTTTTTTTAATGAAACAAAATTTAAAAAAAATTTTTTTAAATAAATAAAATTTTTAAAAATTTTACATTTATCAAAAATGAATCGACTGTTGCATGAGCTGAGAAAAGTTTACTGTCTAGTGTATGAATATTGAATTACCTTAGCCCATGTAAGGCTGTTATATAATATAATATAGTAAAATAATACATTTTTAAAAATATAAAATCCAGTTTAATCTTCTTTTTGCAGTCCTTTCTTCAGTCATATTTCTATAACTCATCTTTTCGACTCGATTTGTGCTCTTTTCACCACAGTTATCTCAGCAATACAGGGTATATGTGCTTGTGGCATGCCCCTTTGGCGTATGCAATAGTTTTTTTTTTTTCGTTTTTTTTTTTGCTTATTCTTTTTTTTGACTTACCAGTGGCGCTCGTTCATAAATTGCTGGCAAAAATGCTAAATCATCGACATTAGCCAAGTGGCCGTGACTGTTGCCCGCTGATGACGCAGCCAATTCACTTCCGTGTTCAGGCAGATACAAGCGACGACGTCCGCCAGAGACAGAGACTGAGCCTAAGCCAGACATTGTGGTATTTGCTGCCGTTCGTCGTTGATCCTTGTGGTTGTGCTTGTGCTTACGCCTGCGCTGCTGCTGCTGTTGCTGCTCGTATTGTTGCTCGTGATTTGGAGCATGTTGCTGCTGGTGTCTGACTCGCTTTGGCGACGTCTGTCTATTAATGTCGTTGGCGGGTTCATTAGCATTTGCCAACTTGTGTCTAGACTGAGATGTCTGCGCAGGCGTCGTGGACGAGTCATTGGCTCCTGTTGCTGCTGCTGTTGTTGTCGTCATTGATCTTGTTAAGTGTTTGCCATTGTTGTTGCTGCTGCTGTTGCTGCTGCTGCTGTTGTTATTTTTTCTATGTCTGCGCCGCTCGTTGCTGCTCCAAGTCGGCGTCATTCTTTCCATTTCTACCTTCATCTGCATTTGCACTCTGCCTCCACTGCTGCTGCCGCTGCTGCCCTCCATGTGCAGCCGTCTGGTTGTGGGCTGCTCTTGCAAATTGCTGCTGTCTATAATCAAAAGTCTTCTGTGCCTCGTCTCGCCCGGCTCTGTTCCTCTACTATGACTTGCTCGCTTTGGCATACGCTGCTCTTGGCTTTGTTGCTGCTGTTGTTTTCTTTGGTTATCAGCGCCGTTGTTGTTGCTGTTGTCGCTTTGTTTATGCTGGCGTTTGGCGCCATCTAAACCTAAATTGCTGTTTGTAATTTCGCTACTTAGACTACGTGAACCGCGCAACGATGACGCCCACAGTTGTTGCTGTTGCTGCTGTAGTTGCTCCGGTGCATTGTGATGTTGCTGCTGCTGTTGTTGCTGTTGCTGTTGCTGTTGCTGCTTCCGGCGCAATGTCGCTCCACACTCGGGCGCACAAACACATTTTGGCCTGCCCTTGCGCTTCACGCACTTCTTGTTTGGCCCACATTTAAAGCCCTTGCAGCTCTCTACAAAATTGCATAAAATTATATAGCTCAGACAGTTTCCTATAGCTTTTTATCGGTCTGTCCGTCCGTCTGTCCGTCTGTCCGTCCGTCTGTCTGTCTGTCTGGTTCACTCACCTATGCACGGCGCACACTCAACGCCGCCTCCAATGGCTGTGGCAAAGAAATGCTCAACGCTGCTCAGCTCGCGATCCGTGTAGGAGAAGGTCTGACTGGCGCCGCAGCAATCCGATTTTGTGATGTTTGTTGAATAGATTTGAGTGCATTTACCGCTGCCCATATGCGTCTGCCAACAGGTGCCAGCTGCAGCCATACAAGGCAGAAAAAGAAGAAGAAGAATACATTAAAATATACTAGAAAATAGTATGGAATTATGTAAGCTCTACTTTAAATTTATGAAAATCGTATAGAAGAGGGAGCAGAAGCTGAACGAGTACAGGGCATTGAGTGAGGGAGAGAGAGAGAGAGAGGGGAAAATAGAGAGAGAGAGGGGAAAAGAGAGAGAGAGAATGCGAGAGAGAGAGAATGCGAGAGAGAGAGAGAGAGAGAGAGAGAGAAAGAGAGAGAGAGAGAGAGAGAGAGAGAGAGAGAAAGAGATAGAGAGGGAGAGAGAGTGTCATAGATAGAGAGGGAGACAGACAGAGATGAGTAAGTAACTAAGGAATTGAGTGAGAGAGGGAGAGAGTTGAAGATTTACTTGGCACGATTATTTTTCACCAACACACACGCACACACATAAAAATGCACTTTCTATGCATCAAAGGTTGCACAGGGTACTTGAATTTTTGAGAATCGCAGAGGACGGCAGCATTTACTAATACAAGCTAAACCAATCTGTCTGATGTTTGCTTGTATTACGTGGGCACTTTGAAGGGCGTTGGCAATGGCAATGGAATATGGCAAATTAGAAGGGATTTTACCTACTTTGAACAATTATTATTATTATTTTAAATTTAATTATAGATTTGCCTCAGTTAAAAGTTGTTTTCCATTATAAATCTGTATAGAGAATTGCAATGCAATTAAATTCTTAGTGCAGCTGCTAAATCGATTTGTATAAATTGAATTTTAATGCATTTTTGCTTCCATGATTAATTGAAACATTTATATGCACAAATGTTTTAATGCTTGCAAACTTATTTCTTTATTAAGATTTTACTTTATAGCTTAACAACTCTATAAAACTAGAAATCTAGATGTGTGCTTGATTGAGTTGATAAATTAATCAAATGTGAAATATTTGCTGGCAACTGGCAAAATGTTTGTGAAAAAAAAAATAAAAAAAATATTTGCCGGGTGTTAATAAATGACAGGCAAAGCCGAAAAATTTGTTTGCAATTTTTTATACATTTTTTTTTTTTGGGTTTCTTTTATTTTGTTTTCCTCTCGATTGATTTGGCACATGGGTTAAAACAAATGGGAATGTGTTGAGAAATTGCGTCATATTTGGAAGATAATGTGTCACATTTATCGAGGCGAATGAACGCGAGAGAGAGAGAGAGTGAAAGAGAGAGAGATGCAGATAAAGATAAAGCTACAGAGTTGCAGAGACAAAGCTAACGAAAATATATGCAGCAATTGGCGCCACTTTATTATAGCTGCTATATACATATGTGTGTGTGTGTGTGTTTGATCAATTTGATTTTGGGTCAAGCTGCATGAGTCAAGCGCTTGTGTTTGATGGATGCGTCTTACCCGATGCGTGCCGCATGCTCAGCAGCAATGCAATTAACAAAGTCATCAATGGCTGTCCAGACTTGGCTGCTGCTGCCGGCAACATGACGCGTGTTGCTGTTGTGCCTCTTGCTGTTGCCTTGCAGCGGCTGCTCTTTTGTGGACTAGAACTAGATAAATGTGGCTGTTGCTGCTGCTGCTGCTTCTGCTGTTGCTGCTGTTGTTGTTCACGTGCCGTTGACACCTCGTCATTAGCGTCAATGTTGTCGTCGTTGCCGGCGTGCGTATTGCGTGCGTGCGCTAGTAGTTGTGTATTGACGTCATGGTCATGGCCAGCAGCAGCAGCAACATCATCACGATCATGATCGGCATCATCATGAGCATGATCATTGGCAATTATGCGTCGAGCATAGCGCAGGCAATTGGCCATTGCCTGCAAAGCCATCCATATGATTACTATAAATAAACTTAGAATTGTGCTACATTCGCGAGCAGCAGTTGCTGTTGCTATTGGTGTTGCTGTTGCTGTTGCTGCTGCCACAGTTGCTGCCGTTGCTGACGTCTTTGACAATGTTGCCGCTAATTGGTTTGGCTGGCGCGCTGCGAACGGAAGTGCGCGCATTGTCCGTCTGTCTCTGCGCTTGTATTTGTAATTTGATTTTAGAAATGTCAAATTGTTCTGACTGTTTGTTTGATGATGTTGTTGTTGCTGCCGCATGACAAGGCAAACTAACAGCAGCAGCAGCAACAACTATTGCTGTTGTGCGCTGTAAAGGAAATGAAGAAAAGAACACACATTTATTTCGCTATCAATTAACCATAATACGCATAAAATATGTTTTTTTTTTAGAAAAGGCATTGTTAGCGTCGCCAACTGCAGCCACTTGAATGGAGCACATGCTTCACCAGCAACATGATGCAACCACAGCGACAGCCAGTCAGGCACAAAGAATGTTTTTTTGCAAAAGAAAAAAAACAAAAAAAAAACGACTGCAAAGAGGCAACAATTAAGTCTCAAACGTTGAGTTGACATTGAGCAGGCGGTTTTCAAAATGCGACTACTAAAAATAAAGAACCTGTTGCTGCCGCCGCTGCCGCCGTTGCTGCTGCTGTTGCTGCTGCTGTCATCGCTGTCGTTGTCTGCAATGTTGCTGCCGTTGCAGAGGCAGGTGCGCGAGTTTTTTTTAGTTAGGTTTGGCGCATAATGCAGTCGCGTTTGTCTTCTGTGCTTCTCTCTTCATCTCTCTCTCTCTGTCTCTGTCTGTCTGTCTGACTTGCAGTTTGTTTGGCGCGCTAGTTTGGCATTTGTTTTATTTTGGCTGCTGCCGTCATTGTCATGACATTAAGGACGTGCTCAAGCCAAACCAAACATATGCAGACAGACAGACAGAGAGAGAGAGAGAGAGACAGCGACAGACACAGAGACATGCAACAATTGCATTGAGTAGCAAAACGTGACTCGAGTGTGACTTGTGCATGTGCCGGCTGTTAGATTAACTCAAGCATCCTAATTTGCTCAACTTGGCAACGAACGTCCTTGAGGCAGCCTACGCTCACTAGCCTGCGCTTTCTCCCTCTTCCTCTCCTCTTTCTCTTTCTGCTTCTCCTTCTCCGTCTCCTTCTCTATGGCCCGCCACATAAGCCGCCAACAATTGTCAATGTCTTTTCAGCTCGTTTAAGTGCCGCCTGCGGCCTGCTCAGCCTGGCCCCCCAAATTAGCCTGCTTCAACGTTTTTTCTCTTCATCATCATCGTCTTCTTCTTCTTGTTTCTTTCTTTTTTTTTACCTGTGCCGCAGCCAGACATTGCACATTTCCTCGTAAACAATTAATGACCTACTGCGTCATGGTTCATGTTCATGAACGGGGCAGCATGCAGTCGGGGCTGCAAGGCATGCAAAAAAAAAAACAAAAAATAAAACAATAGAGCTTTATGCGGGAGTGCCTGACTAAAAAATACCCTTTAATTTGAAGAGGAGGTGAAGTGAAGATATAAAATACTTGTAAGAATATGTACTATATATATATGAAATAAGATTTTTGTGGTTAAAAGTAGAGATATGACATGAGCCATGTCCGATCTCTTAAAGTCCATATGTAAAGCTAACACTATGTGAATTTTCTTTTCAACAGAAAATGAAATGGAAATTTAAATGTCTTTGATATATTAAAAATATTTTGTACACATGAAGAAACTTTATAGCGAATTTTGTGTCTCTAGCTCTAAGAGTCTTTGAGTTATGCCCACGGCACTATGTCTAAAAGTCGATGTATATTAGGACATTGAAATGATAACGTTACTTATGAATAGTTATACCTTCAGAGAAATTTGGTGTCTTTCATTTGCATAGTCTTCGAGTTATGCGTAAAAAACGAAGTCTTAAAATAGATTTTTATTGTTATTAAGAGAATGCTAAAAGTTATTGACTAAAAATGTTTAATCAGTGCTGCATATGATACATAAGAGTGTGTATTTCAAATTTCAGGCTTTCAGCTTTTGTAGTTTTCGAGATAAATAAAGTCTAACATATGAATAGACAGAGGGATGAAGACAAAGATGAGCTCTATGAGATCTACTTCGCCTCAGCTCATTATACTATTTAGCAATAACAAAACTTCTACATTCCAGTTTCCTGTTAGTCTATTACATATATTTGCACACAAACAATATACCCTATTCACTAAGTACTAGGGTATGCAAAAGAAAAAAAAAATTATTGCGTTAACATGCGTTGCGACATTTTATATGATGGTCGCTGGGCTGGTCGCTCGGCTCGGCTGGCTGGCTGACTGGCTGGCTCTGTTGCCTGGCAGCCAGTGGCTATCCAGGTTAACCCGGCACAGCCAGACGCTGTCTGCACTGCCACACACACACACACGCACACTCGCACACAGACAGAGCTCGGCCTGACGTAGCCGCCGCGGACAACGTCCAAGTGCAGCACACGCACTTGCATTGGAGCTGCATTCCTGTCGTGCCTCGTGCAAGACGCAAGACGCTTGGCTATTTTTAGAATTGCATTTTTTTCTCCTCTCTTTTTTTTTAATATATATTTTAAAATACTAGCCTTTGTTGTTGTTAGCCATACTGACTGCTTTCTACGTTTATTTTCCTTTTTGTTTTTAATGTTTATTATTATTGTTTCGTCTGTTCTTATTGATTTAGTTTTTCCACGTCATGTAGCGCCTGCAGCCTGTGTAGTTTCACAAATTTTCGAGTGTTTACTGTACTAAAAGTTTTGTTTTTTTGTTGTTTTTTTTTTATCATTTTTGCGCGCGCAAATGCTTGAAATTCCACAGTGTTTACAAAACAACAACAACAACAACAACAACCGCAGCAGCAAAAATTTGGTTTTGAAGGAGCAAAGCAAACGACAAGACCAACAACAACAACAAGAGTGGGTTAAACAGTTAACAGTTTTGAATTGACGCAAATTAAATACCCTTACAGTGGGAGTCTTATCTTTTGATAGTTTCTGCAGCAGCTCAGGTATATAGGAAATAAGCTTTTAGTCCTTACTGTATAGATTTTCTTTATGGAGTAGCTAGAAAGCCAAGATAACTAGACTTTCTTCTAGCCTTAAGCAACGTTGGTGCTAGCTTCACTTGCACCACGAATTCTCTTTGAAAACCTACATAATATATTGATGTCATATAGTGTAGAATCGTTCAGTGTTAAGTATTTAGTAATATGATTTTGATGTTAGTCAGCTCAAACTGAGGCTAGACCTAGAACTTTATTCCCATGATTTCCCTACAATCAAAAGAAAGTTTATCTAAGATGTCACACTTTCTATGACATATTCATAATGCCCTTATTTCTTTAAGTGTATAGAAATGCAAGGAGCAGCAGCAGCAGCAACAACAACAACAACAGAGAGCCGCATAAAATGCATTCACCGCAGCAGGCAAAAGCTTAGCAACTGCATTGCCAAACCCCAATAACAACACACACACACACACACACACACACACACACACACACACACACATACATATATATACATAATGTATATAGAAATATATAGTATATATATATGCACTGTTATGTATATATATACATATATATATATATATATATTCTTATATAGCTTGCCTTTTTCTTGATGCAGTTTGACCGTTGGCCGACGTCGCGACGTCGGCTTTAAAGACCTGTTTTCATGTTTTTTGGGCATTTATTCTGGATTTGTTGTTGTTGTTGTTGTTGTTGTTTGTATTGAATTGCATCCGCTGGCGTCTGCTGTTGTTGTTGCTGCTGCTGCTGCTGCTGCTGCACTTCAGCAACAAGTGCATTGCATATTCCAAAAGACGAACTTTCAAACTCTTAAATTAAGCTGCACCAAATTTCATTGTGTGTCTAACTTGCCACAAATAGTTGCAAAGTGTCTAAAATTTAGTTACAGTTGCATATAGCATATTGAATTTGGATTTTATTGTGGGCTGTGTTTGCTATCTAATGCTCAGGCATTTGCTTTTGGCCAGGTCAAGCTCATTAGCACATGGCTAATGATAAACAGAACTATTAGAGAAGCTGTGCTAAAATGTTGATAACATATATAAGCAAATATATATAAAGATAAGGAGAGAGGGGGTGAGAGAGAGGGAGAGGGGGAGAGAGGTGTATATTTGTGTGCTATAAAACAATTGGTAATATGATATGTTAAGTGGCTAGCAAACAGTGTCAAAGTTATGAAAATGAGATAAAAAGTTTATTATGAATAGTAGAAAGAGATAACTGGCAAAAATATATAGTATAATATATATCAAGAGTTGCCAGGCTTATATATATATATAATATATAAACAAATTGAGTCAGAGATTAAAGTTCTTTGTGCTCCTAAAAGGTTTGGTAGTAATCTACCTTTGAATACCGTAAACTTCAACTGAAGCCTGAAGCCCTACTCGTAGTCAAGATATATGAAAATATAGAATTATTGAATATTATATAAATATAATAACTAACTGTACATATATGTCCTGTATTAAGGTAATCAATTCTATAAAAGCTGTAAAGACTTTGCTGCATAAGAGTATTAGAAACTCAAATGAAATGAAGTATAGTTTACGCATTCCCACACACACCTATAAATATTTCTTATAGATATTTATTTATATATATATATATAACATTTTTGATTAGCTTATCTACAGTTAATCCGTTTACCTACGCGCCCAATGCCGACAATTTTGTTGTTGTTGTTTATTTGGCATTCCGCGACAGCCAGGGTCTGTGACCATTCATGCCGCTGCTTCCTGCTTCTGCCTTTAGCTGCTGCTGCCGCTGCTGCTGCTGCTGCTTCTTCTTGTTGGGGCAACAAAGTTGCCGCCACGATTGCGCAATAGCTGTGCACAGCCGCCAGAGTTGGGGGCCAGCCAGCTGCCAATCGTCTACGACCTGAAGTTATTTTTAGCCTCAACAGAGTCTGGCTTCAGCTCTGGATATCTCTCTCTCTCTCTCTCTCTGTCTCTCTCTCTCTGTATCTGTATTTGCATCGATATATCTGTAGCTGTATCTGTATCCGCGTAACTGTGCTGTGTAGCAAGCGTAGGTTCTGGCTTAACCCAAAAAAGTTATATATATATATATATATATATTTATAGCATAAAAAAAAGGTCAACCGCGTTTTCGGTTTCATAAATAACTAAGAAAAATTTCGCTTCTTAAGAAATTTTTGTATTTTTTTCTGTTCGCTTGCAGCACAACAGGAAATTCCTTTCAGCAAACTCATCAAGCCAAAGTAAACGTTTATTTAAATTTTTTCTTATTTTTTTTTGGGCGCGAGATTAATGACATTTTGGGCAGTGACACCTAGCACACAGCCACGCCCACGCCCCACGCTGCCCACCCTCCTCTCCAGGCAGCCAGTCAAGCAATGCCGCCCACTTACGCATACGCAAATTTGCATATGCCAGCAGCCAGGGCCAGCAGGGACGTGGCAGGGGCGTGGCAGTGGCTGAGGGGGAGGCATCAGCATCGGCATCAGCGTCTTTTGTTATGCAAGCAGTAAATTTTCAATAAATATACATAAACCAAACAAACAAATCAAATCAGAGGCCACACGACGACGGTCAATCGAGCAGCCAAACAGACGCTGCGGCTGCCCGAAAGCCGGCTGCCGGCTAACTATATCTCTGTCTGTCTGTCTGTGTGTGTGTGTGTGCGCGAGTCGAGCCTCCCACTCTGAGAGAGCGAGAGAGAGAGAGAGAGAGAGAGAGGCACATCAGACGCATCATGTGATCCATCTATATGGGGGAGAGCTTTTGTTTGTTTTCTTTGCGCTCGAACGTCACGCGTTCGTTTGTACTGAACATACGCAGCGTTGGCCGAAAAACCCGACACTTGCAAAGTGCTGGGCACATATTTGAACTAAATGTTGTTGTTGTTGTTACTGTGATCTAATGCACACAGCAGCTGGCAAAAAGAAGAAGAAGACGAACACCATCAACAACAACAACAACAACAGTGAACGCCTCATTAACGCCAGCTTGGAAGACTCAGTCTCAGCATTTGGTAAACAGGAAATCAATAGGATTCGCCAATGCGACAGCCAAAGTTGGCGAAAAGCGCGCGAGAATTTTGCCGATACCCTAGAACTATACGAAATGGGGTATGCTGACTATGAGAAGATGTAGGTAGTGCTTAGAAATAGATGATATTTTATTTATTCTTAAATTCTTTTAATGAGGCAAAACAAATATTGAGAGCACAATGGAGTCTTCTGTGAGAACGCATTTAACTGAGAGTTGAAAAAAAGTTGTAGACCTTGCCCTTGCTTTATATGTATATATTTATATCTATTATATAAAAAACATGAATTTTTACCTTAAATCAAGATGTATTCTCGCTTTTTGAAAACCATAACAGCTGGGAACTAGAGATGAAATTATGTAAGCTTGATTTTGAAGCATGGTTTCTGGCTGGCATAATTCGAGGACTAGAAAAGCTAAAGGCATGAAATTCGGTTTGTGAGTTCTTTTAATGTATATACAGATTAGAAGTATTTCCATTATGACATTATTATTTCCACGGACAAGAAGAATATCCATTACTTTATTTAATTTTTTTTTTAAATTAATAATTATGATTCAAATTTAGGATATTTCATTCTTGAGCTAGCTTTTCCCTTTTAAAAGCTGATTGCCAACATATTAAATAACAACTATTCTATCGATCTAGTCATATTTATATCGACTCTCCTCTCTTTGCAGTTATAATAGGAAGATGAAGACTTCACTTTTAAAGCATAACTCGATGACTTCAAGAGCTAAAGGCATATAAATTGGTATGTACTATCGCTTGAATTTGCTGTTATCAAATATTGTTTCTTTAGATCATATTTTATCTAGCTGTGCTATTAATCCGATCATTTAAAGCGAACTAAATTAGAAAAGATTTGCTCTAAGTACACTTTGTATTTAGATATCTTTGCCCTTTAGTTACTTAGTATGCATTTGCCTGTGTAGTTTTCCAGGGCCCAAGGCTTTAGGGTATCTTCTAGTCCAACATTTTCTTCTAGTATACTCTTCTTCTTTTCTTTTCTATCTGTTGTTGTTGGTTATTTGCCATCTTAGTTGCGTGAAATTGTTGTTTACATATACTCTAAGCCCCGCTCGCACTCTGTCTTGTCTGGCTGGGGTATTTTGTCTTCTATTGGAAGAACAGAACCAAAAGACTGTCTGCACCCAGAGAGCATAATATATAAAAGAAATAAACCATTATTGTTGTTGTTGCTGTTGCTGTTGTTGTTGGTGTTGCTGTTGTCGTAGCGAATGAAAATAAATATCGTCGCACATTGAAATTGGATCTGTTATTGAGTCTTTCGATAATTCTGTTGACAGCTATGCAAGAATTTTGTTATTGTCTGAGAACGGCAATTATACGTGGAATTATTTTCCTATATATGCATAGAAAACGTTTTTTTTTTTATTATGTTCGTAATTGCATGAATGGGAAAACTATTTGCAGCTGCACAAAAAAAAAAAAAAGAAAAGAAAAGAAAACAAATCAAAACAAAACATTTTGTAGACAGTTTTCTGCAAAAAGAACAAAAACAGAAAATCAAACACAAACCAATTTTCACACCTTGTTGAAGCAGACTTTGGAGGTGTTAACAATAATGCTTATGTTTCTATTTTCTTTATCTGTTCTTTTATGACAATTGACAAATCTCGTTTTGTTACGCTCAAATGTTGCTAGTAACAATTGCCTAAAGAAAAGCTCAATTAACTAATCATATAGAAAAATAAAATTTATGTTTATGCAATTTAGAACTGATTGCAGTGAATTGTTTAATATATAAAATAAATAGAAATAGTATAATAATATTTATAATAAAATAAGAGGAAAATATAGAACTCAATTCTAAGCTATTCAAGCCTTTTTTATTATTAAAATCAATACAACAAAATAATGAATATTAATAATCAAAATAAATAGTTATAATCCAATAATACCCAATTTTTGTCTTGGACATTTCATTTTCTTTGAGAAAAACTTTGCTGCAAATTAAATTATAAATAATTTAAGTATGCTATAAAAATTTGAAATTTTTGTTTTCTATGCAACTTTCATTTATGTAAATTATATATATGAAACAAATAACTATGCTTCAGTTAAAAGTGAATGACCAGCAGATACTATGAACATCCTGAAAAGCAGCTGTTTCATATTCAATATTCTAGCTGGCTTCGCAAACGTAGGGCATATGTTAATAGTCTTTGGAAACTTCTGAATAATTTATGTAACAAAATTGGCTGTATTGAAGCTGCTCAAATAAACTAAAACTTCTACTCTAATTGAATGTATGAAAATGGAAATCTTTTCGATTGCTTGAGCTGCGCGTAGCCACGTGTTAACTCAGTTCCCTTTAGAGATTACGAGATTGAAGCGTTTAAACTTAGCAAGAGACAAAAGAGCTGGACTAAATTGACTTGACTTTTGATTCTGATTAAGTATTTATATACATTTTATAGGTTTGTATATGATTTCATATATGACATATATTATATATATTTATATATTATATGTTGAACAAAAAATCTTTAAGTCCTGTTTATACTTTAATAAAAACTATAGACTAAAGATCATAGATAAACTTTAAATGTGTTCACTGTATAAAAAACTTTTCTTTTATAACACATTGTATTCGAATTATTATATATGTAAATCAAAAGTTTTATAATTTTTTTTTTGTATTTCAATAATATAAAATTAATTTTATATTTATTTTTATGTATTTGGTTAATATTTGTTTTGGAGCTTTGTATTTTTTGTTTGTTTACTAAATTGATATGTAAAAAATTAATTTAAGTTCAGCAACAAAATCGAAATATATATTTTGCTTACCTCTATTAGCTGCAATTGTTGCTAAGCAATTTTTATTATTGTTATATTTAATATAGTATAATTATTGATATTATTTATAGAATTTGAAATATTTTAAATTAATTTTATTTTTTATTTATCAATGTAAATTTGTTTTTATTTTTTTATGTTTGCTAATTATTTTGAAAACTTGCTTTTACACAACAATTTTTTTTTTTGGCACACTTTGCAGTTGTTCGAGTTTTATGACAGTTAAATAGAATAAATATGCCAAATGAAAAGTAAATATATATATTTATATATTATATGTAAATTAAAAATTGCAAAATTTGCATTTAGTTTGTGTTTTTTGTTCTTGTTTTTATTTTATATTTTTTTTAGCGCGTGTTTTTGTTAACGTTTGCACAAGTTAATAAAAAGTAAAGAAAAAAACAAATTATGTAAAAATCTAAATGTAAAACAAAACAAATATTTATTGAATTTTTCAGAAAAGTTTTTTATTTATTTTCCAATATTTGTTTAACAACAATTTTTGCGCGTAGAAAACTGTTTAACGTTTCGATTTTCTGTTTAATTATTTTTGTTTTTTTGGGCCGGATTGAAAGACGTGCGCCCCAACTGATGGTCGAATGCCGACTGAATTTTGAAAACCAAAGTTCTCGCTTAGCTAGCCAAACGCAGAGAGAGGGAGAGAGAGTGTGTGAGAGTGGGAGAGAGAGACAGCGATGTGTTGTGCGAAAGAGAGCGCGCGCGACAGTTTGAGGAGAGCGAGAACCTTACAAATGTTTTGAGAATTCGTTGTTGTTGCTTTTGTTGTTGTTGTTGCTGCTGCTGTTGTTGACTTGTTGCTTCGTGTTTAAGGACTAGCCCGCTTTTTGGCCTAAAAGCATTTTGGCGAGCATTTGAAGTGTGCCGTTAAAAATATAAATTTCATTTTAATAAGTTAACTGCAAGAAAGAGAGAGAGAGAGAGAGAGAGAAAGACTGTGTCTGTGTGTGTGAGTATTTGGAGGAACCTGCTGCAGTTGCTGCTGCAGTTGCAATTGCTGCTGTTGTTGCTGGTTAGCGACTTGCTGAACAGCTGATGTAGCCCATGGCTTTTAAGCTCTTTACTTTTTTAGTTATTTTTGCATATTTAATACCCTGTAGTTAGCAGAGCAATGATTTAGCTAATGCATAGCATTAAGTTGGGCAGATAAACTTTAAGGCCTTAAGGAAGTATGTGTTAGGAGTATGTATTTAAGAGATAAACTAGACTAGAGCGAATTTGATCATTGTGTTCTTGTGGAACTTGCGATATATGCTTGGGTCTATCGATCTATATGTAGTAAATATATATTTTAAAAGATTTTATTTGATTTTTATTACAATTTTTAGTCTTTTCTTGCCATTAGCAATAATTAGAAAAAGTTTTTTGATGTGTGCCTTTAACATACAGTCTTGAACTCCAACTTAAGTATATAAAGATACTTTAAATGGACTAGTTTTAATATTTTTAGGACAATTCTGCAATAATTAATGATGAATTCTAGTAAATGCCCAATAATCGATTGCGATTATAGACCATGTAGGCAATTGTTATAGAAAGCCCATGTATGGATACATAATCTATAATATATATTAATTAATTAATAATGATTGGTTATAAACTAGGTCTTAGATAAAAGAAAATTACACAAGATAAATTTTAAATTCCCTTTTTGTGTCTATTCCCTTTATTTATATCATGCTAAACTGAAGACCTCTGAAGCTAGCACCCATTCAAGTTAGTATTGCATTTATATTTAATTAAATTTGATTTGATAATCATGAAAGCTTTAGATATTTTAGCTTTCTATTTCTTCTTTTTGGTTATGTAAACAACTTCAATCAGTCTATCCATCAATCAGATATTTTGCTATGGAGCTAAGCAGCTTAGGCAAGCAGTCGAAACAAGCAGTTCAAAGTGATTAAGATATGCATTCATATAGAGAGATAGATGCATAGGCAAAGGATAGGTATAGGCCTGCTGTTAAGCTGAGCTTACATAGCTAAACTACTTAGAATCTTTTAACATACTCATATGTTACAGCTTACAGCATATATTTCCAATCAAGTGAGCTACTTTCCTTGCTTTCAAGTCAAGCTAGCGTCATTTACTTTGATAAAATGAAACCAGCAACTTGAATAATAGTTAGCTTAGCTATGTCTGAAGAGAGTCAGGTGTGAGGTATATTTCAAGTCAACCTGAATTAATACCTGGCAATGAATGCATTACAGGATATATTTCTAACACATCCGCCTCAACTATAAGACTTACAGGGAATATCTTTAGTTCACCTGCCTCAACTCTTTCTTTTCTTTTCATATTTTTGTGTGTGTGTGTGTGTCTGTGTGCATTTCCGGCTGTATAGCAGGCAGCTGTGTCTGCGCCTGTGTGTGTGTGTGTTTGTTTGCTTGTGTGTTGTGCTGTTGTTGTTGTTGTTGCCAAGCTGCGTGGCTCATTAAATGCAGCAAGTGCCATGCTGCGGCCATATAGTAAACATCAGCATAAACATAAACATAAAAATATCTGCCTGGCCTTAACTGTCTATTGTTTGCAGCAGCAGCAGCAGAAGCAGCTGAAGCAACTGCAACTGCAGCGAGCGAGCTGGCCAACTGCTAACTGCCAACTGCTAACTGGGCAACTGGCAAGCGAGAAAAGCGATTTCTTTATGGCGCAAACAGCGTCATAATTTAGATCTAATTGCCAGATATTTGTAAAAACAAACTGCACGTCATGCACTAAGCGAACAGCGCGCTGCGATGCGACGTTAGCAAAAATTAAGAAATTTTGATGTGCAACAGACGGCGACGTAGCTATAGATATGGAGACGTAGTTGCAGTTGCCACTGCCGCTGCTGCTCTTGGCCCTTGCCTGCCGCCAAGTGGAGCGTCGCTGAGCGTTTTATTGGGCAATAGCGTGCTGCGTGTGCATTAAGGGTCGCTCTCTCAGTCTCTCTCTCTCTCTTTCTTTCTCTTGCGCTCTCAACTTACTTTGGCTGAACTAATGACAAGGCAATGCATGTGGCAAACACATTTGCCTGGGATTCTGCATTGCATGTGCTGTTGTTTTTTTTTTTGATAACAAACTAACAACAACAACAACAACAACAACAACAACAGCAATATCTGAAAAAGTTTTACAAGCGCGTACCACATGACGTATGCGCAATCAGCTCTGCTCTATCTCTAATTTGTGGTCCACATTTCTGATTTTTGATTTATATATATATATATATATTTGCCGCCCACATTTGCTTTTAAATTTCTAATATATTTTGGCAATTTTTAATTTATGAATGAATATTTCTAAATATCCGGCGCTGTCCGGCGCACATCAAAGTGCTGACATTCGAGCTGGATGCAGCAGGAAATGAATCAGTTTTCGATCAAAATGATATTAATAAGAATTTATGGCATATATACGATATATTGTATGTGTATGTGTGTGTGTGTGTGTGTGTGAATGAATTTCCAGTGGGTCATATGCGGCGTATGCGTAATATTTTGTTATTGACTTTTTATTATGAAAGGGCAACGTAATGCAATATGTGCAAAGCGGAAGTAAATGTGTATGTGTGTGCATATGTGTGTGTGTGTGTGTGTATATATATATTGGCTTACTATATATCGTATATCAAATGAAATGGTTGACCAAACAAAAAGCGATTACGGGCAAACATCAAAGTCAGCTACAGTGAAACCTCTTTAAGCAAGCAAGAGAAACTGAGACAGAGACAGAGAAAGAGAGAGAGAGAGAGACAGAGCATAAGCCAAAATGCAGCATTTGATCAATTTGAATAGCACGCAGACACACACGCACACGTTTCTCACGCTAATTAGTGCGCTGCACTAGGTAAATGCACAGCGGCCAGGCGCTCGTTGCAGTGGGTGGGACTTGGGAGGGGGGTAGGTGGCGGCAGCAGCAGCAGCAGCAGCAGCAGCAGCAGCAGCTTAAGTGGCGGCAATTTGCGGTGCCTCAAGGATATTCGATGACAAAAAAAGAAATTGCCTTGCGTTAAGCTGTCTGCCTGTTGTCTCGTCTAGACTGATTTCTGTGTGTGTAAACATGCGTGTGTGTGTGTGTTTGTGTGTGTGTGTGTATTAGTCCGCTTAGGCTTGTTGTGCTGTCGGCACTTTACATCAAAGCAAAAGCCATTGCAATTGGCTAGACAGCGTCATTATAATCCTCGTTAGTCGGTTTGCAGTTGGACAGTGCAGCAGTGGCTATGTGTGTGTGCGTGTGTGTGTGTGTGTGTGTGTGCAACATAGTTGTATATGTGTGCGTGCGTGTGGCATATGCTCGTGTGCATATGCATAAATTAATAGATGCGCCAATTTCCAACTTAAATTATGCAGGTAATACACACACACACGCACACGTGTGTTTGGCTGTGTGTGTGTAAATGTGCCAGGCGTATTAATTATGTGAAATATGGCATACACACAATTTGTACAATTTAATTTATAACGAAATCTGTCAAACACAAGACAGTGCTATAAAATGTTAAATTAATCAGAGCTCAACAATGCAAAGGACCTTAAAGACTTTTTGATTTTCTAAGGGATTTAATTGTGAGGAAGTTTATACGGCAAGCTATTAGGGTTAAAGGTTAAGCATATATGGATATTCATGAAATACATTCTTTTTTGACTTAGACTGATATACAGAGTATATATCTCTATGAATGATAGCACGATTTGAATAGCTTTGCTTTTAAGTACCTTCTTGACTGTAGCAATGTTTTCATAGTAAAAATGGAAGTAAATATGAAAAAACACACATTTCCAAGCAAATATAGAATGTATAAGCTTATATAATTTTTTTTGTATAATAATAGCTGTTAATATTTATTTAGCAGCTCAACAAATACTCTGTAATTTAGCGATACACAATTCAAAATTTAAAAGAATAATTATTTCTGCGCACAAAAGTATGCTATGTATATTTATTATTGCCATGCAGCAGGTTAACTCACTGCTTGCTTTGCCTGCTTTGGCAATGTCTTATTCAAGCAGTTTTTCTTATAAGCAGCTTACCTAGTCGTGACAACTGCTTGTATAACACATACACAATACAGCATGCAGTGTATAACAATTGGTTGCGGCGTTTGCTTAGCCAAGTGCCAAACCCTTAAAGTGTCTCTGCTATAAATTGCCATGAATAAAAATTTAATTGCAAGCAATCAAAGGTGGTTAGTAATTTGGCTATAAAATAGTTGAATATCAATTTTATGATCAAGTAGCAGTTAAAATAAACATTAAAGAAGACACGCTTCAAATGGTAATAACTATATATATATATATATTTATATATGTGTGCATAAAAGTCAGCAGACAACTATTAAAAGCGCGTGCTTAATATTCTACAAGCACTTTATATATTAATAAAAACTGATAACTATTTATGAAGATAAGATGTATGTATATATAAATATATTTATATAAAAGCTTATATATATATATACATTTTATTAAACCAAAAACTCCAACGCATGCAGCTGCAGCTCTGCGAACGCTTCACTCGTTTTCCTGATTTGAATTTTAATTGAAAATGAAAAGTAGAAAAAAAAGAGTTTTTATGTGATGTGTAAAGAGCATTTAACAGATAGTTTGATTATTTTATGACGACAACGTGCCAAACGCAATGGACGAGTGACAAAGAGGCAATCAAAAATTTAAATACAGCAAAGACAATTCGAAGTAATGTGACAAGCGCAGAGTGAGAATCGATTGTAGATCTAGTTTGAGCTGATAAAAATAGATGTGAGAGATAGTTTGAATAAGAATACGTTCCGGTTTTAATGATAGATCTTCTCTTAGTATAGAGAGTGAAGTGTTTGATTATTTAGATCAAGATGTTGAAGATAGTTTCAATATGATAGAGTTCCCGGTAATAGATCAGCCATTTGGCATTGATAAAGAAAAGAGCTGATACAAAAGAGTTTCGAATGCTCGTAATAGATCTAATTTTTGTCATTGGCAAAGGAAATATAAGACTTTCAGGTAAATATAATATCTCTAAAGACACGACCATGACTCAAATATTAAATTTTTTGCATAGTCTTCAGCTGCTCTATGCAACATTTGAGTTCAATTACAACGCAGATTGATTTCCAAGTTTTCAATTTCCGAGCTGATCATGTGGGCTGCATTTGTAATAGAAATATATATAAGTACATATAAATGTATATATATATATGTATATCTGGTTTTAAATTACTTTAGCCCAGACAACGAAAGTGTTTTGTTTTGTTTTTTTGCTCAATGATCTCTGCGATTGCTTCGCTCGAAAGGTGACATTAAGTAGGCGTCTCTTGCCTTGAGCGATATTTGACAGAGCGTCCAAACCACGCACCTGCAACTGCTACACTTTCCGTTTCAATTAGTCCAACAATAACAATAAATTTTATTACTATTATTATTTGTGTTGTTTTTTTTGTTACCTGCCATAACGGCGCCTCGCCGTCGTTAAGGGGGTTGGCCATTTGGCTTTTATGGCTATGGCTAGGGCTAGGGTTAGCCGTCTGACTGTCTGACATTGATTGGCAGGCCATTCAGTCTTTTTTGTTCTTTTCACAAAAATTGCTGCAATTTATTTATGGAATGCAAAACAGACGAAATATATTTTGACGAGGTAATTCATTGAAAGCAAACCAAAGCAGAGCAAAAACCAAGCAATGAAATGTGAATCAGTTTGTTTGTGTTTGTAAACAACTTAAGCTAGATCAATGAATAGAGAATTTATAGTATTTGATTTGAATCTAAAAGTATTGTCCAACTATCTCAGTCTCTGACTAGTTTACAAGTAATATCTATACTACTTCGACTACAAAACACAATTTACTATAGCAAATGGAATATGAATATCAAAAATTGTAATTTGAAGCGAGTTTTTATGTTTATTAAAAAAAAAAAAAAACAATACTTTAAAGCGACAAAAAAAAAGTTGCCTTTGTAGCAGCGACAAATCAATGAATGTGTCTGACGTCAGAGGGCAGCACACCTGCATTGATTTCACTTAAAAAAGCAGACAGCACTTCCTTTTGTCAGATGTGAGCAACCCCCAAGGCCCCCCCTCCCCCTCCAACAAGTCGCGCTGACCAAATAAGGCGTCTTTCCACAATATTTACACAGCTGCAACAAAAGGCGACGGCAACACAACAGCTGAGCAGAGCCAAGCTACAAAGAGGGAGGGAAGGAGGTGGAAGCATTGAGTAGTTATTTAGTTATTTGTAGATACGACTGCAGTAAATGGGCAGTTATAGTAAATATATATAAGTATATACATATATATATATAGTATATATATTCATGTTTGCTTGTGCATGTTGATAAATTGATAAATGCATTTGCTATACAGGCGCATCGCATTCGTTGTGGCAAAGTGCATGAAACTTCCGTCAAGTATGGCGACAGATAATTATGAGACAGAGTGCGGACTAAATCCATTGGGGGCACGATAAAAAGACGATGTGGCACAGCAACAGCAACGGCAACAGCAACTGCAACTGCAACAGCCATACCATCAATCCAAATGAATTGGAGTTCAGCTCAGCTCAAGGGCAGCAAACGAAGCGAAACGAAGCGCAGAAACTGAACTGCGATCCCCATTTGAAAGTGAAACTAATCAGAAATGAGAAATGTGAAAAGGGGGTATGATCAGCTCTACATAGGCCTAAAGGAAGTTTCTGAATGTGTAAAGAGTATGTATTGGAATATGCACATAAAGAAGAAGTTCTCTCTCTATTCTGCGCTTGATTTGTTAAGCATAACTCGAAAACTATATGGGTTAGAGTTATCAAATTTGATATGTGTCTAGGTAAAGTGTTCATATTTTCAGAATACTTAAGTTTTCTGATGATTTTTTATTAATTTATAAGATATGTCCAATAAAATCGATTATCAGACTAGGATTTTCAGATTTTAAGACTTACTCTTTATGGATTTCAGGGTATCTGCTAGTCTATCATCAGCTTTACTCTTTCAAATTGTTTGCTGGCACAAGCATATGTTGCAGCCATTTCAAGTGCAACACCAACAGCAGCAGCAGCAGCAGCAACTTTGAAGGGAGGCGGCACACACAAACAAGTGCAGACGCGTGCGAGGGCGACTGTTGGGTCATGAACTTCAATTATATGCCACAAAAAATTATGTTATATACATATGTATGTGACTTGCTGCCCCCGCAGTGTTTGCGCCCAGTAGCAGGTGCTGCTGGTTGCCCCTGCAACAGCAACACGAGCAGCAACAGCAACTGCAATGTTTTGCTGCCATAATTGCTGTCAAATCGGCTAGCGAGCGCTTAATTATGCTCTACATTAGCTTGTGCTTGTGGTGGGCGTGGCCGTAGACAATCGACACTTTGTGCGTGCTGCTATAATATTTCCATCCATTGCCACGTTGCGGCCAAGTTGCATTTACCACAATCAATGTTTACATTGAAAACTTTTAAATTGCTGCTCAAAGTTTCAAAAGGAAAATTCTTTATATATATAAGGGATGTCTGCTGGCGAGTGCTCAACTATGAGATACCCTGTAGTTAAAGATTGTAAGTGAGAAATGTTGCCAAGGTCTTAAATGTAATACATATGCAAAGATATGCTTATCATATATATATATATATATATATATATATATATATATATATATGTGTCTTAACAGTGCTCGACTATTAGATACCCTGTAGCTAGAGATTCTTTAAAATATAGATATGCATCTTTATATATAGACTCTTTTAATTTCTTGTTTGAAGATATCCATATATATATATTGGTAAATGTATAGAATGACTATTAATCACTCTCAACTATAGGATACCCTACAAATATATTAAGCTATATATTTCTATATTTATTCAAATTGTAATCCATGTGAGTCTTGTAAATGGTTGTTTCAAGCTTAAAATACATAACTACTATAAACTAAGAGATACCCTGTAGTAATATTGATCTAATGTATATGATAAGTTGCTTCCACGCAACTATATATCATTATACAAATCGAAAACTTATATATGCATTTTTTCTAAGTTGCCTTAAGCACCTATCTACCCCATTCTACTAAATACCCTTTCTGTTATAGGGCACATCACCCTATTTAGCTGTTGTCTGATATCTGCTGCCCCCTTCCCATGCCTCAGCATAGGCAAAATAAACACACATGTTTATGACTTACAACTCTAGTATTACGTATTTATATGGCTTTTAACAGGAATCTTATTTATGCATAAAACGTGTGCCCCAAATGCACAACTCCAAAGAACAAATTCGAAATTGATATTTCGTAGCACATATTCACGAGCTGTGAATTGACATTTATTGGAATCTTATCAGCGCGTTAAACTCCGTTTTCTTTTCCTTTGCCTTTACCTCTTTATTGCTCTACAATTGCGGCTGATAAACGATGAGACTAATTCAATTACATAGAGAAGTGCAGTTAATGTAGGAGTAAGGCTTATCAGCTGTCTCTTTGTGGCTAGACTTGACTTGCTCTCTCGCTCACACACACTCATGAGAGAGGGAGAGTGACTTTCTCTCTCTCTCTCTATCTTTCTCCCTCTCTAAGTGCTTTCTAATTGAGCTGCCCTGGAATGGCAAACTTATATAATTTGTTTCAATTTCATGTCAGGGACTCGAAAATTTAGCTGTTCCGGCTTGTCCGGCTATACGAAAACCTACCCCAACAAAAAATTGTTGCTGAACCGCCTGTGCCACACTATATCATATCACCGCAGTACAGCTGATAAGCACGTTTATTGTATATAAACAATGCCTGCTGCTTTTATTATTATTTATTATTTTTGTTTCATTTTCTTCTGTTTGCCTACAAGTTCAATGACTGCAGGCAGCGTACATAGCCCGAGGCTCAACAAATTCGGCAAAAACTAAGCTAATTTGTATACTATATAAGCACTTATACACTATATATACATATATGTATTTCCAGCTATATCTCCTATATAAATCGCCGTCCTTTGTTTCGCTCATTTTATGGCCGACATGTGCTGCTCATTTGCATGTCCGAGCTGATCTGCGGGCATTCAGCATGCTTAATAACCATTCTCATTTTTAATTATAAGCAAATATGTATTTTATGCGCATTTTATAAAATAAAAGCTGACAAATCGCCGGGCCCACTTCAGCTCCATATGGCACTGAGTTCTTACTCATTAAAGGAAACAAGTACGTCCACTCACATGGGCACGAGCAGGCACTGGCTGTGGCTCTGCCTCTGGCTCCATGGTGACAACAAAGAATGCAAACGGTCTTCGTTCAATCTACGTGTGTGTGTGTGAAAGAGAGAGAGAGAGAGAACGAGTGAGAGAGGGTGGGTGGTTATGAATTGAATTGAAAGAGAATTGTGTGACAGGCGACAAAAATGAATGAAACGAAAAGGCATTTGTTTGTAAATAAACAAAACTCATATCATATGAGTATACAAAGCTTAGATATAATTACTAAGCTAGCAATAGAAATAGGTCTGGTAATGTTGAGCATCGGTTAAATGTTTATGTTCTTGCCAGGTATTTGAACCCGTAAAGTTTTAAAAATTCAATAGATATACACGATAGGCAGCTTATTCTTTAACATCTAGCTTTAAGCAAATCAATCACTCACTAAAATATACAAAAAAATTGCAAGCAGCTCTTAAGCTCGCACATATCTTTAGACAAACTTGTCGCCTGTACCAGCAGAGTCAGTTACTCAAACACACACACACACACACACAAATGTAGGTACACGCATGCAATCGAAATCAAAGCAGAGCAGAGACCAACCAACCAGCAACCGAAACCGAGCAGAGAACAGAGAATTTCATTCCATGTCAAGCGTTCGGCGAGTGAAGTCAAACTGTAAAACGGGGCTAAATACGAGTGGTAAAGCCGGCGACGTTACACGAATCGGTGGCACGCATGATCGCTATATAGTCGGAGCAGAGCAGAGTTGAGGCTGCGACAAAGGCGTTTGCAACATACGCGACTTGGTTTGCTTATTTTTCCTTATTTTTCTACAAGTGCAATTAAAGCGAAATTGTTGTAAAGCGTGTCTCGTACTTTAATTCAAGTTTTATTCAAGTTTCGCAAAGGCAAAAAATGTACAAAAAATTCGCGTAATAATGCGTGTGAAATCAGCAATTTAATTGAATCAAACATAGTTAAAACAAAGTAAGATAAAGATAAAAAAATTAAAAATTGTGGAATATAAAAAGTTTAAAAAATAAAAGCAAATAAAAAGTAAACAAAATTTCAAGAAAAGAAATTTTTTAAACCAGAAACAAAACAGTTAAAAGTGTTTAATTTAAAAATAAAATCATAAAAGAAAATATTTTAAATTAAAAATATATATATTTATAATTTTTAAAAATAATACAAATTTAATTTAAACTAAAAATCTTCAATAAAATTAAATGAAATGAATTTTTTATAATATAAATAATAATGAAATCGTAAATAAAATGAAAAATATATTTTATAGATAAAGGAAATACAAAATAATTAAAAATAAAACAATATAAAGAAATAACAAACAAATAAAAATTAAATAATTAAATAAAAATTAACAATCAAATATATTCATTTAAAGCGAAATTTAAAATTCATAATAAATCGCACAAAAACGCACGCTTCAATTGTGATTTATGAGCTTAACAAAGCTGAATGTGAATATATATATATATCTTTATATATATTCATATCTTTTATATATAAAGTATATGTGTGCTTTATCTGTCTGTTAGTTAATAAAAGTCAATTGAAAGCAAGTGAAATTACGCATGCGCAAATTGAATTTGATGTCTTTCAATGCAAATTGAATTTTAACTGCCCCAAAACTACAACAACAACCGAAACAGCAACAACAACAACAAAGATGTGCCGCCCGCTGCTTAACCAGCTGCAGTTACTGCCGCTGCTGTTATTTGTCTTGCTGCTGCCACGCCCACACAGCTATGTAAACGCCTTTAACTATTCGCCACGCGCAAATTTTGTTATACGCGCGCCGCAGCATTTGAAATTCCATTTGCCACAAACGCGCAGCAGCTATTTTGGCTACACGCTGGTCATACGCCCCACCAGGTGAGTGTGAGAAGAGAAAGAGAGACAGATGGAGAGTGAGTGAGTGAGTGTGTGTGTCTGTCGAGCCCTCTGCATTTGTATTTGCAGTGTAAATTTTTGTCTTGTGCAACAAATTTCATATCTTGACTTCACAAAGCAATGACTTCTAGTGTTGTCTCTCCCCGCCCTAGCCACACCCACCCACTGCTCCCTGCTCAATTGCATTTGAACTGTTGCTGCTGCTGCTGCTTGGCAACACCTTTGTCAATATTTTGCAGCTGTGGCTCAACTTTATGACAAATGCTTGAAAATATTTTTCAGCGCTTGCCCAAAATTGAGCAATCAAAGAAGCAACTTAAACTCGGGGCAGACAGCCAAAGAAAAAGTAAATAAGTTAAAGTGTAGTTTGAGAGTGATTCACTGGCAAATACCCTGTAAATGAGTAGACTTAGTAAAGAGAAGAAGAGCATGGACGGTAGACTACATCTACTGCAGTTTGACACAAAATAAGTTGCTTTATAATTCCAATCACAGTAAATTGACTTGAGATCTATAAGCCAAGCTACTTTGTTATATATTAAAGTATAATAGATACGAATATAGGGTATCTAGGGTATATTTATGGTTTGATATAGAAGTAATCTATCAGAGAGGTGGATAGATGTATTGACAGACAGAGAAATATAAAGATGAACAAACAGAATGAAAGACGGGAAGTGTCTAGGTGGGCGCTGATAATATTATCTTAGCTTTTATTTATATTTCAGTTTTGCACAGAGCTCGAGCTTGCTAAAAGAAATAAAAGTAAAACATAGAAAGCTTGCAAAACAAATAAAAAACAACAATTGTTGATAAGGTCGAAAGAAGAAATCAGTTATATATAGAAATTACTTTTATAGAGGTATACAGGGTATACAAAGAAGTATGTGTATTGAGAGAAGTATGTATATTCAGAAATATATTTAACTTTACAGGAAGCTGAGTTCTATAGGTATATAGAGAGTATAATCCGTAATTTGTTGCTGAAGTATTAGGCAGGCAAACATTTGGAAAACAATCTAAAATCTCCTCTTGATTGTTGCTCTTTATTGTCTATATTACCCGTTTCCTTTAGTCACTGCAGGGTATTATGTGAAGCATATTTCACACACAGTAAATTTATTAGCTTCAATTAGCGCTTGTGGGTCTCTTTCTTTGACTTTTTTTTGGGCGTTTTTGGCATTTAGCACCATCGACTACCTTTATGTGGCGCATAATTAAATGTTTGTTATTTGCCAGCGCCAAATAATGGCGATAGTTTCTTGCAGGCAAACAGACAGAAAGACAGAGAGACTGGCAAACAGACGGCAAAGCAAAAAACTCGTTCTCAGCCGTAAATTTTCGACTTGGCAGCTGCATAAATAAAAGCCAAGAAACAAAAAATAGTTAAAAATAAATGAAAAACAAAAAAAAAAACAAAATGCGCCACTTGAACAAAAGTGAAATAAAACTAGAAAAACACTTAGCAAAACAGCATTCTCTTAAAATAACAAAACTTCAACTACAATTGCCATCAATTCCAATTGCCACAGATCGCGGCTTCAAACTGGGATCCCAGATCTCGTATCTCGTATCTCGTATCTCTCGCAGCAATTGACAAACTCTCACTTCTGTGTTGCCGCGACCCACATACGTTATGAATACATATATTATATACATTTATATACCTATGTATATGTATATACTTTGTACATAGACCTGATGGCTTGTACTTATGTTTAGAATACTGGTCCAAGCAATGACATCACAGCAACAACAGCAACTAAGACCGCAAATCAAATCAAATCAAGCAAAAAGTACAAAAAATAACCAAAGACAGAAATAACAACAGTTAAATGTACCAAGTCGCTAGGGAAATACTCTAGCAGAGTCATAGAAATATAGCTTTGATATACTAAGTATTCGATGATTAAGAAAATTGTATATAGACGTGGAATTTGTGTGTAATTCTTTAGCTTCTAGTCTAAATGTGAATTTTCTTTTATTGTATTAGTAAAAAAGTAGAAAGAAGGGGTTAGCTTTACTAAAGTATCTTTGGTATATATAATTATATATAATATAATAATAATATATATATAATTATATTAAATTCACTTCAATTTTAATAAATGATCTTCATTCATAAAAAATCTATTTACAATCGATTATTTCACATGAATATGTAAATATGGCACATCATATGATTCAGTTACCCATACCTATATATATATATATATATATATATATAAGTATATAGAATAAAGATTATATAACTAACGAAAACTTCCATATTATTGTGAGATAAGAATGAAAGCAAATGCGGCACATTTGAGTGCACATTATCAAGTCGTGCTTTATGGGAATGATTCATTGATGAAATAAATCATGTTAAAAAGTCATGCAGTTTTCGCATAGACGTTTTGATGATATGGGTTCTATATGCATACATATATCACTATATATCACATGATTTAGTGAAGAAAAGTTTAGAGCTATGGATGTGGAAAGCAATTGCTGAACAATTCAAATTGGCATATTTGCAGTTGTGGTCATTGTCATTATGAATTATCATTGGTATTGTTATTGTCATTAGCGTAAGCACTGTAATTGTTATTATTATTATCATAATGACTGTCACTACTGTGTGCCATTGTTATTATCTTTATCATTATCGTTATCATTATGATTATCATGAGAATTATCACTATGACTAATACTATTATTGTCAGCGTCATTCATTTTCATCATTATTATCATTATTATTGTTATCATCATTATCATTATCATTTTTATTGTCATTATTATTATCAGCTGCCTTCATTTTATTATTTACCAATCATTCATTATCATTGTCATTATCATTATCATTATCATTATCATTATCATTATCATTCTCATTCTCATTCTCATTATCATTATCATTATCATTATCATTATCATTATCATTATCATTATCATTATCATTATCATTACCATTACCATTATCATTATCATTGTCATTATCATTGTCATTATCATTATCATTATCATTATCATTGTCATTGTCATTATTATTGGCATTATAACTGTAATCGTAACAGTTGTTATCTTCTATCTTCATCATCACCTTGCCAATAGACATTGTAAGTTAGACTTAGGCTTCGCAATCACAGTCCAATGATATGGATATCTTTCTGCATTTTTGCAAAATGATTCACACACTTCATATGCCCCTCTTGCAGCGAGGGCATAAGAAAAAGTCGCCAAATTTGGGCCACAGATTCAGATGACAAAGCATCAAATTTCGTACGGTTTTTTGCATTTCTTCTTTTTTTTTGTATTTTTCGGTTTATTTCGCTCGCGTTTTTTATAGTAATAATTTTTCTTTCTCGTATGTTTATGTATGTTTCTCTTGTTCTTCTTTTTTGGGCAATTGTCAAATGTTGTTTTAGAGTTTGTATGTGTGTGTGTGCGACTATGGGCAGTACGTGTTCATAACGAGTTTCGCATTTGAGCGTTGAGCGAATGCTAGTCGCTTTCTGGTTCTGCTTTTAGTTTTGGATGGACACTTGTATAGCTAATTGGGATACTTCCTCTGCCGGCTGCTGCCCAATTTTTATGACTCGCACTTTAAAACATCCCAATGCAATGGACAACAAATTTTGTTTCTCTCTAGTAGTTGTTGTTGTTGTTGTTATTAGCCCCACAATTAGCTTCGAGTGCGCCTAATTATTTACGGAAATTACGCGTAAAATCACGACAACGTGTAATTTATTTCACATCAATTGAAGTTGCCACAAACAGACAAAACCCAAAAACCAAAAACCGAAAAAAAGAGATTAGAACTATTTAAATTTAATGAGAACGAGTAGACCCCATATGTAAACAGCTATTGGTAAGGGCCTAAAGTTCATTGAACTAGCAATATTGATAAGGTAACTAAAAGGATTTTAAAATGAAATGCTAGAAATGTAAGCAATTAGTTGATGATTATAAATAAAATCAGTTTCTATGTTGATAAGAGACAATTGAGAACAATAAGTAAGCTGATAGGATTTTGTATTCTATTGTACTGCTTGTTTCCACAATTACCCAATTATCGATAACGATAAATGTGCCTTTAAACCATAGAATTTGTGGAATAGTTATGGTCGATAGGTACTTTGAAGTAAATAGATTGTTGAATAGATTGTTATTGTTCTGTAGAGGCAGTTTATGTTTTGCGGTTTATGGTTACATATGTCGGTAGGCATACTTATCGATAACATTGCTTTGAGCATTATAAAATATCTTAAGTACTCTCCCCTGGGCCTGGCAGTTTTAGCAAATAGTAAACTCAAATAATTATGCTGATTAGAAACGGCAATTAATAATTTCACTTGATTTTACGCTAGGGGCAAATGAACGCCATTTGGCAATTCGCTTTTCTGCATTTGCTGCAAAAGATTATGATTCATTTCCCATGAACGAATATCAAATGTGTAAAGTGAGCAAAGGCAAACGAATTGCGCAACAAACAACACATGGATACAAAACGCGGCGACAATTGCCGGCAGTGGCAGTGGCGTCTGCCTGCAACACCAGCAACAATAACAACAACAACAACAGCAACAACAACAGCTGCATATTATAATGCACAAAGTGCTGTCTGCTTGCAGCGGCGCCATTTTCATACGTCACACGCGCCCCCACGTCGCCAGAGACAGAGAGAGAGAGAGGGAGAGAGGGGGAGGGACAGAGATAGAGTCTCTTCAACCCGCTGGAGTTAACACCGCACAAAAAAATATTTTTAGCTGCTTTTCTCTTGGTCATTAAACCCGATTCAAACAACAACAGCAAATGCAGCGGCTGCTTTTGTTCTTAAACATTTTTTGACCGCAAGTTGTTGCTGCTGCTGCCGCTGCTGCTGCTGCTGCTGCCGTTGTTGTTGATGGAGATGGCAGCAATCACAGCGCGAAAGAAAGAAGATTTGTGTGGTCCACGACGTGGCTTAATCTTATTGTCCGTTAACATGCGCACGTACATCATTTCCAACAAAGCGCCAGACGACGACAAATACTTATGCACACACACATACATACATACGTTTATACATATATCTCATATATATCGGTATTTGCACCCACTGGCGCCCTCTGGCAACTGCTTTGCTGCACTTCCAATAGGGCATTCCATGTAATTTGCTTGCAAGATTTCATACACTCCGCAGCATTTAAATAGAAACAATATTTTTGCAATTCTTATGGGAATAACAAAATGATGCACACCAAGTAGCACTTGAATATATACAACAATAAAGTAGTTGACTTCATTGATAAAGTTGATGCCTTAAAAAATATAGAAAAATTGATTTTATACTAAACAAAAATCTTTTTTACAAAACAAATTCAATATGCAAATATTTTACTTCCGCGCAAACAGAAATTGTACCTATTCAAATGCCCCGTACTGTCTGTAGTTGTGGATGCCTTCGTGTCTGTATGTTTGTGTGCATAACTGGGTGACACATTACATGGCCTTTGAGAGAGTGACTCATAATCTTTTATTTCTTTTACAATTTTTTTTTTGGGAAATACTCAAAAGTTTGTGTTGGGCGTAAAGACGGTCAGTTACGAGTTAACGAGCGTGAGTACTCACACACACACTCACTCACACGCACTCGTACACTCATTCATATATTTGTGCTGCTATCTTTTTTCGTGTTGCTGTTTCTTTGTTTTTCATGCTTGTCGCTTAAGTAACAACAAATATTTGTTGATTGTTTTTTGCATAAATGTGTAAATGACGTGAGCTACCTCACTTATGCTGCTTACTTGACAATTTGATGACATTTACACATACATAAACCTAATAGAGCGTTTAACACATGTGCATTACATGGATGCAAAGCTGTGATTCATCTGCCCTAGCCCCAGCTCCAACTCCAGCTGCAGCTGCAGCTAGACTGACTAAGCACAAATCTGAGTTGTATTCTCTTTTATGATCCTACACGCATGCATGCATATAATAATCTGCTTATCAGTGGCTATAAATAAAGTTTTAGCCCTCTTGAAGTCGTCGTTAAGTTTAAAGCTGGGCTATTTATAAAAGCTTGATTAACCGGTTTAAAGTTTTCTCAATCTGTTTTGTTATCAACTGCGCTATTTGCACGCACTAGGTGTAGCTGTTATTGTTGCTGTTATTGCTTCCAATGCACTTGGGAATAGCATTTAATGCGGGAAGGCCATGCAAGTTGACTCCAGTCTAAAATGGAAGTATGAGAAAAGATTGTAAACATAAACGCAGCTTTTTCAAACACTTCCACTCTCATTCTCACGCCCAATGCACGGCACAAGCAACGGTAAAGTGAGTAAGCCGGTCACGTTGTGAGTGCAAGAGCGAACGAGTGAGAAGCGAGTGAGAGCGATTGCCAGCATAACAGCGCACGCTCAAAAAGCTACCTGCGCTCTGCGCTGCGACTGCGAACAACTTTTCAGTTGAGTTTAGACATTCGTTCGAGACGGACGTGATCGCAGCACTAGGAATTGACTTAGTGCATCGCGTCGTGCATTGTGCGTTGTGCCTTGTGCGTGTGTGTGAGAGTGTTTGTTGCTGGGTGGCAGTTGTGATAATATATAATCAGCCATAACATAAACTCGTTTAAAGTTTAACGTTTAACGCTTAACATTTATTGATTGCATAAATTGCAACGCTTCGCATTTAAAAAACCATGGCTCGGCAAGGTCGAGAGGTGGTGTCGGTGGTGTTGCTGGTCGCCGCCTGCATCGCTGGCAGCGCATGCGCCTACAACATGTCGCCGCGCCCCAATAGGGAGATCAGAGATCCACAGTTTGCCACGGCGATGCCGAAAGTGCGTGCGTCATATTTTGGCTTTAGTCTCAACCTGAGACCGCACGGGTAAGTGTTGAGTACCGTTTCCAAGATTTCAAGATGCGATTCGATTCGAAAACTCAAAGCTCTAGGCGCGTCTTCTCGCCCATTCGCGTGCTCGCTCGCTCGCACTCGCGTCCGTTAGAGCAAACAGGTTGGAGTTTTCGATGATTCATCGAAATCGAAATTGAATCGGAGTGCGAGCGAGATGCCAAACGAAGTGGGCTGCTGTTCACGGGGCTATCATAAAAGAGAAAAAAGTGAATGAAAAAAATAAAGCACAACTTAATAAGTTGTACAAACGATGAAGTCACTTTTTTATGCAGCTATCAATTGACAAGCGGAAAGGCCAGATAGTGTGTGCGAGTGGGGTAGGAGGTGGGGCGCTGCGTAGGTGAGATTACACTACACTTGGAGAAGAGTCGAGCGGGGAATACGCGCAAACTTCTTTTAAAATGCAAGAAAATTAAGCATAAAGTAGAAAATTTGAAATATTGTATAAAAATAGCTTTCTTTATATTAAATGTTGACTAGAAAATTTAAATTTTTAGATTTTGCAATAAATAAATATTTTTAAAATTTAAAAATTTTCGCTGAGTGTACTTTTAAGAGTTTCTAAACTAGAGAAGTAAAGTAAAAACTTTTATTGAGAAATTTAGAACAATACCTCAAGCATTTTTTCGCTCAGTGTATTTTTGTGGGGTAGATATCAAACACGAAAAGCTGAAGTTATGCAAATATTGAAGCATTCCAGCAGTGCACGTACGTTGCTTCCCTTCTAAGCAGATATAGCTGGAGACACTTTTGTGTCTATGGGCATTACGTACACTTATGTATCACCATATTCCATATAGTATAATGCTGAATGAGACATATTCAATTTGTGGCAATTGAATCCATTGTTTCTTTCACATTTTCTAGCTAAAAAAAGTTTAGTCAATGCCAATAATTTGTTGTGCGCGCTTTTTATCAGCTTTTGCTTTTTTTAGTCGAGTTTCTTTGATAAGATTAGGGTTGAGGTGGCATATACTATATACGTATTTAAATATATATGAAAAGTGGCAGAAAATAAATGCCAAAAGCAATTGCTTAGGCTAAATGAAACATTGTTAAAATTATAAAAAATGATTAAGTTTATGCAAAAACCAAAGTAAATAAAAATTTATAAAAAAAAAATTGGTATAGGTATTTGTATAAAAAGTGTGTTAACTCTATAATTACTATACTATATAATAGTAAAAAAAATATAATCAAAATAAATGAAATATTTTATTTATAATTTTATATAATTGCTTAAACAAATATAAATAAATTTAAAAAAATTCATAATTTACAAATGATAAAAGAAGACATAAATAATTCTCCATTGTTGTTTATAGAATTAAAATCTAATTAAATTAACTCTTATTTTATTCCATTTAATTTCTTTGTTCATCTCAAGCAGTTCCCATTGCTCTGCTTTTCACAATTTATCTATCTTTTGTCTGCATCCTGTTTATCCCCTTTTGACTTCAGTTTTATCACACCTTCTACTAGTTTCCTCTCTTTGCCCTTCTATTTGCTTCTCACTCATAAATTCTAAAAGCTTGTCAATGTTTCATATATTGAAGTATTCCCAAATAGAGTTAGCCTTGTGCACTGAAATATTTGTTACCGATAGTAAACCTCCTACCCTTAAGCCAACTACCCCTAACCCTATACACACCCAATTCTAAATTGCAAGCGCTAAATAAACTTGAGCTCTTGTGCTGCCCATGTTGTTTATCAACATATATATATATATACCCGAGCTATGCTCACTGATATAGCCTTTATCTGATTGGTCACCATTGCTGAAAGCACAGTTATGTCTACACTGAAAACTCATAGCTGTAATTTAGCTGGAAGAGAATACGACTAATTTCACTGAGTAATTGGCTAAAGTCAATTTGATTGATTGAAGGTTCAGTGTCAACAGATTTCTAACTCTCTCTCTCCCACCCTCTTCTCTTTCCCTCTTGCAGTGTTATCGTGGGCGCGCCACAGGCTCAGTCGACGCTGGAAGCGCAGCGCAAGGTCAATGAGACGGGCGCCATATACAAGTGTTCGCTGCTGAGCGGCACCTGCAGTCCATATGTGTTCGACGGCAATGGCAATCGCAACATTGAGAATACCGAATACACATGGGATTCGGAGCGACGCGACTTCCAGTGGCTGGGTGGCTCCATGGACGGCGGCACTCGGGATGAGGATAAGCTGTTGGTGTGTGCGCCGCACTTTATAGCGCCGTCGACGAAAGATTATCATATGCACGGCATATGCTATTGGGTGGCCAATACGCTGGCTGATCAGCCGCAGAATGTTACGAAGATATCGCCGTTGCGCTTGAAGTCGGAGCAGGTGAAGGAGGACAACAATCATCGGTATTATTTCTATATCCTGGCGGAGCAGGGCCTCAGTGCTCATGTGTCGGACGACGATGAGCAGTTCTTGATCGGTGCACCGGGCATCCATACGTGGAGCGGTTCTGTCATACGCTATCGCAAGGTCTACCAGGTGGACGATCCGTCAGCGAGTCGTCGTGACACGAGCAGTCAACTGCGTCGCAAGACACGCGGCAGTGGCGACTATATCGACTATACTCCGGAAGTTTACTACAAAACGGACATACCAAATCCAAAGAACTGGGGTCAATCGGATGACTCATATTTCGGCTATTCAGTTGGCTCCGGTCACTTCGATAGCACCAACCTGAAGCGTCTGCTGTACGTGGCCACGGCACCGCAGGCCAATGAGCAATCGGGCGAAGCATATATCTTCGATATACACGGCACGAGCATCGAACCGTTTCACATCTTTCGCGGCGAGCAGTTCGGCGAATACTTTGGCTATGCGGTGCTCGCCGAGGATCTCAATGGGGACAATCTAACGGATGTGATCATCTCTGGGCCACAACATGCGCTCGAAGACTCGCACGATAATGGTGCAATCTACGTGTTCTTAAACAAGGGACGGGTGAGTAATTCCGAAAACTCTGCTGCTTTGTTTCCTGATGACTAATCGCTGTATATATATATATATTTGTTGTATATGTATTCCAGTTCAATTTTGAGATGAAGCAACTGCGCTGCCCGCCGCCTGTGACGGCCAAGGCACGTTTTGGCACCACGCTCACCAGACTGGGCGACATTAATCACGATGGCTATAACGGTAAGTTGGACCCAGGTTAAATGAACATTTGCTCCACTCCTTTTTGGCAGCAGCTACTGTCTGGTCTTTCTCCTTGAAGTCGAATACAATGCAAAAACATATTTGAAATATTTGCAATCTTTTAAAAACACTTCTTCAACTGGAACATGGCCTTGTTTCTGTTTGTTTAGCGATGTTTAGAGCTACTATGCTATCCTACATAGATAACTGTTATACATACAGTGCTGAGTAACAAAGTAGAAGCTGTTATAAATGGGAACTTAGGGTATATTGGTTTTGTGAAAGTGTATGTGACAGGCAGAAGGCGTGGTAGATCCATAAAGTGAGTAAGGACATATAATTAATCAGGACGACAAGCTCAGTCAATCTATGTTTATTGATCGATATTTTGATTTAGATTTTTAAGCGTAGCTCAAGTACCACAAAGGCTAGAAGTTCAAGTACGTAGTGTTCAGGGTATTTCCTAGTTGGGCACTCCCGACTAAAATACGCTTTTGTTTATTTAGTTTGTATAATGTAATATATCATATATAATGTGTAGCCAGAAGGTATATATATATACATATATGTATATAGTATGTATATATATTTATATACATAAATATGTACTCATGCGTTTCATTAGTAATCATCTGTCAATCAATCGCTTAAGCCTCAGTTTATACACAAAAGTGAATCAATTCTATGAGTTTAGTTGTAATATGATTAATAATTAATAGAAAATGGAATTCCTTTGTAAAAAACTTGTTTAGTTTTTCAAGGTATCTTTAAGCACGGGCTTAGTTCACAGTAGACTAGATCATGCAGCACGAGAGCTTGAGAGAGATTATATTATATTAGACTATATAGATCAATAGTGTTATATATCAACTGGGACTTACACTAAGCTTAACAGTCAAGTACTATATACTGAACCTTCTTTAGGACTTATAAGCGAAGCATAAAGATCAACTATGCATCGGACTATCTAATACATATTAGAATTTCTCATATTACTTTATATGCCAGTATATCATCCTTTCTATAGGTTCTTCTTTATGGATCATCTTTTATTTCTCTCCTATATCTTTCTTCTTGCTCTCCACCTCCCCTTCTTCTACACCTCCTTCATAACTCTCACTAATTTAAAATCCTTTTACTTTTTCAGACATTGCTGTCGGCGCCCCCTTTGCAGGCAATGGATCTGTCTTTATATATCTAGGCAGCGAGACGGGTCTGCGGGATAAGCCCAGTCAGCGCTTGGACTCGCCTCAGCAGCAACCCTCCAAGTATGGCCAGCACATGTTCGGACATGGACTTTCACGTGGGTCCGACATCGATGCGAATGGCTTCAATGACTTTGCCGTGGGTGCGCCCAACGCCGAAGCTGTCTTCGTCTATCGCGCTTATCCAGTGGTCAAGATCTTGGCCACCGTTCGCTCACAGAATCGTGAAATAAAACCAGATCAGAATCGTGTACAAATCACGGCCTGCTATGGACTCTCCACAACGGCTAAGGGCAGCTCTGCCCAGCAGCAGGAAATCGCCATGAAAATTGTGATTGATGCACAGCTAAAGCGTGCAACATTTACACAGTCTCAATCCAGCGAGCTGAGCTTCAATGCCACAGCGGGCACCACACAGCAGTGTCGCGTCTTTGACTGCGAGGTGCGCTACAGCGAAAAGGATATCTTCACGCCCATTGAGCTGGAGATGCACTACGAGCTGACGAAGAAGGTGCCAGACTCTGAGGGTAAGTAGAAGAGTGAAAGGCTATCATCACTTGCCTAACACCTACTCCGTTTTCTTCCCTTTCAGTATTCTGTGACTCTTGCGTGGCTGTGGATCCCGATGATGCAAAGGTCTACACGGAGAAAATCATCTTCAGCACGGGCTGTGCCACAGAGGTTTGCATAGCTGATCTGAAGCTGACTGCCAAGGACTTGGGGTAAGTCAGAGAGAACTTTGTATAACAGTTAAAGGGCACTTCATTAACTTTTTCTATGCCAACAGCTCAAGTTATATTCTGGGCAGCGGCAAGACACTGCGTATCAACTATGAGGTGACCAACAATGGAGAAACTGCCTATTTGCCACAGTTGAATGTGACGAGTTCGAGTCGCTTGAACTTTGCCCAAATACCTGGCAATTGCAAGGTCAGTGAGGCAGTCATGGTCTGTGATTTGAATCATGGCAGACCGTTGAGTAAGGGCGATCAGGATAGCATTACCATAAGCTTTGATGTGAGCAGCCTGGCGGGCAAAGCGTTGACCATCAGCGCCGAGGTCTTCAGCACTGGCCACGAACAGAATCCTAGTGATAATAAGCTAAGCAGCCTGATTGCGCTCAAGGAGTATACGGAGATTGATGCTTCCGGGTAAGACTCAAGAACTGTTTCAACTTAAGCGTATGCTAATCTCCTCTATCTCTGCAGTGGTCAGAGCAATGAAGCCATCAATCTGGAGCATTATAAGAACTCTGCCGTAATTGTCAACAACTACGAAATCAAGAGCAATGGGCCCAGCAATGTGGATGCCCTGGAGCTTGTCTTCCATATTCCCGTTGCCTATAAGATAGCTGGCTCCACAGCCACCATACCCATCATCAATGTGAGCAACATTACCATGCAGGCGACATACGATGCGCAGCTGGTTGCCATTGAGCTGCTCGATCCGAACAACACACAGATCATTATGAATCCCATTGAGATCTCAACGACGCGCACGAGTAAGCACACAGAGCGTGTCGTCGTTAGCCAGAATGGAGCTCATTATGAGATGAGCAGCAGTGGGCATACGGAGCAGCGCTGGCAGGAGTTAGATTCGGATACAGTGGCTACAGCATCCATGACGCGTAAGCGACGTGATCTGAAAGCCTTGACTGCCAATCGAGAGCAATATGCGCGCATTTCGAACTTCAAGGCGCATGAGCTGCTCAGCGAGGACTTTAAGGGCAAGTTGCCCGTGAATCGCACCATTGTCTTCAATTGCCGGGATCCGGAGATGACCGTCTGCCTGCGCGCTGTGATGCGCGTCTACAATTTCAAGCCGGAGAAGCCAATCAATTTGAATATGCGCTACAGCGTCGACCTGAACGAGGTGAATGCCATTCTCATCGATCCCTGGGAGTTCTTTGCCATCCTCATCGACTTGAATGTGCGCAAAGAGGGCGATCCGACGGGCAGCTCGCTTTTAATTAGACGCAAAATCGAACCAAATGTCATATCGAAGCATCTGGTAAAGAGCTTGCCCATCTGGGTATGGATACTCTCTATACTGGGTGGCCTCTTGCTGCTGGCTGCCATTACCTATGGCATGTACAAGGTAGAGTAGCTGAGAAATCCAAGTCCAAGTGGCATGATATAACTCCTTCTCTCTATTTTTGCAGGCTGGCTTCTTTAATCGTACCAAGAAGGAGGAGCTGGACAAGCTGGTGCACCAGGGCGCCGTGGAGCCCGAGGCGGAGAACCTTAACAGTGGCAATAACTAAGCTCAACAAATTGTGATCCATATTGCTAAGCTATAGACAAGTACATCACATAACGACAAAAGCAAAATAGCATCGATACCAACTGAACAGTTGGCAAATACCAAAAAAAAACAAAAGAAAAATGTTAAGGACAGGTGTGTTCTAGATCAAGTCATCTACAGAAGAGTATGTGAAGATTGATATAAATATTTATATCTATGCATAGATATCGTATCTATATAACTAAAACCTAGTGCAAGTTGTAAGCCGCGAAGCATTGAATGTTCTTGTGGATATTGTTGGAATTTTTTGGAAAGTTAGTTATTTATATAGAGCTGAGCTTGAGGCGCCGAAAAGTCAAGCCATATTGCCATTATTTGTAAATATTTATAAAATATTACTAAAAACAAAAAAGAAGATAACTGTTTAGTTTTTAAGTTTCGATGGCAACGTAAAAGACTTACAAATTTTGTATACAATGTAAATGAGAGAAAACAAAACAAAAACAAAACAAACTGAAAGAGAAACGAAGAAAAATAGTTTTAACGCAATAGTCGATCCTAGTTAAAATGTAAGTGAGGAAAGTATTAAATAATTGTTTTGCTTTAAGTTGAACAGTTGAAGAGTTCTGAAGCTTGATTTGTTTTCTTACAATACGCTAGAAACTTAAGTTAATTAATTAAATTGATTTTAAATAAAAAAACTTTTGTAAGAACTGTAAGAGATATGACTAAAATGTACTTTAAATTATATATATTATATATATTACGACGATAAGTGTGGATGTATATGTGTATATAAGAATATTTAAAATGAATGCGAGCTAAAAAAAATCGTAACAGTCAGCAATTTGTCGTGCACAGCTTTCAATATGCACTGCTTTGTGCATGGCTGTCTCTGCAAGCAGTGTCAATTATTCGTATCACAAAAGCGTTGCATACTTTTGCGCTGCGCATTTAATGAACAACTCTAAATGTAGAAAAATTGCTCTAGTTCGGCCAAATTCTTGGGCAGGATGAAGGCTAATGCTTTATTAGAATCATGACCACCAACTATAATGATCACCATGAAAATCTAAGAATATATCAGTTGTAACATTTCATTCTTCATATGAACACAAGCGATTTGGTAATTGGCAATGGCTGCCCTCCAGGGTATGCAACGAATTTTAGTTTTTGCGGATTTTAACCGACTTCGTTTTTTAGCCATAACTCGGTCAAATCCTTTCGCAGGATAATAAAATATGGTGCGTTAGGATCGTAGTGACTATCACCATCGATCCCCATCAAAATATTATGTGGTCATCTAGGAATCCAGGACTTTACGTTTTCCATGCCAGGCCGGCTACAACGGCCAAAAAATCACCCCATATCACACAAAATACCAAATATCTCGGGAGCCACAAGGACGATTGGGATATCCTTTTCAAAGTTGTTAGTCCGTGTGACCCCAATCAGTTTGACACAGGACTTTCAAGGATATTCCAGGATACAGCCGAGAAATAAGCAGTTTATTGAACAGAAAGAAAGTCCTTACAACCCAGTTAACTGAAGGACTTTTCTACTTTTTATTGTTTATTATTTATCAGTAGACTAAGGACTTTCTATGATTCAAAGGACATAGCAGTAGTGTTGAAAATGGTTGGGCTAATCTACAATTTTTGTATTTTCAGCCATTTTTCGACCATTTCCCTTGCAAAAAAATTGAGACAAATTTTTGGTGGAATCCTGGAAATCCTTGAATGCCAATCGATAGCTATGACTGCATTGCGTTGAAAAATGTATATCCTTTGGTGATCCTTAAGGACGTGCCCAACTTATGGCTACAAAAAGAATGTCCTTTATTAGAATAAGAGCTCGAAACATGGCGAAATCCTTGCGCATTTTCAGAGGACACGGCGCATTGGACTCGTAAGGATGAGCACCATCAGCTTGGAGCCGTCTTAAAGGGTTGTCAATAGTGTTGGGGATGCTAGTGACTAGAGAAACACTGAATGTATATAGATATATAATTAAATTTAATTTTCTTAAAATCAATAAGTACATTGTTTTCTGTTTTTTTGCTTTCTTCTTTTTTAAACTCTAATAAAATGCAATAATTTTTATAAACTAATTATGACAAACGCATTTAACACGAAGCAAAACGTTAACAAGTTTTTTTTGTTGAAAAAATATCTATATATATGTATATACAAATTGTTTTCTGGCTAGAATATTTAGCTATAACACACACACACACGCACACTCACATACATAAATAAAGTAAAATGGACAACTAACTATATAATACACAGACAGACACACACACAGATACATATATATATATATAAATTTGATATAGAAGTTGCAAGACATAACAGTACAGATATATAGATATATATATAACATATATATAGGCAATGCATAAGTACAACAAGTTGCTTTAAGTTTTCATATATCTCTCTATAGAGTTTTTTTTGTTTGCTTCTTAGATAAGTTTCGTAGGTTGGTTGGTTGCTTGGATATGTGAAATTGCAGGTGACATTTCATATGTTCATGGAACTAGAGCTAAATATAGTTTTTGTTTTTGTTTTTGTTTTTAGTTAAATAACAGTTAGATAGAGTATATATAAACAGATAAAACAGTTATACATATATAATATGCGCTTGAGTTGTATGTGAAATGCATGCATTTTGATTTCCTATTCAAGTTTCTCGCTTCTCTATCTTCTTTCTCTTCTATTTGTACATTAATCAACAACAATAAAAACTGACAACTGTGTAAATAAATACATTTTATATAAAAATACAGAGAATCTGTGTGCTATGTATTGTCAAAAATCATTGAAATTTGCTACTGCATTCCACCTGTGTATATATATATGCTTGATATGCGCTCTATCTATCAGATATATATATATATATATAGTATGTATTACTCTTCGAAATTTTGTTGGTATTGGTTGACTAGCAACGCTTATTGAGCACAAGGTGGATTCAATTACTAACAGACATATAGATAAAGATACTTTTAAAGACACAGATACAGATACTTTGCTTATAGGTAGCTAGATACATAGATATATAGATATATGTATATATACAGTTAGTTAACACATTGTTTCGTTAAATGGTGAATCACTAATGATTCACTCACTAACAGATACAGTTACTCTAACAGACAGATACAGATACTTTTGCTTTATAGCTTGTAGACAGATACAGATACAGTTAGTTAACACATTGTTTCGTTATATGGCGGATCCTTTTCTGACTCTGTGCTGCTCTTGATATTGGAGGAGAGTTTCGCTATCTCATCCTGCACCAGATGCGTGCTTATCTGCGGTATGGCCAGGCCAGTGCTGCTGCTCTTGGCCGACGAGGAGGTCGTGGCGGAGATGGGCTCGCCATCGCGTGACTCTTCGGTGCTGGAGCTACTCTCCTTGAGCACGTTCATGCCCAGCTTGCTGGTATAGGGTGGCTTCAGCGTTGAAATCAGTTTGGCAGCAACCGGAGCAGCTGCAGCCGTTGTCTCTGTGCTGCTCGCCTCGGCGCTTGTTTGCGCAGACATTGGCTTGCCCTGGTCCATGCTAAACTGTTTCTTCAACTGCATGGGTCGCGTTGGCAGTGCTGGCGCTGCCTGCGTCAGATCTAGCGAACTGGAACTGTCGTCCCTTAGACGTCTGCCATCGGCAGCGCCCACGGACGCCGTGCGCTTGGGTTGATAACGCGCCTGCGCAGCGCCGCCAGCAGCGCCAACGCTCACGCTAATGCCCGTTGCCGAATGCGAATCGCCAGCATCCAAACTGGGCTCCGCGGTCAGCGAAGGCGTGTCCACATTGTAGGAGCCGGTCAAGGAGGTATTTGTCTCATTGGAGCTCTGCTTGATGAAGCGATACGGATGCGCCGAGTAATCCGTATCCGTGCTGGAGTTCTTCTGCAAACTCTCGCTGGACTTCTTGAACAGCCGCCCGCTGCTGTCGTAGGGCGGATTAAGGAAATCGCTTGTGGCGCGCGTTGGCACCAGCGGCGATTGATAGCTCTGTTGTTCCATGGACGAATTACGCTGCCAGGGTCGTTCGTTTTTCAGCTGAAAGCCGCTGCTTGCCGCACCGCTCGTATCGCTGCTATCGCCAGCTATGACAGCGCCAATGGCACCGCCCTCAGCCGCTGGCTTTGAGGGCGACAGCTCAATGGCTGTCTCGCGGCGCAGCGGATAGCGATGACTATAGTCCACAGAGACGCCAATCTGAGAAGTACTCTTGAGTATATATGAAAGGTAAGGGTGAATCAGGCAGAGCTTACCTCATAGGAGGGCACATTGGCATCGATGGAGCCGCGTGCCTCAAAGAGACCCTCCAATATTCTATAATCATTCTCCTCGCACTCCTTCAAGTGTTTCTTCTCCTGCAGAGCAGCTGCCTCTGCGCGTGACATCTCCGTCTTAGGACGATCCAAGGAAGCTGTGAAATAGGCAAAAGTTTTATAAGTAAGGATTTCAAATGGCAACTGAGACAGGTGCAGGCGCAGGCGCAAGCTTAGGTATTGTTTGGGATTTCTTTTGTTTTTTTTTGGGGTTTTTTGGCTGGCAAGCACAAGGCAAATGAATATATTACGCATACGCCCGGTTAGCAAATAAACAAATTACATAATTTTGTGGGTTCTGAAGTGCTTTCGTTTTTCGTTTTTAGTTTTTCTTTTGCTTTTTCATTTTCATTTTCTTTTCGTGTGGGCCAATCGGATATGGGAAATTTGGATGGAGTTCGGAGATCGGAGCAACGCCAACTTACCTTTGTTGCTCTGCAGCGAGACGGTCGGCGAGGCAATCAAATGGCAAACGCTCTCCAGCTCGTCCGTTATGGATGTATATTCACTGTGCAGTTTCAGCAATATATTTCTGGAGGGTTTCGCATGCAATACTGATTTACCTAGAGTTCGAGGTTAGGTTTTTTTGTTTGAGAATGCGTCAGAGATCAAAATACGAGTGTGTGTGTGTGTGTGTGTGTGTTGGTGTTTATGTATGCGTATGTGTGTGTGTGTGTGTCAAGAGTAGAACAAGAGAAGAGAGAGAGAGAATGAGAGTGAGAGAGTGGGTACAGTGAAAGCTCTGCTGACGAACATCAGAGCCCCATTACTGTCTATGCATGTTTCCTTAACGAAAGACGTATAACCGATTATACAGTATATCCTTCCACTGCGGACACAAATACATTTTATCGTATTTTTGTGGAAATCTGGTAAAATTATTATATTTTTGCAATTTTGTTTCAATTTATCTTATATTTAGATTGAACCAGATTGACTAAAGCTAAAGGAAGAAAAGAGAGCAAATATTTACTGCCCGATTGTGATCGAGTCTATTCTTGATGACATCGAACTACTATATTATATTGTTCCTATACAAACTCTATATTCCAACTTGAATACTTGAATTTAACTTGAATAGCATCTCATTCTTCTTCTCTACGCTAGCTCTTTCTGACTATCAAAATTATGAAATGAATTTAATGGACTGTATGAACATCGGACTACAATATCAGATTGTTCCTATACAAGTAATTCTCTTCACATATATAATATTGAATCTTGATTACCCTCCATAAAATCCTAATCCGTTCTTCCCCGCCTCAACTCTCTTAAGTAATCCTCTTCATCAACACTCAAACCAACTTTCATTGTTCACTTCGTAGAGCTTTCACTGTATATATGCATCACAACAACATCAACAACATCAACATCAACAACTACAACAACAACAACAACGAGATTATATGCTCTTTGGGTTAAGTCTAAATGTTGGCCAATTTAGGTAGCTTGGATTGGTCGAAGTTAATGTTTTAGTTTGGATTAGAAGTCGTCCTCATGATTTTGGTATTAGTTAAAGGCGTCAAATTTTGGAGCGCGCGCATTATTTGCATCTAACGCTTACAGTCTAACTCGTTTACATCAAATACATCTCACACATTATCTAAACATACCCGTCTGTGGCACTGGCGGCATATCCTTATCGCTGTCCGGCTCGGAGTGCGTGAGACTCATCTGGCGACGCGAGAGCGTTGTCAATTGATTGAGACTGATGTGGGAGCGATTGATGTCGGCGCCAGTTAGGGAATACGTTTCCGAATTGCGGCGACAGAGCGAGACGGTGCGCTGGCGCAGAGCTCGATGTCTGGCAGCTGCAGGAGGCGAAAATATATGTTAGATCAACAGAAATATCAAATGGGAGAGACAAAACTTAGCAGAAACGGAAATAAAGAGAAAGGTACTTGCAAACGAAAACGCATACAGAAGTAGTGAAAAAGTAACGTAACATGGAAGCAGAAGTGGAAGTGGATTAAAAAGCCAGACAGCGTTACGGCTTTATGGCCAATTCGCATTACCCTCAAAAGTCATGTCCGGAGCAGCATCGTCGGAGTTGTCGCCGCCAACGAGAGTCTGATCATCGTCGTTGCCCATGGGAGTGAGGGTGTCCTTGCTCTCGGTGCTGGCGCCCGTATCCTGACGCACAGTGACGTAGGGCGTCCGTTTGACCGTGTCACAGGTGGATGGACGTTGCGACAGGGGTAAATAAATATCGGAGTCAGCCTCCGATTGCATGGAGGCTTTGCGCACCATCTGCTCGTTGAGTGCCTCGCGGGACTTGACCACCTCGTCGGGTTCCTCGGGCAGCGGCACCACCTCAAAGTGCGTGCCCTCATCCAAGATGTACGCATCCGGCCGCACTTCGGTCAGCGAGCGATTGAAGCGACGTCGATTGTTCACCTGGGCAGGTAAACAAAAGAACAAAAAAAAACAATTGGCAACAGGTTTAAGGTGAAAGACAAGCATTCAACTGAGACGCACCTGCAGTGAATTTAAAGTGAGTGCGGCACCCAGGCCCAATGACGCAGCAATTCCAGCAGCTCCTCCGCCACCTCCTCCTCCTCCACCTCCTCCGCCGCCGCTGCCTCCTCCGCCAGCTCCTCCACTGCCCTCATTGTCGGACATTGAGATGGTGCGCATGCGATGCATCTCACCCGGAATGTTCATCACAGAGCCGCGTAGCAGCTCCTCATTGCCGGTGGTATGTGCGGACATGAAGCGATGTATGACGCCCAGGTGTGACAGTATCTGCTCCGATGATTCCTCCATTTTGCGCAAACGGAATTCAATGTTCTGCAAACAAACACACGCACAGACACACAGACCCACAATATGAACGACAATGTTACAATTGCAATAAAAGTGAGAGCTGCAAAAGAAGAACAACTTGATGCCATATGTCCTGACTGTCGAAGCAGCATACAAATGAACAGCAGCTGCCATTTGAGAGGGGGTTGCTTCATAAGTTGAGCAAACAACTAGTCTGAATTAGATTTTGATGGGAGTGCAAAAGGCTTGAAGTAAGAGTTGTAAGGAACTAGTTGAATTGAACTGGTTCTTCAAATGAACTAGTGATTTCTCTTATATTATTCAATTGATCGGGAAAGAAAGAAAAGCATTTGTAAGGAACAAGTTCAATTGAACTGGTTCTTCAAATGAACTAACTTGAAATGAAATTCTTATTTAATACTTTTTGCCCAGTTATACAATCACGAGCGAAAGATAAGTATTTGTAGAGAACAAGTTCAATTGAACTGGTTCATAAACTACTGGTTCCTTTGAAATTGTTCAGTTATTCAATTGATCAGGAAAGAAAGAAAAGCATTTGTAAAGAACAAGTTCAAATGAACTGGTTCATAAAATGAACTACTGATTCTTCTTTTTGTGATTAGTGAGCAAAATAGTTCACACAGTTATTAATTATGCTCTTAATCAAAGTAATTAAGCTACCAAGTAGTAGGTATATCTCTCTCTAGATATGTATATTAAACAGACTGCCTTTAGCAAACGTCTCGTAATGCTTAGGCTATTTGTGAATGCTTAAAATGCTGCTAAAAAACATTTAGGTAAGATAAGAAAACCTCAACAAATCAAAGTCTTACTCAAGCATATTTTGTCATAGAATATGGATGTGCTTAACAGACTGTCAATAATATATGAATATATATATATATCGAGGTAACCCTCGTACTGCTACACATTTATGGACATTTTCAATTTAAGCGTTGCGACTGAAGCTGCTCCCTCGGCTCCCTCGGCTGCCTCGACTGCTTCAGCTTGGCGGCTGTCAATGCGCATAAAACCCAAATCAATGTGCAAAAAGAAAATTGTGAATTTGCATAACAAAAAACTAAAAAGTGAGCTTAATGCTGGAGTGAATGTGTGTGTGTGTATTACATACCTGTACGGTAGCCGTTTGTATGTTCTCCTTTTGATTGATGTCCTCGATTTTCTGTGACATGGTCTCGACGCGCTCCGTTGTGTTCTTGACGCGCTCGTCGGTCGACTGATTCAATATGATTTCCTGCTCGTGGAAGAAGCCCTCGACGCACTCCTCCTCAAAGTCGTAAAGTCGCTCCAGATCGTCCTTCTCGAGGAACAGCTTGAGACCATTGTCCCGCTGCACCTCCAATCCTATTGAAACCCACAAACAAACACAATTATATTCAATTATTTCGATGGACAAAACGGAATAATAATGATGAGTATTGCAGTTATAGAGAAATCGATTATGCATATATATATACAATAGAGCAGTTGTAGTAGACGGAACACAGCAATGCGGCAGCAGGGTAAAAAGATATAGAGATTTGTACATTATTCTCATTCAAGTGGGACACGCTCCGATTGTTTTGCACTCACAGGGAACAAAGCTAAACTTGCTCATGCCGGGCTCACCTTTCGCTTTACGCACGCAATACTTGAGCAGCGAATAGAAATGGCAGAAGGCAATGAAAGGCGGCGGCAGCACTGGCTTCTGTTGGTACTCCATGACCACTGTGAATCTCTGAAACATCCACACCTGCCGGGCAAAGAGAGAGGGAGAGAGAGAAAGAGTGTGTGTGAGTGTTAGAATATTAATAGTAAAAACATGTTTCAGGCTATTTTCATTGTTTAAAGCGCACGAGTTTGTACAACAGCTTAACAAAGAGATTTGCAACAGGGTGGCAACACTTGCAGCTGGCTAAGCGTAAAAGTTTAACTTTTTCACCACCCCAACTTTAATTTCTTAATCACATTGAAGTTGCTTAGAGTCAGACAGACTTAACGGCTTAACAACTAGAATTAAAACTAGGTGGCAACACTAGCAGTTCGCATTACCTCAAATAAAACCTAAGAGATACCTTTACTTTAAGAATTTAATCACATTTGCATAGCTTAAAGTCAACTACAGCCATGTGGAGTAGCTGCCCCAACAGCTTAACAAAGAGCTTTAAAACTAGCTGGCAACGCTTATATACTATATATCCTATAATTTATAACACTTACCTGATGTGAAACCGAATTCACTTCATTGAATATATTATTGAAGACGGCTATGAGCAGATTGATGAGCAATATATTGGCAATCAATAGATACATGGACATGGTGATAGGCGTTACCCAATGACCTGTAAATAATGTTAAGTTTCAGAATAAGGTATGTCCACATATATATATATATATAGTTGCTAAACCTACCTGTCACGCAGGCGGGCTGACGCGGATCCTCGCCACAGGGTGGATCAATGTCATCGGCAAAGACCTCGCCGTACAGCATGAAGTACGGCTGATAGGTGACCTGTGCAGCGTTAAATTAAAAACGAGAAGAAAAGGAAATAGAAGAAGCAGAAGAAGAGGGGAAGAGAGGGGTTCATCATTAAAAGCCAATAACGAAAAAAAATGACCAAGACTAATTCAATTTGGGAGACGAGCCGACAGCTCGTGCCCGACTGGGTCAACATTTATGCAAGTTTTACACATCAACACAGACAGTTGCTATAATATATATGTGTGTGTATGTGTGTGTTGGATGTGTGTATGTATGTATATGTGTGTGTGTGAGTGTGTATTTACTGTGCATTTTGCCTTTAGTTTTAACAGCATGCTACTGTAGTTGGGTCTCTGTTCATTAAAGGCACTGCCACCATTTCATTAGCATTTGCCGGGTTAATGGCTATGCGATTAAACTGAGGCACAAGATGTGGCAGATGGAGGGGTGGCGAGAGGGGAGAGGGGGATGGGATATACCTCCCTTGGAGTCTGAGCATTTTGTGATAGATTTTGAATAATTAAACGTGAACAGTTTGCTGTTTTTACATTATTGCGCCCAGCAGCCAGTTGATGATTTTCAATTTCAATTTTATGGCTTTCGATATATTAAAACCGATATATTAAAACCCAACCGAGATTCGAATTCTCATTAAAAATGGGAGTCAAGGCAAGAGAAAAGAGATTTAAAAACCAAATTTTGTTTAAGCTTTTGGGAAACTATTTAAATTTGACTTTCTTTATGTAAGCATTGATTCACTAGTTGTATCTCTGTCTACCCTTTGTATCTATATCTGTATCTGTATCTGTATCTCTAGCTGTATCTATATCTCTATCTCTAGCTGTATCTCTAGCTGTATCTGTATCTGTATCTCTAGCTGTATCTATATCTCTATCTCTAGCTGTATCTCTAGCTGTATCTGTATCTGTATCTCTAGCTGTATCTGTATCTGTATCTGTATCTATATCTATATCTATATCTATATCTATATCTATATCTATATCTATATCTGTATCTGTATCTGTATTTGTATCTGTATCTGTATCTGTATCTGTATCTGTATCTGTATCTGTATCTGTATCTGTATCTGTATCTGTATCTGTATCTGTATCTGTATCTGTATCTGTATCTGTATCTGTATCTGTATCTGTATCTGTATCTGTATCTGTATCTGTATCTGTATCTGTATCTGTATCTGTATCTGTATCTGTATTTGTATCTCTAGCTGTATCTGTATCTTTATATTGATATCTATCTATCTCTAGCTGTACCTTAAGCATCAATCTATTCTAATGCCTTTTCTATAACTTTAAACATTTTCCCTCATAAATTTGCACCTGATATATTTTCCTGCTAACGGCTATGTAATAAAAAGGCGTCAGAAACATGCCAGGACATGATGTAAACACAATACACTTTGATTGTGTTAAACATTTGCATATTGCATGCAAATTGCTGAGAAAAGCGCTTACAGTGTATCAAAAAAGTATAACTACAGCTACAGTGAGGGAGCCTCAGCAGCTTGACTGAATGGATTTTTCGACTCTTAACTGCAAACAATGCAGCAGCCAAGCTGCAGGAGATGATGAAGGGGGAGAGAGAAGGAGAAGGGGTAGGTAACTGTTTCTTGTTTGTGTGAATAAAAGCCGTTTGACATTGTTCAAACAGCGCAGGCAATGCGCATGCAATGAAATCAAGCATGCCAAAATATTAATAATTATTGCATAAAGAATGGAATTTTATAAAAAAAAATGACAAAGAAATTATTAACAAACTTGAAACTGAGTACACACATTTACTTCTCAGATGCAAATACTTAAATATCTTTATTTTATTATATATCAAATGAAAGTTTTTCTTTGCAAAAACATGCACGGCGTATACGTAATATAAGTCAAATGAGCATATGATATAAAAAGGAAATGATAACAACGTAGTCGACGAGCAGGAAACAAAAGAAGACTCGAGGGTCAAAGAACCAACGCGGGAGAGAGAGAGACAGAGAGACAGACAGAGAGAGAGAGAAAGACAGATCTTGGGGAATATCTATTTTGGGGGTTTATTTCAAACAACATCGATATTTTATATATATTATAAAATGATATATAAGCAAGTAAATTGATAAGAAACCAATTAAGACAAAAAGTATCTTTTGCACAATAAAAAAACAAACGAAAATCTTTTTGTTTTCTTTTTTTTTTTTTGAGGCACAACAACAACTAGATAGACAGCTTGCCAATATATATATCATATGTTAATATATATCACACAGGGACGCCAGCTAGGATCAATTGCTAAACACTTTTTGTTTTGTTTTTGTTTTTTCACTATATAGCAAACCAATTGTAGATACATTTGTGTGATTCCCATTTAAGAAACTTGGCAGCTCGTGACTTGTTTCGCTTGTTTCTGTTTCTGTTGTTGTTGTTGTTGCTGGTGTTGTTGGGGGCGTCACAGTGGGCGGCATCGTTGTTGTGCTTGTTGTTGTTGTGGTTGTGCTGGCTGCTGCTGCTGCCGCCGCCGCTGCCGCTGCCGCTGCTGCTGCTGCTGCATGACTGCGATGTTGTGCAGCTGCAAATGTACTAGGTCCAAAGCCAGCTATGCGTGTATTATGTGAACGACTATTATGGCCGAGAGCGCCTTGAAATCCAGGCGCAAAGATCGAACCAGCAATCACCTGGCCAATTCATCGCGCATATATATATATATATATATATATAACCAAAACAAAATGCGTAAAGTGAGGTATGTGTAGAGATATGGAATGGTAACAAAGTGAAAGAGTGAACAGTGAAGAGTGAACAGTGACAGGTGAACAGTTGAAAGGTGAGCATGAGTACGAAGGCATGAAGAAATACAATAATACAAGACACAATGAAGAAAAAGAGCAGTTAGTTAATCGAATATCGATTAGCGAGGTATCGATTAGCGAGCAGCGACTTATCGCTCGCATGATAACTACTTAGTCAAAAAAGTCAACCAAAAAACTCGCTGTGTGAAGCTCTACTTAAATACGAATATTTTTTATAGCTACAATTAATTGAGTTTGAATAAAATGTTTTACTATATTATTATTGTTGTTATTATTATAATTATTATTGATATTAATATTTGTTTGTTATTTAAGTAAATGCATGTACTCCGTTTCTCTCAACAAATACACAACTCACAAGCGCTGCAATTGTAAAAATTGTCAGTGTACATTGAGCATATTTATAAAAAATTGTTTTCTCTCTATATACGTACATAAATGTTAATATTTGTTCAACACACGCACACACACAGACAGAGTCACAGTCACTCACACAGACAGACACAATTAATTAGCATTTGCTGCGATTTTTTTGTTTTTTTGGTTTCAGCTAAAGAATTATTATTTACACGACTGTAAAAATGTTTATATAAATTTTGTAATCAAGGTAAGAGAACAGATTTCTTCTCGGCTAACCGAAATATTAAATACCCTTGCAGAAATGAAAATTATTATATATATATTATAAAATATATATACATACTGATATAAACTGTTCTTAAGTAAACTTGAATAATTTATACATAGTATACTTCAGACTCTCTTAAATTATACTATTTCTTGCCTGATATTCGTATGAAATATCGTTTGGCATTCAAATAGTGTGGCATGAAAGACCAACAAACCTGAGTTTGCTCTTAAAGCAATATATATGTATATAAATATATCTTCAACGTATACTTAACTATTTTTAAAAGGTATTTTGCAAGGGTATTCATACTGTTTTACTTGAGTAACTTGATATTTCATAACATCAACACATTCAATAGGTCACACACACACATACTCACACACACTCATATATTTATATGCTATATACACTCTACCTATACTAAAATTCATTGCTTACCTCTCTTATCAGTCGCCAAGTGGGCTCATTGTTTGGATAGAGTATGGCCTGCCGGCTGACGCCAAAGCTCATGAGGACCACAGCCAAGAGCACAACAAAATATATCATATTCTTAACCATTTTGCCCATCATGGTGACCAGAGGACCTTTTGAAGAAGTAGATGGCCATATGGTCTATAAATATATATATGTATATATAGATAAAGCTGATTACTTACCCAAATACTTGTTGACGCCAAGAATGTTCAATATGCGCAAATACCAGTAGATGCTGTCCACGCAGTAAATGACACGCCCAATGTCCATCGTATTGGGGCGAAAGCGAAAAGCCAGGCCGATGAGGAAGAGTATTATGGCAGCGCCATCGCACGGATTCCACATGTTCCACGCCCACACCGAGAATTTATGCCTGCAACAACAACAGCAACAACAATGAGCCAAATGAAGCCAGGCCGCAACAGAATCGCATTAATGAAGGGCGCCACAGAAATCGAAAGCCGTAAATCAAGTGTGAATAAACTCTGAAGGAAATCGCGCACACACACACACAGGATATAGATAGAAACAAGAAGCAGAAGACGGCAAGTAATCAAAATGCACAGAGGCATAAAGTATGCGCAGCACTCATTTATAATCATTAAATTAAATGCAATTAAACACACTCAAACACACACACACACACACACACACACGCACACTTTGGCACAAATTCAATTTGCGAATTACTTTACTTACGTAATGGCCACCGGCTCGGAGGAAACGATTTCGCGCACCTTCTCAAATCCCAATGTCGTTATATAAGCTATCGAATACCATTCCTGCCAACGCGGCATCGGACCCATTTTGACTAGCACCGTAAACGAGAACATTATCAGAAAGAACATGTACGCAATCTGAAAATATGGCCAAAAATATATATATAATTATATTATAGAAAGTTGAAATGCTAAAGTGTTTTAGCAGTTGGACTAAGGAATACCCTTGTAGGAGTGGATTATCAATTGAATTTGAATCTCTGTGCACTATTCTTAAGACTGTAGGAGGTTAACATATATCAAATTCTAGAAGTAAGCTTATTAAAGTTATCAGTAGAGCTGTCTACTTTGAGTATCAATTTGCTTCAATCAGCATAGATTGCTGTAGCTCATCTGATTGCAGCATAGATCGCTCTAGCTCAGACTAGGCGAGACTCGACTTGACTAACTTACATTTTCATAGATGATTTATATCTTTACTCTTTATAAACTAACTCTACTCTTCTCTTTGTTAAGTCTCTAAGATAACTTAACTACAAGGAAAGACTATGCTGGCAATCAGACAGACCGACAACATACATAGACTAACTCTTCATGCCAATATACCCCAAATACTCTTAAGTGTTTCCTAGACTTCTGTATTAACTAAGACAGAATCTGACCTCTACTTACAAAACCCTATACACACGCCATATCTAGATCAACTCAACTCTTCTCTGTTGATCAAAACACCCCCTACTTCATCCCTTCTCAATACCCACCAACACTTGCACAAATTCATTTACTTGCCTTTATCTACCCCAATCTAACAAACATTTACAGCGTATGAAATGGGAAAAAACCTTTTACACTCACTCACATAAGTCAGCGTACGCGCTGTCAAATGTGCGCGCTCTGTAGCGGAAATTAAACACTAGCTACTAATTTCCGTTAGCTAATAACTAAATAAGCTTTAAGCTGGCCGAAATACTTACCGAATCGGCCCAGAATTTGGTAATGGGCGCCGTATAGAACTCGTAGAACTTCTTCTTCAGGCGCAGCGGCTGATGCTGTTTAATCTCGTTGGTGAATTCGGACAGGTGAAAGAATTCGCGAAATTGCGATGGATCCGAGTCTGTTAGTGAGACCTGCCAGCGAATAGAGCCGCCGCAAATAATTGCATGAAAAAGGGAAGGAAAAAACTTTTAGTTGGTCGTCGAAAGTTGTGTGAGGAAAGGCGAGTGCAGCGAGTGAAAATGCATGTGAAATTAGTTTGAAATTGAGTTGAATTCAATTATCAACATTAGCCGGAACGGAAAGAGGCATACAAAGTGCGTGAGTATATATATAGATATATATCGAGTATATATAGCAAAAATATCTATAGTATGTAAGTATATATATGTACATGTGCACACGGCGTATACGCGCGTCAAAATTGCGCATACGCAGAGTTGGTCTGGCAGGTGAGCACTAGCCTACATAGCAGCATATCTATATTTATATATATGTGTATAACTTTACGTAGTATAAAGTGAGTTAATTAATTTAAAATTTGCGTGAGGGCCGGGTGTTTTTCTAATTTATTTACGCGCCAATTGGGTAGAGGTAAGCACATGCACTAAAGCGTACTAAAGCAAATCGAAAGCCAACTGTGAACTGATTCGATTCGATGGATCAGATAAAAAGAAAGATAGTAAAGGATAAATAAGAATCAAGTCGAAACTACTTGGTTAGGCTACGGGTTAGGGTATTCAACACTAACTTTGGAGGGTGGTTCTTCCGCTCCAGCAGTGAGATTAACCTGTAAAATTCGAAGGAGTACTTAACGAAATGGTACTTGTGGATAAGTACGCGGTGTGAGGAGTTTAACGTGTTTATTTTTTTCTTTCTCTTTTTTAATAAAAAATCAAAAAAATGTTTGTTTCATTTCAAGTTAATCAGATGAATTAGTTAGTCGATTAATGGCACTTGCTTAGCTAAAAAGGAATGAACAAATCAAGGTTTTTTGTTTTTGGACGGTCTACGGGACGTATGCGTAATATGTCGCATGTCATACAATGTGTTCTATTATTATAAACGAATATGTTTTTGATATGATTATATAACTGTTATAGTTTGTCATCATCAATTATGTGCTAGACGTACACTTAAAAAAAAAAAAAGTATATAGTATTGAATTGTCTTCGTTGTATATGAGAATATATATTTTTTGGAGCGCATTCAATTAAAAAGTTTCACAAATGTAAATGAATGAATAAACTGAATGTGTGTGTGTGTGTATTGGTCTGTGTCTGTGTGTGTGTGTCGTGGGTAACTGTGAATTTACTCACTTTGCCATTTTCGTGTACTTTTGTATCGCGCACCGAATAAGTATCCGCCAATAGAGCCTGCAACGGGTTGAAGGGGAAAGGGGATCGCACGTTTTCCATACATGTATATATATATATATATATATTATTGAGAATGACATATATATATACACACATATATATATATAGTTTAAAAAAAGTAAAAACAATTTACGATTTACGATTTTTTGTTACATCATCTAAATGAAAGTCTATTAAGCTACAAATTGAGTACGAATTGATGATAATATGAACATTTAAGATGAGCACAAATTGTAGAGTACTTGAAAGAGTGTGTGTGCATGTGTAGAGGTGTGTGTCCGTGTGAAAGAGATAGGCACAATAAAAATCATATTGAAAGGAAATTGAAACTTAATAAAAAAAAGTTTTCGCTGCATGCCACAACTGTGTTTGTGTTTGTACAGGTGTTCAACTATAATAACGGTAAACGTAACCTCAAACAGAGCTTGGGAGTTGTGGGTGGGGGGTGGGGGCAGGTAAGAATTTTTAATCAATGGCAACAACCGATTGTCATTTATCCTAACAACTTTATAGCTGTGCGCACAGGCTCAATGGATTTTAATTTGATTTTCTGATTAAAGGATTTTCAACTGCGCTTCTATACAAGCGAGCATATGTGTGTGTATGTGTGTGTGTCTGTGTGTGTCTGTATGTGTGTGTGCGTATGTGTGCGTGTGTGCCTGTGTGTGTAAGTGAAAAACAATATTTGAACAACTGCAGAGTTTGCTCTTGAGAGCTGCGAGCACAACAAACAGCTTCATATATCTATAACTAGCTAAAGAGAGACAGAGACAGAGAGAGTGAGAGAGAGAGCGATAGCTGGCTTTCACATACATATATGCATTGTTAATAGCTGTGAGTATGTGTGTGTGTGTGTTTGTGCTCATAACGGTTATTACTTAATTGAACTTTAAATTAAGCCTTAAGCCATGGGACATCGGCTGCAAAGGATTCAGTTAGGACTGCTTAATGTTAATTCGCACTTAATAGGGATATACCCCAGCGGGCATAGGGAACAAAGCAAAGCATTTATGTATATATATAAAGAGAGAGAGAGAGTTTACTGTGTTTACATTTATTGTTAATATGTGGGGGGCGTTGGTGTCTAGGTGAGCATGGCTCTATTGAAGAACTTACATCTGTTGAGTTGGCTGGACTGTGAAATGATGGCGAATGCTTTTCAACTGGTATTAATTTGCACTTTTTAAGTTAATTAATTAATTAGTGTATTAAAAAAGAGAGAACGAGAGAGAGGGAAAGAGAGAGCGAGATAGGGGAGAGAGAGCGAGTAGACTGTAGAGATTAGGTATATGAATTGACCTTATATGAATTAAGTGAGAGCCTTTGCATGGTTGAAGTATGCTATTCGACTGTTATACTGTAGATCGTCTATTTTGTTATACTGTTATACAGCTATATTTTTATACTATCATATAGTTAAACTATTTTACTTTTAAGCAATTATACTGTTATATTAAACATTTAAACTGTTATACTCTTGTATAACAGAACTGTTATACAGTTCAACTGTCTAAACAGTTCAACTGTTATACTGCAGTGCAGTTAAACTGTTATACTGTTTAGAAATGTCACTGTTATACTATGATATAAACTGTAATACAGCTCAATTGTTATTCCATTATACGGTTTTATTATTATAGTCAAGTGTCATACTGCTCAACAGTTTTATTGTTATACAGTTAAACTGTTATACTGTCTGGCAGCTTAGCATGTGTAATATATGCACATACATATGTGTATTAGACATACGTTTTCCCCATTTTACACTCCTGTTGCTCTTTGTACAATAACATTAGCATACTTTGAGGCTACAAGGCACCAGCCACAACAGCTATACGGCTATGCAAAGTAACCTTAGGGGACTAAAACTTCAAAACGGTTTTGCGACACGTTTCCTAACAGCTAAGGGCGAGCGATTTACAAGGCTTGACTAAAAATAGCCCACAATTTGTTGGCTTAAGTTTGGCTGGGCGAGGAAATCAATAAAAATCAACTAAACACATAATGCGTTACAAATTAGATGCCATAAATTTAAGTAATGTATGAGTATATAGTTTATACAGACAGAATACAAAGAATATACAATACACAAAGAGAAACATAGATAGACAGAGAGAGAGAGAGAGAGAGAAAGATAGTAAGAGAGAGATAGAGAGACAGAGAGTGGGAGTAAGACAGACCGACAGACAGTTCGACAGCAAATACATAAAATTAACAAATACGTTCAGAAACATATATATATATATATATATAGTAGGTATAGATAAATAGACATAGAGTCTAGGAACAGGAAATGCTTGAAATAATGTTGTTGGTATTTTTAATGATTTTTTATTTTGTTTTGTTTTTTATCTGTTGATTTTTACTACCTTGTCGCGATTATTACTGCCCGCGCCCATCCTATATCTCAAGGAAATGGATCTTTTGGCTTTTAAAAGGGCGTTCTAAAACAAATAGAGCGGGTAGATGGCATTTGGTAGGGTATATGATAGCACGATATATATAGTTAAGGTATATAAATATATTTATAGATATATAATATGATAAATATGTATATGTTAATATAGATTATTAGGTATTTAGTATATAGCTTAGCTGAAAATTGAATAAATACATTTTCGAAGAACTGGCACGCACTTAAAACAAAAAGTTGAAAACAAAACCAAAAACCACAAACAAAAACAAAATGTAAACAAAACACTGGTTAAATAAATTAAACAAATACAAAATTAGTTCAAAGGATAGCAGCATCAGTTCTGAAGAGACAGTAAAGCCTGGCATGTGTGCAACTTACCTCAGCATCCGGCTGCGAACGATCGGAATCATCATTATCCAAATTCTGATTCTCCAAATGCTCCTCCTCGGTCTGTGGCATTTGCTGCAGCTCCTCCTTGGACTTAAAGTCCAGTTGCCTGATGTAGAAGGGCATGATCAGGCCTAGAATGACCTGGTTGAATGGCAAAATATATATATATTAAATTATAGAAAATATTAAAATATCAAATCAAATAAAATTTTCTTAATTTTCCGCTTTCTTTTCATCTCCCCCCGACTCACCTTAAAATTTGTATTCTTGCGCGTACGCAATCCGCCCATCCAGAGATCCGCCAGAATCACCTGGCTGCAGGGATGGGCGAGCAGAGCGCGATGATTGGCAGCAACTGCGAGTGAGAGGCAGCTCTGATTGGACCACGAGTGCAATTCACAGGTAAGCAAACGCTGCGCCTTCTCCGCATCCTGTCGATAGCTAAAGTCCAACAGTTTGTTGCCTACCAACGCACCATAACCACAAATGAAACAAACATCAATTAGTTGACCGCAAATGTCAGGTACGTTAATTAGACGTGTTGCCCGATTGGTTGACAAATGTCACCCACACACATTCGAAAGAGAGTTAATTAAATCAAGCGCTTGGCCACAATTAACTACGGACGTACCTTTGCTCTCAAACTCTTTGGCATAGGAGCGCAGCTCCTCATAAATTTCCGTATCCAAATCATCTTCGGCTGCCTCATGAGCCATGGCCTTGTACAGCTTGCAGGCGACCAAGGACTTGGCTAGCGCCTCCTCGCCATGGGTCCACATAAGCAAAGCCATTTGCTGACGCTTCGTGAGCACGGCCCAAATCTAGTAAAATAGAGAGAAAGAGAGAGAGAGCGCGCGAAATAAATTGAAGCTTAATAGAGTCCAAAAAGGCAATTGCTTAGAAATTACGTATACGCACCAGCAGCTCGTTGAATGGAAACTCGAAGAGTGCCATTTCGGTGGTGAATGGCAACAGTCCTGTAACGAGGCTCAGCGAATTGGCACCGGCATAGCGCTGATATTGATATGTCGAGGACTTGCGGCAAGCATTTGCATAGCTGTTCATCACCTTCGCATAGATGGGCCGAAATTTGCGACGCGTATAATACGATCTGCAAGATGAAGACGCACACACAATATAAATAGCCAGCCAACGAAATTTGGTTTGTTCTTCAAGTCAAGTCATTTCTCAACCGAAAATTTGCATTTAAGCAAAATTTATTTAGCTCACAGAGGGGAGGAGAGTGGCGCTGTGAGGGCAAGTAATAATAATACCCGTAGAAAAAGTGTCTGTGCCTTCTTTTTACATTCGCTTTTTTTCTATTTTATTATTCTTTATTATTTGCTAAGCTCTGCCCGCATTGCCATTTCGTTTAGCATTCCCTTTGTCAACAATTGGATTGGGGCGCGCTGCTTGGCGCTTATCCCTTTGTAAAACTCTGACCACGCCCGGCCGAGGGGGGCGTTGGCATTGGCATTGGCTTAAGTGATTTATATCCTGAACCCAAAAAAGTAAGAAAAAAAACTCAAATAGTAATTGCGTTTGTTTTCCAATTGAATATTTCAAACTTTCTTTTTGCTTTTGCTGCGGCTGTTTGTGTAGAATGTATCTGTATCTGATGCTGCAAATGAATTTGTAAAAACACTTTTAAGATCTGAAAGTATAATCCTATCTATATCTGTATCTATACCCATATCTATCTGTATTTGCATTTGCAGCTGAATCTGTATCCATATATTTATCTATATCTGTATCTATATCTGTATATGTATCTATATCTTTGTCTGTTTCTGTATCTGTATCTCTCTGTCTCTGTTTCTGTATTTGATATCTAAAGATATGCTTATTAGAGCTCCTTAGCATAAAGCTGCCTGTGAGAGCATAATAAGCTTCTGCTGTGACGCACATGACCTTTTCAAGCCCTTATTAAAAAGAAGTCCAAAGTAAACTCATGCTTACAAATTTATTCGACTTGTTTTGTTTTATTTAACATTATTTGCAGAAGCTCTTTAAGCAGCTGCTGCTGCTGCTCGCTTTTACGGGCAAACAATTAAAGCAGGCATAATAAAGAGGAAAAAAATGTAGCCATAAATAATTTATGGCATATAAACGCGCGACAATTGGAAAATCAATTCAAATTTTATGGTAAGCAAATCAAAAACTTGAACGAGTTTAATTACTCACAAATTGGCAGGCCAGGTCCTTAGGACTGATGATTGCCTGAATGCCAGCCTGCCAGCTAGCCTGCCAGCCTGCCTGCCTGTTGCTCATTCAAATGTCTAGACGCTGCCGAATGGAATGGCAAACAAATACACATAGACAACCACAGACACAAACACACACACACACACAGAGCCTATTCACGCCCTAAAGGTATTTGGCAAGCCAAGCGAGAAAAGGCCAAAAACAAGAAGCGAACCGTAATTTAATCTAAACAACAGTTTCGATGCCAGTTTCAGCTTTCAACTTTCCGTTGAGCTCTATAGACCGAATAGCATTTAGATGGGCATTTGTCAGATAACTTGTGACCTTTGATTGAAGCACAAAAGGCCCTAGAAAAAGGACAATGGACAAGAGCAAGAGGCTAGTGTTAAATTAAGTAGTTTATCTAGCTGAACGACATCAATGAGCCAATGAACGAATGGCCAAAAGCCAAACAAAAAACAAGTTCCAGAAAAATGTGCCAAAAGCACAAAATTTGTTTTCTTAACATTTAACATTTACTTAAAGCTCCGTATAAAATTTATTTTACTTCTCTTTCTTTTTTTTGTGTTTTAATAAAACTTCACAAACAGCGCTGAACCCTTAATTTGGCCACTTTGTGTTCCATTTTTTGTTGCTCTTGCTCTTGTTCTTGTGCTGTGGTCCATTTGGAGAACCTGCTCAAGTTTTCGTTTCTGACAATGCGTTTTTGGCTTTTAATTAAATTACTTGATTGATACATTTGCCATGCTTCTGCCGCCCTTATTGAAACCTCAAACATTTTTGGGGCCAAGCTCACAATGAGCTAAAGAAAAAGAGTGAAAAATGGCAATCAACGACTTATGAATACCTTTACTACATTTTATTTGGGTTAAGTTTTATCTTGATTAATTATTGATGACATTATGAGGCAAGTATTAAATAGAAAGTATTTAAGTCTTTGTATACTCTGTAAAAGGATTGGAACAATTGAATAGTAAGAGTTTCTTAGGTACAAATTACTCAGATTAGAGAAAAGCTGAATGAACTGGTATATATTATCAGACTTTTAATATTCCCTATCAAAATAAGTATATTTTAGATTATAACAGAATGAATATACATATGAATATATCTTATAAGAAGAGGTAGATTTCTTCCTAGAAACTGACTGAAGAGCTTTTCTTACTTATTCTTAAATACATACATAGATATAAGTATACATACTATCCTTTCCAACCCCCATTCTATAGGCAAACCACATATCTTATTTATAATACCCTCTTTGCTAGTGTATAAAGGTAAGGTTTTATATATTTTATTAAATTCCTACACACAAAGCGACCTCAAAAGCCGCGCTAACTAAATTTAAGCCGCAGAGTTTTTTGCCTCGCTGGCCAAAAATGTTAATCCCGAATAATTATAGACGCCTTTTGGCGTCTGCTTTGGCTTTCCTCTCTGCTCTTTGCTCTCTGCCTTTTTCTCTTAATTTCTTCTTTTTGTTTTTCCACACGCTAAAAAACAAACTTATTACATTTTCATAAACAAATTTTTTGCCAAGCGGAGGCGACGTTGACGTCGGCGCTGCGGCTCATCAAATTTAATCCGGCAACAAGTTAAAGGCGTCGGCCCATGACACAGGGCGTGGCCCATGCTTTCAGAGAGGTGTGGCGCTGGCAGCAATCTTTACGGCATCGCTTGGGTCAAAGTTAAAAACACAGACATAAACCGAAAACGCTGCAGTGATAAACTAATTTGCTTGGGTCCACCCCAAGGCCCACTCACGTGCCGCCCACTGTCCATTTGGCTGCCTTCAGGTTTTAATTGGCACGCGTTTTATATGCCAGAAGACGTTCATTATAACTTAGGCATTAAGTTTGTCACGACCTTTTTCCCCCAAATTTACGACAGCTGCCTTTTGTAGTGCCATTTCCCCCGAAATTTCAGTTAAACTTTGTTTTCGCTCTTGTGTTTTGGGTTACAATTACTCAAACAGCTCGATTTGATGGGCTTTAACTCTTACTTGTAATGTGCGCACTTCGGTTCGAATGAGAGTAATCAAGAAACTTATTGACTAACAAATACTCTGGTCGACATTAGTCCTGAACATCTTACTAAAACTGTGTGCAAAGTTTTAGCATGTACATAAAGTACAATATAACCGCCTTTAATCAAATTACAGGGTATTTAAAGGCAAAGTGAGTATTTCAAATGAAAGCTGGATTAGGTTTCAGGCCTATAACATAGCTTAAGAACAGCAGTAGTCATAAAATTGGCTTTGATGTTTCTTATATGTGCATACCCGCTTTTATGTTAATGACAGGGTATTTAAAAGGCACTACGAATACTTCAGAATTGCGTTGATTTCCATTCTAAGTAAATAAAACTTCAAAACTTAACCACAACTCTAATAAAATGGAAAAAAAAACTATTTCCAACGAATATACCCTTATTATTTCACTAATAGGGTATTAAGACATTGAGTATATGACTAAATTTTACTGCCTTTAATACCAAGCAACTAGCTCAACTTTAATTACATGCCCACTTTCATAATATACACATTAAATCGAATATACCCGCCTCCTCATAAGATACAGGGTATTTTTAGGAAATCTATTTAAATTGAATTAAAAAAGAACCCATTCAACTTGACACAATTTTAATAAAGAGTAACACAATATGTGCTTTCATTTGCAACTTCAATGTATACATCCGCTAATATTTAATTTACAGGGTATTTAGAGTCAGCATATTCAGTTGGAAGCAAATAAAACTTATTCAAGTAACTAAATCTTCACTAAAACAGTCAAAATATCTAATTCGACATGTACACAGTATGCATATACCTCTCTGCCGCTTAAGTTATAGGGTATTTAACACCAAATCAAATACTATGGGTATAAAAACTGTTATAAGAGTGTATAAGCCCATATGCGATGCGCAGTGAACAAAACCTCTTCCAGCTAGACAAACTATATATAAAATGTCACAATAAATGCTCTCACATGCACTTGGCAATTCATATAGCCCCTTTTTGAATTGCAAATTGACAGGGTATTAAAAGGTTTTGCACACACGTGAGCTGCAGGCACACGATGCCTGCATATGCTGTGCTGTCTGCTCTCACTCACCTATAGGCGCCGCCCATTAGTTTATTGATGACAAGGCCAATGTCGTGAAGCGTGTAAATGTAGCCTTTGGGTATATGCGGGCGCACATCGCGCAATATATAGCTGCAATTGAGAATGGAAAGGGAGAAAAAGAGAAAATAGAAGAGAAAATGAAAAACATTTGTTCAGTTTATATACATATTTATAGGCCAGCAAGGCAAACGAAACTGAGGGAAATGGGATTGGGAATGGCAACTTACCCCAGGGTATTGGCCGGACCATGTTTTGTGTTGTAGAGCTCCTCGAGTCGGGGTATTGTTAAAAACTTCTTCATCGAGACGCCATTTTCCAAAAGTAATTTGACAAAATCGATTCTATCATGTTCGAGTGCCTGCATCATGGCCTCATCCAAAGCGCCTGCGGATATATATAATACAGAATTATGCAAAGACTGGATATAATGAAATATATATACACGTATATATATATATATATCTGTTTGTATGTCTATTGTATTTATGTACCATTGGGCCACTCCTGTCCATAGACAAATATTTCACTGCGCGCTATGTCCACACGATTCCATGTCAATGCAAGACTCAATTGCTCTGGGGGACTGAGATGCTGCGATTTGAATAGAGCTGTTAAAATGGTCTGATCCAGCTCCTGTGCCTCGCCCTCCGGCTTTTCCTGTATGCGAAATACGGTAATCTGAAAAGAGACAGAGACAGAGAGTGAGTGAGAGAGAGAGAGAGGGAAAGCAACGAAATGAAGCCTTAAGTATTGCCTAATGCAAAAACCGCTAAACATAAATAAGGTTTGGCTGACAGAAGGGGGCGCAGAGCGGAAGCAAAGCCAAGTTAGAGGTCTGCCCCTAGTTGAAAACCAATTAAAATCTTAATAACAACCGCAGCGAAATTCATCAAAATTCATCAAAAACTCGAGCAAATTCTATTTGTGGCATGCTAAAATGTTCGTAGCTGATTTAAAATTCATTAAACGTTCAATTGAATCTTGCGTTAGGCTAATTATTTTGCAGCACTTAATTCATTGCTTAACTGTTGCCTAATTAAATATTTAAATCTCTAAAGCGACACAGACTTAAGTCAGTTTAAGAACTGCCACAAACACACAAACACACACACACACACAAATCTATAAAACTCAAGGTGAAATGAATTTCACCTCCATCTTTAATGCCCTTTTAATTGCTCAAAGTGAAAGCCTTTCGCTTTGTCATTAATCATTTATACTTTAAACTAAAAGAAACTTTGCTTAATATATTCAAGTTAACAACACCTCAGTGCGCATAATCATCAGGTAAAAGTGCTGAGCCAATGCCACCTGGCCTGACCTCTTAAATATCTATAAAATATGTTTTATGTTTCGCTTTTATGTCTTTACACAATTTTTCTTATTTCTCTTTTGTGGCTTAACAATTTAATATAATTTTGGCCACAAAAGGAACTGAAATATGTATTGTGTTGCCAAGGCATTTGCCTTGCATATATGTGTGTGTGTGTGTGTGTGTGTGTGTGTGTGTGTGTGTGTGTGTGTGTGTGTGTGTGTGTGTGTGTGTGTGTGTGTGTGTGGTTTATAAGCTGAGCAGTTGAGAGCTAACGAATGCTCGCATAGGAGAATACCTGTAAATTGGGGGGAGCTTGTTATGTGTTTTGATATATTTATAGATACCATACATATACAGAATAATCTATGGTTTTTAGTACAAATTTAATTAGTGCATTAATATGTTTAATTATGCGAAGGAGTCTAGGATATTGTTGGAAGAATTGCCAGGAATTGTAGAATTTTTAGCGGGAAATAAGTTAGTTAATTAGTCAGCATATACAATTCGTAAAAACTTTAAAACTTTTCGCTGAATAAATATTCTTTAACTATCATAAGCTTATATTCATATTCTGATCTAATATACATATATTAAATATATAATTTTACACAGAAACAATATCTTTGCCACATGCCGACGACGCTCAATTGGCATCGAAGTTGCTGCTACGCAAATTTCAAATTTCTTTCCTAGAAACGACGAGTGGAACGTGAGCTATAAAGCACAGAGAAGTGAGTCTCCTAGTAAATTTATATTAAAGCTAACTGATAACTGTTCAAAATGTAGCTAAAAATGCCTTCCTTAAATAACTAGGACATATCTGAAATAAGCAAACTCACGTGTAAACAATACGAAAACAATCGTCAATAGACCTAGTAAATAGTTTTCTAGTTACAATGTCACTTGCTTGTTGTGTCTACATAAAATAATCATCAAATCTATATGGGAGCTATAACTACGTAGTTCAGTTGTAGAGTCCAATTAGGAAGTCAAATAATAAACGCTATCTACGGGTATTTGCTAAGCATACGAAAATCAACTTGTTAAGCAAATCCATAGGGATTTTGATTGCCTCATGATAAACGAAGTGGCAAGTTGACTGCCTTAGCAGTATTACTAAGCAGCAACAGTAACATCAATCAATGTATATTGAATATATATGTGATACTCGTCCCATAGGAACTCATTGAGACAATAGAGTTAAATTGAAAAAGAAAATACATAGACTTCCCACAATTCATCTACTTCATATACTACAACTTAATCATACCCCACTTCTCCAATTACAGGATATTTTTCGCAAATTTCCCAAAATTATATTAAAAACCACCCACTCAATGCCAGAGTCAAAAGGACTTACCAAGTTCTTATTGCGCGTGCACTGCAACAGTTCCTGGTAAAGTTTCTCAGCCTGATCCAAGCCCACTTCAAAGGTTTTCTGTATGGTGCCAATGAGATAATCACGCATAGATTCCAGCACGGGCTGCTCCTCGCCATCCGATGCATACCTATAACAAATATATATATATATATATATACAAAGTTCAAGTTAGAAGCAACTCTAGCGTCTAATTAAACACATTAAATTAAATGAAGCAAACGAGGAGGGCAGGCAGGCAACAAATTGTTAGGTAAATAACGAAAGAACAACAACAACAACAACTAAAAAGACTGACAAAAAGTTTGTCAAAACGAAGTGGGCTACGTAACGTTGCGGGCCATGCGGCGTATGCGTAATATTGTGGCCTACATCTTGTCAGCGGGCCCCGAATTTAAATAATTTGCCCAAAATGTCGTGTACTTAATGAACGTGAAGCCTGACTGCCTGAAGCAGTCAGACAGACACTAATAACAATATCAGACGCAGCAGCAGCAGCAACAGCCGCAAATTAAATAAGAAAAGGACAAACGGGCAACAGTCGGTAGGCGGTCGGCAGGCGGTCGGCAGGCGGTCGCAAGGCTCAACCTGCATGAGAACGCGTAACTAATTAAATTTGAACTAACTGCTGTTGCCTCATTAATTGCCTAGCTGGCAATCAGTCGGATGCCAGAAAAGAAATATATATAAATAAATAACAATCCGTTTAAACTTACTTGTGCACAAAGGCCAACAGATCGGCAGCACGGCCGGAACCATCGCAAACGACAACAGGAACTGGAGGCGAATCCGTCACGTATTCGAGGACAGCACGTATTGTGTTCGTTCCGCCCTCAATCACCAGACAGACAACCGGCGTACTGGAATGTGTGACTGCAAGGGCATAAATAAATTATGTTAAAGATGTATATATGTATATAGATATATATATATGAAAGTATCCAACAAAGGTGCGAGTCAATGATATAATTCAGAGTGAACATCGCTCAGCTGGTGGCTGATGGCTGGCAGCTAACTCAACCTTCTAACCTAACCTCAGCATGATTTATGCAATACAATTGTCCACTCTTCAATCACAAGCTCTTTATATAACAGAGTCATAATAATAATAAAAGAGAACAACAACATCAACATCATAATAATAATCATCCAAGGGCCACAGCGGAGGACAGCATACTACACATTCGTATTTTCATACTTACGTTTTGTACAGAGCTTCAATGAACGAACGACTGCTCCACGAGCTAAGCTCATATATACAAATGAAACTTTTCACCTTTACAAATGACACTGGCTGAAAGTTGAGTTTGTTGAAGAACTTTGTCTTTGCTCTTTTTACCTATATATCTTTTTCTCTCCCTCTTTCTCTATGACTCTTTTTTGCGCTATATATTATACCAAATTGAATCTGGTTCTTCAAACTTGGGGCCACAATTTATGAAGCACATTAAGCTTAAAGCTTTTAGTTAAAGTTGCCCCTTTGATGCTGCTTTCATTTTGTCCATATGTGGAATCAAACCACTTGACAGCTATACCACTTGTCAAAATCATATCTTAAAGTTTCATTAAAGTCTTAAAGGCCATTTAGTGATAGGTCTTCACTCCTAGAATAGATAAAATCTTTGGAGCGCTAAAAAGCTTTAAAGCTTATTAAAACATTTATATGAATTTAGAGTTTTGTTTGCATAAATCATAAAAGCACATTTAAGCTCGAAAGCTCACTTAAAGCTCATTTAATACTCTCATTCGCTTGTTCTACTCACCCTCCATTCAAGTACTCACATTCAAATTTCCTCAAGGATTAATCCTACACTTTCAACTCTCATATTTGCTCATACCTAACTCAGACTTGTGCAATTTCTCTGCACAAAGAATGCAAACTGAACTCTGTACAATGCTCCTGCGGCAGCTTTTGTGCGACTTCTGCCTCAAAGCATATTAATCTTTGCCACAATTTCTAAAGCTACTTCCACTACCTCTTCTTCGCCTACTTGCCACAATTGCAAATCCAACTAAAACTGATTGCATTTGTTCGCTTTGCTGATCTGAGCCATACGTTAACTTACATGGATGCAGCTTTAAATTCGAAATGAATTTCTCCAGTTTGCGACGCAAAATCAATTCAGCTCCATATTTGGCCTGGGTGCCATTGTCCACGAGCAGGAAATACGCATGTCGATTGTTCAGCACAGCCAATTTTGATCTGGAAAGGAAAGGAAAAAGGAAGAAAGCAAAATGTATAAAGTAAAGTTGATATGTAAAAAAATGTCAGCAGAGTTAAACCTGGCAACAGGTGCCACAAATTGCCAACTGAACAGCTTTAACAGGGCTTGTGATGTGGCCTTATCAAATATGCAGTGGGTTGTGGGCTGCGTTGCTTTTTGCTCAGCTTGAACCTACCTTGGCGAACTAATGCTGTGGCAGGGCACCTCACGATTGTGACCCAACAGCTCATGATTGCGCTCCACAATGCCCCAGGGCGCAATGCCGATGCTGACCACGCGTCCTGTCCTCTGTTGGCCTTCCAGCAGCAGAGCGTCGCCCACTTGCTTAGTGACGCCTGGAAAACAAAAGACAAAAAAAAAAAACAGCAAGTAAGAAAATTTGTTATCGGGTGTAACTGACTTCTCAATGCTTGTAGTTTTACTACTGTGTAAGATCTAGTAAGCATATGAAGCATTTATGATACAAGGGTACAAAGGAGCATAAGCATTCTTTTGCATAAATAACTTGCATAAATAACATTAACTGACAGACTTACATCACCTATATACCCTCTTCATAAAAGAAAACTTATATACAATATGAGCAACAGCAACAACAATGTCAAAAATAAATAAGTTTTTGTGTTACTTTTTGCGTTTTATTTTTGGGTGTTTTGTGAAACCCAAGTACCTTGACTTTGACTTTCACTTTTTTACTATATATACATATTTTATATATATTTATATATCCTATTGGATTGAGTTCATGGCAGAGCAGCGTGTCTAAAATTTAATAACAGCTGCAGCAGCACAAAGAAAGATGACAAAAAAAACAAGTAAGATCGCTCTAGTCGAGACGGCTCGACTACGAAATACCCTGAACCCTGCGAAGAGCCAATCTTCCCAACATGCTATACTTATTATACCCTGAACCCATTGAAAATGGGAAAACAGGGTATAATGGTTTTGTTAAAACGTATGTAACAGGCAGAAGGAGGCGTGGTAGACCCCATAAAGTATATATATTCTTAATCAGCTCGACGAACTGAGTCGATATAGCCATGTCCGTCTGTCCGTCCGTTTGAAAATTTGTTTGTTTACTTTGTTTAATAATTTACCATATGAAAAGCATGAAACATATCGATCTTTAGGTAAAGATTGATAGACATCAGCGCGTCGTTGTCAAGGGCCACAAATCAGCAATCAATTTAAAATTTACAATAGTTTTACTGTAAGTGTGGCGACTGAGAAGAGAAGCCCAAAATTAAATGTCTAACAAAATCGTTAAACAATGCTTAGATGGTAGTCTTGTTTAAACTAAAAACTATAACTAAGCTAAGTCATTCCTATAAAGAAATGACAAGCTGCAATATGATAAGAACAGAGCAAAAGTTGTTAACTTTTACGTTTTGTTAAAAAAAGTACATCTGATGGCAATTTTTATATTATTAAAATAACTTCTCTAAAAACATTAAGTCTTTTGGTAATTAGGAAATTTTTATATATTTTAACAAAGTGTTTTGCATCAGAACATGTTACTCACCATTATCCTAAAGTCGAAATTATATAACATTATATTAACTTAATTTAAATGAATATCAGCATTGATATTAACAGTGTCTTAAAATTTACTGAAATGTTCTAAATGCTTAGGTCGCTATTATTGTATGCATTATTGTTATCATATACATACATATGTATATGTATGTTACAGCTTTATAATAACATTATTATCAATAACATTAATACAATTTTCAACATAAAAACAGAACCAATATACAATATACAATATACAATATACAATATACAATATATAATATATAATATATAATATATAATATATAATATATAATATATAATATATAATATATAATATATAATATATAATATATAATATATAATATATAATATATAATATATAATATATAATATATAATATATAATATATAATATATAATATATAATATATAATATATAATATATAATATATAATATATAATATATAATATTTAATATTTAATATTTAATATTTAATATTTAATATTTAATATTTAATATTTAATATTTAATATTTAATATTTAATATTTAATATTTAATATTTAATATTTAATATATAATATATAATATATAATATAAAAAAAACAAAAAACAAAAAAAAAAACTTAATGATCATAAACACTTAGATCATTATATTATGACTACAATTATTTTAATTTAAACAATTGCCTAAAACTACAACAAATCCACTTAATATATTTAACACATATTCTTAATTATTAATATAAAAAAAAAAAAAAAAACATTACACCCTGATTTCCCATTTTCAATAAGTTAAGGGAACAAAAACACCAAAAAAAAAGCACCAAAAAAAAAAACAAAAAGAAAAACAAAAAAAAAAACAAAAAAAAAAACAAAAAAAAAAAAAAAAAAAAAAAAAAAAAAAAAAAACAAAAAAAAAAAAAAAAAAAAACAAAAAAAAACAAAAAAAAAACAAAAAAAAAAAACAAAAAAAAAACAAAAAAATAAACAAAAAAAAAACTTACTGATCATAAACACTTTGATCATTATATTATAACTACAATTATTTAAACAATTGCTTAAAACTATGCTTATAATTATTACAATTCCACTTAATATACTTAACTTATTCTTAACATTTAAATACTTACCACATTCTGAAGAAGTGGTGGATCACTGCACTTTACTTTATATCACTTCACTTTACTGCACTGCACTGCACGACTGACCACCAGCAGGCCACAAAGACGACTGAAATTGCGCAGAAACAGGCGCCCATTATATAGGGCAAAACTCCCGCGCAAAGCACCCGCGCAAAACGGAGTTCGACTCATCTAGGTTTGATCTCAGTCGTTTTTTCATTCGAACATTGAGCGAAAACTGCGTCCCGCGCAAAACAGAGTTCAACTCATGAGCTTACTCGATGTAAACACTAACAGAATGCTGCTGCTAACATTTACAGACTGGTAGAGCAGAGGCATCGATGTAATCACTAACAGAATGCTGCTACTAACATTTACAGACTGGTAGAGCAGCAGCATCGATGTAATCACTAACAGAATGCTGCTACTAACATTTACAGACTGGTAGAGCAGCAGCATTCTGTTTGAGCTTGCATCGAGAAGAGTAAGCTCAAATTCTTGCTAGAGCAGAAGTTTCATTCTCTTAGTTTTCGCTCAACGTTCGAGTGAGCTGAACTCCGTTTTGCGCGGGACGTAGTTTTCGCTCAATGTTCGAATGAAAAAACGACTGAGATCAAACCTAGATGAGTCGAACTCCGTTTTGCGCGGGTGCTTTGCGCGGGAGTTTTGCCCTATATAATGGGCGCCTGTTTCTGCGCAATTTCAGTCGTCTTTGTGGCCTGCTGGTGGTCAGTCGTGCAGTGCAGTGCAGTAAAGTGAAGTGATATAAAGTAAAGTGCAGTGATCCACCACTTCTTCAGAATGTGGTAAGTATTTAAATGTTAAGAATAAGTTAAGTATATTAAGTGGAATTGTAATAATTATAAGCATAGTTTTAAGCAATTGTTTAAATAATTGTAGTTATAATATAATGATCAAAGTGTTTATGATCAGTAAGTTTTTTTTTTTTGGTGCTTTTTTTTGTTTTTTTTTTGTTTTTTTTTTTGTTTTTTTTTTTGTTTTTTTTTTTTTGTTTTTTTTGTTTTTTTGTTTTTTTTTTTTTGGTGCTTTTTTTGGTGCTTCTTTTTTTTTTTGGTGTTTTTGTTCCCTTAACTTATTGAAAATGGGAAATCAGGGTGTAATGTTTTTTTTTTTTTATATTAATAATTAAGAATATGTGTTAAATATATTAAGTGGAATTGTTGTAGTTTTAAGCAATTGTTTAAATTAAAATAAGTGTAGTCATAATATAATGATCTAAGTGTTTATGATCATTAAGTTTTTGTTGGTTTTTTGTTTTTTTTTTTTTTATATATATATATTATATATATTATATATATTATATATATTATATATATTATATATATTATATATTATATATATTATATATATTATATATATTATATATATTATATATATTATATATATTATATATATTATATATATTATCTATATTATCTATATTATCTATATTATCTATATTATATATTGGTTCTGTTTTTATGTTGAAAATTATATTAATGTTATTGTAAAGCTGTAACATACATATACATATGTTTAAATTAAAATAAGTGTAGTCATAATATAATGATCTAAGTGTTTATGATCATTAAGTTTTTGTTGGTTTTTTGTTTTTTTTTTTTTTATATATATATATTATATATATTATATATATTATATATATTATATATATTATATATATTATATATATTATATATATTATATATTATATATATTATATATATTATATATATTATATATATTATATATATTATATATATTATATATATTATATATATTATATATATTATATATATTATATATATTATCTATATTATCTATATTATCTATATTATCTATATTATATATTGGTTCTGTTTTTATGTTGAAAATTATATTAATGTTATTGTAAAGCTGTAACATACATATACATATGTATGTATATGATAACAATAATGCATACAATAATAGCGACCTTAGCACTTAGAACATTTAAGTGAATTTTAAGACACTGTTAATATCAATGCTGATATTCATTTAAATTAAGTTAATATAATGCTATATAATTTCGACTTTAGGATAATGGTGAGTAACATGTTCTGATGCAAAACACTTTGTTAAAATATATAAAAATTGCCTAGTTACCAAAAGACTTAATGTTTTTAGAGAAGTTATTTTAATAATATCAAAATTGCCATCAGATGTACTTTCTTTAACAAAACGTAAAAGTTAACAACTTTTGCTCTGTTCTTATCATATTGCAGCTTGTCATTTCTTTATAGGAATGACTTAGCTTAGTTATAGTTTTTAGTTTAAACAAGACTACCATCTAAGCATTGTTTAACGATTTTGTTAGACATTTAATTTTGGGCTTCTCTTCTCAGTCGCCACACTTACAGTAAAACTATTGTAAATTTTAAATTGATTGCTGATTTGTGGCCCTTGACAACGACGCGCTGATGTCTATCAGTCTTTAACTAAAGATCGATATGTTTCATGCTCTTCATATGATAAATTATTAAACAAAGTAAACAAACAAATTTTCAAACGGACGGACAGACGCACAGACGGACATGGCTATATCAACTCAGTTCGTCGAGCTGATTAAGAATATATATACTTTATGGGGTCTGCCACGCCTCCTTCTGCCTGTTACATACATTTTCACAAAACCATTATACCCTGTTTTCCCATTTTCAATGGGTTCAGGGTAAATAAAAATACTTATAGACAATGTGAGCAATAGCAACAACAATGCCAAAAATAAATAAGTTTTTGTGTTACTTTTTTCGTTTTATTTTTGGGTGTTTTGTGAAACCCAAGTACCTTGACTTTGACTTTCACTTTTTTACTATATATACATATATATTTTATATATATTTATATATCCTATTGGATTGAGTTCATGGCAGAGCAGCGTGTCTAAAATTTAATAACAGCTGCAGCAGCACAAAGAAAGATGACAAAAAAAAAAGGACTCTAAAACTAAAGTTGAAAGCGAACAACGAAGTTGAGATACACTAAAAGAAAACTGTATAGGGACAAGACTGCCCAATGCCTTTATATATTATATATTTATACTATATGTTAGATCATTTAAGACTTTCAACTAAATAGCCTCAAAAATATTTTTTAAATTCAATTTTTCGTTATTCTATTTTAATGCAAATAGAAATACTTTATATTTGCCTTGCCTAGGCCAAAAGCCAATCGTTATACCACTCATTCTTAGGGCATTTAGTGTCGCTCAGTTAATACGGAAACTGTGTGCAATCACTTGACTGCGCGATATCCGCTTGGGATTTTTATTTATTTAATTTTCAGCTGACTGCTCAACTCGAACTTCTCCTTGTTATTGCTGTTGCTGTTGCTGTTGTCGTAGCAGGTTTCATTATTGTCTGTCTCTGTGTGTTTTTTTTTCGCTTCAGAACTTATTTAACTTTCGTTCAAGTTGACTTTAATAGTGTTGTCATAAAAGCTGGTTGCAGTAAAACAGTGAAATGAAACCCGAGTGACTCACCTGTATTGGTGCCGCCCGTGAAAATCCAGGCTCCCGTTGTTTTGGCCGCCTTTAATAGTCCTTTGCGTATTTCCTACAAAGCAGAATTTGGAATTTGAAGAGTTCTCTTTTGCCATTCAATTAGCGTGTGAAAGTGGACACTTGGTTTGCGTAGTTGAAAGTTTTCATTTCTTTTTCTTACCTTTTTGAGCTTTGCCTGCAAATCAAAGTTGGCTTTGCCGCCCTGCACGGTGATCAAAAGTTTTGGCAATTCCAGATTCCATTCCTTGGTGAATAGCTGCACCAGCAGCTCCGGTCGTGTATCAAATGACAGACGCACATACTGAAGATATATATAGATGATATATATGTATAAGAGTATTCGTTTGCTAAGTTATTGGCAAAAGTTGAAGCAACGCCTCCAGAGAGACAAAGAGACTCGCAACAAATTTCCTTTTAAAGTGGCATATAGCGTCTGCCACGTGATATACAAAGCCACTTAAACAGCAGCTCAAGTATACTTTATATATATATATACTCGAGTATACTTTAGTCGGGTAGTATTGACTAATTGACACTAATTATACACATATAAATATAAGTTATATAAATATTTATAAATTTTATTGTTAACTATCTTAATTAGTTCAATAATTATATAAATTTTTTAAGACTAGTTCAGTTTTCATGTAGAACTTCAATAGTCAAATGTGGACTCCAGTCAAATTCAAGCACCTGAGCTGCTGTTTAGTTGATTCAATTCATTAGTCAATTCTCAATTGAACTCACCTGCGCCTTGGTGGGATGTGCGCCACCTTGAAATTCAATTGTACCGTACGCATCGGTGGGCTGTGGTCGTGTATGCTTGGTGGGCAGCCAGAGATCGCCCGGCGAGCCGCTCTCGATGCCGGCAATCGTCTGATGCGTAATCTGTGCCTGGCCGCAGCAGCATCTGTCAAACGCAAAAGAGTTGTTAATATGGAGTCAACAGTCAACTTGCAACAGGAAGAAGGAAACATCTTCATATATATCTACTATATATATTTATTTGTATTGCTGGCAAATTAGTTGAGTGAGGAAGATATATATATCTGTTATTGTTGTAGGACGTGTTGATTTATTGTCAATATATATATATTGTATAAATGACACGAGGTAGCAAACATACTCGACACACATACAAACATACACACGCGTGCTTCCCACGCACATTATGGCAAGCCTCACGTGTAAAATAAACCGTTATTTATGCATGTGCGGCTCTTTTGTTGGCGCTTATTGTGGGTGGCCTTGTTCCTGTTCCTGTTGCTGTTGCCGTTGTTGTTTTTGTTTTTGTTTACTCATACGCAAAGCTGTCACATTTGTCTGTCTGTCGCAGTGTCTCTGGCTGTGTGTGTGAGTGTGAGTGCGTGTGTATTTGGCTATAACAATAGCTTTGACAGAGACAGCATGTTTGTTTGCTTGTCATTTTTTCGCCCTCTCCCTCTCGCTCTCTCTTCCGCTGCTTAGCTGCTCTCGGCATTTGCTCAAAAGTTTTCGCCCTGTTAAATAATATATTTCAATTACAGCTAACTAATACAAGCCACGCATATGCATCGCTCAGCAACAATTGCCTAATGAATAAATCAATTGCAGCACCAGGCTTAACTTTGGCTTAGCTGCCGAGGATACCCTAGCTTCAAGTTTAAGTGTGGTATGCGGAACTTTTAGCATTAGAAATTTATGAAGCAGAGAGATTAAAGGCTTATCAAGTAATGTTCTTCATCTCTCATCTTTGTTTATCTCTCTCTCTCTCTATCATACTATCTGTCTTAATCTCTTTATGTACCTTCCTTTCCCCCTATACACTCTCTCTCTCTCTCTCTATCTCTGTATTGAATGTATCTTTCTCTCTCTCCCCTTTTGATCTCATGATCTATCTTTCTCTATTTTCTCTCCACTCCTCTCTTTCTCTCTACCTTTTTCTTGGTTTCTCTCTCTCACTTACTTTCCCTCTTTCTCTTTTGCTTAATCTCAACCCCCCACCTCTCAATCTCTCTATCTATATAAATTTACCTACTACTTACCCTCCATACATACTCCTCCCCTCTTTACCATATAAAACCAATATACCCCGAATTCGGTAATTACATTTCCGTACTTCAAATTAAATAAATCTGCAAATTTGTGTGTGGCACATGCAACACGTGCCAACCTATATACTATCAATCAAGCCATTTAAGGCACGCAAAGCCTTGAATAATATTGAACAGGCAAACACACACACATACACACACACACACACACACACACACCAACAGCAATTTACAAGCATGTGTAAATAGCGTAATTTATTTAGCCAGGACAAGAGAAGGTAAATGGCCATCTGTTTGGCAATAGATTTCAGTGGGCGGCAACCGAACAATTGTCAACACAAATTGTCAACGCCAACATTTGTAAATGACTGCAGTAACAGAGAGTGGGAGGGAGGGTGGTAGGCAAGCCAGCTGTGGAGGCGTGTCAGGCAGAGTAGGGCATTAAAACAGCTGCCAACTCAAACCAGGCAGCTGATTGTGGGTTAAAAGCGCGTTGCCAAATATTTGACTAGCAGCTCAGCTGCCTGATAAGAACGTCAGTCGGGCAAAGTCATAAAGCCGTCATAAACTGTGCACGCTGTACGTAACATTGAACAAAACAAAAAACTTTCACCGAAATAAGCCAAGTCAAGCGCGGCAGAGCCAGACAGACAAGACAGGCTGGCAGGCTGGCTGGCAGGCAGGCGAGTTTATAACGCATTTATCTCAATTGGTTTAGAGAGCGCATCTTGAGTGGTGGGCGGTGGCGAGGGGGCGTGACTCAGTTTAACTGCCAGCCATAATAATAAACAATCAAATGCCAGCGCCAAAAATGAAACTAAATACACAAATCTCCCCCAAATTCCACTCACTCACTCCCTCTCTGAATTTAACCCACTTTAGATTAAGTGGGCCAAATACATTGCAGCAAACTGTTTTCTGATACGCCAAACTGGGTCAAAACTTTCGAGCCAAATTGTGGGGGGGTGGGGCTGTCTTAGTTAGTTGGGGGCACGACACCGCTGCACTTCACTGGCTTAATTAGTAAATGAATTGCAATTGGATTTTCATGGCTTTGGCACTTACTTTGTATCGTCCTTTGGGCATGGTATAAACTTGATGCATTCGCGTTTCTGAAAGTTTGTCTCGATCCAACTGCGTGGCTGATGCTATTTTATATTTGGGATAAAAAAATTTAATAAAACAAAGAAGAAGAAAACTTGTATTAGTTTAGTGTCGAAATAAAAGAAATTTATATCATATTTTTATGGCACATTAAACATTTACAAAATATTTAAATAAAATATATATAAAATAATAATTTATATATATATTTTATTTTATATTTTTTGATTTGTACAAATATTTTCATAAATATATATAAAATATTTATTTACATATATATATATTTTTTGTACAATATTGAGACTTTTTACACACCTAAAAAATACAGCTAGAGTTGTAAATAAAATAATATTTCATATTTATAGAGTTTAAATAAAAAATTCAATTTGAAATTTGAGAAATTGAAGTTTGCTTTTTTTTGAGTTTTTAAACCATATTGGATTACTGCATTGTTGTTATTTTTGCTTAAGTAACTAAAATACATATATGATATATATAAAATATGACAGATATACATATATTATATATACACAAATATATATACATTAAAAGTTTGAAAAGCTTTTAGTGCTCAGTGAGAAAAAGTCTATGGAAACTTAGCTAAAGAATATGAACAATAATTTAATACATTTTTAAAAAATTAAAAAATATAAAAAAAATAATAATAATATTTATAAACAAGTCAAAACGTTGCCATCGGGCGCTACCGACAATTTAATACACGCTCCGTTCTACTGGTTAAAGATATACATATCTGTAGATATCTATCTGTATCTGTACATATCTGTAGAGCATCTCAATAAGTATCTAACTGAATAACCAACTACATTAAACATTTATAAATATTAAATATTATTTTTTTAAATAATAAAAACTTATGCCTTTATCTTTAATTTATTCTACAGCTTATTTAAAGATTTACCAAACACAATAAAAATTTATGCACCATAAAAAGAGAGCAGATAATCGCATGCTAAGTCAGCTATACAATTCGATTGGCATATCGAATCGAAACTTAACGCATTTGCCGTTAAGACAAAGCACAAGCCATGCAAAATTGTTGCCAAGAACAAAGAAAAACAAAAACTAAAAAGAGAAAATCAAAGAAAGATTCCAAATGGAAAAACTTGCAAATGGATGGCGAAAACTATTCGAGAGATTCAAACGCAAAACGCGTGGCTCGCGAACTTGTAACAAGTGCAACAGTTGGCAAAGAAAGAAAGAAAGACATGAGTAGGTTGTGAAGGGTACGACTAGTCAAATACCCTGTACAAATGTTAGATACAATCGGTATATGCTTGTTAAAGTGGTATCACTTTTGGTATCTTAATCCAATATTTGTTATATTTAGATATCATAAGGTAAACGATAGCTGTCGGCATTTAATAGTTATCGATATTTATTGGATAATGTTCTTAGGTTTATCGGTGATCAATTTGTATCAATTCTAAAATAATCTAGTATCTAAAACACACACAGCACGTCTCTTCTGGTCAAACACTTGATTTGTGAGCAACTGCCAAGCCATACAGCTCTAATCACACCCTCACTCTAATCACTTTCCCTCAATACAGGGTATCTAAATCAACATTTAAAGACTGCCATTGTTGGCGAACAGACAGCATAAGACTGACGATTAGTGGCAGCGAGTGGGGGAGTATTTTTTTGTTTACTATTGCCCGTTTCTATTTGAAGTACCTCCGCTGTTGGTTCAGTTTCTGACTGCGCTCTGAGCAAATCACGCACGTTGAGTATCAAAACTTTCGACAGCGTCGATGAGACGGACGAGCGTTTACGTAAACGTTGCCGCTTGCGAATGCCACGCGGCGTACTGGGCAATGCCTCAGCTCCATCCACGGAGGGCGCTGTCGTGGGCGGGGGCGTGGCTGGGCTAACAGCCGGCGTGTTGCTGAAGCGACGCACTGTGGAGAAATCACGCGAGATGCGACGTAAATATTTGTTGGCTGCGTGCGGTGAATCGATAACCATTTTCAATTTGAATGCACACACGGAAACTGGATGTTGAATATTTTCCGGCTGAGTTTTCTTTTATTGGTATTATTGTTGTTATTGTTTTGCTCTTGCGTTTTCACTAATGCGCGCTAATTATGCTGCGTTGCATTTTACTTTCTTTATTTTGGATGTTTGTGTGTTCGCACGCGAATCTCAACTGAAACGCACCTGCGATGCTGCCGGCTCAACTAACGGGAACAGCCAGAAGATAGAGCAAGATGAGAGAGAGAGATAGTAAGAGAGAGAGAGAGAGAGCTGTCAACTCCTGATAAAACGCGAGTTATTTACAATGCACTATTTGCATGCCAGCGCGAGAAGCTGGCAGAGAAGGAGAGAGTGTGGAGTGTGGGCGAGAGGGAGATACAGGGTGTAGTAGCTAGCTCTGAGGTTTTTTTGTTTGGTTGAGGCGTTTACGATTGAGCGCTCAAATTAGATAAGCCTTGCTCGTTACACGGCTAAAAATAATCTAGCAACAAGTACGAAAATTCATAACTAGCTAAAGGCTTTACGTCCGGCTCAACTGTTAGAGATGACAGCGTGATTGCGGGAGTGGATTATGAAATTTTTTAAGACATTTTTTAAGATTTTAAATCTATTTATTTCCTTGTATATAATTTTATCATCTTTAGCAGATATAAAATGTTGAAAAAAAAACTGTAATTTACTTATATAAGCTTATATATATAATATTAAAAATAAAATAAAATATATTTTAAGAAAATATTAATTTATATAAATAAATATATATTATATATCTATATTTTCTGTGTTCCTATACTACCGAAATTTTTTTTTTAATTTTATATTTTTACTATATGTTTTATATTTTCAATTCCATATTTATATATTTTTTTAAACTAACTTCTAAATATTTTTCTTGAATTTTTAAGCGTGAAAGTATAAAATTTTATATATTTTTATAATTATTTTTTTTTAGTCTTGGCTGTTTTATTCACACATTTGTTTTTTTCAATTACTTTCAGCATAAATTTTCAATATCCCGCCTCGACACGATTTCATCTCTTGTCGCTCACGCTTTTGCTCTCTGGCATTTTGGCGCTGTGTAGCTGCGATGCATTCGACTGCAACAAATCAATTTGCTGCTGCTGTAAGTTTGTGTGTGGCTCTGTGTGCTGGTGTCCGTGTTGGCCAGGAAGTATGCAGTTAATACCATTACGTAGAACAGCAGCAAATTTAAATTTAAGTTTCTATTTTCTGTTAGCTTCACAACGAAACAACCTAAGAACAGAAACGAGTTGAGCTCAGTTGAGTTGGGCAGCAAAGCAAAATGCATTTAATGAACGAGCCGACGAATGCATTTAATTAATATTAAATTATGTCGCCTTTATTGTCACTTGAGCATTTTCTGTTGGCCATAATTGATAGCACAATGTGCGTTGAGCAGAAGGCCAAAGTGTGTGGGCCAGGCTCTAATCAAAGGCGAGCAATTAATTAGGGAAATTCGACCGAATATTGTTCTACTGCAATTTAATTGAGCATAAATTAATTAAGTTTGTGGTTAAGCTTAAATGAGCTTTATTAAATGCACTTTAAATCAATTTTCTAATAGGCGATAAAGTTTACCTAAATTAAATTACCATCCATAATTTCTGTCATAATTTAAATATAATAATCAAATATCATATATACTTCATTGAGGATTTACTTGAATTCTTTTTTCTAATTAATTGAGTATTTAATGTAATTACTTAAAAAATTTAATGAGTTTTATTAGTATTTAGATCTGTCTCAATAATTACTTAAATTAAACTAATATAACTTCCAAAATAAGCACAAGTACTTAGACTCGTCTAATGTAATTACAGTTCTCAAGGGTAATTACTTAATTAATTTTCCCAAACTAATTTAATTCTTCAAGTAATTAGACTTCTTATATATAATTTATTCATTAATTAGTACTGACTAAAGTAATTCTTTCAATCAAGTAGTAAGTAAGTAAACAGTCAGAAAATAAATACCTGAGTAATTACATTTAGTAAATCACATAATTACTTAAGTAATTACATATTAACTCAGATTTAAAATAAGCAAAAAATTGTTAAATATATAAGAAATTGTTAATAAATAATTAAGACCAATTGTCTTGAGTAAAAACTTATATAAACTAAGCTTTACAATACCTAGAAGAAGAAGTAGAAGAAGAAGAAGAAAACAACATCCACTACATAAACATAAATACAAATTAAAATAACATATATATAAAGCAATTTGTACAAACTGAACAGACAACAGATTTGTGATTGATTGATGCGAGAAAGTACAGTGAAACATAGGCATGTATAATAACAAACAAACAAACAACAGCAAAGTGTTTAATAATAAACAACATAAAAAATAAACGATAAAAAAAACTGACGAAAAATCAAGATTGAAATTGAAATTGATATGTTTGATATAGCTTACCCTGGGCACAGTTATATTTATCAGACCCCAACAGATTTTTTTCAGTCCCCATGGTATCTTTATTATGTGCGTGTGTTTGTTTTTTTTTTTTATATGCATTTTGACATATATTTTATATTGATGGGACATATATACAACAATATATATATTTTTATTGTTGTATACACAAACAAAATATCGATATATATATATTTTTATTTGATTGATGCGTGATTGACAGGTCATGTTTGTTGTTTTTATTGTTGTTGTTGGTGTTGTTGTTGCAAGGTGCACGACACACACAACAAATTTTTGTTTTTGTTTTGTTTTTTTGGAAAAGTGTTTTTTCGTGGTGAAGTAAAAAAAATATGTGAAAAAATATATATTCATAAATAATTAATATAAAAAAATATTTTTAAGATTTTTTGTGGGTGTTAAAAATTGGAAGAGAAATCGAAAACAAACGTAAACGAATTTTTAAATTGAAGCAGAGTGTATATAGAGTAGTTGTATTTTAGTGTTAAAGCAAAGAAGAGAAATATTATTGTTCTTGAATTAGTTGAGAGTTCTTTTGATTTTCAACCATATTTAGTTATATATATATATATATAGGAATTGCTCTATTAGTATTATTATTATTATTATTGATATGATTTTATTTCAGGGGAAACGCATTTGGTTTGTTGACCGACTTACTACCAAGACCACTTTGCCGTATGAGCTGTATTTGCGACTTTGACAATTGAAATTAAAATTAAAATTAAAATTAATATTATATTTTTTTATAATTATTTTAACTAGTTTAATTTATATTTAAAACAGTTTTAACTTCACTAAAAGCGTGAGCAAAAGTTAACAAATAACGTGAAAATGCTTAAAGTAAGCTAAAATGTCTGAGCCTAAAAGTATGCTGTGATATATTGAATGGGTTTCGAGGCTCATTTTGTAGATTATATAAAAAGTAGATACCCATTGATTCTTTTCTTAAATACATTATATTACATACAACACTTATATATGTACAGAAAAGCCAGATACCCTATATTTATCGAATAAGTACACTATAAATACATTTCTGAAATTCTAGCAACTTTTTTTCCCAGCACATTCAAAAGGTGAGAGAGAAAACAAAGTAATAAAAGCTACGAGAGTCTACTAAGAAGTTTTGAAACTAATTTTTATACTAAACTTTTCAGTTGACCGTCGTACATTTTTAATTACTCAATTCTCTCTCTATACCTATGGGATATGCTCATGCTTGTTTATTGACTGCAGAGTATTATTAAACTCAACAAAAGTTGACACTGTACCAAGCGCAGCTGCAAAAACAAACTGCAAAACATAAACACAGACACACAAACACACACGCACACACCTATGCATACGAGGTTGGTATGAAAAATCATTCAAATTAAATATATATAAATTATATATTCACTAAACATAGTCCCACTACTATTTTCGTGATTATTATATAGGTATATACTACTATTTTCATGATTAAATCTATATATACAGCTGTGTTCAAAATAATAGCAGCGCATATAAGCTCTGATTTTAAGATTGATAAATAATATCATAATGACTACAGATCAATAATTTTTTTTTTTATATATATGCTTATAATTCCTATACTTCCCTTCTACAACTTTTCAAACCACTCTCCTTTCTATACATTTCTTGTTCCACACACACACTTGCACAACTAACTTTTGTCATATGTGTGTGTGTGTGTGTGTGTGTGGCACATGCAACATGTGCTACTTGCTACTCAAAGCGAAAATTGAGTGGGTGTGCTCCATTCACCCAAAAACCAAGCTCTTAAAAAAAAAAAGCAACAACCCCTCCAACCATGCCCCGAGACCCTCCCCTAGTCAAACAGTTTAGATTTCATTGCCGCAGCTAAAATGCGACTGCGGTTTGTGGCATTGTCTAAGTGCCGCATGCAGTTGCACCAGCAGTTGCCGCAGCAGCAGCAGCAGCTAGCACAGACTGCCACGCCCACACGGGCACTAAGTGGTGACTCTCCACAAGTATTTCAATTGCTGCCACAAACACACAAAATACATCAAGTCAGAATGTAAACGATCGAGTATGAACGACTGCACAATACTCGCTCATAGTCAAGAGTTATTTGTTAAGCTTGGATGAGGTTTGATATATGTGAATATATATTCAATTATATTCTAATTTCAAATGTTTTTAATACAAACAATCATAGAACACAACCAATATACCCCATTTGACAACTCAACCCAGCCACAAATGACAAACAGTTAGTTACACATTTTGTGGCAAAGCAAGGGGGCAGCTTAGGTAACGACAGGTAGCTACTATCAAAATCGCTGACAGTTGCCACAATCAAAATTTGTCATTGCCACCATTTGTGGCAAGTAGAAATGGCAAACAAAGTGAACAAATTTTGCAACTAATGCAATATTTGCTAATTCAATTAAACGTGAATTTTAAACAAATAGAACGTAGAAATATATATATCAGACAATAAACAGATATATATATATATATATATATATAATATATAATCATCTGTATATACATATATCTATATCATTTATCATGACCGTTTATTGTTCATCTATTATGATTATTTACCGTTGTTTCGCTAGAAATGCAATTTAAATTAAAATATCATCAATAAAATGCGTTTTTCAGAATAATAAAATTCGAATTAATTATGCGATAATAATTATTCATTTAACACTTCGATAAGCACTGAGCGGGAATAAAACCACAAAGGTCAAACAATAATGGAAGTGTATATGGTAAGGTATAGCATACCCCATCAAACTCTATATACCCAGTATATATGTATAGGAAGAGTAGCTACACTCAGCTATCATTTTATTTAGTTTTCAATTATTAAATGTTATTTTAAGGCAAATTATAAATTGCATCCTCAGCTAAATACTACATAAGTATGCTACAGATCAAATACCCTGTAAAATGATTTTTGTGTATATTTAGAAGTTATGAACGATCAAACTTCAAATAAAATTCAAATATAAAATCAAAACAGTTTCAACTTAGTTTATGACTAATCTAATTAAGCTAACATACCCTACAAAATATGCAGAAATTATCAAATATATAGACTAAACTCTATATAAACTTATCATGTTATCAGGTATAGAAAATTCTCTACATACCACAAAAAATGTATTCAAATGTATTTTTCACATCCATCTCAAACTTCAGCTAAAAACCTATATACCCACACCCAGCCAATAGTTACAGGGTATACTTCCATCGACATTTTTGCCCGTGGCCAAACATAATATGAGTACATATACTCTACTATGTGACCAGACAGACCGAGGCATGTGGTCACATTAGCTGCTCCATTTAAAACTCAAGTACAGTATCTTTTTATTATTTCACCCAACCCAAACGCTGCGCACCTATTGCCACGCCTCCTGCCAACCCTTGGGCTGCCCATTAAACTAAAAGCTTTGACATTTTATGTGCGCCCCAGGCATAAAAATGAAAAACTTTTGAGTGGGCGCAAAACAACTGCAAAAAAATAACAACAAAATAATTGAAAGAGAAAAGGAAGAAGAAGAAGAGGAAGAAAAAAGTTATAACATTTGAAATTAATTAAGAGCGAAGCAACAGATTTTTTTAAGCTCTGCTTAATCAGTGGAAAATTTGCATTGATTAACTTAACATTTTGACATTAATATATATATATATATATAATAATCGAGCCTTCGAGCCGATATGCATTAAAAGCAATTATGTTCGCCGTCAATTGGAATTTGTTTACTGAATCATCTAAAAGCCCAATTAGCAACGTGTGGCTGCACTCACACACACACACACATACAAAGCAAAGGTTAACACCTACAACTGCAATTTGCAACATTTCTCTCAGGTTACATAACTGTAAGTGTGTGCAGCCAATTAAAATTGGTCAAAGCCATGCGCCATGATGAGACACAGGCCAACAGGATTTAGTAACCAAATAATTAGACTTTATTTCTAAGAATTTTAATGACCTTTCTTATTACACTTTCTTCATAATGTCTCACGTTGCGTCATTCTAAAGGCCATTAAAAACATGATGAGCATTAAAGCAGTAGACAAAGTGCAGCCTTTATGCATATATATTTAAACTGCTTGCAAGCAGTTCACTTTACATATGCAATCTTTCCATATATTAGAGCTGTACTAAAAGATTCAGCACAAGTTCAATTGACTGTGATCAGTGAACCATAAAGTTCTTTTACACAAGTTCAAATGAGTTATTCCATCATAAACTGCTCAGCAGCTGTATCCAAATGAACTGCTCGAAAATGACTAAGTGAACTGCCGCAACAAGGTGAACTCCGAGTGCCAGCTCTGGCATAAACACACACACACTCACCCAGCCACCCACATGATCTAGTAAATGACAAAAGTTTCTCTTCAGGTTAAGAGCGCACAGTGAAACTTTTAGCAAGTGCAATTGGCTTATTAGCGAGTTGCACGAGATAAATTACATTCTTGAGTGCTAGAAAAATGTAAAGAGCACCTGTTTGCCACACATATGGCAACTATAACGAACGCAGCATACATATAAATCAGCAGCCAATTTGTCAAGAGCACCGCAGCCTGATTGACAGTTGCCTGGCAACAAGCAAGGCAGAGCGAGAGGGAGAAAGGGCCGGATGTCTGCAGCAGAAGGCGCTTTGCTTTTGCATAACCTTCTATTGCGTTTAGTTTGGCTTGCTGGCAGCATGGCAGCATGGCAACATGGCAGCTTGGCAACATGGCAACAGGGCCAACTCAATAAAACTTACGCACCAGCATAAACTCCACTTAATATCCACATCAAATGCCTCAGGTCGTGCATAACGGTAAACCTCAACTATGGCCAGCATCTTGTCTCGCTTGCACCAACAGCTTGCTGTTGTTGTTGCTGTTCTTATTGCTGTTTCAGCTGCTGTCGTCTGCTTTAGAAGTCGTTAAAGTGGAAAATTGAAAGTGAAGCTGGCGTAGCTGATGAAGTGCAACAGCAGCAACAGCAGCAGCAGCAGCAGCAGCGGCAGCAGCTTCCACTGATGGATCGCATAGACTGACGGACGACAGCCGCATTCAATGCAAGTCAACTTTAAAGCTTTTAACACACTCTGAGCGTAAATACAATTTGCCGCTAAAGAGAGCGCAGCATACGCACACACGAATTGAGAGAGGAAGTGTGAGAGGGAGAGCGCGAGCGAGTGGCTGATAGTGTTTGTGGTGGGAGCGCAATAAACAGCTGCTGATTAATACGCGCAAATCGCTCGCATCACTCGCACTAATTGCGCGTTCCAGCAAAAACAACAACAATACAGTTAAGTCCATAACTTAAGCCAATTAAGTGCAATATTCATTTGCAATTAATTAAATATAAATAGATTTTCTACTTACAAACGTCCAATTAGTCTCAAAATACATTTTTCAACTGTGTTTAGTTTACTTCAGCTGCAGCCAAATAACTGTATTTTCTAATACACCTCACACACTCCACATCAAAAATCATACGAAACTTATAACACAACAAAACAAATGAATTTCACGGTGAAGAAAAAGAAGACGAGAACAAAAAACAAAAATAATTCACCCGCTTCATAGAACTTCACTCACATGGCGCCTTCAAAGTCGCGGCGAGCACTGAGTAAACTTTTTTTGTTTTGCTTCCCCCCCCCAAAAGCGCTCAAACTGTGTCAATTAAAAGCGCAAATAAGCGCACACAAACCAAAGCACTCACTCACACACACACACACACACACACATTGAAAATCGAACGACAGCAATCGAACGAATGACAACAAGTACACAGATAATAACGGAGAGACAGAGCGCAAAGCGAAGAGCACAGAGCCACTGCTGAACTGTATTTTTTTTATTGCTTTTGCTATTCCACTCAAGCGTGCGCTCGCGCTCTTGCGATCGTTTGAGGCGAAAAGCAAACTTCATTAAAAACTTTGAAATTGTTTTGGAGCAAAGTTTTAATGACCCCAAACTTAACTGTAATAATGTTGATATTAATAGCATTTACTGCATGCAGCTGCTGCAGCAGTTCAAATGCCAATTCCCATTTGGCCACAGTGACGTCACAATTGAGATAAGCCGATAGCAGCTGAGCTATCTTAAGAGAGAGAGAGAGAGAGAGGGCGAGAGAGCGCGAGCAGCCACAAATTAAGAGCATACTTTTAGGCTTAACAATTAGCGAACTTTTAATTAATTTCTAAATAATTCCAACTCAACTTAGTTTTGTTTAAAGCAAGCTACAGAACACTTTAGCTAGCATAACTACTTAAAAAAATTAATAAAACTAAACTACAAATATTTTAGTTAACTACGTTTTTGATGCTTAATTGATATTATTCGTTATGTAGAAAAGTTTTCAAGGCCAGTGCCAAAAAATCGAAAGAGAGCAAATACGAAAAATGTCAAAAAGTAAACAAACAAAAAAAACAGAAAATAAAGAGAAAGGAAATGTTATTTAATTGAAGGCAAAGACAAAGACTAAACATTTCTTTCTCTTTAAACTTGATTTTGTTTTATTTATTTTATTTTATTTTTATTTTATTTTGCTGTCACAACAAAGCAGTTTGGCAGTCAGTCAATGTGGCAATTAGCAGGGAGAAAGTTTTTCTTGGTAAAGAAAGAAAATAGGGAAGCCGAAAATGAAGCGAAAATTAATTAAAAAATGCGTCATTTGGGTTAAATAGAGGACAGAGAGGGAGAGAGAGACAGAGACAGAGACAGAGTTATAGAGCGTACTACTTGGTTAGAAATTTGAAATAGTTTTGTTAAATTAGGATTTGATTGAGCTTCTCTTTGTTTTCTATAAATTTGAGTTTTGGTTTTGATTTAAGAGAGTTTCGCACTTACCGGTTTCGCTTTGGGCTTCTGCTTGGCCAATCGTTTCGGTTTCAACATAGTCCGCTATGGACGCACAGAGACACACACATACACAGAAGACAATGAGTTAAAGAGAGCGAAACGGAGCGCGGCCGAACCCACACACACACACACGCACACACGCTTCGAGTGCTCTCGCTGATTGGTTGATTGATGCGTATGAAGAGCGAAGTTAACGATGTCGATGTTGAGCGTAGAACAGTTATCCTCGCAATGCGCTAATTAAGTTTTGAGTTCTGTAGGCTAAGCAGCCTGCTTGTAATTGCAGTTGGAGTAGAAGGGGAAAGAGAATAATATTTATTTATTAATTATTCAGTTTGTAAATATTATTTTTGGCATGCAGGCGTGCAAAACGTGCTGAAGCTTGGTAAAAGCTTTAACTGAAAAGTAACTGAAATACTAATGACACTAGCTGAAAGTGAAGATTATTATTTAACTTGATTGCTAAGCTCACTTTGAATGGGTAATTGAACTTACTTAGTTTGTTTACATATTTAATGTTAACAATAAATCTGAGCATTAAGCGGTTAGGACACTTCGCAAAACTATATTACAAATGTATAACAGTTTTGTATGACAGTGTCTACCTACATTTAAAATGAAATGTTTTGATTGAAGTAGATTAACTTAGCAGACTGTCTTCGAAGCTGTATTAAAAGTGTATAACACTTTTGTATAACACTCTCTAGTTACATTTAATCGTAATTCTTTGCTATGTTGCTAGCATGGGTTTGATTGGAGTCTTCAAGAATCTCTTTTAAGGTATATTACTAGTGTATAACACTTATATAACACTCTCTAGTTACTTATAATTGTACTGATTTTCTGTTATACTCGCAAGATGACCTAAGCCCTTCTTTAAATCTTTATAAGTATTTAACAAGCGTATAACCGTTTCTTCTATTAGTTTTTGATATATTTAATCCTAAGCTAGTGTCATTCCACTGTCATACAAGAACTCGCACCTGTTAACTTTAAAATTAATTGGAAAAGCAAAAACAAATTGGTTAAAGTGCGATGTAAATAACAAATGAAACGAACGAAAAAAGGACAAACAAAAGGGGAAACAAAAGCGCCGACAACCAATTACGAATGTTAAAAATGAAATATGTTGGGATTTGAACCCTGTTAAGGGAGACAAATCCACACACAGAGAATGAGAGAGAGAGAGAGAGAGGGGAGGAGAGTGAGCCTAATGCATGTTATGCTAATTGTGTTTGCTTAGGCAACTGAACAAACAAAAAAATCTTTTCAAATATGCAAGCAGGGACAATAACAAAGAGAACTAAGAGAAAATGTTATAAAACTGTTGTACAATTCAGGATGCTTACCTTGACGGGCTTCTTTACGGGAGCTGGGCGCGAATACTGATGATAGACCTGGACATGGTTCGATGTGAATTTGCCCAACATGTGGAGCTATTTAACGAGTACCAAAAAGTATCAAGTGCTGTAAAATAGAAAGAGAAAGAGAAACTGTTAAAAGTTGGGCTTAAAGTGTGTTGCGACTATTTATAAAATAAAGTTTTAAATGGGGTTGTAAATGGAGTGGCTTTGATGTTCATACAGTTGATTGAGCAGACGAATTTACTTCTTTTTCGTTTCGTTTCTCTTCTTATCTCATATTTGTCAACTCCTAACCTATCTGCTATCTCCTATCTCTACTCTCCTATCTCTTCACCCTACTCTCTACTTTCTCCTCTCTCTAATCTCCTATCTACTACTCTCTACTTTCTCCTCTTACCTCTCTCGAATCTCTTATCTCTTCATATACTCTACTTTCTCCTCTCTCCTCTCTCTAATCTCCTATCTCTTTACCTTACTGTATACTTTCTCCTCTCTCTAATCTCTTGTGTCTTCACCCTACTCTTTAATTTCTCTTTACTCTCTCTTCTCTACCCTTCTCTATTCAAGATATCTCACCAATTAGACCTTTCAATTAGGAACAACGAAAATAGAGCTAAACTTTGAGCTACTCGCTATGCAAATGTCACAGTTAAATGTCGCTCATGTTGACGAGTGTAAGACAATACACTGGCAGATTGAGATGCTGTCGCCGCTGTCTAAACCCTTGTTGATCCATGATGACGACACCAAATGTTTCACAGACTCAACACATGACCAGAAGTTACACTTGAGTCATAGAGTGAGAGTGAGAAAGAGATAGAGATAGAGAAAGTGAGAGAGAGGGAGAGAGAGAGGGAGAGAGAGAGAGAGAGAGCGAGGACAGAGTGTGGTCGAGGTCGAGTGAAACATGACCAAGTCCGCGACAAGGCCAAGAGCAGACGCTAACGACAACAGTTGACTCGACGCCTTTGAAATTTGAAAATAAAAGAAAATTTTTGTGCGCCGTGACAGCAGTGGAAAAACCTGAAGAAAAGAAAAGAAGAAAGGCGAAAAGCAAAGGCAAAAGCATTTCAACAGCTTAGCTAGAATCAAGCGTCGAACAACAGTCGCACGCAAGCAACAACTGAGTCGATGAAGCTTGCCAGACTATGAGATGCCCTGTAAAAGGGAGAAGGAAAGAAGGAAGGAAGGTCTCAGACTGAATCTAAGTGTTCGTGGCTATCTCAATCATTGGATGGGAAATCTTATCTCCATAACAATCTACCCCATTCCCAATTTATTACAGAGTATTTTCGGCAAGTAGAAGCAAATGCCAACTTTACTCACATTAAAGTTGTTCTTGCAACCGAAGCTGTTGCTGCTCTGGCTGTGGCTGTGGCGTCTCTTTTTGTTGCTGTTAGCGAGCTGGCTTAATTTGTGGAATTCAAGACATTTGCTTTCATTTTTTGAAGATTATGTGCGTATTATAATCCGCTGGCCATGCACAGAGTCAAGCATAAGACGCGTACGAGCTCCAAGGAAGACAAAACGCATTTTGGGCCAAAATCAATATCTAAATACAGTGAGCACTGCGTACATGTGATTAACTTGTGTGCAGTCAGTTGGGCTCAAGAAATTGAGATAAACGCTTCCATTAAATATTATGCAGGCACAAAAGACATTTTAATACTGGGCCAACACGTACGCGACGTTATTTTTGGGCCTAACTAGAGGGAAAACTCTCTTCATCTTTTCCTTTTCAGGCAAGAGGAAGTTTTTCTTTTTTTTTATTTTGTGCCGTGCTCTACTCTAATGATTGCTCAAAGTTCTAATTTGACTTTAATAAGCAATTGGGTGCCCGACGATGTGAAAGAGAGATCCAGCTCAAGGACCAGTTACAGCGTCAGCCTCAGCCTGAGCCTCAGCTAAATATGCTCAATGCTTGCTTTTGAGGCCAAACAATTTGGGTAAATGACGAGATTAGTGTGTGCGAGCACTGCCCTGCAAAGTAGGCTACGGTTTTCTCTCTCTCTCTCTCTTTGGTTGTGTATGTTAAGCAGGTGAAGCAAGTACATTAGGATAAGTTAGTACAGAGAGTTTGTTGATGTAGTTAAAGTTTGGAGATATTGGAGAGAGAGAGAAGGATAGCGAGGGAGGAAGATAGAGAACTGTAGAAGGAGTGACTGCAAAGAGAGGCAAAGAGAGAGAGAGAGTATAAGAGAGAGAAAGTGAGAGAGATAAATACGGAGAGAGAGAGAGAGAAATAGACACAGATAGTGAGAAATAAAGAGAGAGATTGAAAGATAAATGTAGAAGGGGAGAGAGATATAGAGAAAGAGAGACACAGATAAGGAGAGGCATAGGCAGATAGACAGAATGAGAGGGAGATAGAGAGAGAGAGAAGCAGAGAGAGATAGTAATTGATACAGACAATGTGTGCTTTAGGTACTTGATTGTATGCAACTACAATATTTCATTACATTAAAAAGAGAGTGAGAGAGACACACACAAAGCAAAAGGTAAACATAGTGTTCCCATTGTTATTTTGTCAAATTGCATTGCAGTGTAGAAAGAGACAGAAAAACAAGTGGCTGCCATGTGTGGGGCTTGTTATGCCTTCAAATTATTTTAATTATTATTCCAACAAACTCGCTAACAACTACTCAAAGCCAAGCGCCACGCGCCGCGCGTATGACCACAGACCGCAATGAATAGAAACCACAAGAGTCACTACACAGTCTATATACTATATATATATATATACATGAAAGTAAGAGCTATTATATGTATATATATATATATATATAGCTATACTATTATTCAAATTTGCTTTAATGGCGCTTAGTTCAAAGCGACATATCATTCAAGTTGCTGGCTCAAATACCGCATCAAAGCAACAAAAGTGCCATCAGCGAACCGTGCAATGCCGCCGCACTCGAAGGTAACTGACAAAAAGAATGAATAGAGGAGAGAGAGAAAGAGAGAGTGAGAAAAAAAGTGGAGAAAACTTGAGAATTTCCAGTGGTTTTCATCGGTAATTTGCAATGCAATGTCGCACTAGACGCCTGCCGTTGAGTAGTTGGCATAATCACTCAAGTAAGGCACACCAAGGTAGGTGTGATATATATACACTGAGAGAAAAGTGCATTAAGAAAGGCTAGATCTAATTAGAAATATTGTAAGCTTCATTATTTATCAAAATATAAGTGAATATTGCTGACAATAAAGGCTCACATCAAATTCAATTTGAAATTAATAAAAGAAAAGTCACAAATATGAAAATACACTCAGAGAAATATGGGTGATGAGAGATTCTAGTCTTTAAGTTACTCAATGCTTTCAAATTTCAATACTTACTTACTAAGATTAATAAGAACTTTAAGTTAATATTCTGTTCTCTTTCTAACAGATACGTAGAGAGAGAAGATTCTCACCCAAACTAAGGCTAAGCATCCACGTACTGTTGCCCATATTTTTGACCAGTGTATGGTCTCCTACATAGCCAGTCAAAGGTCTTCAGCTGTATTTACGTCACGTTCATTTTTAACAGATTTCAACTCGCACAAATGACAGCGCAGAGGACTGAAGCAGCACAACTAGGCAGAGCATAAGAGGACATCGTGAAGGATATGGGCGATGTGAGCGTCAACAACTGTCAAGAGCGCCTTCAGCTGTTGGAATGAATGAATTCCTAATTGAGATAAGACTCAACTCGGCAACTGGTACAAATGAAAAATGAGCCACAGCCACAACAAATCAAGGCACAACACACACACACACACACACACACACACAGGGAGAGAGAGAGAGAGACAGACATAGTGTAGTTTTATCAGGATTTGGGCAAAAAATCGCTTAGCAGCAAATTAGTGAAGGGCAAAGAGGGGGAAAGGATTTACACTCCCACTCAAAAGTATGTGTATGGCTGCCGAAACTAGATTATTGGCAAAAGGAAGCTGGCTAAAAAGGATACAGTTGACCCACAAAGTAACATTACACGACATACACACAGTCACACACACACACACACACACACACACACCTACTTATGTGTGCTCTGCTCTATTGGTGCAATCATTCAAGCGCAGACAAATGCTTTGGTGTTTGTTTGTGTCAACAAAGTGTCCTTTGCAATTTCCACACTCGTGCTCTTACTTGAATTTCTCATTCTAACCCACTCTCTCCCTCCTCTTTCCCTCTTTCTCTCTCTCTCTGCTTCTCTTTCTGACCCCGCTTGCTGTTCAATATCCTGCACCGGAAGTGCGCTAAAAGGGGCACCATGCACGTGTGTGTGCACTAAAAACTATTGATTCTAGTGTATAGAGTAATACTAATGCACATATGTACAGACTGTGATTAAGTTTCCTTTCAGCTCAGAAGTTAGCTGGCAAAAAGTTATTTGCCAAAGCTCGTGAACTGATTGTTATCGATATACAGAACGATAGTCAAAGCGAAGGCAAGGTTCGTAGAGTATAGCCTGATAATAGTTTGTGATTATAATGAAGAGATCGAACTATATTCTTGACACTTTACATAGCACTTTATCATTATATTATTATACTTTCAGCACCTTTGCTAAAAGCTATCGATTGTATAGACTATACGGTCTGCAAATAAGTTTTGGAAAAGAGTCATTCATGGACATTCATATGGAGTTTATATCAGGTAAAGTAAATTTAATAGTTATCGATAATTTGTTATCGTTTTGTTTTCTGTTAAGGGCTACAACTGGAGACGTTTGGGCACTTTGAGTATGGTATTTCAGTGTTTAAAAAGTTATCGTTATTGATTACGATTTTCTATTTCCTTTTGCCCTTCTTTGTTAGTTAAAGTTAAAGCTTTTTAGTCTGCTCCTTTGTTTTATAGGAAAGGAAATCCTAAGAGTGTCAGGAAATCTAGAGTATTTGAAAAACAGGATATCTTTAAATCAAGCACACTTCGGCTTCCGCCACATGTTTGGCTCTAATCCAAAGCACAGTGCACGTTCCCGGTTAACGACAGCGACATTCATCAATCCGCAACACGTTGTAAAGCCGTTGTAACTAAACGAGAAGCGGCGGCAGACAGGATGAGGATGAGGATGAGGACAAGAGAAAAGTGAACCAACGGAAGGGACCTGCAGACCATTTAGAATTCAAGCTGTCCATTGAACGATTGAACGACATCCGGTCAGACATGTGTGAGCATGAGTGGGCAGAGGTGCGACGACGCTGACATTCAAATATGCCAGAAAGTTCAACATAAAATGCGACAGGTGGGCGATCCGAGCACACTCAATCGATATGCAATTGAAAAGCAATTTATTGGACAAACAGACAAAGCTCTTCTATCAATTGGCATATTGAAGAATGCGTGCCTCGATGAGCGGCCGAAAGTGTTGAATCAAACTGCCTGCCACGTTCGCCTGACTGTCGCACAGAGCGCAAATTGTTGAGTTTTGCATTTTCTTGCGGATGATTTCAACGAATTCGATCATTTGTGGCACAGCCTCGCCCTTGACAAAGTTCCTAAAGAGTTCCGGCAGCCAAATGGCACCGTCTCGACACGGCGCACACTGTTTGCACGTCTGCTCCATAAAGAACTCGATGGTGTGTTGCATGACCAGCAGCGGATCGCAATCCTTGGAAATAACTATGATGCCACCGGTGCCCAGCTCACTGCCAGCTTCCGATAAGTGATCAAAGTCCATGAGCACTTGGCCGGCATCGGCTGCGGCAATCAGCGATGTGGACAAACCACCCGGCCACACGGCCAACAAGTTGTTCCAGCCGCCACAAACGCCGCCCGCATGCGTCTCAATGATATTCCGCAAGGGCATCGACATCTCCTCCTCCACCGTGCAGGGATTGACAACGTGTCCGCTAATGCAAAAAAGTTTGGTGCCAAAGTTTTTATTACATCCCAAACTGCTGAACCAGACAGCACCTCTCCGCAGTAAGGTGGGCAGGACGGCCAAGGTTTCGGTATTGACAACCACACAGGGATGATCGAAGTAGCCTTGCTCGTACAGAAAGGGCGGACGTCTGCGCGGACGTGCGAGTCTGCCCATCAGACAATTAACTAGCGCCGTCTCCTCTCCAGTTAAGTATCGATCACCTCTCTGCAGTATGATATCAAATTTAACACCTGTATTACACGAATTGCAGCCAATCAGTCCGTGGCTGTAGGCTTCAGCCAAGGCGAACTGTAGGTTGCATGCCTCGTTGTAGAAGCGATTGCGTGTATAGATAATGCACTTCTCACAGCCCATGGCGAAGCCCGCCAGTAGGCAGCCCTCGATAATCTTGTGGGGCTCATGGCGCAGGATCTCACGATCCTTGCACGTGCCCGGCTCACCCTCAGCACAGTTGATGATCAAGACCTTGCCCTTGGCTTGCAACTTCTGCAGGAACTCCCACTTGTGGCCCGCATAATAGCCACTGCCACCGCGTCCACGTAGCCCACTGCGCTTCACCTCATCCATTATCCATTCGGGGCCCATTCCTATCAGATCTGCTGTTCGATGCCAATCGCCACGCAAACAGGCGCCCTTCAGGCGCCAATCGTGCCGTCCGTAGAGATTTTGAAAGACTCGATCACAGTCGACAAGAGGTCCAAACACCGATTTCGTACTGCTCAGCATACCTTCGGGCATTTTTCTCTCATCTGCTCTTGACGACTTTGGATCTTTCTTACCCCTAGCAACCTTACTTAAATTTCTCACCTCCATTTGTTGCCTTTTCGCCTGTAACAAGATCAAGTTGCCCCTTTGCAAGCGTCGCAGCAATAGCAAAGTTTTCTGTGAGAACATTTTTGCTAAGACTCTTCTGATTTGTCTTCAATCATAATCGTATAATATATGTATAAAAATTATATAATAAATATATTGAATATGTGTTTTTTGTGTTTAAATTCGTATTACAAACTGAAAAGTAAATCAAAATCTGACAAGGGAATGAAATTAGTAAGCTTTATTTAGAATGATATAATCTAGCAACTATTTAAATCGTGTTCATTTGGTATAAACAGATTTAAAACGTTTTCGTTCGTAGCTAAACAAAATGCATTTCGGCGCGGTATCTTCTAGTCAAGCACTTCCTGTTAGAACAGTGTAACTTGTCTTCGGTTTAGAGATTCCCATATCTCTTTCATCTATCCTTTACTTTATTATCATGCTAGAAGATACCTCTGCGATAGCTCTACTAAAACATGTTCTTAAGATAATTTATAGATATATAACCATAGATTGACCACACTCAAATAGACTTGTTGATTACCCAACTATTATTGCTTAACTATTTCATTAAGGAGTTGATACAACTAGGTCAAATATACATCTCTATATATATTTTCATCTAGCAATCGTACAACTATGGTGCCCAATCCATATTTATTTACTGTTATTTGCTTCATTCACAGCTCCCTTCGATTGATATTTGATAACTCAATTAGTTGCATTGGCATTCTGATTGAAATTTTAATTGAACACTCAAATATTTGCATTGGACTATTTTTAAAGTAAATATTTATATACCCTACGCATATACCCTGCATATGAGCATGTATTCACTTATTGTAATTGGGTTTTGCCCTTGTGCGGCTTATCCCACAGCATAATTCCCAAAAATAATCTTTTTTTTAGGTACAGCCAAAGAGAGAATGTATATGTAGAAGAGGAGCAAGAAGGACGCATAAAACAGACATGAGGACAAATTGAAGCTGATGCCATCTAATGCTCGACAAATGCTGCCCGAGCAGCAGAAACTTTTTACACACACACATTTGATTGTTATCCAGCTGCGTGTGTGTGCGTATACGTAATTTTTATCTGAATCGACATTTGGTGCCAGTGCCAGTGCCAGTACACAGGGGCGTTTGGCCATGCCCAGGCATTTACTCAAGCAGCAACAGCAACAACTCGTACAACAAGCAGACGAGCTCATTTAATTTATGCGCCCATGCGGCAGACACATTCCGTCTTTAATAAGCAACAAAAGGCATCTTCGACGGAGTAAATGCAACCAAAAGCGAGGCAGAAGAAGAAGCGAACAAACAGAATGAAGTATTCTGTGTTGCGTGTCGGTGACAGGTGCAGGTGAGACACAGCCAAAGGCTCACAGAACTCCGGGAACTCGGCTATAAATGCCAAGGTACAGCAGATAGCAGCAGTGGTAACAGGTGCAAATGACGGCGCACAGTTGCGCAAACTCAAGTGTGCTCAATTAGTGTCTTGTATTGTTGTTGTCGCATTTGTCAGTTATCTCACCTGCCCAACCATTTAGCGTTTAGCATGCCCCGGCGTCACATTTATGCCCAGCACAAACTAAGCCCACACTCACTTAATAGATGAAATGGGTATTTCGAGTGTGGGATGCGGAATGTCTAACATGATTTATAGCTTGTTGAATGTGGTCAGACTGAGGTAGGGGCTTTTTTGAATAGAGATTAGTCGGTTTGTGAGCTAACTTGATTATGAATTAATTAATTATGCCATATACACTTTGTACTAGATACTATGCCCTATAGTCTATGACCTACAACAGTGACAGTCAATCAAATCTTGACTAGAACTGCAGCAGGTTTATGTCTCCATTTCAGATACTCTCTATAACCCATTATCTAGGTCATATATTCTATACTCTGTATACCCTCTATACTCAGTATACTCTGTATACCCGCTATACTCAGTATACTCTGTATACCTGATATACCTTGCATTCTTCTTAGGCTCTATACTCGCTCGATATGCTCTACATGTTCTATATAAACTATATACTCTGTATACTTTATACAATATGTATATTCTTTATGTTCTATATGTTTTATATACTCTGTATACTCTATAAGCTCTATATATCATAATCTTTATCTTATACACAATATACTCTACTTAATATACCATATAACCTATAAAATATCTTCAACTTTAACTCTCTCTATCAAAACATAAGTCTATCATAGATTTTTAAAGGATATTTTGTCGGCGATAACTTTAGTTCTCATAGTTTAGCTCTTGCACATAATTACATTTGCCCCCTGGAGCTGTAGTTTAGTTGACAAAATGTTGCAGCAAGGCTCGAATCATTAGAGCTTGCAGTTCCCAAGTTTGTCATAGACAGTTTGAACAGAATTTCGCTTAGAAAGGAATTCAAACGAATTTAACACTTTTAAGGTTGATATTGAAGTTTGAACTAGAATAGAATAGAATAGATTTTCCATGCCACTGTTCAACTAGTTACAGTATTTATATGAATATATCTATCTATCCATGTATATCTATCTATTGCTCTATCAATCCACCAATTTATCTATCCACCTATTTAACTATCTATAAACATCTACCTATCCACATCATATGCCATCTACATTCATATCCAATTAGTTATAAGTGTATAATAATTAGATCTAGTCTATCATTAGGGGTACTCCCCCACACTACAATACCTAAACGCCTACAACATTATGCTCTTGTTCTACCCTTTATCCAATATATATATACATATTCATTTCTTAGGTGCAATTCTAAGAGTTTGCTTAACCACCCGTCAAATCTCACTAGTTGGCATTAGTAAGCATTAGGGGCATTCCACAACTTGGTTTATTTTTAGCTAATTCAACTAAAGTGCCACGACAAGTGTTTCACTGTCAAGGCGACCAATTTACTACGCTGCTCTAGACCAGCATTTTTTATGGCCAATTTATGGGGTAGACACACAAACACAAACACATACACACACCCACACACCCACACACATACACATTTATAATAAACTGTTGTGTGCCGAGCAGACGGTGTGAAAATATATACAATTTGCTATTTGTGGATTTGTCTTTGGCGCGGATTGCATGTGCATATAAATATCTTGGTATATGTATGTGTGAGTGTGTGTATGTGTTGCTTTAATGTTATACTGCCTCAGCTCCCTTTCAGCCTTGCTTGCCTGCCTGCCCAATTGGTTAGTTGCCTCACTTCATTTTGCTTTACTTTATGAGCCATTGGCTCGCGTTTGTTTTGGCTTTCGCTGATTTCATTATTATTATTATTATTTTATGGTCATTTTGTGGTGTTTTATAACACTGTTTTCTTTTTTTTTTGGCTGCCCACCACTCTCGCCTCCCCGCTCGCACTCCCTGTTTGGCTTTGGCCCAGCTGTTATTGCCGAACGTGCAGCTGGCATAAAAAATAGCATTGCATACTTTTCGTGCGCACTGTGACCGTAAGAACAGCAACAACAACAACAATGTAATGCACGGAGATTAAGTCTAATGGAGTGGCCTGTGCAATAGGCACTAAAAAGGTGGCTTAATCTGAATCATATATAAAAGGGCAAGCGCCAACTACCCCCAACACACACACGTAAAAAACTAGTATAGAGCGAGCACATATATGTAAACTGAGAGAAACAAATGAGAGATGTCTGAAACTGAAAGAAATTCATAGAAAAGAAATTCATAGAAAATCAAATGATTTTTATATTTGGAAATAGAGCTAAACAAAGATATATATAGCAATATATGTATATAGAGCATCTAAATTCAAGACTTGGCAACAGAAATTGCCTCAAAATTATTATATAAATAAAATAAAATATTTTATAAATAAATAATAATTTTTCAAAAATTATATATAAATATTTTAATTTTTTTTTTTTAATATTTTCTTTGTTAAAATATTATTAAAATATTTTTTAATTTTTTTTAATGAAATTTTATATGCATTTAACATTTATTTAAAATATTTCTAATAATCCTTTTTCAACATATAGATTTTGACTTTTCCCAAAAATATTTTTCTCAGTGTAATCAATTTTTTTGCAAGTGCTTTGCATGCGTTTGCATTGCTTAATGTATGAGAATATAAAGCTTGTAGCTGAACTGTTGACAGCTATTTTTGCGAGCTATATTCATTGTATACCCTATAAACACATCCATGAGCTGAGCGAGTTTTTCCACCATCAGCACATACCCTATACAGCTTTTTATATTGTATAGAAAGCAAAAGATGACCTAAATAGATTTGACTTCATAATGCACGCCTCAATATATAGTGTTTTTTTGTCATAGCAGTTCATTATCAACTTAATGTTTGTTTTTTATTCAGCAAGAAATATATTCAGTATTGTTAAACGAGCTAAACTCCATCTTTTTATAGAGCTGTCGATAGAAATCTCTATTAGCTTATACCCCATTTCCATTGACTTTGGGCACACACGCTTTTTCTGTGTACACGGGAGACACGCTAATGTTTATTATTGGACCGGACATAATGTCCTGTGCAATTAGTCCTTATCTGGAACACAGGCAAGCACAGCTAAAAGCTAATGCCACAGCAAATGCTTAACACAAATTTAAATGCACTTTTCCAAAGAAGAACTGAACAGATGAGCATAATGAAATGCCATGTGATGCTGCTCAGCTGCTGTAGTAAATGAGATTTTAAATGGATTGTAATGCGCAAATATCCTTGAAATACGACGCATAATTGTTGCCTACTTCGCCAACAAAGGATGTCTCTATACATATAAAGGGCTGAGAAGGACATGAATGAGCGCACTAAGTGTCTTGACTTGACTGCATTTACGACACTTGACTTGCGTGCGAGAATCACAGAGTGTATCAGTGTGTGTGTGTGCGTGTCCCTTTGTCTCTGTGTGCCTGTGTGTGTGTGTGTGAATCTCCTTCTGTTTGAGCTGGCAGTGCGCGTTGCTAAACAGCAATCAATTGACGCCTGCAAAGAGCAGCGACTCAAGGACTTTGCTTCTAAATAAGCTAATTTATATGCACACATGGCGCACACACACAGTCACACACACACACACATACACAGTCACACACACACTCACACACACAGTCACACACCCACAGACACACATACATCTACAGCAACAACTTAGTTGCTAATAGCAATACGCGCACTTTCTTATTGTTGCAGCAGCTGCATATTAATGCTCTTAGTCTCCTGGAGCCCGCCCCCTTTGCCAAGCCCTCCCCCCACTGACCAGCCGCCTTGCTCGACCGCAACCGCAAAGTGTCGCCAGAGTTGCCAACCTAACGCAAACTGTTGCATTGTTTGACTCATTTATTAAAACTGCTGATAATGTAAAGACTTCCTGTTTGCCCAGCTTAAACAATGACAATGAAAGGCTAAGAGATGCCCTGTAATCAGAAATATAATAAGTTGTGGTTGAACGACATGTGTGAAAAGCTAATGCTATCTGCATTGTTATAGCAATGATATTTAGTAATGCTCGACTGGAAGATACCTAAACCAATTTATCATTTTTTTTTATATTTATTTTAGAATTAATGTATTATAATATATATATATAATGGGTCTATTTGATATGAATAATTTTATATTTCATTTATAGAACGGCTTGAATTGGCTATGCATAAGAAATAAGAGAGTATTAGCTTGCTCATACATAGAATGTAAATTTATATAAACTCAATATGACATCTCAGTTTCCATTAATATACCCGCTTCCCTTCTATCTTTCAGGGTGTATATGTTAATTGTCAAGCATAGCTTAAGCCTGATTTCAGTTTACAAAACTATACTTAGTTGTACATCTACTAGATCTTATAATATATCTTAGGTTTTATATGGCTTTATTTTAGCATGATAAGCATCAATGCACTAATATACCCCTTCTTGCCTTACCCTTACCCTTACCTTCCACTGGGTATATATATGAATTGCCAAGCATTTTTATAGCTTAATTCTCTGCTTCTGTCTTAGTATCTACATCACATATCTGCTTAGCTTATATCCCCCTCTCACTTCCTCTACAGGGTATTTATGAAAATTTGTTCAAAGCATTTTGTGCAGCTCTTGGCAAATGCGTAACAAATTTTTCGTAGCATGCTTTCGCGCGCGCGCTGCGCGAATAAAAAGGCCAGCAACAAGCAGTTAAACTACAACAACAACAAGAGCAAAAACAACAACAACAACAAGTGGCTGTTAAACAAGTAGAGGAAGAAGCAGAGAGCAAAACAATTTTTTTTTTTTTGTTTTAGTAAATCTCAGTTATGGAACTGAAAGAGCGAAAACTGAAAGCCCGCAGGTGAAAGGCGTTAAATTCACATTCACGCAAAGTCGCACACAGCTAACTGTGTGTGCGTGTATGAGTGTATATGTGTGTGTGTGTATGTGTGTGTATGAGCATGTATAATATGCAAGTTGCGGCTGGCAAGCCATAAACAAAACTAAAAGTATTTATAACATGCAAACACGCGGCGCATTGGGTCGACAGGAGCTGCCCGCTGGCCAAGTCAGGGTCATATATATATATATATATATATATATATATATATATATATATATATATATATATATGTGTGTGTGTAAACATATACACATGTATGTGTGTTTGTGTGCGTGTCTGTGTGTGCGACGCAGCGCGCACATTAAAAGTCATGCAAGTTAATCACGTGGCATAAAAAGTCACGCATATGTAGCTGACCCCTAAGGCAGCTACAGCTGCCCATAGAGACAAATACATAGACATCTATATGCAAATATATATATACTCACACACACACACGCACACACACAGTGAAACACGCATATATCTCGCTCAAAACATGCAAATAAAAATTGTGCAATAAAGCGCACGAAATTTGCAGCCCAAGCAAAAAACTATGGGAAAAGAACAATAAAAAAAAACCTTGCCCAAAATACAAAAAATACAACAAAAAAAAACTATAGAACTCAAAATTGAGGTTTCCAACTTTTTAAGGTTGCCAAAAACATCAACAGCAAGAAAGTACAAAAAACGAAGAACATGAAAACCAAAAAACAAGCTCGACCAACTCAAATGATATGCAGCTGATATTTAACATTGGCGCAAAAGTGATTTGCCGCGCACTAAAATAATGTAGATAGAATACTAAAAGATGGATTTAAAAAAAACTATATTAAAATTTTATCAATGCTTTGCTTGAATTCAATTCAAAAACTATATAAGAAAATGAAATATTTGACTGCCCTAAAAAGTATGCTATGAAAAATTATTGTTGGCGAATTTAATGTGAATTTGTTTAGAGAATTATGTATAATTATTTTATTTATTTATTTTATATATTTAATAAATATTTGTTATTTTGAACTAAGGTCTTTTTTTGCGACTTGACTGCATGTAGAAAATGCATAAATGAAATGCGCGCAAACTTTTTTCAATAACATCTCTTATCTATAGCCTTTAGCTAGGACAAGAATATATTTATGTTGCCTGTTATATATGCCTGTTTGGAAATAGTTGAGCAACTTGGGCAGCCCTCTCTGCCAAGAAGTACTTGAAGCTTAGTTGTATTTATTTTCCACAAAAAAAAAAATAGTTATCTAACTTAAATGCAGTAAAAGAAAACTTTTCCTTCTTTAATTTCTATCTTTAAACTTTAATTCAATTTTAAGTTAAGTAATTGCTAACTTATTCTCTCTTGAGTATCCTCTCTTTAGCTGTACCTCAACGAGTAGCAAATATTATCTATCTTTTTCTCCACATCTCAGTTCCCAGTTCAGCTTCAACTTAAAGCAACTCATCTTTTATTTCACTTCAATCAACTTTGACTCTCTTTCTCTACTCTTTTCTCTGAAATCGCCTTAATACCACGCTTTTAATTAACACAATTCTTTAACTTTCTTTCTCTTTTTTGTCTCTCTCAATCCCTCACTTTCTCTTCTCATTTCCCAACAATTCCAACTCACGTTCATCTTCAACTTGACGCAATTATTGATGTCAATTGCTCGCTTTAATCTGCAACTCAAACAAATTTAAAAATCTTGCTGTGTTTGCCATTTTTTCTCGCAGTTTCCCAATGTTTAAACGTGTTCCGTCGCCCGTTCATTTCGGCACGTGCATAAATAAATTCTGTTAAAAATTGCATTTTGACCCCATTTGGCTGCACTGCCCATGGCAGGCCAAAGGCGAAAACGTGGCATAAGACGATGTCAGCTTTTCTCTTTCCGCTAGCAAAAAATAAAAACTGAAAAGGCGAAAAAGTTTTTTTTTTTTTTTTGTCAGCACGAAACTAAAACTTCTCGATGTGGCTTGTTATTTGGAGTTGAAAGCGACAGAGAGAGAGAGAGATTGTGTGAAAGAGAGGGACATGTTTACACATGGCTCTGACAAGTGCTTAATGGATATGACTGTGTGTCTACAGTAAGCACTCCACACGCAGACAGCTAATACCTTAAGTCTGACTGGCTATCAGTAAGCCGATTGCACACACAGAACGAGCTGTTGAAAGAGTTGCAAAAACATTGAAATAAAGTGAAAATGAAAAACATAAATCAAAAAGAAATTATATTTAGTATATATGCAGTGGGATAGCTAGAGTCGGAACTTTAAATTACATTTCGTATGCGTGAGCCATGGCAAAAGCGAGACTCCAAAACGACAATAGGCAAAACGTAAAACGGCACCCCAGGGGCAGGCGGCAGCGGACACTGGTGCGGCGGGGGCGTGGCACAAAACACAAAGAGCCAATTTTGCCCCCATATATAAAAGTAAAAAAAAAAAAGGAAAAGGAAAAGTGGGCGTGTGCCTGCAAGTTAAATGCTCGGCTAGCTGCCCGTGTTTGCGTGAGTCAACAATATACAAGGATTTGTAGTCATGTTTACAAGCACACAGCCCACGCTCCACAGCCAGCGAGAGAGAGAGAGAGAGAGAGAGAGAGAGACAGGGTGAGAGGGAGTGTGCTCTATCTCCCTCTTGACTAGCTATTACAAAATATGCTTGTGTTTCATTAAAAATTTAAGCGCTCGCCAACATTCGTATAAAAATTGTGCAAAAATCAACGCTCGTGCTTATGACATGCGTCAAATTTTACTTTCACTTTATTTCATGCTTTTTTCACATATATTTGAATACCCTGTAGGGGCAGAAAGGATATATTGCTTAAATATAAAATATTATATGAGTTGTACGCAGAAGTAGGCAAGTCCAGGTTTATGATAGCTAGATATATTCTTATTCCGTAGAGTTAGGAAATCGACTACTCAACAGAATTTACATTTCACAGAATAGAATTTCTGTGAGTTTGTTTTATTGTTTCCAGTTATTTGAGGATGTCTAGCACGCTTTAAAAGCTGGAGCTACCAAATTAGGTATACAACATATATATCAACAACTTCTCCTTTCCCCTTTGTCACATATTAATATATCTCTAATATCTCAGGGTATTTTCTAGTCGAGCCCCAATAGCACTCTCACTTGTTTGATATTAATGCTCGTGTGCATTGCAAATGCCACAAGGATGAAGTTGTAAATATTTGTGACTGAATCGTAAAGCCAAAACAGATTAAGAGTGTAAGCAAAAAAAAAGCTGCACAAAATGAATATGAAAAAAAAAGTTGAAACAGTTTTTAGAGATTTAGGATAATGATATGCATTTTTGATGAAATTACTATGATGGACAGCGGAAATTAGATTGCCACTGTTGCTCATATTCAACTTTTGGATACTAGCAAACTGTAGAGGCTTAGAGGTGATGTTCTATCGATTCATTATATAAACTACGTAAGTCCATATGATATGAATGAATATTTTATCTTTTATATTTTATATATTATATTTTATATTTTATATTTTATATTTTATATTTTATATTTTATATTTTATATTTTATATTTTATATTTTATATTTTATATTTTATATTTTATATTTTATATTTTATATTTTATATTTTATATTTTATATTTTATATTTTATATTTTATATTTTATATTTTATATTTTATATTTTATATTTTATATTTTATATTTTATATTTTATATTTTATATTTTATATTTTATATTTTATATTTTATATTTTATATTTTATATTTTATATTTTATATTTTATATTTTATATTTTATATTTTATATTTTATATTTTATATTTTATATTTTATATTTTATATTTTATATTTTATATTTTATATTTTATATTTTATATTTTATATTTTATATTTTATATTTTATATTTTATATTTTATATTTTATATTTTATATTTTATATTTTATATTTTATATTTTATATTTTATATTTTATATTTTATATTTTATATTTCTTTCTTATTATTTATTTCATATTTCCAACATTTCTTTATTTTCCAGCCCTCACTGTAGCTATTTGCGTCATAATTTATCTTCAACATTTCGCAAAGCTTTGCAGTTGATGCTCAAATATTTATTTGCTAGAGAAATTATAATATAGCGAGCAATATAAATATTCTCTTCATTCACAAATACCGTAAACAACAATGTTTAAAAAGCTCATGGAAATAAAACGAGCTACAAATAATTTTTAAATGGAGGTCAATTGCTACACAGTTTGATGCGTTCGATTCCAGTGAAAAATAAAAGCAAATAATAATAATTGAATGTGGATCGAATATATTTATATAATATATTTTAATTAGCAAGTTAATTTCAGTTATTTGATTCTGTGTAGTTAGAATTTAGTATACAATTTCTAAACCATAATTTATTATATACTTTCTTTTGGGATTAAACATTTATGTCAGCTGCTGCACTATGTCACATTATCATTACAAATTAAGTTTTTAATGCTGCGTGACAAATTGCATTTTGTTTGTATACCTCTGAATCTAGTGGGTATCTAGGATATATTGTTTTTATTGAAATGTTTGTACACAGGCTTAACTAGTTTGCTTAAATTCATCGATAAGTTGTTGGACACCCATGAAATCGATTAAAATCGATGCTAAAATGCAGTTATTGGATCATATCCTGAGTCACCTCCACAAACATCGAATGCCTCTTCACCCATTGCCTAAATGCTCTACTGCGTCCCAAGTTTTAGGGTATCCTTTAGCCTCGCCTGCATGACCATAGCAATCCAACTACTTTTCATTTGTTTTTATGGTGCTACATCAAGTTGATTTTTGCGGTTTAATAAAGTTTGACTAGCCAATTTCTAGTCTAGTTTTTTGGGACGCCAAGCTGTTTGGCACAAGGCTTGGCCTTCAGGCTTCCCAAGCATTAAGTCAAGCCGCTTGGCTGCAGCTCAAAATCGATACAAGCCAAACACACAGAGAGACAGACAGTGGCACATTTAGCAGCAGCAGTAGCAGCCGCACCAGCTGGTTACAAAAACTTGGCCCATTTATGCTGGCCAACCATAATATTGCAGTTGCTCTCACTCTCTCTCTCTCTCTTATACTCTCTCTCTCCTTCACTCTGCTGCTAATGCGACAAACATACCAAAAAAAACCATATCACACCACATTCATTAACCCAGCAGCAACCAAATTTCATCAATATTTATGGCCATGGCCAAGGACATGCTGAAGTTTTATGGTCATTTTAGTTGATATCGCTGCGGTCAGCAGTGCGTATACTTAATATGCAAATATAACGCGCATACGCCATGTGACTGCCAAAAAAAACAAATTATCTATCATTGTTTTTAATCTATTTTGGGCTGGGCAGCGATTATATCATGCACTCATGTTTATTCATCTTTATTCACATACTTTTCCCAAGCATTGTTAAGCAATTTTCTTTTTATTACGGCACCGGGATAAATGAACTCTCAACAGCGCATTATAAACAACTGTTTTTCGCTTATCGCTGACGTTAACAGTTGGCAGCTGATTGCGAATACATTCACAGCACTCACACATATTCATATATTCATATACACTCATTGGAGCTGCGCAACTTTTAAGCATTTAGCGTGAAAGCGAATTTTAGTTTATGGCTCGCAGATATATCACAATTTGCCCTCTGTTTGTCAGCAGAGTGTGTAATAAAATTGATTTATCGCGCATACGCCGTGTTGCGTGCGGCATTGAAATGGGGCAAGAAACTTGCATAAGTTTTTACTACATATATGGATGCTTAAACTTAAGCTAACAGTCCGAATGATATTTTCGAAAACTTAATTCTGACAGTTTCCAAAATTTTGAAGGAAGTGAAGGGAAAAAGGAAGTGGAGGCAAAAATACCCTAGAATATAGAATAAAGAATATAGAATATAGAATATGGAATATAATCCTTAGCCTAAATTGAATCAAAAATTTGATCGACATGTCGAATACCCAAGAGCTAATGGGCTTATCATACTTTTAAAGGCAAACAGTCCAACAGCTCATCATAAATATCTATAGATCTTCCATCCCATTCCAGCTACTCAAACAAAATCTTCGAAAAATTCTCCTTATACCAGGGTATTAACTCGCATAGCATATTTCACAAACACCCATAAAAAGCCATTGTAAATTATGGAATATTCAATTAAGCTCAACCGGCTGTAAATTTGCATTATGAAATAAACACAATTTGTGGCATTAGAAACAAATTTGAACGCGATATTTCCGAGCGTAAACAGTTTCTATCAAAGAACTAGTTTTTGTTTTTGTTTTTGTTTTCGTTTTTCTACATTTCATATTTATCTACTTTTGTGTGCGAAAATTGTAAAACAAAAATTCCAAGTTTTATTCGCTGACGCAATTTGGTGCGAAAGATGTTGATTGCAGTTTGAATAAAAGTAAATAGAGCTCTTATTATAACATCGTTTTTTTTTTTCTTCTTTTTTTTTATCTAAATCACAAAACTGACTTTAGCTGACATTCAGACGCGTGTACCTTGAATATCTTGCACTGTTTGCTCTGTCAGCGTCGCGTCTTAGCTACTTCTTTCCCTCCCCCTCCGCCCACTCCAAACCTGCCAACTCAGTCTCTGTATAGTCTCTCTCTCTCTCTGTCTGTTTGTCTATTTGTTTTTATTGCGCCTTGTTGTCGTGTAGTTGTTGTCGTCTCAAGTTTATCAGCTTGAATAGCAATGAGGCGATAAGTAAGTGAATTCATATATATGTATATATATTTATATATATGTTTGTATGCGTGGGTGTCACAGCCCAAAACACTTTTGTCTAAAATGCAGTCAGTATGCATGTCTGCCCCTATAAAACTTCAACTCGGTGTCAAAAGCCACATAACTAACTTTACAATTACTTAAACTTCAAACTTTGAGTTAAGTAAAATTCAAGACAATTCTTCAAACAATTAAAAACTATTAACTATTAGAAGGAATTCTGAATCTGAATATATATCCTGTTTTACTCTGAACTTTTCAAGAACTTTTCCTGATGGGCTTAAGCTCTATTTAGGACTAATCCTTAGTTAAGTTTAACCTTTCATTCTCATAAACTTTTTCTTCTGTGTTTTAACCTCTACTTAAATCATTAAGAACAAGGCTTAAACACTTGATGTCCAAGTGATAAGCTGCTTATATATTCTCTTATGAATGCTTATGTCTATGGTTAAATCTATGAAATATGTAAAATACTTTTGTTTTCTCACAAAAATCGAAATTCAAGAATTGTCGCCTAAAGCTCTCATAGATTTCGTGCTATGCATAAAAAATCAAAGTGTAAATTCGCAAAAATCCCTTTTTCTCAGTAAACACTATTTGATATGTATATGAAAGTGCCTTTTAATATGAATCTATTTAGTTAGATAACTTCAAGCTGGATTAAAAGCTTTAGCTGCGAACTAAACTCAAAGAGTTCTTTGTAAATTTTATAAATTTATCCATTTTTCATCTGACATATTCGTTAAGCTTTTTATATTTATTTATTTTTATTTTTAATATGCCTGGATTAATACATTTGAACAGCAAAAACATGAAAAATAGAAGCTTGATATGCAACAGCTCATAAATTTTTTATATTATTCTATGTGGCCTGTTGTTATTTTTACCTATCTGAAGTTTATGTGAGTGATATAAACGTGCAATTTTTTTGTGGGTGTGTGTGTGACAATGACGTGGGCCGGACAGGCACACACACACGCACACACACACACAGGCCCATTCACTCATAGACATGTAGCAAAAAAAAAAAACATAAGCTGCAAATGTTTGCTTTAGCGTTGTGGCTTTGCTGACTATAAATATGTGAGTGTATAGGTCTAATCGAATGTGTGTGTGTGTGTGGGGGTGTATGAGTGCACGTGTGTGTATTTGTCTTGCGGCTTTCACTGGCAGTATCGTCTACTTCAGCTGCTGCTACTGCTGCTTCTTCTAGTCTATTGCATTAAGTTGATTTCGCGCTTCAATGGATTTTGTTGCTGCCACAACTTCGACTTTGCTCTTGGTTCGACTTTTTTTGATACTCGCTCACAATGGGAGTAAAAGAGTTGATGGGTTTATGTGCAATGGCTTTGCAACTGTTTGCATAAGTTGTCCTCTGAGGCATGGCAAAAAGGAATATTAAATGATTTCCCTAGTTTTAGAGTTAGTATTTGAGCTGCTCTACAGATAAACCCAAAAGAGCTTATGGATCGCTTACAAAATAGTTATAATTAACAGTAAATAGCTGTACTTCTTTTGTACCTTGAACGAGTATTATGCAGTCGACTATTTGTTATCTACTTGATTTTTTTTGTACTAAGACTCTTTTGACTTTCGCACAGGACTCTTCCGCTAAGCCACTTTTATACGCTCAATCAAATGCTTGCGCCTCGCTAACAGGAAACTAAGCACATGTGTTTTCTATATATATATTCACATATATATATATATAGAAATCTCTATCTGCGTAGGAAGAGAAAAGTCCAAGTCCTAGTCGAAGTCTCCAGAAATCAATGGCACGTTAATAAAATAGCTACTTAGACTTTGATTCTCTATTATTTCAAATTTGGCCTCAAGGTCGCGCCTTGGCAGGAATTTATAATTAAGTGCCAGCAGGACCTTTTGCCAGGCAACTCCTTTTGTCACTCCCCATTTGGGATTCGGTTTTAATTAAAACTAATTAACTTTGGCACAAAAACGCAAAATTCAAGAAAGTCTTTGTATAAATCGAGTGGCATAATCAACAACTCTTTTGCCTACAGTTAAAAGTCAAAGGTCCAACTAACTCAGGTCTAAAAAGAAATTGTTGCTAAAAGCAATTAAAAGCCCAACCAAATATTGATAGAGGATTTCACTCTTTCTCTCTCTCTCTCTTTGGTTCTCTTTCTACTTTAACTTTTCAAGAAAGTTTTGCTTTGTGCCTGATTTAAAGCTATTGTATTGGCTTTGATTGGATTCCAATGCCTAAGAAAGCTGTCAGCTACACCTAAAAGCACAAGTAAACATGTTGCTGGCAGGCGTAGCCGACTGCTTAATACTCTTTTATAGTTTTTAGAATATCATTACTTAATAGTTAGCTATATCAATCAAGTAATAGTTTCACCTATAGAGCAGCTCAAGTATGATCCTCGGTCGAAAACTATGAAAGATCTAGTTTAACGATTCAAGAACCCCAATATGAACAGAAAAACTTTACACAAAAACTAATATACCCTCTCAAGTACCCTTGCCGAACGAGCACAAGCCAAAGCAGGCCTCTAAAGAAGTTTTTGCTTTAACAAAGGCTCTCTAACATAAGCAACTGCTAATTTATGTAAATATTTCTCAAGGACCTTGCTTGTCTGCAAACTTTTCTTGTCGCCTTGCACTAAATCACATACGAAAGTCGTTTATTACAACTTTGTACTTGATTCGAATGGCACTTGCTTGAAAATTGTTTAGTCTAGCTAAGATGTTGGTTTTGTTTAGTCATAAACCGATTTGCCTTGATTCTTCAATGTTTAACCATAAATTTCATATTCAAATTGAAAGGCAAATTTTATTTGCAAAAAATATGAGCCATAAAATTTGCAAGCGACTTAAAGCTGAGAAACCCTTCTACTTTATTTGGTTGGTTTGAAAATGGGCTCGGAGATTTATTCTTTTATATATTTTGCTTCTTTTTTATGTATGTATGTAAAAGACAGAAGGATTTTAGAGATTTCATAAAGCATAGAAATATTGTATTTAATCTAGACTTAAAGAAAACGTATTGAAAATCAATATAAAATTAGCAAAATGGTCTTATATAATTTATAAATTTATAGAAGGCTTTCAAAGTTCTCAAGTTCTCTCAAAGTATATACATTTATAGCATATCAAGTTTCTCTCAAGACTTTTTATAGCAATTTCTCGCACAGTAAGTTCCTCCCAAGTTTCTCTTGTCTTTTTATAGCACGTCTCTTTATAGCAAGTACTCTGAATATATATTCTCTTATAGCCGATCAGAAAATCCTCGTCTTGTAATTCAAAATTTCTTTCAAATGCTAACTTTTTGTTTTTTTCATCACATTTGTAAAGCATAACTCATTGGTATAAAGTTGATAAGAATCAGCTCACTCAATTTTACCCCACACTGAGTATCTCCTAGTCCAGCACTGCCTACTGACCCACACTTATATGTCTTAACGTGTGACTTCGTTCCATTACATTAGGCCCAATGTCTCTCTTCTTCTTGCTTTGACTGTTTGTTGGCTACTTTCTGCTACTTCGGCCACTCGCAACAAATATCCCTATGAATTTTTAATAAAACATTACATTTTCTTTTCAATTTCTTTAGAAATGTTGTCCTTGAACAACAACCCACGCACATGTTCGGATCCCATTCGGCAACTATGGCCCTGTGGGAATATTATTAATAATAACAATAATAATAAGAATCAATAATGCATTTTTCATTGCCAAGTTATAAGTTAAAGAAAAAAGCAAGAAACTAATTAGCAAACTGATGGATAAACAATTCAAAGCAAACTAATTATTTAGTTGGTGCGAGTTGAACTAATTTTGTTTTGCTAAAATGTTTTCTTTCAGTTGTTGATTCAGTTTTTCAAAAACAAATCAATTAAAGTGAAACTTCTTTCAACTTATGACACATTTCTAATGCACTATTTATGTTGAGTAAAATGAATGTATATGTGTTTTGATGGATGTCTAATTAGGGCTATATAAGAATAGGTGTTTAGTGAGTGTATACAAAGAGAGAGGGAGAGAGAGAAAATAATAGACAGATAGAGAGAGAGACAGAGATAGCCAAAGAGAGAGAGGGAAAGAAGGATAGAGGCAGAGATAATCAGAGAGACTGAGAGAGTAAGAAAGAGAGAGAGAAATAGAGTGAGAGATAGGGAGAGAATGACAGAGAAGTGAGAGTGAGAGAGAGTGAGAGATAGAGAAAGAGTGAGAGATTGAGACAGATCGACAGAGTAAGGGAGAGACAAACAGAGAGAGAGACGAACAAGAAGACAGAAGGAAAGAGAGTGAGAAAGTGTAGGAGACATGGAGATATATATAATATCTCTCTCTGTAATCTTACTCTCAGTCTTCCCATATTTAGTCTGTCTAGTCTTTTAGAACTTTAATAATTTTTCGTGGAAAATATTATAACATTCGGAGCTCAACAAAAAAATTCTAAAATACTTAAGCTAACCAAAATAAAACTTGCTTTAAAAGTTCACTGTGGAAGCTCAGCATTTCGTGTTATTTGCTTAAATATTAAAATTGCTTTCAAGCAAAGCCAATAAATACATCAACTATTTATGCCTTCAATTTATTACAATTTTAAGAAATTATAAATCAAATTAAACTGTTTGAAGTCTTCTATTATTAATCATTCATATGAACAGTTCTAAGCAATTTTTTGGTTTAAGAAATAGTATTAAATACTCAATGAGATTTACATATTTAAGCAATTGCTTTCGATAAATTTTTGATTTTAAATAAATTCTTAATAAATTCAAAGAAAAAACATTTAAAATTTTTAACATAAATAAATATATTTCTTATAGCTTGACAGTGACACTGCTTAAGCTATTACAGCTTTTAGTCTCCCAACTATTTTCAAGCTGTCAGCAGAGCAAATGGCGCAGTTTTATTCTTTTATTATTTTCATTTCTTTTCAACTGTTTTCCATGCTTTAAATAAAACTAGTTAACGCGATTCTTTTTATCTTTTTAATTACGTAATGCAGTTACTAGAGATTACAAATAGTTTTTCAATTAGACAAGGTTTAATATATATTTAAGTGCATTACAATGTGGATTATGTCTATTATATAAGCTTATATACATATGTAAGTTATTCCTATATTAATTATAGTTTTTTTCCATTAGCGCAAATTGAATTTACATTTTAATAATAAAGTTCTCCCAGAAAAGTTTTAAAGAGCAAATTCCATGTAATTAGTGTTTGGCTGTTGACAAACTGTAGTTGAGCACTTAATTAGCGTTAATTACAGCTGTTTAACTTTAAGATAATTTAATACGCTTCAAAAGCCGCAGCAAAGTTCGCATCTAATTTTTGTTAATTTTGCATGTGGCTGGCGGGAAAAGCCGAAAGACAACTTTTTGTAACTTACATTTTCACGCTCTCTCTCTCTCTGTCTCTGTCTCGCTCTTGCTCTGTCTCTCACGCTGCTGTGCGCCTAATTGTATGCAGTAATTTATGTTGAAAGTTTTTTTTTTGCACAAATTTCTCATTTCATGCAGTGCAACACTTTCGCGTTATTAGAAAATTCCAGCAGGTGAGAGATTTATGCCACTGCCATTAGAAACGCTGCCAATGAAACGAACGTTTCTCTATTTATATAGTAGATAAAACCCCAACGGAGAGACAAGCAGACAGACAAACAGATAGACAGACAGACAGACTGACTGTCAGACACTCAGCGTGAATTCTTTCATGTTTTCATTAGTATTAAATAAACAGGGTATATTGTTTTAGTTGATATATGTATATATATATATATATGCATATATATATAGATTTGATCAGAAACAACAATCAATTCAATTTAGCCTTGTACGTCTCTTCGTTCGGCTGTCTGTCAGTCTGTTTTCCATTCTTGTCTGTCTTTCAGTCTGTCTTTCAATCTCTCTGACTGCCTTTAGGCCTATCTTTCTCAGTCTGTCTTTCAATCTATCTTGAAGTCTACGTAGTCTATCTTTCTGATACTTTTAAGCTCATTTAAGCTCTACAAATTTTCCAAAGTTCAGTTAATAAACACAAAACTTAGCCAACAACAATAACTAGTAATAACATGGTATTCGCAGCATCTGCTAGTCGAGCATACCCTACTCAAAAGTACTTTTACTTTGATTTGATTTGCTTTTGGTGCTTTAATAAACTCACTGTAGACTTACCTATGAAAAACGTCTGGCATTTGTTGTATTTCGATTCGATTTTTGTTCTTTTTGATTGAAGCCGGAAAAGGCAGCAAATTGTTGTTGTTTTGTTTACTATTTTCTTGTTTATAATTTGTTGTAATTGTTTTAATGGTTAATTTCGCGCATTTTCAATTAAGCTCTTCGATTGCATAAACAATTTTATATGTATTTTTACAACATTATTAAAACGAAACGCACTTCAAATAACAAAAATTCCAAAATTTCAACACTCAATTTTCATTGCTCAAAAGTTAAAGAATTTCCGAATTTGCTTCTATTATTATTTATTTAGATTGCTTTTTATGGCTGGACTTTTATTTTATTTATTTATTTTACTGCGAATGTTTGGATATTTTTTTGAAGAAACTTTTTTGTGCGCTGGCAAAGCTGTGACCCGGAAGAGTTTTTTTTTTTAATTTTATCTTCGAGTGGGAGATAATGAGCACTTGAGTACAGTGATAACTAGGCTAACGAACAGTTGCTTAGGGCGCTGCATAAATTCAACTCTTTCATGGTTTACTGTATTTTAATGCGGCCGACATCCGGCCTGGGGCGGATGTTCTACTGTCCACAGGGCAAAACTTTATTTTTTTATATTATTTAAGAATTCTATATTTAAGAAAAAGAAAAACTTTAACTCTTGAAGAAAACTTTATAAAGAAAATATCTATTATAAATTTAAAAGGTTTAAGCAAGTTTTATAAAGTTCAAATGGCAAAGTGCTTAAAGTGTTAGAGCAAGATTTATAAGCTTTAAAGTGTTAAATGATTGAAGAACTTTTTATGTAGAAATAATATAAGTTGCAAGCCTTTTAATAAATCATTTTCAATATTAAAGAAAAATTTTACGAAGCAACTCGAAAGCAGGAAGGAAAAAGAAAAGAAAAGAAATATTAAAATATTGAAATTGGCTTTTAGACTCTTAAATAATTTAGCAGAAAATTGATTTTTTATTACAATTTTAATAAAATTTAGATTTAATATATTAGTAGTATAATATATATCATAAAATATAAATAATAAATTATTACATATAAATATATAAAATACAGAAAATTTTATAACAATTTTTAACAAATTTATTTTAATATTATTATGAATAGATATATTTATATATAATTTATAATATCAAAATTTTTCAAAATTTCATTTAAGGATAATTTCTATTCTAATTGATTTGATAAATTATAAATTATTATAAATTTGATTGCTAAATTACAAATTATTAGATTATAAAAACATAAATCATATAAAATAAAAGACAAATTATTTAAATTTTAGTTTTACTTTCGAGTTTTATAGAAATTTTGATAATTCAATATATAAGTTTATTCAATTTTTGAATTTCAATCTTTTGCCCTTGCTCTTCTGGCATAAGAGCCTAAATTATGCAACTGTTCACTTTAGCCTGCCTTCACTGAACTTAGTACTAGTACATGTATTGCAGCATTTTTAATTTTTATTTGGTTTTTCGTTCTTGTTTTTGGTTTTCTCTTTTTGTTTCTTTATTTTCTTGTTTGATATTTGTTTGCTTTGGGATTTTAAAGATTTACGGGTTTGAGTTGACGTGCTTCAACAGATCTCTCTGTGCTCTGCTCTGTGTTGATCTTAATTCCGTGTGTTCTTAGCCTTGTATTTATGGCCTCTTTTGCAGAACTAACGGTTAAACAGGCAACTGTTTTTTCAAGTATTTTTTTTGTTTATACTTCGCTCACTAAAGTAGTTCTTGTTTATATGTTGCTGTTTTTTTTTAACATTTGGATTTTGATATACGCGAAAAGTGATTTTCGATTATTTATTTAAGTGCCGCGTTAATTTGCCAAACATTTATGCGTTTTTAATTTTTAGGAACATAAATTAACAATCTTTTTTTCGCACAATAAAAAGCAACAACAAATGCACCGGCCGAACCACCCCCGTTGTCGGACTGCATTAATTTCTAAATAATCAAGCCGTTACGTGAGCGAGCAAAGAAAAGTGGAAGAGAACGCACAAGAAGTGGGTGAGAGCGAGATGGAATTGCAATGACAGATCAAACAAATTGAAAGGCACGCGCAAAGTTCATGGAGCGCCAAAGAGAGAGTGAGAGGGAGAGAGAGCAAGAGTGAGCGAACTTTGATGATCAACAGACTGACAGATGCGAGCGAGGAGAGCGAAGCGAGTAGAACGCACAGATAAAAAAAAAACAAAAAAAAAACAAAAAAACTCAGGCAAAACAATTTAAATCTGTAAACCAAACACAAAATGAATACATTTGTATGTGTGTGCACAGAAATAAACCATAAACCAAAAATATATTGAATATTTTGCAATCGGAGCATAAGCGGCCCACATCTCTGCATATTATTAGCATATTTCAATTGTTGTCAAGTTCACGCAAATCACATGGCCAAATGTGCAGCAGGAATTTTGTTCCTTGTTTTTGTTGTTGCTCTGATTTTTGCATAATATTTGCGTACTTTGCGTAATTTTAGAACTTGCACTGGAAAACACTTTTAAAAATTGTTTACGCCACACGTCGGCATTTATTTAGTTATAAAATTCGATTTTGAAATATATATAATTTATATACACGACGGACGCTGCTGCTGAATGTAAACCGAACACGTTGAAGACGCAAATACAAATAAAGCACAACAAATGCGACGCCAGCGTTTTTGTCTTTGCGTTTGCTTTTGCACACGCCGGAACAGCTGTTGATCGAAACTGGGGTAGCGACCAGTGTTGCCACACCAAAATGCGAGCACAAACTAAATACGTTTCTTTTTGAACTTCGCAATTGTCATGCAAGTGGTTTAAATAATTGAAATGTTGTTAATTTACCTAGCACACGCCGTCTGCTGACCTTCACACAACTTGCTGTGCACCTTTAATTACTTTACTTGTTTTTTTTGTTAAGCACGCACACGTCGTGATTTACAATTTCTGTTTTTCAAAGTGGAGCAGGAGCAGCCGAGCTGAGGGCGCAGCAGCAGAGACTGAAAAACACGTCTTCACTTGGTGACAGTCCGAACGCGACTGAGACAGAATTCGGAAACGCTGCCTTCTTATATATACGACACATGGGCGTCGTTTTGCGAAGGGGTTGAGCAAAAGGCTGCACTGCGCAGGCGCAAAGCGAAATTCGTGTCAGCTGAACGGTTTTTTTTCTTTTTCTTTTTTTTTAGCTGCAGGATGAGAGTCAGCCGTGCAACAGCTTTTGCTTTCGCTTTCCTTTTTCGCAACTTCAGACTAAACTTCGCGACTGGGTTACCTAACCCTTAACCACCCTTACCATGGCCTATAAGATGTGTGAGTGGCAAGAGGTCAACCGCGCGTCGTGTGGGTGGGTAGGTGGTTGGGCGGTTGGGTGTTTGGGCTTTGGCTTTGGCTGGCTGTCTGCCCTGACCTAGCCAAATGCCAAAAATGTTGCGTCTTTACATTAGACAGCGAATTGAAACAAATACATGCATGTACAGTGAATACTTAGTTATATAGAACAGCAAGTAACTGTATGTACAGTCGAAACTCAATAGAAGGAATCTTTTTTAATCTAAGTTTCAATCTCCTTGCGAACAGCTTCTGCTATGAAAGTAGAGCTCTCCAAAGACACTTTTTGCTTTCCCTTTCTAAGAATATAGCCTTGTAGTTACAGAGATTGGTTGGTTAGACTGGACTATATCCCCTCAGCTCTTTATACTGATCCGGTATATATAGAAAACAATCTTTTAGGATTCAAAATTTTAAAATAAAAACCAAAAATCATTTTTAAACTTCTTTTTTTATTGGATATTCACAAATGTACATCTTTTTGGTCCTTACAAGCCAGTCTTCACTGTACATTTAACAGTGCTTACATATAGATGACTAAATACATTCGTTTTCTTGCTGGCCAGTTTTCACAGTATATTTGACAGCATTTCATTCTATTTCAAACTATTTAAAGCTGTATGTACAGTAAACACTCTGCTGATGAACAGTTGTTTTTGGTTTAAGTTTTAAAAGATCTGTTCAATTTCTTCTACTTCGTCTATCAAGATATCAAGTGTCAGCTAAGTTAGCCTCTCAAGCCAGTTCTTACTGTACAGCTAGCTGTACTTTTTAGCTAGCTGTACTTTTTAGCTAGCTTGCCCTGAACAGCAATTATAATAATTACAGTTAGCTTAAGTTTCGTTATGCTCTTAAAATTCTTCCCACATTGATGCCTCTCATAGGGCATCCCTTCTAGTCAGCTTTTACTATACAGAAAGCTAGCTGTGCTCTCTAGCTAACCTTCACTGTACAGCTGATACAACTATAAAGACAATTCCAATTACAATTAGCTTAACTTTCATCATTCTCTACATTTTCTATCCCACATTGTTCTCTCTTAGCCAGTGCCCACTGTAACTCAACTACAATCACAGTTGAATGCATCTCAAACATTAGTTGAATCTCCCCCATTTGCTTTGAAGCTTTGAATCCACAACTCAACTCAGCTCATGTCGCAATCGACGCTCTCGCCTCCAGTCGCGCAGCTTTTCCCGCTTCATATCGTTGCGTGTGCGTCTCTCCTGGGGATTCCCCTGACGTCGCTTTGTCGCATTTGTGTCAAACGCCTCGAAGTGGGTGACGCGTGCCGGCGGCTGTTGAATGCCCAAGCCTGTGCGCTGTTTGCGCAGCACAGTCTTCACTGGATACAGGCGACCGTTCTGCTGGGGTCCCAGGCCGTGCTCGCGATCCCAGCCCTGCTTAACCATCAGCTGCAGGCCGCGATTCCTGGCCGAGATGTTGAACTTGTGCAGGCGATGTGGCGGGATTTGGGATTTCATATTGAATCTGTGCACCGTGGAGGTTTGATGGTCACGCCAAGTGGATTCACTGTACTCTCGCTGGCATAGCTCGCAGTAGAAGGGCGCCAGTGTGGACTCCACTTCAGTTGGAGCTTCCATTTCAGAGTTGTCCCAGTTTTCCAGCAGTTCGACAATATTCCGTTGACCCTTTCTTCTGGCTAGCTCCAGTGCCGTCTGTCCACTCTTATCGCGCAACTCTACAGCCGCGCCCTGCTCCAGCAGCCAGGCAACTGCCTCCTCTGCTCCCTCACACGCGGCCATCATCAGAGCTGTCCAGCCAAAGGAATCGCAGGCATTTAACTCTTGCTCCTCGCTGATGCACATCCGCGACAGCTGCTCCACATCGTTGCCCATTGCGAGTCGAAAGAAACGATTTCTATCGTAGGCAATGCGTGGCTGCTCCTTGGGTAACGTGGCAGTTGCCTTGATAGCTTCTACTTTGGCTGTTGCGGGCGTCTCTAGAATTTCCTTGTAGAACTGCTGCACTTCAGTTGCAGTCACGCCATCAATTCTATGCTGCTCCACCTTGCCCTTCGCCTGCTCCACAGCGCCAGCATGGACGAAACGTTTCAATGGCACATTTAGAGTGCTTAAAGCAACCCAATTGGGATGCAAATCCTGTCCAGAAGAATTCATCCGAGAAAACGTAAACAGTAACACAACAGTGTTGTCAAATTTTGTGCAACTCAAAAAAACTAATTTTTACCTAAACAGTGTGCACACATTTTTTATTTACATTTACTCGATAGCGTTGATCGCCCACCACGATTTATCGGCTTGCCTATCGCTATTTCTTAGCTAAACGCCAGGCCAAGCGCGGAGATGTGAATTTCACAAACTCATTTAAATAGCCAACAAATAAAACGGCCTACATACAGCCATTACAAGCTAATCAGAACTAAGAGAAGTTAACTCAAAGCAATGGCAATTGATTGAAGTTTGTTCAAGCAATAGCTAGCAAAGAACGAGCATTCCAAAAGTGCGCAGTAAAAATCAATAACTGTTTGTGGCACACACATACGCACACACACACATGTGAAGCGCTTAGCCTGCGAGCAACAAGCACCCACACACACAAGCACACATACAAAATGTCGGACGAAGAAGAAGAATCCTTGTCGGAGGGCTTTTCGGCGAGCGACGAAGATGAATGGAAACCGGGCAAAGATGAGCGCGGCGGCGAATCCTCGGATGACGATGACAGCGAATTTGAGGAGTCGCCCGGCGGAGCAGCAGCAGCAGGAGGAGCTGCAGGCGCTGCTGCCGGCGCCAGCGGACGCTCCTCAGCGTGCGCCAATAAGAAGAGGCAAGCGGCAATCAATCAATCAAGTTGACATTCTTAATTCATCATTATATTTTCTCTTGCAGAGAGCAAAAGCCACCGAGCGGCATCAAGGGCGCCTCGGTGAAGAAACGAAAGGCAAGTGGCCAATCATTGCGTTCGAAACTCTATAACAAATATCGTCCGCCACCCAAAACCTTTCCCACTTCGCCCACACAACAGAATTCGCCAACGGCTTCGGCTTCGGGTTCTGCCAGCCGTTTGACGGCCTCAAAAAACGCCAAAACGCCCAATGAAAGCAACAATACAATCGACTCCAGCAGTGAATCGAGCGTGGACGATTATCTAGTTAATCCCGCTGATCTTGATTTACGTTCCAGTTTCTTTATGCCCAGCCGAGAGAAATCGCCATCGGCAGCACCTGCGCCTCCGCACTTCGATTGCAATGCGGGCATAGCGCAGCTCTCGGATTCCGGTTCGGGCTCGGAGGATAACAACGATAGCAGCCTGGAGGATAAGGCTTTTGATTTTCGTGATCTGCTAGAGAATGCGAACAGCTTGGAGCGCACACGTGAAGCGCTGCTCAGCAAACGGAATGCCACAGCCACGCCCCCGCCGGCTACTCAATCAAACGCTGCTGCAATCGATGTCAATGCTTTGCTTGCATTGGGCGAGAATCTAAACTACGCCAAACAGACGGATAATCAACAACCAGAAGAGATGCACGAATCGAATCGGCGTCGGCGTTCGGAAGGAACTGGAAGAAATGGAGCTGCAACTAGGCCAGGAGCTGAGGGAACTGGAGCTGCAGCAACGCAGCCACCGCCCCTGGATGCGCCCTCGCGTCTCAGCAAAACCAAATCAACACGCATCAAGAGGCATACTAAGACCAGGCCAGCTTCCACAGTTCTGGCTGCTGGCGACACCGATGACTCCGACTTTGAGGAAGTTGCAGGTAGGAAACGAAAGTAAACCAAAATCCAGGTGTATGTAGTTCAAGCAGGTGATCAAGTTGGTTGTGCTGTCGCATACTTTGTTGTTTGTTGATTCTGATAGTTAGGCAAAAACTCTAGAAATTCTCTAAAGACAAATTACGAATATATATATATATATATATACACGATATATATATAATAATAATAAGCTTCCAAAAATTGCTACGTTTGAGACTGCGTAGATTTTGTGTTTTTAAACGAAGATACAGATAAAATTATACGAAGAAAGATAGTCTATATATATATCTATATATATATGGATATATATATATTTATCAGCTATACAAACTTAACTACTCTATATACATACATATACATATATAACTGTTAAGCCAGGCTCAGGCAGTTATCATTAGCTGAAAAAGACATTCCAGAATTTTTTATTTTTTTTTTTTGCATTAAAAATAATTAAATTTTTTCTAGTTTTTAAATTTGTTATACATTAATCAATTTTTCTAGAATTTCAAATTTTCTTAAAAACAATTTAGAAACAACGAAAAGATTTAGATTTTCAAAAATCTTGAATATATTATATATATTGAATATATTATAGAATATTTAAATATATAGATATTTTTTAACATTTTCTGCTATAATTTAACAAAAAAATTAATTTAAAACTTGATTTTTTTAAGCTTTAAAGAATTGAATTTTATTGATTGATTTTTTTAAAGCCTTAAACAATTTGATTTTTATTTTTAAAAAAATATACACTTTTTATTTAAATTAAAAAATTTTGCCACAAAAATTAGTTAAATTTGAAAGCCTTGACAAAAAAAAAATTTATTCTAACTCTAAAAAATATTTTTGTTAGTTAAAAATTTAATTTGAAAAAAATTCTAAAATAGAGAAACTTGAAAGCTATGCTAACTGTTTGGGTCCGAGATCTTTATAGTCTATTAGACTGACAATGGCATAGAAATGGCACTTTAGAGCGCTTTAGTTAACACAAGCTTTATGCTATACTTTACAATACTAACTCTCTACCCAACACTACAAGCTAATTAACCAACACTGAACTAGTAAAGTCTCTCTTAAGATAAAACAATACAAACGCGCAAAATCTTCTGAATGTCGTTCTTGGAGCACAAAACAATTGACAAAGTAAACTTAAAGCATAAATTATAAATGTTTCAGTGTTGTGAAATGTTCAAAAAGAAAACAAATTTTTCCAAAAAATTCTGCGTGTTTGCACAATTAATAAAAAAAAAAAAACAAATAAGAAATAGAAAACGAATCAAAATAGTTTTTAGTATAAAGCAAATTGAATTAATCTTTTTTTGGAGTACAGTAGAAACTGCCTAAAAAGAAAACGAAAATTCAATTAAATTAGATATTTTTCAATGTTTTTTTTTTCTTTTTTTCAATTCTATTACTGTTCACAGTAGGCAGGCTCTACTGTATATGCATTTATTTCATTGTGTCTTTTAAATTCTTTTTCATATATTTTTGTTTTGCGATAAAACCGAAAAGGACAAGACTTAAGAATAATGTTAAATACACTTACTTTATGGCAACAATTCCAAAGTGTTTCAAAAAAAAATACAAGAATAAAAAATATATAAAAAATAGCTAAAAAAAAAAAAATTAGAACTGATGTTAAAACGAATTTACTTTAGCAAAATTGTATTCATTTCACAAAATACAAAAAAAAAAATGTATAAAAAAAATAAATAATAATAAAAGCATAATTTTAGCGCAATTTTAGTGAATGTTAAAGAAAATGTATTTAAAAAATTTAAAATGCACTTCAAATGAAATAAATATAAATGCAAAAGTGAATAAAACTTAGATAAAAACATGAATTTTGTCAACTGCTTTCATTGATCTGCCTGAACGTAAACTTTAGACACAGACTGTAAACGAAAAACCCGACTTTTTCCAGATGCTCAACTGAGCAGCGATGAGGATCCGGATGCGGATGCCATGCCCAATATTTCAGGAGATTTGGAGATTGTTGTGGGCGGCCAACCCACACGGCTGACCAGAGAGCAGAAGACTCAGCATGAACTGGAGCTGGCATTGAAGCGTCGCATGAATCGCGACATCAAGGATCGTCAGCTGCTCATGCATAAAGTGAGTTTGCTCTGCCTGCTGGCGCGCAGCATCAAATACAATCGGCTGCTGGCAGACACGACATTGATGCAGGCCGCGCTCAAGCTGCTGCCCAGCCGCAATGCCTATCCCACCGAAAAGGGCGTCGAGTTGAAGTATTTGCAGTCGTTTGTCACCTGGTTCAAGACCTCGATTAAGCTGCTCAGCCAGGACTTGTACGCAACGCAGGCCAAGGCTGGTTCGAAGCGCGCCATAATCGAGCAACTGCTGGCGCAGATTAAGCGCAAGGAAGCCCGCTGCAAACAGGATATGATCTTCATATTCATTGTACTTGCACGCGGCATGGGCATGAATTGTCGGTTGATTGTCAATCTGCAGCCGATGGCATTGCGACCGCAGGCCAGCGATTTGATACCCATTAAATTGAAGCAGGAGGAAAAGAACAAGAGTCAGACGATTAAAGCTGAGGAGGAGGAGGAGGAAGAGGAAGATGAGGAGTTGCCGGAGCCGAAGGCAAGCAGCAAGTCTCGTACAGCTGTTAAGAGATCTGCCAGCAAGAACAGTCCAAAGGCTGAGGGAAAGACCAACTCCAGCTCGAATACATCTGCAAAAGCTGCCAAGAAACAGACTGAAGAAGAGTTGAAGAGCAGCAGCAGTAGCTCCGGGAAATCTAATGTTCAGCCCAAGAGCAGCTCATCCAGGTCAAACACCCAGAAATCTAAGAGTAAACTCGCCGATAGCAACTCGGAATCAGAGCTCAAAGCTAGCAGCTCCAAAACCAAGCACAAAGCAAGCAGCTCACGCTCTGCCACAACGACTGCCGTCAAGGCAGACGCCACGTCGCCAAGCGTGCAGAAGGCAGCCACAAACAAACCCGAGGCAGCGCCCAAGACCCGCAGCTCTCGCATAAAGCCAATCGAAGAAGCAACCGACGAAGCTAAGCCGCAGCTATCGCGTCTGAAGCGTGCACCCAAGCTGCCCGAAACGGATGCTGTAAAGCGCGCCAAACTTCAGCTGCAAACTGAATCCACGCCAGTGGCACGACGCACACGCAAGGCAAGCGCCGACAAGGACAGAGTCGCAGAAGTACCATATCCAACAGCTAAAGTAGGCTCCCCCGTAATACCCAAGATTTTGCTGCCCAATGCCAAGGCAAAGAAGGCCAAGCACAATGATGCAGAAAACGCCAAGCCTGGCCAGAATCAACCCGTGGACTCTGAGACGCGCTCACGCAGCAAATCGCCCAAGGCGTACATTTCCACACAATTCCTAAAGGGCGACCATGATGCAGCTGCTTCTGCAGCTGTAGCCAAGTCAGCCAGGACGAAGATAACCAAAGATAATGAGCACAAACGAGAGCTGCGTACGCGTCAGCAAAAGACCAAAACAGTGGCCATACCCCAACTAGATGGCGGCGACGATAGCTTGCCTATGCCCTTGCCCAAGAAGCGCATAAAGCTGGAGAAGCTGCAGAAATCGGAGAGCCAAGGCAGTGATTCAACCTCTACGGGTTCAACGCCCAGTCCGGCCATCAAGAAGGCTCCGGTGCTGCCCAAAGCAGTGCAGCATCTGCGCAAAGATCGTCGCGTGCTCTCCACAGACGATGAGTGCGTCAAGGAGAAAAAGAAAACAACGGCATCCGACATGTGGGTGGAGGTGTGGTCTGAAGTGGAGGAGCAATGGATATGCATAGATCTGTTCAAGGGCAAGCTGCACTGTGTGGATACCATAAGGGTAAGTAGTAGGAGATAGCCAGATGAATTCCAACTCCTAATTACCTTAACCTTACTTTACAGCGAAACGCCTCCTCGAGCCTGGCCTATGTGTTCGCCTTCCAGGACGATCTCAGTGTAAAGGATGTCACAGCACGCTACTGCCCCAGCTGGACGAGCACAGTGCGCAAGTCGCGTGTGGAGAAGTCCTGGCTGGACGAAACGCTAGCTCCCTATTTGGGCAGGCGCACCAAGCGTGACATACGCGAGGATGAAGAGCTGCGTCGCATACACTCGGACAAGCCACTGCCCAAATCCATATCGGAATTCAAGGATCATCCTTTGTACGCACTCGAACGTCATCTACTCAAGTTCCAGGGCATCTATCCGCCAGATGCACCCACGCTGGGCTTTATACGCGGCGAGGCTGTTTACTCCCGTGACTGTGTACATCTGCTGCACTCACGCGAGATTTGGCTGAAGAGTGCACGCGTCGTCAAGCTGGGCGAACAGCCCTACAAAGTTGTCAAGGCGCGACCCAAGTGGGATAAGGTGAGCAAGGACTTGGCTTTCTCTATGTATATATTGATATTGATCTGTTATAATTTATCAATTTCCCTTACAGCTCACACGCTCCGTCATCAAGGATCAACCGCTGGAGATCTTTGGCTATTGGCAAACGCAGGAGTATGAACCGCCCACAGCCGAAAATGGTATGGTGCCACGGAATGCCTATGGCAATGTGGAACTCTTCAAGGCATGCATGTTGCCCAAGAAAACAGTGCATCTCAGATGTAAGTAATACTAAATATGCAACTAATTTGCAGCTTTAACTGATTGGATATCCTTCACAGTGCCCGGATTGATGCGTGTCTGCAAGAAGCTGAACATAGATTGTGCGAATGCTGTTGTGGGCTTTGACTTCCATCAGGGCGCCTGTCATCCCATGTACGATGGCTTTATTGTTTGCGAGGAATTTGGCGAGGTGGTCATCGCCGCCTGGGAGGAGGATCAGCAGGAGCAGGCGCGCAAGGAGCGAGAGAAATACGAAACGCGTGTCTACGGCAATTGGAAGAAACTCATCAAGGGGCTACTCATACGCGAGCGTCTCAAAGCGAAATATAATTTTTAAATTCTCTTTTCTTTTTTGTCTCTCTGTTTAACGTTAAAAGTGAATTGCGTTTTGTCTTATAAATATTCTTGTATTTTGTTTTTTTTTTTTTGTGAATCAGAATAATGTCCTTGTAAAGAAAACAAATATTTGTATTGAGCCTTAAAGAAAATGTCAAATTATACGAAATATATGTACTTAAGCAGCATTAAAAAAAAGCAGTCTATATTTGATTATAGTATTATATCTGTTATTAAAGTGTCTTTGAAGTATTATGGCTGGCTTATAGCTGAAATGGGAACAATCGATTGGATAAGCTTGCATATATGCTCATATATAAGAATTTTGTCAAGAAATATAGAACGCATAGAAGTAGATGTCTATTCACATAAACTATAAAGATAATAATCCATATCTAACTACAATATATATATATCATTTGTATATCTATCTATGGGGTCTATTTCTATTTCAAATCTTCAAATTAAACTGATTTCAATGAGGGTTACCGATTTCTTAATGATTTGTCATTGTTCAAATTTTATTAGGGTTAAAAATTAATAAATAATTTTTAAATGATAATTAAAAATAAATTTTTGAAAAATTTTTTTTTTTCAATATTAAACATATTCCATGCTCGTTTTCAAAAATAATTTTTTTTTTTTTTTTCAAAAATTAATTTTTTTTTCAAAAATATTTGTTTAATTTTTTAATGACTGGCTTACAATATTATTATGAAAAGTAATATAAAATATTTTTGAGGAACTTAAAAACATAAAAACATATATGGTCTTAAAAATTTGGATAAAATCACAGAAATTTAGGATTGGTCAAGCTTTCAAGCTTCCAGTTTCATAATTCATAATTAAGCCAAAACTAAACCGGTTTTTTGTCACATTTCAAAATATTTCAGCACTTAAAATATTTTAATAAAAATATCTTCTTTTTTTGTTAATTTTTAAAGTTCAAAAACATTTTCAAATTCTTTTTTGCTTTATATTTTTTTCTTCTTTTTGGAATGCTTTTTATTTAGCAATTGTTAAAAATTTCATTACTCATTAAATTTTACACAAAATACATTTGGAACGCAAACAGAAATGGAAAATAATAATTCATAAAATAAACAACAAATTTAGTTTTGGAATAAGTAAGGTGAGACAATTTCAACAATTAAATTTGTAGTTTTAGTTTTGTTTAGTTACAAGTATTAAGTACGTAGTTCGTTTTGAGATTAAAAATTGTAAGCGTAAATTGTTTAAAGTTTTGTGTGGAATGTGAAATGGAAAAACTAATTGAATTTTGGCCTATTCAATTTGGCAGTTAATAAATTAAACAAAAATATTTAACTAAAGCAGATAAATAAAGTAGAAATAAAAATTTGAAAAAACTTTGGTGTTTTTGATCAATTAAAATGGAGTGATTGTTGAGCTGAATGTTGATCGTAGCTTTAACTTTAACAGTTATTGCTTAGACTATATATATATATATATATATATAGAAATGTATTTGAGAGACAAGTCTATAGCTTCGTTATATATTTCCTTTGTGATCCTTAGGTTATATATATATATCATAGAATGTCACGCAAGTCTAGAGAGTCTTTCCATCCATCTCAGGCATGTCTTAACAGTCATAATATCGTTCTTTAATGATCCTTCTGCTTGCTTAGACTATATATATTTGTGTTTTCGAAATCTCAGACAAGTCCTTATGCTTCCTTCTATATAAACATTTGGCCATCAGCTCACACAAATCTAGGCTTTATAATCCTTATATATAGAGTCTCAGACAATTCTTCCTCTATGATCTTTAAGTCTTCTTTGACAAGTCCTAGGCCATTTTGTACAGTTGTTATATCTTAGCTTTGTGATCCTTAGACTATATATAGAATACCAAACATGCCCTTCCTTTGTTTTATAAGCCATATATATATATAGCATATCGACCAAGTCTTTAGTCCTTAGCTCCCCTCAGGCTTTGCCCTGATCCGCTCGCAATCTCCGTACCAGTTTTGGCTATATATTTGTGGCTTCTGTTGTGCTGACTGCTCCGACAGCCGCTCCACTTCCCACTCCCGCTCCCACTGCTCCTCCTCCTGCCGATTGTTTTCGCTGCGCCTGCAAGTACTCAAAGTACATGCGCCTCGCCTGGTTCAGGACTCGTGTCACATCGTGCTTGCGCACCATCTTGTCAAAGTGCATCGCTATCTCGTTGTAGTCCATAGCCGACTTAATAATTGTGTTGCGATGCTGCAGCAGCAGTGTGAGGCAGAGGAACATAAGGAACGCATTGCCGCCACCAAATTCAGCCGGTGGCGGCAGAGCAGCCGCTGTGCTATTCAAGCCATTCAGTGGACTGCGCTGCGGTGAGCGTGTGTAGGCGCTATAGGCGCTCTCGTCATCCGCATTAGTTGCTATTTCGACCAGCGTCGGCGCCTCGACACGATTCGGTTCCGTTGAGATGGGCACAATGACCTCGGGCAGACTATTGCTATTGCGCATGCCGCCCTCCATTAGCTGACTCTCGTCAATGAAGGGATTCAGCGTGTCTGTCTGAGCGGGCTGAACACTGTTGCTCTTGGCTGCGGCGAGCCGCTGACGTCGTCTCATATGCAGCTCACTGACATCGGGACACGTGATGATCTCATTCTCTTTGATATCATCCACCAGATCTAGCGTATCCTTATCCAACTTCTCATATTCTATATCATCGGCTAAGGCAGCGTTAGTTTGCTTTTCCGTAAAGGGCAAACCGAATACCTGACGATCTAAATTCTCCGACTCCAATCGCAGTTCGCGCGTTATGGCATTTGTCATGGGATAATACTCCTGATCGCCATCCTGATCGGGCGTGCTTTCTTCTAAGTGCTGCGGCTGCTGTTCTTGTTGTTGCTCCTGTTTGACTGGCGACACAGCATTCAAATCCAATTGCAAGCTGTAACTGCTTAGCTCCTGCTCCTGCGCCTGCTGTATAGCTGTGGCCGCTGTCGAGGCACTCCAGCTAGTCTCTGGTATGGAAGAGGAATCCGATTCATCCAGCGAACTGCCCAATGCACCGCCGCCTTTGGTCAGCTGCACCACCGGCTTGCCCAGCTCCTTTTCCTTTTGTGGCTTCTCGCTGATCTGCAGCTGATTGGCCAAACGATCCGAAATGCGATTCTTGTTGATCGCTGCAAAGTTGAGGAATTCATTAAAATTCTTGACCAGCTTCGGTGGAGCATCGTCGTTGTCGAACGAGATGCCCATGCGACTGCTGGCCGCGATTTTCTCCTTGAGATCCTTGAAATGTCCACCGCTGGTGCTGCTGACGCGTTTGACGCTCTCGCTCACCGTGCTGGCATTCGTTGCCAATTGCTTGGCTATCATATTGCTTACATTCATAATATTCTTTTGCTGCAGCTTGGCCAGGCCCTGGACCGATGGCGGTTGCTGCTGCTGTTGCGGCTGTTGCTGTGGCTGTAGCGCCTTCTCCTCGCCCAAATTGGAAGATGATGTTGATGAGAGGAAAACCCTAGCGGGCGTAGCTATATTATTGTTATTATTTAAATTATTATTTGGCTGTTGTGCATCGTCCTTGAACGGATTCGTCTCATGGAATTGTGGCGGCGAGCCCACCATCTGCTCCTTGCGATCGAAGACATCGTCATCGGTGTCCTCGCTGGCGCTCAGCTCCTGCACCGACTTGGCATTCTGCTCGGCCACGCCACCCTCTATCAGCGCCAACATCTTCGACTCATCCAAACTCTGATGTGCCTTCGCCGATGTCCTGCGCTGTCTGCGCGCTGCATGCCGCGACATATTATCATCCAGACTATGATTCAAACGCTTCGAATTATCCAAAGCATTATTGCTAGCAGCTCCGACCGAGGAGCTCAACGAACTAAGCGAAGCCGACGAGCTTTGTCTACGCAATGCACAAACTTTCGTATAGGGATTCTCTCGGGGTTTCGTTAGCAGATACGAAGGACTTGTGGGCGTGGCGCTGTATGATGTGGAAAAGGTGCTGGCACTATTGGGCGCCGAGGTGTCCGCTACGGCCACAAATTCCTGGTTAAACAAAGGTTTATTGTATTAGAATAAAGAATTAAGAGGGAATGAAATTATTCTTAAAGAGTTAAGGCTGAGTTTACACGAACTGGGAATGGATCTACTCTGTATCACTCCTGATAAAAGTCTACTTGAACTGGGAATGGATCTACTGATGTACTCTATATCATTACTGATAAAAGTCTACTTGACTGGGATGTACTCTATATCATTACAGACAGTAAATGGTCCCAGGACAGGATCTTCTCTATAGACTTATAACTCATGTTTTTACATGTTATAAAGATCTTAATTCTATTACATCATATACACTAAAGATTTTAAGCCGGTCATGACATAATACTCATATAAAAATTTCTCAAAAATATTCAAGAAATTCATTTCGAAGATTTTTACTCAGTGCGTTAATTACTTTCGGTTAAGTGTTCGTCGAGAGGATGCAAATTGCAACATTTAGCCAGGTATGAAACTAGATGAATATATATACATATACAAATTTATATAATAGGATTCATGTATGATCAGCCAATGCTATACTTAAGTCACTAAGCCGTGAGTCAAGCTATACCTCCATTGGGTATGTTTATAAATTAGCTATAAATAACTAGCAGACTCTACCCGGCGTTGCCCGTTGGGAGCATTGTTTTACCCAATCACGATAGTGAAATGAGTATATTGGTTTTCACTGTTAGTCATGGTAAAGATTGGCAATGAATTTACAGCTGCTTACCTACAAAATTTAACTATTTTCTATATATATTACAACCTTTCCCAACTCCAAGATTGCATACTATATATATCTTTACATATTCCAAGCTTTAACCATACAGAAAGTTGGATTTACCAACTGCGGTTAGTAACTATTTACACATCTGTTTGAAAACCAATATCACTATTAGTAAGAATCTATAATTAGCTGTCGTCTATAGTGTTTGAACTTGATGTATGGATTTATGAACAGGTGTAAGCAGGTCTCTGTTTAACTTACAGTTGGTTCTTCCTGAAAACTGACCTTTAAGTAATCTGTTTTGCAAAGCAAACATTTTCACTCTTTTACATACACAAATCTCTCTCAGGACGTTCTTTTAACTTCATACCCAATGTACAGTTGCGTCAAAAAGTCAAGTACTCTAGCTATAATCAGGTGCCTGAACCTTATCTAATCTAATTTCAAAAGTATGTTAACAAAGCTTATCTTAGCTCATTACATCTTAACTTATATAAGAACTCACTCTATATCTAAAACTCTAAGGTCCGTCCCTTTATATTATCTGCAAACTCTCGAGCTCGAGAGCTCTTCAGATCTCTAGATCTCCATCCTAATCTTATCTAATCTCTCCCAAAACATTGTACTTTATCTCATCTGAACACACTCATCTCACATCATTCCGAAACACACCTTTTCGTATAGAGATAGCTCCTTGGAGCTATTATTGTCATAGCAAAGCGAGCTCCATTGCACCTCCAGCATGCGCAGCGCATCCTCAAATGGAAATTCGCGCTTCAGCTCCAGCAGTAGCCAGCGATAGCAGAAGAGCAAGTCGTCGGCTTGCTGTGATTTCAGATAATCCCAAAATTCCGGATCATAAAAGCTCAGCGCCTCCGTCAGATGTGCAAACTTCTGAGTCATAGCAATACCATCGAGCATGAAATTGCCACGCACACGCGCCATAATCGCACAGAAGCAGATGTAGGCTTGCGCCTCGTCGTTCATGGTGACTAGCAGGGGCGAGGCGATGTCGGACATGCCCTGGCAATAACTAACAACTGGATGATTCAGGGCATATGTGGTCAATATATTGAATAGTGAGGCAATATTCTGATTGTCATCGCTGCCCGCATAGAACGGATGCAATCGATCCGTCCTCAATACATCCTTCTTCACCATGCTCGTCACATAGGCCAATTCGCCGGCCACAGAGCCACGCTGCACTGCCGACTTCCAATTATCGCGCAATTTGTAATATTGATCCGATTTGCGACGCATAAACTCCATGCGCTGATGCCCGTCCAAGGAAAGTCCGTGCAGGCCACTCGGATAGACATTCAGCAAATGCTTCCACACCACGCGACGCAGACTCGGCTCAATGCCACCAAGGAAAATCACCTTCCGCAGCTCATCGCGACGCTGAATCTGTCCGAGTGCATCCAAAAACAAACGGAATTCACTGTCGCACATGGGCGGACGTGGGGGCAGGTTGGCCATATGCTCATCCGACAGATTAAAGGCCTTCTGCACTATGGAGAAGGTCTTTTCCATTTGATTCATGATCAATCCTGGCAATTTGGTTTGCATATGCTGCACATATTTCTGCGAGACGCCCAGAGATTGCAGTGGCGAGACGCTGGCCGAGAAGCTAGCTGTGCCGCTTGCTCTGCTGGCGCTGCTGCCGCTCGTGTTTGTTGTCGTTGTTGCTGATGTTGTTGTTGTCTCCGTTTCACACTCTCGCACAACGGTAAACGGTTTGACGTCAATCTGCAGCATGAGACAAGGCTCCGATGCCGTCTGTATGGATATATTGTGTATGCGTAGGAAGGCAGCGTCCAGATCCCAGTCGGAGAGTACGGCCAAATAGATTTCGTTGCCAGCTGGATCGAAGGCTTTGTATTTGATGGAGAAATCCGATTTGATATCGAAGGCCTTGGCCAGGAGAGAGTAGAGCACTTCCAATGTTGTTATTTGTGGATCCACCGAAAATTTGCGCCATTCTGGTGGACGCGTCGCTTCGCATTTCTACGCGTAGGTGTGGGAGCGGGAGAGAGAGAGAGAGGGGGCGGGTGAAAATTGTTGTCTTTGTTTTCTGTCGTCTGCCAAAGCAGAAGCGAAAAATGAAAAAAAAAAGATAGCATACCTTGACTTTGACGCGCACCGCCTCTCTGGTATAAATGCCAGCCATGTTTTATTGTGTCTGCACTACTAGCAATTAACTCAATTCCATTATTTGTTATATTATAACTATACTCTTATTATTATTATAAATTTATTACCATTTGAGCAAGCGAATATAAATGCTCTTTGTTGTTACGCCATCTATTGGCAGCAGTGCTGCTAAGCAACTGAGCTGTGTGTATTTGACAACACTGCTGGCGCTGCCAGACGATACTGCGCCAGTGTGTACACACCGTAAGAGCTGCACGCGCAGTGGCAACGCTGATGACAAATAAAAAAAAAAAAACAAGAAAACATTCAGCGCATACAAATATGAGAACATTAGTGCAAAATTTGTTGTTGTTATAGTTTATAATACCAATTTAGTAGTATTTTTTGTTTTTGTTTTCCATTGCAAATGCATTGTATGCACAATTTGAGCGCGACGTGTTGTAACGCTACATGGTAAAAGCCCTGGCCAAGGCGCGCGTCGAACGTTGAGCAGCAGCGTAATCTCTCCTCCACCAACAAACGTCGTCTAGAATTTTGGGTGTGTATGCGTGCGTGTGTGTGTGTGTATGAACGGGCGTGTATGTGACGTGACACACACGCGCTGAATGTTGCTTTGGTTGCCAAGGATCAGCAGGAGCAGGAGCAGCTCCGCCAGGCCGGCTATGACAGCTGCTTTGGCATGGAGCGCGAGCTGAGGAGCTCAATTGAATTGAGGGCGCCCATTGAGTTAATATTTGTTTAATTTATGATCGTTCTGTATGCGTGTGTGCCCAATTGTACTTGAGCTGTGTGTGTGTGTGTGTGTGTGTGTGTATGTGTTGTGAGTCTAGTGTGTGCATGTGTGCGTGTGTGTGTGTGGCAGCGATAAATTCTCTCTGAATTTAAACGTTGTAAGTTGAATTATTATGCAAAATAATGCTCTTAACTTCCGTTGACGCATTATGCTAAAAGTATAAGTGTGTGTGTGTGTATACATATATATAACATATATATAGCCTCTTCCTGTGTGTGTGTGTGGCGGCATGCTTATATCACACAATAATAAATTTGATAGCAGTTTATTTTACAATGAAATTTATCATGAATTTTTATTCGCTGGCAACTTTTGACCGCTTGACCCCAGTTGCAATATATCTTCTGTCTGTGCATATATAGTAATCTGATTTGTCTTGCAGTTTGGCCAACGTTTAATGGATGACACATCATCATGGGAAAGTTATTATCAAAAATTTTCGGCAACAAAGAAATGCGAATTCTTATGCTCGGCTTGGACGCTGCTGGCAAAACAAGTGAGTTACAAAGAGGGAGAGAGAGAGAGAGAGAGCAATATATAGAGGCTACTATATGTGATTAGTTTAAATTAGTCAAGTATTTAATTAATTTAAGCGAATTAGCTAGTTAGCTGGCAGTATGTTATTTTCAGCTGTAACATATTATATACTTAAATATAATTATAAACAAATATTTTTAAATAATTTTATATATTTAATAAGAAATGTTATGGATTAAAAAACATGTTTTAATATATATTTATATATTTCTTAATGCATATCAAAATAGTCAAAAATTATAAACTGAGATATTTTTTAAAAAGTTTTTTTATTTTTTTAAATTTAACTCTTATAATTTTTTGACTATTTTTTAGTTTTATTTTTTTTTTATATTTATATAGAATATATAATAAAATTCCGCTTTTTCTAAAATTAAAAAAAAAATATATATGATAAAAAAGTATTATAAATCTTATATATAAAAAAATCTTATATACTTTTAAAACTTTTGATCATATATTTTATAATTTTTAGAAATGCGAAATATTTAAAAAAATATTAAATATTTATTTATATATCAATTTATAAACTTTTCCTTTGTTAACTTAAAATTCAAGTAAATACTATTTTTTTCAAATTTAATTTTAAAATTTCGAAATTTAAGAAATTTTGAAACTAGTTCATTATAGATCATAAAACAAAACTTCATAAACTGAAACAAAATTAGAAGAAACCTCTCAATGAAAGCAAACTTAACTTTAATTCAAAGCGTATTGTTTATGTATTTGTCATGCTCATAGTAAATAGTAATTATATTGTTATAACTGTAATTTGATCAACTTCATTCAATGTTATATGATATCTTTGCAGCGATTCTCTATAAACTGAAACTAGGTCAATCTGTAACAACGATACCAACGGTTGGTTTTAATGTGGAGACCGTTACGTATAAGAATGTTAAATTCAATGTCTGGGATGTTGGCGGGCAGGATAAAATTCGACCGCTATGGCGGCATTACTATACAGGTAAGACAAATTATATAATATATATATATAGTAAATGAAGCTAATCTTAATCTCTTAATCTTAAACAGGCACACAAGGTCTGATATTCGTTGTGGATTGCGCTGATCGAGATAGAATAGACGAGGCGCGCACTGAACTGCATAGGATAATTAATGATAGGGAGATGCGCGATGCCATTATATTGATATTTGCTAATAAACAGGATCTAGCTGATGGTAAGGCCCATAACTTAACTGCTAGGTTATATAAAATTTATTTATATTTTGTTCTTCTTTGCAGCAATGAAACCCCATGAAATCCAGGAAAAACTAGGCTTAACTAGAATAAGAGATCGCAATTGGTATGTCCAGCCATCATGTGCCACAAGCGGCGATGGGCTCTACGAGGGTCTAACGTGGTTAACATCTAATCATAAATTATGAGAATCATAATATACACAGATTCCCCTCCCCAGCCACCCACACAAAAACGTATTTTCTTTGTATGGCATATATACATATATGTATTATTCGAAACGAAAAACAAAATTATTATATTTTTTATTTATATAAAAAACAAAAATAGAAAACTAAAAAAAAAAAATTATACAAAAGCAAAGAAAACATTAAGCACTCAATATAAAAGATTGAACAGAACAGAAATTAACTAAAGTTGTAAACAATATATATATAAATTTCTATATATAGAAAAGTCGCTATATATCTATAACTGATATATATATATATACATAAACAGAACGATGTATAATTTAATCAAACAATATTCTCACTAGTAAAAGTTAACGAAAATAAAAGAAAACCCAAACAACAACAACAAAAAAACAACAAAAAGTAAGCACAGCAAACGTAAATATTAAACAAAGGCAGACTTAGCTTTAAGTAAGTTTTTCTTGTAAATTATATTAAATGAGAGCAATTAAGTTGAACGCTTGTTTATTGCAACTGTTATTTGACTTGAGAACCGAAACTAAAAGTCGTAAAAATAAAATAAATAAAAATTGTAAATACAAAAATATATATTCAAATTAAAACAGCAAAACAAAAACCATAATAAAACAACAACAAACGAACGAAAAAGAAAAAACAAAAATGATAAACAAAAGTAAAAAATATATAGTAAACTAAAGAAACTAAACCGATTAATGGCAAAAGAAAACCGAGAAAAAACACTCAAACCGAATTGCTTTAGTTTAATTAGAGCCTGCAACAAAAGAAATATAAGTTATAGTAACTGTGCCTTCCCCAAACAACAACAAACAACAAATCTTCATTTTACTTTTATTTACAGGTTTTAGTGTGGGCAGAGAGAGAGTGAGTGAGAGAGAGATACCTAGATTATATATATATAATTATAAGAGCTATGTATAGCATTTAATAGGGGCTTATTGTTCTTATATAAATATTGTTTCTTTAGAGTTCTATAAAATGTATTTTATATGGGTTTTTTCTGCTCTTAGAAATCTCTCTTTTAGTCTACGATTTTCTACTTTTATAGCTCTCTTCAAATAAATCATTATATTTATTTCGCTTATAGATCACTACAAATGTATGGTTTCGGGTTTTTAGAGGAAGTTTGTATTAGACTTTTTCAAATATTTTCATTGGTTATATAGGTTGATATCTATACTGCCTTAAACATGTCATCAAAGTGGACTGTATAATGAAAATTTGGGAATTATTTATAATTATACTCGTTCAAATAGTGAAAAGAGTATATAAGTTTTGTGTAACGTATGTCTTACGCTTATCTTTTAAAGTAAGAATCGTACCAAATCGGCATAGCAGAAAGGCTATTATTTGAGATGCTATGGACTTGAAACTTGGAAGATATTCTCGTGAAAGAGTATCATGCAGTCGGTGGCGCCCAACTACAATATTTTTACTTGACTTATATCTTCTGCTTTCATATTTCTTTTTCAGTATCATATTTCATATCTGATATTTGTTTTTACTCTCTTACAAACATGATATACATATGTTGTTATACTTATTCTTCACTTTTTAAGACTTTTATATTATAAAGAAGTAATATTATGCTCTTATAACACAGTTTATCTTTTTTTCATAGTGTATAAAATCTGGTTCTTGTAGATTTTTCTAGATTTTGTATAAGAGTTTTCTGCTTTACAGTTTCCTAAAGTGTTTCAACTCTTACATTTCCATACTTCATAATCTTCTACTTTTTTTATAGCTTAGGGAATATAGTTTTGATGATAATTACTAATCGTAAACTATCCATCTATATTTTCACCCATCTCTCTTTCCAACCCCTCTCCATCCAACCCCTCAATCACTTTATCTGATTGCCAAACAGCTTGACTTCAACTTCCAGCTCCCAACTTCCTTCTTCTGCTGTCAATTTCGAGCTAAAAAGTAAATATGTCAAAATCATGACCCCCGAGAAGGGGGCGCTGGGCGTGGTCAGTTGCTAACTAAAGACCGACAAAAAATTAATTGCCAAACGAAGCGATTGAAATTGTTCTTTGTTTATGTTAAACGGGTTTTTCTGGTTGAATTTACCTGGTATATGTCTACCTCTGTGTACCTGGCATACCTGGCACGTGTCATTGACTTCGCAATGTTTGTATTTGTAATTTATAAACAAAAAAAAGAGATGCGCTGCTTTGCCAAAATAATTCAAGCATTAAATGTGCAGCGAAATAATTTGAAGATCTCAAAAACAGATATAGCAGATGTGATGAAGAGATGAAGAGCTTGGGGTATGGAATACTTGCTGGTTAGGCAACATTTTTTCTCAGTGTATTTATTATATTTGCTTTTCAGATGACCATGTATATATGTATGTATCTATATAGCTACATATCTATATATTTATATACAAATCGAGGTTTTTGTTGACTTTTCAAACTTTTGAACAACATCAAACCTATTCAGTGGAGCGTCACAGTACAGGCATTACAAATTTTAATGAGTTTATAATTTATTTAAAATAAGGCTAAAAAACAGGTAAATTTTTAAAAAATAAACGATACATTCCATATATATCGCCATGCCTCTGGGTCTACCTGTAGAGCAAATCAACAGTAATTCAGTTTAGGGTATATTTCTCTCTATGGTTTGCGACGTCCTTAGTAAATAATCTTGGCACTTTAGAGGACGAATGTTCGTATACACGAGTATATATTCCCAAGTTTAACTGTCCAGCTCAAAACCAATATACTCTTCTCACTTTGTGACGAAGCATACAAATTAGATACATGTAGTTTTGCGCTGCTCCAGTGGGCGGAATGTATTTAGAATAGATTTCTGTAGAGTGGATAAAAAAATTTATGATTCAAGCCCAAAGAGTGTGGGAGATACTGCATTATTGTTCCATTAATCACGCCCCCAATTAGTATATTAAAATGTTTCAGCTGCAGTCAAAGAGGTGTTTAACTTTGTACAAAACTAATATGCTCTTTGTTTGAATGTTTATATAAGATAGGGGGGATATAAGATAGGGGGAATCTTCTATTGATTTCTGTATTTAAACAATAGCAAATTTTGCTATTGTTTTAATTTTAGCTGTAGGTAGAGTGGTAGAGTCTGTACATAGATAAGGATATATATACAGAAACAGACACAGAAAAAGATATAGAAGCAGATACAGATACAGATACAGCCACATATACAGATACAAATATTGATAAAGATACAGATACAAACAGAGATACAGATACAGAAACAGATTCGGATACAGCTACAGATAGTAGTATAGAGTTTATAATAGTGTATAGTAGTCAAGCACAATTCTTTTTCAGATTTTTCCTAGATATGAAAAATTCAAGAAGTTATGTTTAGCCAGAAACGTATTATAGATTGAGAACAATCTTATCAAAGATAATTGAGCTGATTAGATGGTTAGATAAGATAATATAGATTAGAAGTCAACTACTAGAGCCAAACAACTGTTCTATTCTTTTTAATTAAAATATGCCTGAGTTTGTTAACTTTGTTAACAGAAACCTAAATATATAAGCACCAAATAAGCATATTTTCTATATATTTCCATTACATTTCTTCATTTTCACAGATTCAACTAGTATAACAAATATTATATCTACATATTTTCCCCCCGAAAACACCATTCTCACTTAACTTCTGAAATGAACGCTGCGAAATATACTCGAAATTTGCGAATTTTGATTGATTAAATAAAGTGCACTGCACTTGATAATGCAATGGGAGCAAACCAGAAAAAAAAGTGGAAAAGCAGAAAAATAACAAGGAGCAATATGAAAATAAAGGACAGTTCTTATTCACACCCATTCACACACACACTTACACTCACCCACACACACACATACACATACGAACTTGTATGCTGGCAGAGAAGAGATGTCGCCCGTTCAAATGTCAAGAACCAACCCTCTCAACTATATTCGTCTCGCTTGCACTTGCTGGCTGCTTGGTAGCTATCTCGCTCGCTCGCTGGCAGGCATTTTTGATGCACGGATATTACAGGATAACGCTCTCGCTCGCTCCTCCTACAAGCGTGGGCGTGGCCAAAAAAGCGCCAGAGCAAAGCGCTTTGACTTTTGCGTTCGTTTCACTTTTGTCCCAAGCACAACAAACACTCGGCAGCGAGAGCGAGCGAGTGAGCGAGTAAGTGAGTGCGAGTGCGAGTGCAAGAGAGAGTATGAGCGAGTGTGCGAGTGTGCGAGTGGGGCAGGCTGGTGAGTGCGAGCGGGCGAGAGCTGAGGCTGAGGCTGAGAGCGAGTGTGTAGGAGCTGGTAGGTGATTGTTGTATTCCGACATCTCATTTGTTACAAAGTTAATGTTGGCGTATTAAGCGCAGCAAAAGCCTCAACAACAACAACAAAAGCAACAACAGCAAAAAGTAGGAGGAGAAAAATGAAAACAGGACACGCCAAGAGGATGTGGCCGGATGAACTTTTATCGATTATTGGATTTGCCTATGGCTCTGGGCTTTAAGCATTGTTGAATACACACACGCCATTTGCCGTTGCCCTCAACTTCCGAGACTTGAAATAATGATGTCATCCAATTAGGAAAATTAAATAAACAAATCATAAAAATAACAGTCTATGAGTGTGTGTGTGTGTGTGTGTGGTTTGGTATATTTTTGTAAAATAAAAGTATCATCTATTGGCTATGCTTATGCTTTGAAAATCGCTTTGCCTACTTTATGAGCCAAGTTGGCTGCGGTTGAGTATTTTTGATCATATTAGGGTGGACCCATATGTGTAGCAGCTTAATAAGTTGTGGTATATATTATATATATACAATATATTGCAAGTATTAGTATTTAGAAAACTCTAACTAGAAAAGTTTGGATTATATGGGTTTATACGAGAGTAATAATAAAATTATTGAAAATTTCCCATCTAAAATGTACTTTTAATTCAAAAAATTTCTATTTAGAAATTATAAATATTTTCTTATATGGAAATTTATGACTTTTGTTTCCATTATATTATTTTATTTTCTTTTTTATAGAATATTTCTATTTTCCCAATATTTTATTTTATTTTTATTTCTGTTCCCATTATTTTCTTTTCTTTTATTTTATTATTATTAATAGTATAAAAAGTTTTTCTATATTTTTCCATTATTTTATTTCTTGATTATTTTTGCTCCCAATATTTAAGTTCATTATTATTTTTATTCCCATTAATTAATACTTATTACTTTGGCTCCCAGTAATTTCTTTTCTTTTCTTTTAAAGGATATTAATAAATATATAATAAATAGTTCTATAATATTTTCCCAATATTTGATTTTAATATTTTTATCATTATTATTATTATATTTTAATTGAGTTCCCTTTAATAACTTTATTAGATATACCCCCGCAAAAAACCACAACAACAACAAAGTTATTCTAACTGACGTAATCGAATAAGTCGATACAATCTAATTTGGAACAATATCGTAAACGCAGATGTCTATCCATTATTGTTTTGGCCATAAATCTGGTATACTTACGGCTGCGACATTAGAAAGATGAAGGAAAAACGCAAAAAACAACAACAAGAAACGTAACCGAAAGGCCACAGCAGACCGAATGCCGTTCAATTCAATTACAGTTAACTGGCGAACAGCATGGGCGAAGGGCAAGGGGGGCAGTGGGGGGCGAATTCGAAAGCACTAACATCACAGAAGGTATTACAAAACAAAAACAAAATGTCAAAACCCAAGACGATTATGTGAGCGAACACCCCGCGCAGCTGCGCCAGCAGAAGGCGAAATGGAGTAGAGCAAGAGAGAGAGAGAGTGACTGGCAAAGAGAGGAGGAAGAGGCGCAGCATGCTCCATGTAGACTCCATTGCAGCTACAGCTGCTGCTACGTCATGATGGCGGCCAGCGTGCGTGTGTGTGTCTGTCTGTGTGTGTGTGTGAGCGAAGAGAGAGCGCTGCTCGGGTGTTTATTGGGAGATTGAGATTGCGGCTTGGCTTACCTACGCTCAAACAGCAGCGTCGACGTCGGCCGCAGCATCAAGAAGGAACGAATCAAAGCAAGCCAACAAGCAAATGCGCCACCAGAGTTGCCACTAAAAGTCTTCGCAGCGTAATATGGCAAACAGCCCGAAACCCACCCACAATTTACAGTGGGCTAGCTGCCATGGCATGCGGTTATGCTGCTGCTGCCATCGTCTCTGCGTCTCTGCTGTCGTCTCTGCTGCTTGCTGCTCTCTGCTCTGCTGATGCTCTTGTTGTTGGTTTTGGGTGGTGGGTGGTTGGGTTGGTTTGCTGTGCTTTTTGCCACACACACACACACACACACATGGCCAGCCTCTGCCCACTCACCGAGCGCGGATTATATCTACAGCTTTTCCATTTTTTTTTTTTTTTGTTATCCTATTTTGGGGTTGGCTGTTGGCTGTTGGCTCTGCTGCTGCTGCTGCTGCCACTGCCGATGCTGCTGCACTGGACACATCAGTGTTTAGCCTCTGTCATGGTTTTATGATAAATCTGAAATCGTACATCGAGACGTTAACATCATCATCGCCGTAGTCCTTGCCGTCGGTGCAGCCAGTCGCGCCATTCGCTGACCCGCTTAGTGCGTTAACAAAACACGTTAGCCGTCGCTTTATAAATATACAAAAATATATATCAAATATATATAAAAATATATAAAATAAATATATATGTAATGCATATAAATAAAAGTGCTTTTGGTGTCTATTAAACAATTAATTATAATAATAATAATAATTAACTCCTTCGCGAATTTCATGTGTTAAAACAAAGTTTTAAACAAAGTTAAAAATTGTGTTTGTTCAGTTTTTGCTTTTAGCATTTATTTTAGCTATGAATAAGGAAGAAATTTTAACGGACACGCGTCCAGCTTCACAAGGTATATATTAGTTTAAACTATTGTGATTTGTATAAAAATGTGAATAACTGAAGAAATTAAGTTAAGAAGTGGAAAATTTAACTTTGTGTGTAAAAATGATGCAGGACAAGATTTGGTTTGATATATGAGCGGGAATGCTGTTTAAGAGCGAGTGTGTAGGAGCTGTGAGCTGATTGTTATATGCCAACATCTCATTAGTTACAAAGTTAATGTTGGCATATTAAGCGCAGCTAAAGCCTCAACAACAACAACAAAAAAAGCAACATCAAAATATAGAAGGAGAAAAATGAAAACGGGACTCGTTAAGAATGACCAAGTGATCTTTTATCAATGATTGGCTTTCACTAGAGTTTATGGCTTTCATATACTCTAAGTCTTATATTGTGCTCATTTAGTTATACTATAAGTATATAAATATACTACTATAAGAATAGTCTTGATATTAGGAAAGTGAATAGAATTTGAATCAGAATATAGATCTTCAATTCTATCAAAGTGAATAGAATTTTAATCATAACATAGATCTTTAATTCTATCAACATGAATCATAGATCTTTAATTCTATCAACATGAATCATAGATCGTTGTTTCTATCTTCAACAGATCAGCTGTGAGATATACAACAGATATGCGGTATTTGTTAAAAAAATATTACGCAGAATTTTCGATTTTGTAGAAGAAGAAACTGAACAAGACCGATCACAAAGAAACTATTTATTTGAAATGTAAAAGGGAATTGGAGAAAACTTTGCAGCAACTGTATTATTCTTCAGCTATTCATCTGACGGCAATTACTTTCAAGCGAACCATATTAAATATTAATACATTTAAGAATCAAATATTAACTAAGGAATCATGAGAAGTAGTCAAAATAATAAATAAAATAGCAAAAGTATTTCAAGAGTCCCCTTAATGTATGCTATAAAAAAGGATGCACAAAAAAGCAAATATAAATTTAATAAACCAATCTTTTTAGTATAAAAAAAAAACATGAAATAAAAAAACAATTAAACAAAAAAACAATGTTGAAAAAAAAAACAAATGGTAGAAAAAACACGTAAAAGAAGTTCCAAAAAACTCCATCAAAATTCCGTAACACAACGTCGACAAATTGTTTGTGTAAATGCACATAATTATACCCTTTTTAGCCTCAACTTTCCTTTGCACTCATCTTTTTTTTCTGCAAACAAAAGTTAAGAAGGAAAGGAAAATGACATAAAACAAGCGATAATTAATTACAACCTTTTTTTTTAGCAGCTTCTCACTCACACTTTCCTTATTAATTAAATCAAGTGCTTGAGCTCAAGCACAGTCGAAACTTAAGGCAACAACATTGTAGTCTATCTAATGAAATTTGATTTAACAAATATATTTATTATTCCACTATCAGCCAAAAGTTCAAAGAGAAAAGTGCAAAAGGAAAAGGCAAAATCAAGCCGCAAATTGACTCGCAGCAAACAAATTCAATTTGGGATAATCACATCAATTGCATTAAGATGCGAGTCGGGAATTTCCAAAAATTTATAACACAAAGAGGGGACAAGGAAGGGAAGGGAAGGGAAGGATATGGCGCCCTTTAACACTTTTGTCAAACTGAATTTCAACGAGCTCATAAAAATTAACAAAAGGGGGTAAAATGCAAGCATATGACGCTAATCCGAGGGCCTTAGACCACAGTTGGACCTTCCTAGGCCGGAGACAGAAGGCATGAAAGCCAAACAGGCTTCGGCTGGATTCTGGAACGCTTCGTCGCACTGCCAAGTGGCGAGTGTAACAAATGTGTCTGCCAGAATATCTATCAACTGGTGCTGGTCGTGGTCCTGGTCGGGGGGTTAGGTTAAGTGCATCAAGGAATCAGAATCAAAATCCGAATCAGAATGGAAAACTACAATCAAATTAGGGTGTGATGGCTAAACAATTGTCCCCCGAGGCAAATTTAATGCCACAGCAGCCAGAACTTGTCTCTCTCGCTCTCTCTCTCTCTCTCTCTTTCGTCTGCTTGTCCTAATGGCACCCTAATTGTATGTGTAAATATATTTTGCGGATTACAGGGCGTCAATGTCGTCGCGCGTTCGGATAAGATCGAAAAAAACTGAGAGAGACAGAGTGGGAGAGAGTGAGGGAGAGTGAGCGAAAACCTTTTGACAAATTACAATTTAATTTAAATGAACTACATAAGTGATTTTTTATTGCATATCCTTTTTTTTTTGCTTGTGTGTCTTGGACACTGAAACTTTAACAGTTGCGAGGGTTTAACTATTTGACTTAAGTGTCTGCAGAATTGTTCTTTTCAAGTAGATTAAGACTTTCTGTTGGCCAAGTTTACTCTTGAGAGATTTTTAATGCAGGCTTTTCTCATGGAAAACTCTAAGCGAGCTTACTCCATCATCATTAAAATATAAAGATCTGGAATATATATCGCATAGCTCTTAGCTAGAGTCCTTGCTTAACCTTCTTCTCAACACAGCAAGGAAACCTTTGCTTAACTGCAAGTTGATTTAGACATATAAATATTAAGTGTAAAGATCAAGTATATATAATACACTTGACTATCATTGATCTATAGTATATTATATAGATAAATAATGAACATAGGCCTATACATATACATACATATAGAAGATTATTGATGAAATTAATTCTTTGCCTTTTCCTCTTCCCCCTCCTTCATAGAGCTACACAGTCCTGCGCGCCATTGTTATACACCACCGCCGCCGCATGGCCCGGCGGCCACATCGGTGGCGCCACCGGCAGCTGGCATAGCGGCACAGACAACGACGCCGAGTCGCCTGCTCAGCTGGAATCACAGTGCAGCCGCAGCAGCCGCCGCGGCAGCAGCAGCCGTTGCCTCCAATCATCAGGCGAATGCAGCGGCTGCTGCTGCAGTCGCCGCGGCAGCGTCAGCAACAGCTGCCGGTCAATCGGCCTCAATCGTGGATCAATCAGGCATGCCACGACTCAAGGGCCAGAACCTAGGACTCATCTGTGTGGTGTGCGGCGACACGAGCTCCGGCAAACACTACGGCATTCTCGCCTGCAACGGTTGCTCCGGCTTCTTCAAGCGCAGCGTTCGACGCAAACTCATCTATCGGTAGGTAAAAGAAAACAACAACAACAATGCGACTATGTGTGGCAGCAAGTGGGTGGGTTGGTTGGGTTGGGTTGGGTTGGGTTGGGTTTTCTGTGTGCCTTCTGGCCTGTCTGGCGGATTACCCAAAAATTTATTACAATTATTCAAATCTTTGGGATTTGAGCGTCAACTTTTGAATGCGTTTGACTTTGCCCACACAAATCCCCATTGAGCATCATCTGCAGCTTCATCTCACTCGCTCTCCCTCTCTCTCTCTCTCTCTTTCCCTCTCTCTGTCTCTTTTTATTCCATTTGAAAATTGAAGCAAAAAATGTTGAAACGCGCGCACAAATTGTAATTGAATTTAAAGTGCGGATTTAATTTTATGTTTGTTTTTTTGCCACTTTTGGCAGGAATCGTTTTTTGAGGCGGCGCAAGGGGACGGAATGTGAGTTCTAGAGAGAGAGAGAGAGCTGTTAAAGCTAAGGCTATACATAGTACAGTTATATATACATTACTTAACTTTTGAATATGATTATGAGAGGTGAGTTCAAATACTTTGTGATTTTCTTTACCAAAATTATTTATTTACTAAGGAATTTTTTCTGTATAATTTTCTATTTGTAGCCCTTAAAAGTAGTAATTCCCATCAGATATTATGTATGTATATATTAATATATTAATAATAACAAATATATATATAATAATATAATATCTTGTGTCAACGTTTTTTCCAATCCTCCTTCTTCTTTAAAAAATCGAAATTCTGTCATCTTGCTCAGCTTCTAAATCGATCAAAATTTTGCATACTTTTTGAACACACCTCGTTTTTTCATATTTAACAGACTTAGACATAGCTCTATCTGAGGTTTCCAGACCTCGTATACAGTCATAGTCTTTAGTAAAGACTTTGACCTATACCTTTATCTAAGCTTTAGTTCGTTTATATCTTAGGTCTTCAATTTCTTTAGCTCCATTTCTTCTTAACTAGTTTTTAGTCTATCATCTATTATCATTATCGTTTTATTAACAGTCTTAAGTCATTCGACTTTTAGATATATATCATTTCAAATCAAGTATCTAGCATACTCTAGTCTTGTTATAGTTATTTCTTAGCTCAGCTCTAGTTAGATTGAGTTTGGACATTGTCTACTTTTAGCTTTACTTAGTTCAGGCATAGACACTCTAGCTTTGCCTATATCTCACTCCGCTAAACATATATGACAACCATATTCCACTTTTAACTGTATCCTCTATCAACTTAAGTTATATGCATAGATTCGTAACTTTTATTATATTATTTCTTATCCAAATATATTTATCCTAATTTTCTATCCCATTCCCCTTCCCTTAAACAATTTGTTTTTATTTTATGGCACTTGTTTCAGTTTCGTTTTCAATTATCATTAAATCAGCGCATAGTTTGCCCCTCTTAGCCCTCCCCGTGGCCACATATTTTGGGCGACAAATTCCTTTCGAGTCAACATGAAATTATGATTCTCTATAATGTATATGCCTTTAGACTGTATCCTGTTTGGCCTCTGCGCTGTTTATCCTTGGCTCGGTAAATCACAAATGTCGAAATCTCTATATCCTTGCGGTCCCCAGAGATTGATATGGAGGGCTTAAGCGCAAAACACTTGGCCAAATGTGACCGCCGCGTCACACCAGCAAAGCAACGCTACTCCGCCTCCGCCTCCTCCTCCTCCTCCTTTGAAAGAGACCCTTATGGCAAACCAGCCAACCACCCAGCCACCGTCAACAGCTAAGCCAGGACCAAATCGCAGCACAGAAAAAAGCAGGCGAAGAGGAAGGCAAAATAGAGCAAAAGTTTGGACGGGGGTGAAGTGGGGTGAAGTGGCAAGCCTTAGAAACAGGACGAGGAGTTTATTTTTCTGCTACGTGACTTGTTTTTTGGATAGTCAGCGAAGTCAATGTGCCGCCAGAAAGGATCTATATAATATATTTATATATATATACATATATATATGCGTCTCTGGTGGCCGCATTAAGACAATTTCAATTATAATCAATTGCCTTCAATCAGAACTTTATGAAACTGAGAGAGAAAGGGATTTGAAAAGCAAAAGAAGAAGTTGCTATACATAAAGTTAGTTTAGAATAGATATTGACTAAGATATATAATGCTATATTTGTAAAACTGTAAAATATAGATTTGTAGATTGGGTTCACAGCATAGCAGAAAGCGAGAGAAAGGGAAAGCGATAGATTGAGAAAGCAGCGAAGAAATATAGAGAGAGAGAGAAAGTGATAGACAGAGATCGTGACAGAGAAAGACAGCAACAGAGAAAAATAGGAAAAGAAAGACAGAGTGAGAGAGAGAGAGAGAGAGAGAGAGAGAGAGAGAGAGAGAGAGAGAGAGAGAGAGAGAGAGAGAGAGAGAGAGAGAGAGACAGAGTGATAGAGAGAGGGAGAGAAAGAGTGATAGAGAGAGAGAGAGAAAGAGTGGTAGAGAGAGAGAGAGATCGTGTCGGAGCGAAAGAACGCGAGCAAAATTTCTCGTCAAATTTGTTCTTTTTACTCTTCGACAGTTCTTTTCAAATTCAGATTAGAATAAAAAACTCTGCAATAGTATTTATTTTATTTGGAACAAATTTATTCAGCTTCCTTGGGTCTGGCTAGTTTTTCAGCAATATTCATTTGCTTGACCAGAGTAAAGACCGAGAAGGAAAACTTGGTGGCCTGAAAGAGGTGTAAAATGTTGAAAAATTTGAGTGAGAAATTCAGTTGAAAGATCAAGAAAAATAAGAAGAAATATGATAAAAATATATAAAGGAATAGATGAAGAGACAAACAAGAAAAGAAGATCAAACTAAATGAAGAGTTCTCTTAAAATCTCCAATCGCAACTCACATTTAAATTGGTAGCCACTGAAATGGCAAAAATATTGCCAGCTACAAAGATAATTGGCTTCTGTAGACTATGTAGAAACTGTAGCATAGTCTTCTTATATTTCTGATCCTGATAGATCCAATTCGATTCGAATAGAGCATCGGCTAGCTTTAGGCAATCATCGGCCAAATAGTTGCAGAGTATGCAAAAGGGCGTTGTCTCCAAGAGAACAGCCATCATAAAGGAGATGGCAGCAATGCGAGAAGCGAAATTGGCAAACATGACAATGTTGATGATGGTAAAGCCCAGCACCAGGCCCACAACGAGAAGCTGTACGAAAATGGTGCCCGAGATGATGGGACGCAAAGTATCGCAGAAACTGAAAGCAGAAGAGAGAGAAACTTGAAAGCTGTCTCTATCTATATCCAAACCCAAATCCAACCTCAATATAAGCTTATGATGGCGTATGCATTCGATAAGCTTCTCGTAACGCTCCTCTGAGCTCTCGCTCGCATCCTGGCCCAAGTCTCTCAATCGATCCGCAAAGTTCGCCAAATGAGCGCGCAGCGGCAGGACATAGTTGATGGGATAACAATCGACGCAAACGTCCTGAAAGCAAGCGCCGAACATGGCGAAGTACTCCAAGCCCGATTGCAGCCAGTACTCAAAGCGACTGGCACGCCAATCCAGCCAGGGATAATAGTTCTGAAACATCGGCACGCCCATGATGCAGGCGCTAATAAAAGTCGTAGTTGCATATACTAAATAGACACTCATATAGCCGAAGAATATCCGATTGCTGCGCGAAACGGCGCGATGAACTCGCCTTCGTTCAGTCGGCTCCAGCAATTTCTTGTCCAGCTCATCGAAGATCGCATTGGCCTGATCAAAACGTTTCACCAGTATCCAGACGATAATCACTTTGGTCGAACAGGACCACGCATTGAAGGCGACCTGCAGCGAGGTGAGAAACTCGTCAGGTGAGAACTCCGACAGATGCGATATGTAGCCGGTCATAAAGCCAATTGGCTGATAGAAAGTCGAGCAGAGATTCAGGGCAAAAGACCACACGACGTAGATGAAGAAGAGGCAGTAGCCCTTCGGCGGCGTCCGGATGCCCATCAGAAAAATGCAATTCAGCAAATAGAGCGTTGCCTGCCGCGACTTGGCTGGCGCCTTGTCGGGCAGCGTATACATCGCCGGAAAGATACGGCGTAAAACCATCCTGCTAAGACTACTGACAATTACTTAATAAAGTGGAAATTGTTCAATTGTTGAGTTTTATACGGTTTTGAGTAGTTGCATAAGTTGTGAATTATGCATGAGAAAAGTAGTTAAAAGTTGAAGTTGTTTGAGTTATGGAAAAGGTAAGGGGTATGGCTATAGGCTATGTATTGCTTCAGTTAATGGGGGCGTAAAAGTTTACACTTGACTCTATTAATAATTGAAGAGTTTTGATTGGGGTTGACTTTTAGGTAGCTACAATACAGGCTGTAGTCGTTCTCATATATGAGACATATATATAATAATAATCGTATATATAACATTTATTTATATATACCTACTATTTGTGTCTCTCAAAAAGTAAAGGAAGAAAACTCAAGCGTAGATTGAAAGTTTATGAATGAAGCAAACTCAACAAGAAGAGCAAGGAGGAAAGATTCAAAGAAGAAATTGATATAGGTACTCTCTATAAGGTATTCTATGAATTTAACTCCAAGTATGTTTCGAATGTTCAGAAACAATGAAATGAGCAGGAGTAAAGGTAAAAGGCTTAAAATTGGAAACTATTCTGACTACCCTCGTATATACATAGTATATAATCTATACTAGAAGTCATATACTTATGGCTTAAGTCAACTTTAAACTAGCTCATCTTTTTGTATATACATAAATTATTATTATAATATATATATACATATATAAACCTCATATTAATATATTTTATAAACCTCATAATCAAATTAATTAATAATGAAAAAAAAACTTATATTTAAAATTCAGTTATTTGAGCTCAAATAAACTCTAGAGAATGTGTATAAAAAAAACGAATCAATAAACGACTCGAAGCAGTTCACAGCTACGGCTTCAATCTACGTGATTTGTTTACGAAAACATAAAATTAGCATATTCCAGGCACAAATAGTGGCTGCACACACACATACACACACACACACATCTGAAGGATACATTTAGCTAAGTGCTTTGTTAGTTAGTCAAACTTCACACAGAGCAAATAAAAAATGCGAGGGACACGCAAACAGAGAGGGAGGGAGAGGAAGAGAGTGTTGTGGGAGGTGGGGTAAGCCAAAAGAACCTTTGCCATTTTGTATTTTGAGTTTTGGCGCAGGCTTAGAGTGCGACAAGGACGCACAACAAAAGCGCAAACAAGTGCGACAGAGCCGAAGCCAGGCAGCACAAGCCGCCGCAGCAAGTGCGAGCGAGATGCAGTACGATGACTAAGGCAGACAAAAGCTGCCTTAACCAGTCGGCAGCGAGGGTGTGAGAGGGAGAGCAACTGCTGCTGCTGCTGCTGCTGCTGCGCTGCTTAAGAGGTGGTTGTCAATGATTTCAGACAGTCAATGTGATTTGATTAAAATGCCACAAGTGCCGCATGCAGCATGCCACCGAACAAAGGCCAAAAATAGATACGCAGCTCAGCTGTTCAGATACATTTTTATTTTTCTTTTTGTTCCCATTCTATTTTACAGCTCAGATACTTAGCCTTAGTGAGTGGGCTTACGCTTACGCTTACGCTTACGCTTCACTTGCCAGCCAAATTTCACAAATGTTGCAATTTTTGACACTGGGCATCTGCCTAACTTAATTATGCTGCGGATGCTTGAACTGATCGCAGCGAAACTGAAAATGTTCTTTTTGATTGCAGCTGCCAGGCGGGCACCGGCCGCTGCGTCGTCGACAAGGCCCATCGCAATCAGTGCCAGGCATGCAGGCTCAAGAAGTGCCTTCAAATGGGAATGAACAAGGATGGTAAGTAAATGAATGATAATTTGATTTGATTTGATTTTAGTTGGCTATGCGAGGTCAAAGTGCGTTTGGGTTAATATAAGACTAGAGAGTATCGGAGAAATGGGAAAGTTTTTTATATGTTAACCAAGTTTCTAGATGATTGATTTGACTAAGGGGATACTTGATCTTGATCTTAGACCTTAGACCTTAGACCTTAGACCTTAGACCTTAGACCTGAGACCTTAGACCTTAGACCTTAGACCTTAGACCTTAGACCTTAGACCTTAGACCTTAGACCTTAGACCTTAGACCTTAGACCTTAGACCTTAGACCTTAGACCTTAGACCTTAGACCTTAGACCTTAGACCTTAGACCTTAGACCTTAGACCTTAGACCTTAGACCTTAGACCTTAGACCTTAGACCTTAGACCTTAGACCTTAGACCTTAGACCTTAGACCTTAGACCTTAGACCTTAGACCTTAGACCTTAGACCTTAGACCTTAGACCTTAGACCTTAGACCTTAGACCTTAGACCTTAGACCTTAGACCTTTGACCTTAGACCTTAGACCTTAGACCTTAGACCTTAGACCTTAGACCTTAGACCTTAGACCTTAGACCTTAGATCTTAGACCTTAGACCTTAGACCTTAGACCTTAGACCTTAGACCTTGGACCTTAGACCTTAGACCTTAGACCTTAGACCTTAGACCTTAGACCTTAGACCTTAGACCTAGCCTATACACTCACCCTAAAATCAGTTTCTCACTTGAACTACAGTGAAAATTTCATTAAGAAAATTGAGTCTAGCTTAGCTCTCTTAGCCTAGCCCCTTGAATACTTCATCAATCGATAACTCCCACTACTTTTCAATCAGCATTAACCAGTCTTTATACATATATATGTATATGTATACCCCTTTACAATTGCTCTCCCTCACTCTCACATCCATATTCATAATCTGTCTAAACGCTCTAATGAACTGAAGCACGTTTAATTGCTCTTTAACATGACCTCAAAACGAAAACCTGGCGACACGTGCTGGCGTGTCTAATGTAAATATCTCTAGAAGATGCGATGCTCATGCTTTCTCACTCTGTATCTATCTCTCTCTCTCCTTATCTCTCTCATAACCCTTTCCCACGCATCACTTGAACAGCAACAAAAATATTGTGAAAAGGTCTCCGTTGCTTGGGGGTTGCTCCTGCTGCTGTTGCCTGTTCATCTCCTGTTCATCTCCCAGTGGCTTGGCATGTGCTGCGCGGTGGGTCAATGCTTTGGGGTGGTGCACTTTATTTACATATTGTTCACTCAATTGATTTGTTACCTGCTGCTGTCTGTCGTTGTCTTTGACAGATTTTTAAGCAGCTTCCATAGCAGTTGAGTAAGCAAAGCATAGCATATTGTTCAGATATATTGATGTATATGTATATATCTATATATATATATATATATATATATATATGTATATATCTATGTATATATATTTACTTACATTCCATTGTGCGCAGCAGAGAGTTACTACTAAGTAGCTGTCAGTTATTGTTTTCTTAATCAAATTTTGTTGTCTTTTGTCGACGGCAAATGCGAAGTCGTGAATAATAATTGAACTTTCCTAGAATCCATTTAGACTTACCTGAAAAGGAGGGTAGAATGGGGTAGATTATAAGATGTATTATAGATAAAGATAGATATATTTGGTAGATATAGATATATTTATATATTTATACATATACTTATACTTTGTTTTAGTTGAAGAGTTCCAAAAGGCAAAGTATCCTAGAGGATTGCCAAAAGCTTCTAGAGGATTGCACTATTAGCTTTCGGACTCTCAAACTACCTACTATAGTTGTATATTCTATAGATATATATGTATATATATAAACTATAGATATAGATACTATAATCAAAGATATAGATAGAATATACTCGTATATTCCAACTCTCTAGGAACGAAACTCACACCCAGTCAAACATTCTACCAAAAACCCAATATACTCTCTTGACACTTCATGAACCCCGTCTCAAAAGCTCACACTCTCCCCCCACTCCAAGGCTCAACTTCTTCAACAATAGTTTAAGTTTCTCGCTCATGACACGTCTCGGATGTCGAGTGCGCTTATTAACAACTTCTGAATAGGCCGCACTTCATTATGGTTGCGCCCACCCGCTGCCAATTGAGCCATAAATTATGCTAGCCATATGCAAAATGGCAACAGTTACCGCAAAAGCGAGAGGGGGCGACGGGGCGTGGCACACGTTGCACAGATTGAGCTGTCGCGGTAAAATTGCATAAACAAATGGGAAAACAATTTGTGGGCGTAAAGCGGCACGTGACCACAAAACCAATTTACCAAGCAATGTCCCCAGGCGAAATGAGAAGCGCAGAGAGCGGCGACGCCGTCGATGGTGACGACGGCACGCGCGACCAGTGTTGCCAAACTATTTGGCATTTAGGCAAAAAGGCGTTAAGCGAAATTTTGTGACATTTTCTCATTATGCGCAGACGAATTTGTCTGGGCGTTGCCTGGTGGTGCGAGTAGCGTGAGTGGTGCAAGGAAATTCACTTATGCATTTTGTTTTCCAATTACAGCGGTGCAAAATGAGCGACAGCCACGAAACACGGCCACTATACGGCCGGAGACGCTGCGGGAGATGGAGCACGGCCGTGCGCTGCGCGAGGCAGCCGTAGCCGTTGGTGTTTTTGGGTGAGTTCGAGAGTTCTAGTGATACTATGTAGACCAGACCCAGTTGCCTGTCATTTGCATAACTCACACGCGCCTCTCCCCCTTGCAGACCTCCTGTGCTACTCTCGCCGCCCTGCTATGGCTCTGGCCTGCTGCCGCCGCCTTGTAAGTTCTTAGACATCCCTCGCTCAATCACTCTCCATCAACTCACGCCTCACAGTTTCGTCTTCCACAGCTCTGGGCAGTTTGCCAACGGGACGTCTGCTGCACCACAATCATCTCAGCTCCTCGATGCAGCTGGCCACGAATCATATGACTCATGCGAGCAGCTTTCCCATGTTCAATGCCGCCGCTGCGGCTGGACTGCATCACTCGCCCAAGGACAAGCTGAGTGGCTATGGCGTCTCTATGGAACTCTCGAGCAGTGGAAATATCTCACATTCAACCAACTCGAGCAGTAATCACAGCATCGACCCGAGCTCACCAGCGCCCGATGCGGCAAATGAGAAGAATAATGCGGGCGGGAGTGTCTCCTCTATTAGCTCCTCCAGTCCAACGCCTGAGAATGATAATGATGGTGAGTGGGGATAGTATATAGATTTATGTATGTGATGGTTAGATAAATGGAGAATCTTAGGACAGCTTGAATCCAATTAGAAATGCTTCTGATTAGCAGGAGAGATTCAGATAGAGAGCAAAAGATAGCTTTGTCAATATATCATTTTCATTGCTATTATCATTACTCATATCATTATCGTTATCATTATCATCGCTACTCTCAGACTCAGTGTCATTCTCAATCTCGTTCTCGTTCTGATTCTTATTATCATTATCATTATAGCTATCATTATCATTAGTATTGCATTGTCATTGGTATTATCATTATCATTATCATTATTATATTCCCATAATTTCAACTTCTTTCCCCTTCACAGACGACTCGATTGATGTGACCAACGATGAGGAGCCCAACACGGGCAGCAGATCCGATTCCAGTTTTATAATGCCTCAGTTCATGTCCCCCAATCTCTATGCGCATCAGCACGAAACGGTCTACGAGACGAGCGCGCGACTGCTCTTCATGGCCGTCAAGTGGGCTAAGAATTTGCCCAGCTTTGCCAGGCTTTCGTTTCGGGATCAGGTCATCTTGCTGGAGGAGTCCTGGTCGGAACTCTTCTTATTGAATGCCATCCAATGGTGCATTCCACTGGATCCCACGGGCTGTGCCTTGTTCTCGGTCGCTGAGCATTGCAATAACTTGGAGAATAATGCGAATACGGATAATTGTGTTAGCAAAGAGGAGGTGAGTTAAAGCTTAGCTAGAGTGGAACAGCAATAAAGTGTATGCTCTCTCTCCCTCTCTCTCTCTCTGTCTTTAGTTAGCTGCTGATGTGCGTACACTGCACGAAATCTTCTGCAAGTATAAAGCGGTTCTCGTGGATCCCGCTGAGTTCGCTTGCCTCAAGGCAATTGTGCTCTTTCGACCCGAAACCAGAGGCCTCAAGGATCCAGCGCAGATCGAAAATCTACAGGATCAAGCGCATGTAAGACTCACAATCTTTCTCTCTCTCTCTCTCTAACTTCCTCTAATCTGTTCCATTTCCATCTGTTCCCAGGTCATGCTCTCGCAGCACACAAAGACTCAATTCGCCGCTCAAATCGCTCGCTTCGGTCGCCTGCTGCTGATGCTTCCTCTGCTGCGCATGATCAACTCACATAAAATCGAATCGATTTTCTTTCAGCGAACCATCGGGAATACGCCCATGGAGAAGGTCCTCTGCGACATGTATAAGAATTAGTTAATATTGTGTCTTAAGTTTTTACGATTGTCTAATTTAAATCAAATATACGCATATGTTTTTTTGTGTCTTGGATGTTAAGAGAAAATGAGTTTTAATGGGGGTCTATGAGGAGAAGTTGTAGAATCCGGGAAGGATTATAAGAATATCATAAGATCTACACTAATTCATATTCATATTCATATATCTAAGACTTATTGAGGCTGATCAAGAGATGTATATGTTTCCTCTATAATTTATGTTTCAGTTCCATTTTGTTTCAATTCCATTTCGTTCTATATTTCATATTTCACTTGTTTCATTTTTATTTCATTTCGTTTTCATATCGTTATTCCATTTTCATTTATTTGCTATTTGAACTTGTTTCATTTCCATTTCATTCCCATTTCCTTTTTTCCTTCGAATAGCAGCCTTAAACAGTTTGACATTCACTCAAACAGTTTCACAGCCAATGAATATGGTGTTTGTCCTCGCTACACACAGTGATGTCCCAACTAATTAAACGAACTATATATACTTGACGATCTACCCAATACACAAACCTACTCACTTAACGAATCAATCGAACGCCGCCACAATGAACCTATCGAAATTGCTTAACAACAAAAGCTGCCTGCTTTGCCTTATCAACTGCCCCGCACAGCCGCTAGATGCCGCTCTAACAGGCTCTCCGTGTGTCGTATCAGTTGGATGCTGCAAACTTCAGGAGCAGGTTCTGATTGGAGTCGCTGCTGCTGCTGACGGATGGCATTGGAATGGGCTCCACAAACAACACAAAAGAATCAACGAAAAATAAACGTGAAAAATAGCGAAAATGTTGAGAAATAAAAATGAAGTTACTAATAATTGTTAATTAAGTTGGATGCGCGCTTATTGGACAAGTTCCAATTGGCTAAGGCCAAAAAGTGAAAAGGCAGACAAAAAGTCTAGGTGTGTGCGTGTGAGTGTGCGTGTCCATGTGTGTGTGTGTTGTGGGTGCGCGCAGCAACAAAAATATAAATAAAACACGCGCCCCTCAATGTCAATGGGAAACGAATGCAGTTGATAAAAAGTGAAATAAAAGGCCTTTAATTGCCGACTGCAGTCAAATAAATCATCAAACGGGAAAATATGAAAGCATCTCTGGAATTTCGTGTGTAAAATTAGAAGCGCACACACACACACACGCCAATACCAACAAAAAAAACTATATCAAACAGAAGATACAAAATAGCAATACGATGGGAGAGCCGAAACGGCAACAGCTCTGCTCCCGCCTCTCCCGCTGCCTCTTGCTTTGCCTCTGCCCACTTCCACTTCCTGCAGCATATGCCAACAGGAACAACAGCAACAGCAAGAGCAACAACAACAACGGCTGTTACTGGGGATGCTGCCTACGAAACTGCACAACTGAGCGCCGCTGAGAGCGCAACGTAAAAGACTACGACACAGAGAGAGAGCGAGAGTGAGAGCGCGCGCGTATGTGTGTGTGTGTGCTGACTGACTGCCTGCCTGGCTGCTGGCTGCTACAAGTGAGCGCGCAACTTCATTCCCATTTGTAACGTCAACGTGAACGCACGCAGCGACGCAACAGCAAGCAGCAAAACAACAACGTAAGATCGAGCCAAAAGCGCGTAAGAGATCGAACGGTTTTTATGCGGGAAAAAGAAAGAAGGCGTAAAGTAAGCGCAATAACTGTGTGTGTTTGTGTGTGTCGACAGCAAGCGAGGCAATAACAATAACAATAACAATGCCGCACTGCTGAGTTGTTGTTGATATTTCGTGTGAGTGTGTGTGTGTGTGTTGGAGCACCAGCAGGATATTTGAAAGAGCGCGCGTGTGTGTGTGCGTGCGTGCTTCACTATGTGAAGTGTTCAATTAAATGCATAATATGTATATTGATAAATGTGTGCGTGTGCGTGTGTGTGCACACACATAGCCAGCTGGCGACAGCAACTATATATGAAATATATTGAAGCACAGGATACGCAAAGCAAACAAAAACAACAACAACAACAAAAAACTAAAGTGTATAGGCGATAAGGTTACAGATGTCCCAAGCAAACACACACACCTAGACAGATAGTGTGCGAGTGTGTGGTGTGTGTGTGCGACACAATTCGGGCAGGCTTTAAAAATACAGAAAGAGGAAAAGGATACGCAGGACACTTGCATACAACAACAGCGTGTAACTGGATACATGTTTACTCATAAGCGGCCGCTGCTGACATCCACATCCACATCCACGCCCAACGCTGTCGCACTGCACCAGACTACAAATAACAACAACAACAACAACAAAAGGAGGAGGATAAGGCATAACAACAACAACAACAACAACAAGCAGAAGAAGACGAAGCACAACGCGTAAGTAGCTGACATGCTTAGCTATAATAAGACGCCCCAGCCTGGACTTGGACAGCAAAAGTTTCTTCTTTTAGTTTTGTGTCCAAGACAAAAGCCAACTGAGCTCTACACTGAGCGAAAAAATCTTTGGGACTTAAAGCTCAAAGTAGTCATAGATCAATTCAAGCATTATAACATTCACTTCAGCTATTTATTTTTGTCGAATTTCCTTAGTAAGACTAAAAATCTGAGCAGAAAATGACTAAGGTATTTTTGCAGTATTTTTGTAGTATTTTTCGAGCTGGACATATTCTAATCTTAAGTATTTTATACCCAATTTTGCAAGAAATTAAGTTAAAGCTGATTGAATATTATTTTTTATTGTCAAATAATATTCTTGAGACTCAAGTTCAGGCAAGAAAATTTCTAAAGTATCTTTTCAGTATTTTTAAAGTATTTTTTTCCGGGTAGAATCTGCCCAAACTAAGCAGAAATCAAATACCAAAACTTTACCAAATTTCTACTTTATCAAAGTTAAGGACAGTTTCCTAAAAGGTCATTTCCAGCACATTAAAAATTTTTTTTAAAAATATTTTAAAAAATTTTTCAAAATGCTCAATAAATTATATTATTCAATTCAGAATTAATTAAAATTTTATAAAATATACCTTAGCTCTAAAGCATTTAAAATGCATTTAAAATTTCAAGAACAAAAACTTTCACATATATTACCGATGAAATTGAACTGAACAAACTCCATAATTTCTTCAAGTGTAAAGTTGTGGGCAGTGTGTGAGGTGGGGTGGGGTGGGAGAGCATGGGCAATTGTAAAGGGTTTACAGCCGTTGACAGCGGCCGCTTCCTGCGCCGCTAAGTATGCAATTCTATTTTTAAGCGCAAGCCAAGTAGGTGAAGTGCAGCGCGGGTGCAATTGCAACTGCAACTGCCTGGGCCAACTGCCATAACCCACAACACACACACACACACATTAATACTAACATAACATAGTCGGACACACAAAACGTATTCAAGTGTAACTAAAGACGACCAATTCACAAACAAACAAACAAAAGTGCAGAACGGACGCCAGCGAACCATGAGAACTGACTGAGTGAGGGAGAGAGAGAGAGGGAGAGGGAGAGTGAGAGAAGAGAGCAGCTGCAGGCTGAGGGGAAGAGTCGGCTGAGTAGGAGTAGCTGTTAGGCAGGCACTCGCACGGGTCGCACAGATCGCAACGCACAGCTGACAGACGAACAGACGGACGGACTGAGTGAATGACAGACGGAGAGGGGGACAGAGGGACAGACTGACATTCGGTCGCAGCGCTAATGTTTATTATGAAAAGCGTGCCCTTTTGAACGCCAGCGTGTATTTTCATTTTTATTTATATTTCGCTTTTAGTTTTTTTTTCCCTATATACACTTGCTTAGGGTATTTGAATATTGTCACGAAATGAACTTTGAACTATTTTGAGGAAATATAAATATATACATGTTTTTATATATATAAACATATATGTTAATGTGTTCTTGATCAGCTTGAGTAGTGGAGTTGGCGTTGCTATAGTGTTATCAAGCCATGAGAGTCTTGGTTCTGAAACTGTCCTTTAATAACTTGACATAGGTACTTATACATTGCTTGAGATTGAACAATATTATCTCATAGTTGAGTTAAACGCAATGCCCTAAAACTTAATCTGAATATGTTGTCAGCATAAACTGATCCTCAATGAAGGCTTGTAAGGTTTTTATGGAAATAACACGACTCTAGTCTCAAACAATCAATTAATTCAGTTTGCATAAAGTTTTTATATACAATTATCCATTTTTTAGGCTTTTCTATCTTTCTCTTATATAAGAATATATGTATATATACAAGTTTGATTATTCTACATTCCACATTTTATATTGTATATTTCATGATTTTCATTCTATATTCTATATTCTGTATACGAACTATAACATTAGTTCTCATAGAACTTGTTTACAATAACAAAACATATTTATTTCTTTGAAAATCTTTTACAAGCTCTATTACTATAGGATTTACTATGCTTTTGACTTTAAATCATTAGTTCAATCAATCATTCAGTCCCATTAGCTTACAGCTACTAAATCATATAGATTACATAGCAAACATCTTCAATATATGATTGAACTTTTTACGGAAATTTAGAAATTGTTTAAGTAATATTTTGTTCCATAACATGAAGTCATTTTCCAGGGTATTTGGTCGTCTAGCATATCCTATCATTCTAAACTCTCCAATTTTTATTTATTTTTTATTTTATTTGTTTTTTTTTTTACAATTTCGCTGCATGTGTATTTGAATATACTATATATTTTGTGTGTTGTTCTTGTCAGCGAGAGGGTCGCTGAGAGCAGTAGAAGAGGCAGACTAGGCAGGAGAGGAAGGAGGGCGGTGGTGAGGGGGAAAGCCCTCATAATGAGTGCGCGGCGGCGGCGGCGGCACTTAATGCATTGATAAAAAGATGCAACAACAACAACAACAACAACTCGTGCAACAACAACTTGTACAACATGCCACAAGCGCTGGCGACACTCGCACAATTACAGTTATAATTTTCGGGCATATAACCGTTATTCAAATACATAATTCGAAATTCAAATGCGTGTTGCAATTACCAACCCCCCTTAGAGGCGAGGGTTGCTCGTTGACTAAGCGCCCACATTACAAGTCCAAATAAGTTCTTTCCATGATATCACCTAGACCTGGAGGCCAAACAAGGTGCCCATAAAAAGGCGGCACCATAAAAACTGAGAACTGAAAACCGAGAACTGAGAATGAAACATCAAAAGTCAATGGGATACAAATAGGTTTTCTTCTTCTTTTTCTATTTTCTATCTTCCGAGTTGACATTTTTGGCTATGAAAAATTTGTCTTATTAATGGTTTTTATTTTTTTATTTCTTGGCTGGGAAGTAATTAAAGTCATTTGGGAAACTTATAAAAGTCTATAAATTATATATGGTTTAAGTTAAAGTGTGATCGAATATAGGCAGAAAATTAGTGAATTAATAAGTGATATATGGTTTATTTAAGGTGGGGATTATATATATGAGTGGGAAAAGTATATGAAATTATAGATGATATATGGTTCTCTTAAGGCTGAATGAGTAAGCTATAAGAAATTATAGATATTATATGAATACATTGATCTCTAATCGATCAGTCATTCAATCAGTCGTAATAAACAAATTTCCCATCAGTTGCCTAATTTCTCGATTACATAACATTACGATATTCATTCCACTAGGATTAACACAAATGGACCTCTATAAATATCTATAGCTATCTCATGAAACCCCTACAAACATCAACTGCCAAACAAATCAATCAATTAATGCAAAAAAGGAGTCGAAACTCCCTTAGGAATTGTTGAACTAATTTCAAAGTAATTGCAATTGGATAATATTATATATGATTAAGAAGCGGGTACTCCAGCGGCGACCCTCGTATGCAATGTCGTCGCTAACGAGTGGGCAACAAACAATCGCCAATTGGCATATAATGATGCCCTTTTCAATGTGCATGATTGACTGACTGACTGACTGAGAGATTGACTGAGAGATTGACAGCTTGACAAACTGCCACAAGCAGCAGCGACATTCAAAATAATTCTCAGGCTTTGACAAAAATGCAATGAATATAATTTGAACGCGACGAACGATGTTTCAATTTGTACTCGCTCGGTAAGAAGCAACGGGGTATATAGGTTTGGATAATGCTGAGATAAACTTTTATAGCTTGAGTCTTGAAATTCCTCTCTCAGAGGCTTAACAGATCAAGAAATCATTAGGAGCTATATATATTCAACAGCTTTAAGCCAGCGCTCAACTACTTTTGCAGTTAGATCACTCAACTTCTCTATAGATAGTTTCATAAATGTTATGACTTGTATAACCTTAACTGCAAGCGAGTATCAAACAGTCAACTACACCCCAGTCCAAAGTTCTTACGTGTTTTTTTTTTCTGGCATTTGATATTTGGTCTTTGCTTTTATTTTTTTACAATTTACGCGAGCTGTTACCCTTTCCAAGTCACACGCTTACACACACTCTCAAACACACACACACATACACACATAGGCTAGTCATAATTTTTAGGGGTTGCTGTACAAGTTAGAGCTTACAGCTGTTGTTCTACTCCCCACCTCCTGCTCTGTGTGTGTGAAACAAGGGTTCGGGTCTAAGGACAAGCCAGCGTCTATTGGCATGGGAACCATGTCCATGGGATATAGGGATAGGGATAGGGATAGGTAATGGGAATGGGAATGGAAACGGCAACGGTAGGAGCGAACATGAGCCATCGAACATCTTTCGACTCCTGCGGTGATTAATTGTCATTTGAGCAGAGCCCCCAAAAGCGAAGAAGAAAGACCTAAGAACCAAACGCATGTTACAACTCAGCCACAGCTACCTACACATAAGGTATCTAAAGGTATAGGGGCATTCGGGTTCAGCGCCTGCGACTTAACATTGGATTATATGTCGATCATCGATCTACATGGAAATAGAAATAGGTGCGTAACTGCCTTTTGTCTAGCTCGAAGAGCCGAAAGCCGAATGCCGACTGCCGAAAGGTAGGTAGCTGGATAGCCCATCATAAATTGTGGTCTTTGTATCGGCTACAACTATCGGGAGAAAAAATGGAAATGGGCATTAGCATGCAACGTTGATCAATTTGTGAGTTACCTTATGTTCATTATCTGTCTAGGCAAGTTAAGCGTATTAAGGGTAGAAAGTTAGAGAAATTGTCAGAGCTGACCTTAGCTAAGGCGGAAGTTGTTTTAGAATTCTAAAGATAGCAATAGAGAGAGCAACAACAGGGCGATTAATTCTGCTAAGTAAAATCATTAATTTTGGTTTTAAAATTGACAAGAAATATTGGAAGAGAAGAAAGAAATTGGAAAAATTCGAGTCAATAAAACTCTTTTAAGACTTAGCTACATAGCTAGCAAAGGAATTTTGAAACTGACTTTTATTAAGCTATATAATCTCAATATTAAATTTGACTTAGAGTAAGTATAAAGTCTTATGTAGATAGTTCTATAGAACATTATTTCTGGCTATTTATTATCTATGCAATTTCTATGCCGAATCCTTATAGCAGTATCAACACAGTCTCTTACTAAATGCAGTAAAGAATAAACCTAATCATAGTGCTCAATTGAAATCAGTTTGTCTTTAATCAAGATTTCATTTGGACTATTTAAAGAAATTGCTTAACAAACAATTTCTTACAATTTCGAAGGCTCAGCTTTCATTCACTCTAACTGATGGCTGCTTTTATTTATATTCAATATATATATATATATATACACATTAGATACACATATTTATATCATTCAATCTCTCTATTCAAGTCTCAGCATTTGCAACATTTCCATTTAATTTATAGTCGCAGTTAAAAGGCGAAATGTCTTCACATTGAGCTGAGCTGCCAGCAGCAGTTGCTTTTGCCATCGATTTGTTTTGCGCCCAGGCGGCAGGCGGCAGGCGGCAGGCATCATAAATTAGACCAGGCCCCAACTGAGTGTGTGTGTGCCGAATAAGTTTCGCCCCGCCCACTACAATTAGATGGTCAGCAGCTGAGCGGCAAACAAAACTTTGCCAGCTAGATTGAAACTTTTCTAATGAGATACAAATGATAAGAGTCGTCATCGTTGTGAGCTTTGCTGTTCCACTTATTTAACTCAGATGTGGCATAATAAATAATTTGCTTATTGCATGCACATGTCTAACTCTCTCTGTGTGTGCGTGTGTGTGTGTGTGTCTGTTGTCTTATCTATTGTATTGTATCTTGTTACAACATATGTATCTATGTATCTATCAGATACGCGGGCGCATAATTCATGGCTGAAACTTTTTGTTTCTAATTCGACAACAATTACGCTTAATTAATTTAAAGATGTTGTTGTCGTTGTCGTTGTCGTTGTCCATGTTCTTGTTGTTGTTGTTGTTGTTGTTGTTGTCAACCCTCACAGCAGCAACAATATTTTCGAGGGAGGCTTTGTGCCTCGCTTATAAATAGATTAATTAAAATCATCTTTAATTGTTTGATTACAAGACTGGCCCAAAAAGAGCGAGCAAGCTGAAGGAAATTAAAAGGCAAACTCACAATAGCTAGGCTTTATAGTAGCTAAAGAGCAGCTCAGTTATGTGTGCGTGTGTGGGCAAAATGCGCAACATGTGAATTCCACATGCGGCAACGATTGCCACAGTAACCAGTAGAGGCAGCAGAGGCAGCAGAGGCAGCCGAGGCAGCAGCACGGTCCCTTGAGTTCTGAAGATTTCATTTGTGCTACAGATGTTCAGAGATTGTACAACATAACTACACACACACACAGCACTCCAACACATACACACACACACTCCCATACACTCAGTGGTAAAGTCACACGCAATTGAAGCAGCGGCATCTGCCAGCTACACTTCAGCATTTGGCTTCATCTTCAAGGCGCGTCGCACAGCAACTGCCGCTGAATTTTCGAGTGGCATTTGATTTTAGTATACGAGTGTGTGTGCGAGTGTGTGTGTGTGTGTGTGTATCTGAAGTGCTGTAGAGAGGCATAAAAATTATTGCTGCCAACCGACTGAGTCAGTCAGTCATCAATTATTTTATAGAATGCTCACTTGTTTTTGCTGCCATTGTCTGCCTGAGCTGACTGCCTGCCTGGCTGCTCCCCCAATCTTCAGTTCCTGCTGCTTGTGGTGCGGGAAGTTTTAAAAGTTCTTTTCTTTACACACACACACACACACACACGTACACGTTCACATCTATATGTATACAGGAAGAAGCTGCGCAATAGTTGTGAAATTAAATTGAATGCGACGCCGATTATCCCACGCAATCTTTCATTCATTCATTCAGCTGCTGCCTTTTGCTTCCACTATCTGTTGACTAGGAAGCCAGCCAGGCAGGCAGTCAGGCAGGCAGGCAGTCAATGCAAGCTGACTAAACTCCTCCGCCAAAGTTCAGAGGCGGAACTGCCCTCGCATCGTACAATATAAGATGATTATATGCACACGCAATCTCTACTATCCAGCCATAAATCTAAAGCCCCTGTCTGTCTGTCAGTCTGTCTGTCTGTCAGTCTGTCTGTCAGTCTCCCCTCTTTGCCAAAAATCAATGCAAAGCTTTGCTGTTTTTTTCTTCTCTCTACACCATTCCCCTTCTCTCTCGCTCTCCCTGTCTCTTTTTATGTCTTTTGCGGTCCCAATAAATAAAATCCATTCGATTATAAAGTGCACACACAATGAAATGCCGCTGATAAGCGCTTTACACAATCCATTTGGCCTACTTCAGTTCATTAAAAATCTATTTAAAACAAGTGCATTCCCCAGTTTCTATTGCATATTTGACTTGGCAGTTACCCTGGAAATTAAGCGAAGCTTTAGAAAATTGTCGCTTATATGAGATTTTAGATTTGTTCAAGATTAGATGTCAGTGATTGGGCATTCATAAGAGGAGCTCGCTAGTGAATGAACTCAATTTGAATGAGAAGAAATTCTCATAACATCATAATATAGTATCATATTATCATATCTAAAACTCTAGCTGAATATACTTCATATTCTTGAAGATCTTAAAGAAATGATGATAAGAAGAAATCGATATAAAAGATATAGAAAAGAGAATATTCTTCAAGAACTTAAAGATTCTCTCTTGCTTAAATGCTTATTGAGACATCTTTAACTTTAGCTTACTAATAACTAAGTTTTCTTCAGCTAATATACAGATATATATAGATATACCCACATACAGCTGTGTTCAAAATAATAGCAGCGCACTTCTTGCTGACAAATATGACTACATTTTACGCATGTTCATTCTTAAAGATCGAACACTAGTGGATATATATATATACTTCATCTACTCCCACTTTTGACTACTTCAAAGCATTAGTAAATGCATCAACAACTAAGCCTCTCTCTCTCTCTCTCTCTAAACCAACTACATTACAGGGTATTAGAATGTGCAAACATGCATTAGTATGCCAAAGTACACAACTTTGCTGTCTGATAAGGCAGTCACTCTATATATATATATATATATATATATATACATATATATGCAGAAGTAGGTGGAGTAGGCGGCATTCGATCGAAATTGTGAATCTGGCGATTTAATGATTTTTATGTGGCACATTTTGATTAATCTTTACGAGCAGCAGGCAGCAAGCATCAGGCATCAGGCATGGCAGTCAGGTTGTTTGCACAATTTTAATAGCTGCAGCGAGTCGATAATTATGCTCATAAATTTGCAACAGGAAGTTGCAACAAATAACAATTACGCACAAATTTTAATCAATCAGATGAGCTACATAAATTTATATATATATATATATACTATGTATATATATATATAATGTAATCTAATATGCGAGCTGAACTAAATAATGAATGCCTAGCTGACCAAAAAACTAATTTATTTAAGCAGTAGAGCAAATATGGAAGAGATATAGCATACACACATACATATATATGTGTGTATGTGTGTGTGTTAAGAGAGCCTGCTCAAACATGAGTCTAGACAAATCGAAAACAATAACCAACTTCAAGATTTGGCCATAATTGAATGCACACAAACAAAGGCGGCTGTGCGTGTGTGTGCCGTAGGGAATACTATTATAATAATCTGACCAACATACACACACACTCGCACACACACACATACTTACTTATATTGACAGATACTCAAGTGTCCACAAGCACCCTGTAAATCCAATTGAATTACGCATAAAAGGCGCTTAAACCAAAAGAAATGACGCTCGTGACGATGTAGATGATGAGCCAGAGCCAGAGCCAGAGAGTGGGAGAACTCTTTATATATATGTACTTATATACATATATATTTCCTTTTAATTCTCTTATTACCCGATATATTATAGCCAAGCGTGGCTACTGTCTCGCTGGCTCGCTTTTTTCGGCCCAATCATAAATACATTTGACAACGCGCCGCATTTCCGCAACATTTGCATATCGGCTTGCTTAACTATGTATAAGCCATAGGCAGGCATTAAAAAAGACAACGTGAAAGAAGCAGCCGAAGCAGCAGAAGCAGCAGAAGGCGTACAATAAAATGGGAAAAAGAAGTGTGTGCCGTAGGCTTCAGTTTAAACTTATGCATGATTAATGCATAATTACAAAGGCAAACACATAAACTCCAAAGTTGGGGGCTAGCGCTGGAGTTGGGACTGGGGCTGGGGCTCTCTCTCCCTCTCTGGCTAAAGACAAAAGGCTGCAAGTTCCCACACAGAGCACGTCCTGCATGGTGCGGGCTATAGCCAGCCCTAGCTATCTATCGACGCAGTCACTGGTCATGGCTATAAGTACTTATGTATACATAGCTGTTATTAATATTTCGATTCGGTACCAGCGATTCGTAGAACTTGACACATGACTTGCATAACAAATAAGACAATTGCTGTGCGTGTGTTAGTCTGTGTGTGTGTGTGTGTGCACCTCTCTTACAGACTTTTGGGGCATATCGCTTAGCATAGCCTAATAGACTGATTGATGATGACAAACTTTCGACTTTCATCAGTATAGAAAATCGATGTAGTTGCCATCGCAGGATGTCGCTAACAAAAGATGGTTCATTGAAGTGAAGTGTCGTGTCTTAATGGCCGGGTATAGGCGGGGCAGAGCGTTCTTTTCTTATGTAACATGATATTCACATTCACTTTGGTTATATGATATTTATATTTGATGTAAATTTTTAAAATTTACATTGGATTCGTGTTTAATGATTACTTGATTGAGTTTTGAAGTAGATGAGAATAAAATGTGCTCACATTGTGCAAAGATTGATGAGTCATGGCAGGAGTATTTATAACAGTATAACAGTTTCATATATCAGTTGGAAATGGTTTTTAAATGAACTTTTTTAGAAGTGCTTTGATTCAGTTTTGTGTAGATGAGCACAGCAGAAGATGGAGTAGAACCATATAGATTATTATGAATAAATTGATAAGAAACAAAAGAAGTTTAACAATATAACAGTTTAATGTATAAGTTATTTCTTCAGTAGTAGTAAACCTATTTAACATAGCAAATTTGCTTAATGAATTCAACAGGAATATCTCTAAACTTCTACATTTTACTTTAAGATATCAACTTAACCATTAAATTTTCCTAAAGAGTTTTTTTCAAACTACATTTCTCTGGACTTTAGATTTGTTTAGCTCAATGTACTTGAAACTATTTAAGCCTATTTTCTTATAGAAAAGTTCACAATTAACCATATCTACGTATACCAAACCAATATAAATTCAATCTCTAGCCACAACTCCCTTTCGAATCACTTTCCAAGCTACTGTTGAGCTCTGATTTGATTTACTTTATCTTGCCCATTTCCATCTCAATTTCCTCAATCAACAAATTCGAATAGAGTGGGCTGTCACAACTTCCTGTGCCACGCTGCAGCCGGAGTAGGTGATTAGCCCAGTCGCATTGACTGTAACAAATTAAACGTTGGGCATAACGATTATAAATGCGCTGTTGTAGGTGCCTCTGCCTCTGTCTACCTCTCCCTCTCTATCGCCCTCTCTTTCTCTCTCTCTCTCTCTCTCTGAGTGTGTGTAGCTTCGCTTGGAAGATATGAACACTTTAGTTCATTCATGGACACTTTTTCCAGTTTGACTTTGACAAACATGCGCTGCGGCTAAAATTGCATGCAACCAAGAAGCAGAGACAAGAAGTTGAGCTGTAGAAGAAGTTGAGCTGTGGCTGTTTAGTGTTAGCTGACATATGAGAATGGAATGCAACTGAAGTACGTGCTGCGTTAAGAGACATTTTGATTTTAATGCATTTCTTATCTGACTTTACAGATCTTGCCTAAACCAAAGGCAGCTAATGCTAGCAGACAGCAGCAGCAGCAGCAGCAGCAGGTGCAGCAGGTGCACAGGAAGCGCAGGACAAGTGATAAAAAAAGAATAGAAACTGACAACGAATTGTAAACGAGGAATCAACGAAGAAAAATAGAGAAACAAACATGATGTCATTGTTGTTAAGTAAAGCCGGAAATGTGATTATAGTTTTAGTCAGCCTGCAGCTAATCTGGCTGGCCAGCTGTCGCGAGCTGCCTCTGGATTATGGCAGCAGCAACTCGGCCTCGCTGGAGGATGTGGAAGACGTTGTCACTGAGCTAACAGCGCCGCAGCAACGCCTCAATCTCAATCTCGACTCGACGGTCAATAGCAGCGAGGACAGTCGCACTTCCGCCTCGGCTACCGTTTCGGGCTCCTCCCTGCTGGAGGAGTTCAACGCGGGCAAATTGAATACGGCCGAGGCCAGCAATACGCTGCCCATATTTCTCAGCGAACCCGAAAGCGTTTTCGTGGTCAAGAATCGGCCGGCGGTGCTCAAGTGCAAGGCGTCGCATGCTCTGCAGCTGCACTTCAAATGCAGCGGCAGCTCACAGCCGCCGCCATCGACGCACGACAAGCACGTGGATCCGCACACAGGTGTGCACATGGAGGAGGTCACCGCCACCATACATCGCGATCTTGTCGACGAATACTTTGGCAAGGGACCGTTCAAGTGCGAGTGCCAGGCGTGGTCGTCGCGTGGCGTGGTCAAAAGTCAGTCGGCCACGGTCCATATTGCATGTGAGTATATTTGGAGGGGGGCGTTGCAGCTAGGGATGGGCGCGTGTCGTGAGTATGGGTTAGACGTAGCGTGACGTGAAACTCGTGAGGATTATAACTTTACCAAATATGAGTTTCTGTTCATATCTGTGTCTCTTATAGAGATATTTCTATTCGTGTTCGTGTTCGAGTTCGTATTCGATCGTATCATTTCGTGCTAGTATCGTGAAAAACAAAACCCAAAACCCGATTATATGGCTAGCCTAATCTTAGGTATCCTATCTGAAGATTACATTCTTGTATCCCATGGAGTGTCCTGCTAGCTATAATATTCATGATAAACGTCGTCTCCTATCGTATTAATTTACTACCACAACCCTTCGCTATACACACACCCATCTCTAGCTTATGCCCACCACTGCCTGCAGCTGCAGTGAAATGCAGCAAAAAAAAAAAAACGTACCCTAACTCGAACCACTCATTTCCTTTGCAGACATTCGCAAGTCCTTTGGTCAGTCGCCCACCTCGCTGCGCCTGGAGCTGGGCAGCCGTGCGGAACTGCATTGCGAGCCGCCTGGCGGCTTCCCGGAGCCGAAACTCAGCTGGCATAAGAATAATGCACAGCTAACTGGCGATAGTGATACGGGCATCACTATAACAGGCAGTACGCTCACCATACGCCAGGTGGCGCTGCATCATATGGCCAACTACAGCTGCAGTGCCGAAAACTTGGCCGGCAAACGTGTCTCCGACTCCGCCGTGCTCATTGTCTATGGTCAGTAAATGCTTTAAATGAAATATTTTATGAACTACCTGTACCACCTACCTGTACTGCTTTTACACTCACAGTGAATGGCGGCTGGAGCGCCTGGAGCCCTTGGCGCGAGTGCAAATGCAGCGGTAAACCGAGTCAGGGACGCAAACGAACACGCACCTGCACGAATCCGATGCCGTTGAATGGCGGCGCACAGTGTGCGGGTCCACAGATCCAAAAGTCGGCGGACTGTGCCGCATGTCCAGGTAAAACCGAAAACAGCATTTCCTCTGGCTAGCCACAAATTGTGGGGATACTCGGGGACGGAGAGCGGTAGTTATATAACGTTTTAAAGTGTAACCGTAATTGAAGTGCCAACAACAAAAATTGTCAATTTAAATGGCAGCGAGCGCTGCCACCTGAGTCCCTGTGACCCAACAGATCCCGTTGCCAACCAAAGCCCCGTAGCACCCATACAACCACCCACCCACCCACAGAATAGCGCCCATTGTGACTGAGCCACGCACATTTTTCACACCCAGCCAAACGAGCCGAAGCTGCGAGGCGGCCAACACACAAAGCACTGCGCCGCAAAAGTTCAAGAGGGCGTTCCAAAAAAAGAAACAACAAAATGTGGCAGGAGCAAAAAAGTGGAAGTCACAAGACGAAGCACGAATACACTTACCTAATTATTGTTTAGAGGGAGGGTAGTGGGAGTGATAAATGGAGGGGTAAATGGGAAAGTGTAATGGAAATCTAATATGAGCTAATGAAACTAAGTTGTGGGTATCATAGGAGTAGAGAATTATAGCTAATGGCATTTAGTTTAAGGTTTCAGAAGTGATAATGAATCCTTAGGATTTCCATACAAGTTAAACAAGTTAAACTACAAGTTAAATTTCTAATGTAGTTGAAAGATCCAGGATTTTTGAGCTAACTACAAGTTAAAGAACTAACCAAGTTAACAAGTTTAATAAGCCTCATTGAGGGAATTTCATTTATGCCTTCAAAGAATATTCCAAAATATATCATATTTTTTGAAAATGATTGTTTAGTATCAATTTATTATTTTATAGACTATATAGACCAAAACCCAAAACCAAAGCAGTCATAAGATATAGATACATATATATAATAATAAATTTATTATGTATAGAAACTGCATGATTCATGGACTAGAATCAAAGAGAGTATCGAAGAGAGTATATATGTATTCATAAAAATTTCAGAGCTAATTAATGCATACATATAGATATATATCCAAAAAAACCAACTCAATTAATAACAATTAAATACAGAATTTGATTTTATTCCGCGAATTCAACCAACCCAAAAACATTTCATAGGTCAAAGCGTCTTAAGTATTCGCACTACCCAACATTTAAACAATAGTCCAATAAATTTTTGAGTGAGCGCTGAGTATTTCATTTTAAACACGCATTCGACTGCGTCTGCTATTGTGAAGTAGCTGCTGCTGCTGCCTTTTGAAACGACGACAGATATCTCCACACGAGATATAACTGTATATGCGTATATATAGATGGATAGATTGGGAATGGACAGAGGGCGGGGCAGAGCCTTCTGTGGACCTGGGGGCGTCTGCTGGCGGCATAGTCAGTCATCAGGCGCTGACTAAATGGTGACAAAAGGCAAAGGCAAGGGCAGGGGCAGGAGCAGGGTGAGGGTGAGGGACAGGCGCAAGGGCAAGGCACGGCTAGGGCCTAAGGGGGGTTGGCTGGTTGCACAACGGGATTTTGGGCCTGCATGTGGAGCTGTTTGGTCTGAGGGGGCGCTTTTTGTGACAGACGCACGGGCGGCATGTGTTTGAGACTCTTCACTTTTATTCATGTAAATTTATTGTATTGCACATTGTATTGTAGTGCACACAGAGACAGAGAGAGGGGGAGAGAGAGAGGGAGAGGCTCACAGCGGGCACAGCAATGAGCAATTGTTGACAGACAAGCGGGGCAAATGGAGCTGGCAAGCAGATAGAGAAGGGCCAGTGGGAGTGGGGGGCAGCTGCTGCTGCTGCTACTGCTGAGGAAGCAATAGCAATACACTTCAAGTGGGTGGTTTGGGTGGCTATGGGGATGATGGCTTTTTTCTATGAAAAGTGTGTCATAAAATTAATTTTAAATTTCGCTTCGGTTTCGTTGCTGCTTCACGATTTTTTTTCTCATCTTATGACTTTTTCATCCCCATGGAATCGTGTCAACCTTATGGACGCTTCAACAACTGCTGATGCTGATGCTTACCTACCTACGTCTGCCACGCCCACGCCCATGCCCTTGATTACGCTGACATACAACAACACCAACAACATCTACAGAGGACACTCAAATTGTGAGCGCTGATGGATTTGACATTTCGTCGAGTAAGCGCAGTAAGTTGAACACGAAAGCCTGACAATGTGCATCTCATTCAGCTGGCTAACCAGTGGCAGGGGCGGGCTACTTTTTGCGAAAAAGGGGGCTATACACTATAAAAAATCAGAAAAGGGTTTTCCTGCTCTGACTTTAGGCTTAAATGTTTAAATGTTTAACGAGCCAAAGGCTGTTAAGTTTTGGGTCTCTCATATTCTGGGCGGCTTGGGGTCGTGGGTCACGCTTTACAATTCAATAAACAATTGTGTTAAACTGTGCCGAAAGCCCTTAACAACAGCATCCAGCCGAGGAGGGCGCCGGATGCGTCAACGAACCATACACTTATTCATTCCAGCTGTGCCACGGCGCAGATATATATATATATATATATATATATACATATCTATATCTGTTGCTGATTTCGATATAGTTCTGTGTTCAATCTTCCCTCTTCACAAAAAGCAGTGACGTCATTGTTGACGCTGAAGCAACTTAAAAATCACTTACCACGATTTACGCTGTCTGATTCATGCAACAAAGTCTGGCCAACGCAGACCCTTGAAGCAGGCAGCACAGCACAGCACAGCAGGGGCGACAGGCAGGATGCGTTAGCACACACACACACACACACACACACTGAGTCCTACATAACTTAACTGCCTGGCCTGGCTAGGCAAAAACGTGTTATTGGGCAAGACAATTTGCCTTTAGCTTGGGGGTGGCTTTTGGCTTGTGTGTGCCACAGGAAGTGACAAATGCCGATATATATATATATATATATATATATATATATATACATAGGCATATATATCTAGTCAAGACCCATTCATAACATGCACATTTTGCGCTTTTTGTTTAAGTTTCAGACCCCAAAAACAACAGCGAAAGAAAAAAAATTGAAAGCGAAATGCGAAAATAGAAAAGCATTAAAATGACAATCACTTTAACTCACACACACACACACACACACACACACACACACACACACACACACACAGCAGAGAGGCAGGGCAGGGGCAACCCAAGATAAATATATAGATCTGCGCATTTTTCCGACAGCTTTCCCCATGGGCTCATAAATTCTAAACGCTGCATTTAGTTAAAAGGTGGCATAATTGCAACGCATCTATTAGCTAAAGCAGCGCTATAAAAATGTAATGTTGTGGCCCATCAAAAGCAAATATCCACTTACAGCTATATAAGTCATATGTGGCATATCCTTGGGCGGGCGCCCGCCGTGATAAATGGCACTTGGGTACGGACGAACGTTGGCTTCGGAAAAATGTGTGCTAAATCATGTTAATATGACTTTTGATTTCTGAAAACCCCTCTCACTCTCCCTCTCTCTCTCACTCTCTCTCATCTTTCAGTGGCACGCTGGTCGTCGTGGAGTGAGTGGAGCATCTGTTCCGCGGATTGCATACAAGTGCGTCGCAGAAAATGCCTGACGCATGCCACAATTGCCGATGTGGCAGATGATGCCAGCGAGCTAAGCCCGGCAGCACTCAGCAGCAATGATGGCGCCACTAGCAGCAACAGCAACAGCCAGAGTCAGAGTCAGAGTCAGAGCCAGAGTCAGGGCGAGTCTGATAGCTCAGGATATGGCAAATCATTGTGCCCCGGCAAGGATATACAAACGGCCGAATGCCGTGGAGAGCAATGCCAGATTGGCAAGGATGGTAAGTGTGTTTATGACAACAACAGAACAACCAGACATAGAGTCAGCCAGTCAGCCAGTCATCCAGTCACCCAGCCAGCTAGTCAGTCAGCAACAAAGTAGACAGTTACCGACAACAATAACAAACACACAGTGGGCACCAAATAGACACAAACCAGACGAGAGACAGGGAGAGAGAGAGATGGCACAGCGTAACAGGCCACACAATACAAAAGCTAAGCACTCAACGCTGATTGTCACAATGGGAAATTAACCAAGTGCATTTTGTTTGTGCATATCTCCTGCCACTGCCCCTGCCCCTGCCCCTGATCCATCCCCTACTCCCACTAAGCCACCCAGCCACTCTAACCAAACTTCTATAAAAATGCTAAAATAAATCAACCACCCAACTTTAGAAAAGGCCACTCAATCTGCACTTTTATCCAAATGCCAAAAAAAAGGAAAACAAGAGTGTTAGAGCTGGCCTTGACTGACTGTTGAATACTCGCTCAGTGTTCGAAAATAGATTGAATGTTTAACGTTTTGCTCTGCATTAATGAGCAGTTCTTATAGTTTATAGTTATGTCTAACATAGAGAGATTCTAGCTTTAAAATTATGCAATTATAGATATATGATATAGCTTTTACTGATTAACCATGCTCCCAAGATGCCTTTTTATATGATTTTTAGTCAATCTATAGAAAAGCTCAAGAGTAGCTCACAAATTTTGGCTTTTACTGTAGAATATATATCCATAATATCACTTGATCTTGATCTTCAGTACTCTTCTTTAGGTTGACTATCTTTATTTCTATCTATCTATATCTCTATCTAGATAGATTTATAATTTCAATGGGATACCAATTTGACAACTGTAAATCTATAGAAGAACTCAAAGTTCCTTCCCCATTACTAACTTTTGAGATTGCTGTACAGCAAAACTTTCAGCTTGTGTTAGATAATTTCTAATCAATCCATAGAAATGGCCACACAGCTGTATATACATACTCCCAATATCAACTCTCTAGTTCTATACACAGACACATCCATACATTTCACAAAGCCAATATACCCTCTTTCTCACTTTCATGACCGAGCATCCCACACAACTTTAGCAAGGTTGGCTAAATCAATCGCCAACCCTACATTGGCCGCCATTAAAATAGCTATGGCCCTTGTTTATGCACTTTTGCCACATAATTAGGCAAGCGACAAAGACATTCAGGATAGTATCATTCAGCACTGTCTCCCTCACTCTCTGTCTCTCTGTCAGTCTCTCTCTCTAACTCAACCCCAACACTTATTGCTACTCCAACTCCCATTCCAATACTTTGAGCCCATCTAGCAACCACTTTGAAGCTTTCGACGTGTCATTGTTGCTGTTTGTGCCACGATTTACAATCAATTGGCAAACCCAAATCAAATCTGATTCTACTCTTTTTTTCCCCTTTTTGGGGGACAGTTGAGGTGGGGGCCTTAGCTGGTTCGGTCCATTGGGATCAATTATGCGACTGTCACAGTGTGTAATTGAAAGGATCAGAATAGAGCAGTAGCAAAACAGTTGAGTAGCGGCAAGTTCGTAAACCATTCAACACATCATTTTTGGTACATTTTGCGGGTGGATTTTTTTTGTAGGTTTGGCATGAATACCCTGTAGACGTGAAGGAAGGGTGGGCTGAGCTTAATAGAAATTGAAATAGGTAGCTATGAGCAGTTCTTGATGTGTGAGGTTTCCTTTAAAGAAAGGGATACCCTGCAGAAAACACTAAGAGCTAAGGATCCTGTAGACCTAACTATAAAGCCAGCAAGGCTATAAGAGATTAAAGTAGACAACAGAGCACATTTCTCGCTGTTTGAGATTTTGAGTCATATTTCTTGACAAGAAGGCTTTCTTCAAGAATATCTTACAAAAAGTTTTCCATTCAAACTGTTTTTAAGAGATTTATGTGAATATTCGTATTTTAAAGTATATACCCTGTTCACAGAACGAAAAGACATTCAAGGTTTAAAAGGGATTAGAGCAGGCCACATAAGACATCTTCCTCTAAGCTTTCCGTTGAGTTTTAAGAGGTATATACCTTTACTCTTATTTTTTGTAGAATACCCTATATACATGACTATAGTATTCTTAAGGCTATAAGGTATTGGATCAGGCAGCAGCAAGCATATGTGTCTTTCTCTCTCTCTCTTTTTGTCTCTGCCTCTATATCTCTCGTTCTCTCTTTGTCTTTTTCTTTTGGCTTGTATTTCAAAGAGTTCTTTTGTGATATATATACCCGATACAAATGTCTAAACGGGGTGAAGGCTTAAGAAGAGATTAGAGCAGACAGTATGAAGCAGGACTTTATCTCCCTCTCTCATGATATCTGTAATCCTCTCTCTCCTGCATGTATCTATCTTTCTCTCATTCTCCTTCTGAACTTTCATCTGAAGATGTTTTATAGGGTATTTACACCTCTCTCTTTTTGAATTTTACATCCAAATTGCTTCAGCAGAAATCTTAGCTCCCTCCCGACTGCAGGGCATCTCACAGTCGATCAATTGCAATTGTCGCCCGCTTTTTATGTTATTTGATTGCTGTTGAAAAGTTTCTGCGAATGAAGAGTGACACTTTGTTGGTTTTGACTTGAGCCTTTGGCTTATTTTCCATTTTATTACATTTGCCTGTGGATCAGAGTCGCAGTTGGGAGCCAAGGCTAATATCCCTTGGGGGGTAAGACCCCACTGAGGCCCAGTGCGGCCCAGCGCGGCTAGCTGCAACAGTTGAGACTTTACCGAGGCTTTATTATGTGGCCATTGTGGCGACTGGCAAATAGAAAAGTGGGCTGTGGAGCAGCCAGTACCAGATATATATATATGTGAACGGGCTCTAATCTCTTAGCATGACAAATACGCTTTTGATGTCCCGAACAGGAGATGGCTAAAAAAGAAAAAAATCAGCATGCGAAATGCACTGCGCAAATGGAAAAGGGAAAGCGCAAGAAAAACTCGCCAAAGTTGTAGAAAAAGGGCTCCATTCAGAGCAGCGAAGGATGTTTCCGATGCGCTCGCTGTCGCTGATTTACAGCGAATATAATTGCTCATTTCATACATTGTATAATGCAGCCTGAGTGTGTGTGGGTGTGTGTGTATTTGTGTGTGTGTAATAATCATAATATATATATATATGGGGAGTAATTCCTTGCGCTGCAGCGATTCCAGGCAGCGCCAGCAACAATGACGACAACAATCACAGCAACGGAAACAAGCCGAGTAACAACAATGGCGAGCCAAATGTTGGGGGAGTATGGGATGCGCTTTATAGGGTATACACATATATATATATATATATATATGTATATGTGTATGGGGCATGTTGACTGCGGGGGGCAGCGCACAATAATGCGAAATAGACGCCAGTTTGGGGCGAGCTCTCTGCATACAAACATAAAACATTAAATACAGACATATACACAGCCATAACCGAGCGATACGTGGAATGGGCAGGGAACCGTACGGAACGGAATGGTATGGAATTGTATAGCTTGGTATGGATACGGCTACGCTTGGCTGCTCTGGATTGATGATGGCAACAGCTAAAATTGTTGTTGTTGATTTCTTTTTTTTTTTTTGGTTTTTGGATGCGACCGCGTTTTTGGTTTCTGCCAACTTTTGGTGCGTAGACATTCCTTTTTAAATACAAAAGACAAAGATTGCGATTGGCATGCAAAAGGAGGCTGGCAAATATCAAGGGATGGCTCGCACTGGGTGGAGTTCGAACTGTGCCTGCTCGCCAAGGCGCAGATTAATACAAGTGAGAGTGGTAGCTTACGGTTGGGTGGGGGGTGACTGACTAATAGATACCCTGAATCATAATCCCCCACATGCTATGGACTGTGTCGTACGTATTTTAGTTTAGTATAATCTATAGAGCAAATTTGATGAGGCTGAGTGATGAGTCATGTGAGCGATTTGATTAAGTTAATCAAAAATTTGCTATCGATTGTATAATCGATTACAAGGAAATGCTGAAAGTTATCGTTATTTGCAGGCAAACTTGTAACTTGTTGCTACTGGAGAAGCTAAACATGCCGAAGCACTCTACTCCGGCTTATCAAGGAGATTGTCGGAAGCTTGTGCTGAAGTTTTTGATGATTTGAATCAACCTTAAGCTTCAGTTGGCTGCAGTTAGATCAAATCTTAAGCTCTTATAGATACTGAGATTAAAGCGTTCATGCGTTCACTGACATTTAGACTGACAGATAAAAGGATAGAGGGACAAAGGGATAGGAAGATTTTAGGAAGAGGGTTACACTCGATTGCTGAAGCTGACGAGTTCTAAATACCCTACCCCTACCTCCATATGCCTCTTACAACAGTTACCACAAAATTTCCTTTGTTCGATTTCCTTTCCTCCTCAAGACAGCTACCTAAACTTAATCAAAACCAATATACCCTATTTGAACATTTTCAAACTGGGTATAAAAATCAAAATCAGCAATTTTATTGAAACTTTCTTTACTTTAACTTCCATTTTTTATCTCTTTCACTCTCCCGCTCACTCACTCTCTCTCTTTCTCCCCCTTCATTCACAGACTTCGATTGGACATTGTACTTGGGTCTGGCATTCATTACCGCCGTTTGCTTTGCCTTTGGCACGGCGCTCATCTGCTGCGCCCGCCGTGGCATACGTCACAATCCCCACTACAACATGGCTCGGTCAGGTAAGTCCTCGTTGCGGTCGCAGTCGCTAGTCGACTCACCTCAATTGAATCAGTTGATGCCGATGCTGATGCTGATGCTGCTGCTTCCGCTTTCTGTTGCAGTTATGGATGCGGATTATATGCCCGGCGTTGTCGATAAGAAGGAGATGCGCATGCACATCGAGGCAGCCAATTTGGGATACGATTATGTCAATCCCGGACATCGTTATTTGCCCGGCGACCATATCGTGGGCATGGGCTGTGCCGGCGTCACGGAACACCACTACGATGTGCCCAATCTCGCAGCAAAGTAAGTTTTTGCAAAATGCTCCGATCGATTCTTGTGCCTTAATCCCGCAAAGCGGATTACCACTGTAGACCGAATGTATTTGGTTATTGCTACTGCGCTCAATGCACAATTCGAATATATATATATACTCTATGTTTATGTCCAGTAGGATATGCTCTTTAGCTGAGATATATGGAATGGAGTTGGAGTTTTTATATTAATCTAGGGACAGATTGATTGGGCATAGATGGGAAAGAGGAACTCTTAAGTAGATGTACATTCTTCTCCAAACCTTCTCTCTCACTCATATAAGTAAAACAGCTAACTAACTGCTTTTACTTTGCTTCTTTCCCCCATAGCTATACAAATCCCATAGATGATTTAAGCGCTGATTATCTATCCGAAACAGGCGACTCCTCCACAGCGGATACCTGTAAGTAACAGACAGCAAGTCAATAGCTAAACTGGCACTAATTGAAACTCTCTCTCTCTTCCCTCACAGCCAACTCCACCTTTGATATGAATGCCAAGCTCTCCATACTGAATGCCTCGAAGAGCAGCAGCTACGAGCTCCTGGGCAGCAATGGCGGACAGCTGCGTCTGTACGGCGGCGAGCTATTGCTCTTTGTGCCCGAGTTGGCAATTGGTAAGCATGTGAAGAAGCACGTATCTCTGATGCTGCTGAGCGACGAGTGCAGTCGCATTGCCTGTGCCACCGACAGCTCCATATTGTGCAGCAGCGTGGTGCATTGTGCACCGCGCAACTATGGCTTTGTCAAGCCCGTGATACTGAAGATACCGCATTGCCTGCTCAATCCGGAGCAATGGCACGTGCATATCTATCATGCCGATAGCGAGCACGATGATCTCAATGTGAGCTGGCGACGCGCCGTCTCTGTGGGCGAGGAGACCATCAATACGCCCATGTTCGTGCAGCTCGAGCCGACGTCCGTCTACATAATGACCGAACAACTGGGACACTTTGCCGTAGTCGCCGAGCCGAGAATACAGCAGCCCGCCATCAAGATGAAGCTCTTGGCCTTCAGTCAGCACACGCCGCCGAGCAGCGCCAACTGCAGTCTGCGCATCTATGTGGTCAAGGATTTTCCCAATAGTCGCGACATTTGTGCCAATGTCGAGTGTAAACTGGGCGGCAGCTACTTGGGCGAAAGTCAGGTGTTCGGCTTCAACTTGAATAGCTTGAATCTGAATATACGCGTGCGCAGCACAGAGCTGGAGGCGGCACAATACGAGCACGCAATACCCTACCAGCACATACTGAGCAACAATTCGATCTTGCACTGTGAGTTCAGTGTGCGGCGACAGGAGCAACAGGCACTGTGCGTGGACTTTGGTCAAGGACATGATCAGGTGGACTATTACACCTTCACTATGCCCGCCCAGCAGCTGTGTGGCTCAGCGGAGGAGCTGGCATCGACAACGAATACAACCATCTCGATCGATCGACAGGGCAACTACGTGAACGAGAGTTGTGTGCTGGACTTTGTGCAACTGCCGCATGCCACAAAGCGCTTGATATGCGCTGCCTTAGACCCGCCGCGTGCTGACGAACGCGACTGGCGTCTGTTGGCCAAGAAGCTGAGCACAGATCGCTATATCGCTTACTTTGCCACGAAGCCATCGCCCACGGAGCAAATACTCAATCTGTGGGAGTGTCGGGCGAACAGCAAAGGCAGCTGCATGGGTAGCTCGAGCAATTGCTCGAACGGTAACAGTTCCACAACCATAACGCATGCCAATAGCATTATGTCTCTGCTGCTGACGCTCAAGGAAATGGGCCGACAGGATGTGCTCGATATAATAGTCGATACTATAGGTCCACTGTGGATCTAAGCGGAAGTTGAAGTTGTTGTAAACAAAAACAAAAACATGTTCATGAGTTGCCTTTTATTTGAAAAATGTTTAAAAGAGAAGTGAAACGAAATGGAAACGAAACGAAATGAAAAATGAAAGCATGAAAAATGAGAATCAAAGTTTTAGGCATTTAGTCATATTAGTTTTAACTACTAAACATATATATATATATGTATGCGAGGTTAGTTTGAAAAGTTTTTAATTTTTCTTTAAATTTACATATATATTTTTTGTTAGCATGTCAACTTTTCAAACGAACCTCGTCTTGCTCAACGAACTCTGTTCCCCAATGGGTGCCATGCTCTTTTTTGATACTACATTGAAAAATACATTAAATATATAGAACTAGATCTAAGTAAGTTTACGATTATATGTTAACTGTAGCATAAAGTTATATTGTGGCTTAGCAAACTTATAGTTTTAAACAATAGTTTCTAGTTTTATATATAAAGAAAGAAAAATAACTAGGGTATATATAGGGCTGCTAACTAGGCTAGCTAAAGCGTTGCCAGATAGTCAAAATGTTGAGAAATTTTAAAAGGAAAACTAAGGCAGGCAGACTTTGCATATACCCCAAGCCTCTAACTCTATAGTTAGGGCAAGCGAGGGCAGTCTCAAAAATTTCCGAAAAATAGTAAACAGTAAAAATTTATTATATAAATTCATATATATTTATATTTTTGTTAAAGCAGAAATTTTCAAGACTATCTATGAATTTAGTAGGGGTATGCTCACTAACTATACTTGGCGTTGCCAGACTGTCTAAATTGAACATATTTTTAAAGAATACTAATACTTTGCCTATACCCTAAGTATATTTATACAAGGTATGCTCAAAGACTGTCAAACTTAAGCGTTGTCAGATAGTCAACATTTGACATACACACTAAAAACCCCAAGTTAGCAACCTTTACATATACCCTAAGTATGTGTTATAGTTAGGGTATGTGCGAATATAGTAAAGAAATGTTTCAAAACTGCCAAGACTGCAAACTTTGCTAGCTTTGGCGTTGCCAGATAGTCAACATTTGACATTTACACTAAACAGAACTAAAGTTAGCAGCCTATTCCATATACCCTGACTATATTTATATAAATATATGCTAAGTACTCAAGTTTCTATATCCTTATCCCCTACCCTATCCCTAGAACCCCTCATCAGCTGTCTATATATAGCTCCTCTATATATATGCTCAGCCAATTTGAAAACTGTTTGCCAAATCGTTGAATTTACTCAACCATCTCTAGTTATAGATCATACCGAAATGATATAGTACGCATATATATGTACAACCCGCATATACAATATATAGAAAGCATATAGAATTTAGTGGAAAAGATTGAAAGATTAAGAAAAACGAGTAGCTTGTTAGACATACTCAAGTGATAACCTTTGTATTTGTCTCTAGTTGATAAGGTAAAACGAATCGTTAATCAAACAAGATAAACAACAAAAACAACAACAAAATATTTCAACAATAATACGAATATTTAATGGCCCAATATGCATACAACTTAGTCATATATGCAAAATCGAATTACATCAAACTGTAGATGAAACATTGTAACTAAATCGAAAACAAAACAAAAAAAAAAGAAAAAAATCAGTTCCCGTTGATAAACGATGAATTATTTTATGAGAACATGCTGTAGTTTTTATGTATTTATAATATTATTTGATTAAATGACAAACAACTGAAAAAAGAAATGCAATTGAATAAAGACGTTACTTACTGTAAAAAAAAAAATAGATGATATTTTATTAAGAATCGTTTTTAACATAGAAGAACTTGAAAAAATATATTTGAATATATATTCTAAATCAAGATTGTCAACAATTTAATATTTTATCAATTGAAAGTTTTTCAATTTAAGTTTGCAACGTATTTTCAAATTGATTGCCAACTCTTTCAGTGTTGAACAGCGCTGTGAGGAAGCCCATTCACCTTAACTACAGTCAAGCAAAGTTTCACACAATGTTTACCACTAAACGAAATGTAGATATCCCAATTAATAGTTAACTGACCACAGCCGTGCTTAGCAAGGTTTCACACCATGAGCCAGTCAGTGCTGTCATTCCCAGAATTCATATTAACCACAGTTTACTTAGCAAAGTTTCGCATCATAAGCCTTGCCAGTCAATGCTCTCATATTCACCATTCGCCTTTACTAGATTCTAGCTTAGCAAGGTTTCGAACCACAACCGCTCATGTTCACCACGGAGCAAAGACAATATTGCAGGTTCTAGACGTGCTGCTAGTCAAATTCACCACTAACTAACACTTAGCAAAGATTCACACCGTAAGCCACATAGGCAGAGTTTTAATTGCTATAGTCACCATGACGGGCATAGGCTTGCTTACAGACAAGTTGTAATTTATATACACCACAAGGCAAAGGACGTATAGAGGCGCCACTGTGCAGTTGTTGCTTGAGCGTTGCCAGCTAGTCTCAATTTTATATGCTATGTATCGATAACAAATTGTTATTGCAATGTTATCGTAGTTGATTTGGCGCGCAAGGATTTGCATTTGAAATTAAATTTGGATTACTTATAAATTGAAAAATTTGTTTAAACTACAATGCAATATCAAATTAGTAATAAATTTTTCTGGAAAAAATAAAAACAAAAAAAAAACTTCTTAGATTTCTTCACTTTCTTTTTAGTAGATTATCTCGAAGACAAGAAAATATTTTTAGAAAATTTAAAAAGGATTTGTGAAGGCAAAGATTGACTTTTACAGGTATTGTAAGAGTATTAAAATAAACATATTTTATCTTTTATATATAAGGAGCTTTACTAAACACATAAAATTCACTCTAAATATTAGGAATTTTTTTTTGAATATTTCTTGACTTGGCAGAGCTGTACCAGTTTCAGATTCGAATTCAGCATGTCAACTTAAAATATATAATGAAAAATAAGTTATACAAAAATTATATAGTATATATTGTATAGTCTATGACAAGCTATGAAACAATCATTAAATTCGTTTAACTTTATCCACACTATCAAATACTTATCTCTCTCTCTCTCCACTTTATAAAACGATAAAATTTCACTAGCTGTTCAACAAAAATGTATGGCTGTGGCAGGTATGCCAATGGTGGCAACACTTGCAACAGATGCCGCACAGCAATTGCCAATTGCCAATTGCCAATGGCCAATTGGCATTAATAAAACAGAAATTAAGATACAATTATTAGTTTAGGCAATCAGACATACAACAACAACAACAATGTGGAGTTGTTGCAAGCATTTTAACAAGCTCGCGCCGCAAACGTTGCCGAACAAATAACAAATCAATAATTTCATGCAACTGCCACAAAATGATTGCTGCTGTTGTTGCTGTTGTTGTTGTTGCTGCTGCTGCATTGGCGGCTCCTTTTATATCCGAACGTATAAATAAATTTAAACGATTTGGGGTTTTTGCCTCTTATAAGCCGCTGCAAATAGAAATCTACGAAGGCCACTTACAGCAAAAAGCGTGCAATCGATCGAGTGAAGCTAACAAAAAAAATTAAAAAAAAAAAGGAAAAAGAATTGACTCCTGGCTGATTGTTGTTGGTGTTGCTGTTGTTGTTGCTGCTGCGATTGTTGCTGCTGCTGTTATTGCTGCTGGTGCTGCTGCTGCTGCTGCTGCAGCGATTGCAGCTGCTGCTACTGATATTGCTGCTGGCGCTGTTGCTGCAGCGACGATTGCTGCTTCTGCTGCTGCTGCTGTTCTTGTTGCTGATATTGTTGTTGTCGTTGTTGGTGTGGATATTGCTACTGGTGTTGTTGCGGCTGCGATAGCTGCTGCTTCTGTTGCTGTTCTTTGTTGTTGCTGCTGCAGCGACTGCTGCTGCTGTTGCTGGTGTTGCTGTCGTTGCTGTTCCGATTGCTGCTGTTGCTGTTGCTGTTTGTTGTTGTTGCAGCTGCTGATATTGCTGCTGGTGTTGTAGCTACTGGTGCTGCTGCTGCAATTGCTGCTGCTCTGATTGTTGATATTGCTATTGCTTGCTGCTGCTCCAGCTGTTGTTGGTGTTGCTTCGATTGCTCTAGCTGCCGCTAGTATTGCTGCTGCTTCTGTTCGGACTTCTGCTATTAGTGTTGCTGCTGCCGCTGCTAGTCCTCCGACTGCTGTTGCTGCTACGATTGCTGCTGCTGCTGCTGTTTTTGCTGCTTCTACTACGATTGCTGCTGCTGCTGTTGCTTCTGCTACTGCTGCTGCTGCCATTGCCGCTGCTGCTTAAACTGCTGCTGCTGCCACTGCCGCTGCTGCTGTCATCGTCAATTAGTTTTCTCACCGCAGACATAACAATATATTTTATGTATCGTTCGATTGTTGGCCAATGTCTTTTGGCATCCTTGACCAAAGCCGAAGTTCTTTTGGTTTTTTGCATTTTTCCGCTGAAAAGGGCCAACGGCAACAGCAACAACCAACAGCAGCAACATTCAATAGCAGCAGCAGCAGCAGCAGCATCAACAGCAGTCGAAAAATTTCCTAATTGGGTCGAAATTCCAATCTAACAACGATTTCAAATCGCTTTGACAATTTCTTGGCTGCTGTTTTTGGACATTTTCTGCTGTTGCTGTTGTTGTTGTTGTTGTTGTTGTCGCCAACTTATTTTGACAGCCATAAAATTGTGTGACTTGATAGGGTTGCCTCTGCCGCTGTTGTTGCTGTTGCTGCATTTACTCAGCTGCAGCAAGGTGTAACTTGGCGAATTGTTGTTGCGCGCTTTTGTGCGCACCTTTTGCATATTGATTATGACGCAAAGATATACTCTTAAGAAAGTTTTAAGATAGGGTATACTGACAAAAATCATGGTAGATAGACTATTTGATCTGTCGATACTTATATGGCATGTATTAATAAACATTTCTTTCTTATGATAACAAATTCCATGTCTATGTTAATCGATAAATATCGATTATTAGCAACCTTTTCTTTTTAAACTTTTCGATATTATCGATGAATATCGTTATTTATTTATGATCGAAATTGCTCCATTTGTATATTTATATATTATATATGCTTTCTAGTAGCTTACTTATTCCCTGTATATAAACATACATAAAAATTATCGATAACTATCGATAAATTAGTTTCAGTAGTTTATGATTAATATATTTTTTATCGATAATTATCGATTAGCAGATTGTGGGTATTATATATGCTAGCTAGTAGGCAGCAGATTTGTAGCTTGCTCAGGGTATTGCCATATTAAAAATTATCGATAATTATCGATTATGCATATTAAAAGATTTAGCTAGTAGCTTATATCGATTACTGGCTTTACTTAAGACATTTTTAAGTTAAACTGAATACTAAGTATTAGATAACATACCCCATTTAGGAATATATGTTATATATATCTTATATATTCCCATCACTTGCTCTGCTTATTATTTATTTAATATTTTTCAAGACCTGCACAAATATGCCAAAGGAGCGGAAATGTGCGCTTACAAAGCAACACACACACAGGCACATACACACACACACTCACACACACCCCGAACACTTGAAGTAATGAGCAAATACTGAAAGCCGAAAGCGGAAGTTGACACGCCAGCTGGCAGCAATCAAAGCTGCAGCACGCACACACACATACACCCATACACACACACACACACACACAGAGAGAGAGGGAACAGTCCATCGACTCTGATTCGCATATCGTGTTCTATCACTTAACCAACTAGCAATCTGGCCATAAAGCCAACGAACTATCGATGTCAGCCGCCACTGCAGAAGGCAATTTTTTTGCTTTGTTTCTGTTGTTGTTGTTGCCCCTTTTGCATGCCACAAATCGCAAGTCTGTAATTTTTTGGTTGCAAAGCAAATTTCGTAAAACCTTTGATTAAAAATATCTGTGCAGCTGCTGCCATTTTGAATTTGTCGAAAAGCGGGCGTGAAACATGAATTATGTGGCAGGCACAGGCACAGGCCCAAGCACAGGCACTGCCACTGCCAGTGGCTGGCTGCTGTTGCCACAAAAAGCAAAGCAAAGCCAAGTTGATCGCGAGGCGTTGAAAGCACTGGATAAGCCGCACACACACAAAACACAAAACAATACAAAATGCTTGCAAAGCACAAAACAAAAAGACCAAAAACAAAACAGAGAGAAACAACAACAAAAAAAAAACAAGTTAAAACGAAAATGCTGCAACTGCTGCTGCTGTTGCTTGCTGGCTGGCTGGCTGGCTGCAACATGTGCCATGTCCCAGACTTCAGACCTGGACAATGGACAAGCAAAGGAGTAGAAGCTGCTGCTGCTGCTGCTGTTGCAGACAGCTCGCAGTTGTATTACGAATTTATCTACCTGAGCAGCAACCATCGTCAATCGTCCATCGAGCTGGTTGCTGTTGCTGTTGCTGTTGCTGTTGTTGTTGGTATCCCAAAGGAGCAGCTACATAATGGCCACCGCACGTCAACGTTGCTGCCGTTGCCATTGCCATTGCCAGTTGCCAGTTGCCAGTTGCCACTGTGCTTGCAACGTCTGTTGCGACCTCCACCGGCAACAGGCAACAGCAACCCAAAGAGCCAACAGGCCAACATTGTTTTTTCTTTTCTGTTTTTTTTTTTTTGCCGTTTTCGCTGGAAAACAACGAAGAACATTGCACGCGTCCAGACACGACTGCAGTATGCACTGTTCGAGCAGTTCAAGGAATTGGCAGAGGTTGAGAATTTAGACTATAATATGTAATTTGTGGAGAAACTGTAGAAACTGTTCAAACTGTATGTTGAGAAACTATAGATACTGTTCAAACTGTAGGCCTTGTGGCAGTGTCTGTCAAACTGTGCATATTTAGTATACGATCTTAAGGCTTATAGTGGAAGAGGACTCTCCTTCCTTATGCCATGAAACAAACACATTAGCTATAGACACCAAGTTTCATTCGCCTTGGCTTTCCACTCTTGACTCAAATTCTAGCAAGGCGAAGTCGAATATAGAACCAGTAGAGTCTTCATAGCTACTCATGATAGTCCATCTGTCACTCAACTCAAAAACTATAAAAGATAATTATCAAAAAGCCCAAAATGAATGCTCTTGCAATAAAGAGTTATTTTAGTATTTCTGTTTGCTTTCTGACCTTCTCAGTTCATACAATCTTTCAACTACTTTTCATTAGTTAAGCACAGGTAGCTAGCTTTTAGTTTTCCTCTCAAAACTATCCCCAAATCTATAACCTTTTTTCCGTTTCTCAACATATGTTTCAAGTATCTGAAATATATATAAGGTATCTCCAGCATAAACCCAAGTTGCAGAAACATGCCTTAATGCCTTTTAAGTTTAGAAGTTATCGAGTAAGCATTAACTTTAACAGCAGTAAGCCTCATTCTCCTTCTTTGTTTTCAGTAAAACAGTGTATAAAACGGCCTGGCCTGGGCCTGCTCGTCTCTGATCTGGCCTTCTGAAGCCTTTGACCACATTGTATCCACAGAGCTGAAGCCATGCCGAGCCAAGGCTTTCTGCTTATCAATACATTTGATATCTGCGCTGCCTGGCTGCAGACGTCGTCGTCGTCGTCGTCGTCGTCGAGGCATCCAATTGGTACGCTGCACATCCTCACATATTCCCTGCCTCTACCCTCCCCTAACCACCCCCCTCTCTCTCTCTTTCTCTCACTCTCATACATTGCTCGAGCTGTCAGGCATTTCTGGCTGCCTTTAAAGATTGGCTGCGTTTGCGTAGGACTCACGTATACGTACTTTGATGTGGATTGCTAGCCATTGTTGTTGTTGTTGTTGTTGTTGGGGCTGCTGCTGGAGTAGCTGCTGGCAGTTAACATTTCGAATGCCATACAAATCGACTAGCGGACATTGGAAATGGCCAGCATTCAAACATATACACACACACACACACACCTAGGCATATATCTGCAACGTCTGCTGTCGCTGTCACTGATTGTTGTTGTTGTTGTTGCTGTTGCTGTTGCTCGGTGGCATTGTTGTATTGAATTGTAGCTGCTGCTGCTTGTGTTCTGTTCAATGTTTCAATTCGATTCCTGCGAAATTCTACGAATCAACGAAAAAAAAAAATGGCATGAAAGGCGTAACAACTTGAGTTAAGTTAAAGTCGAGCCGAAAATACTCTAGCAAAGGTGCAGAAGTACTTTATTATAAGCATATATACATATATGATAACAGAACTATTATAGATAATCCAATTAACCTTGAACAGATCTGAGGAAAAGTCTTTGTTCCATATAAAAACTTATCCTTTGTTGCAAAGTTCCAATTGTAACTATAGTTTTCATTGGCCTTCTTGCAGTTTCTATTCATTATAAGCTCTTCTATGCTAAGTATTTAGCTAGAAATCAATCATATTGCTAATAATATGATATATATTACATAGTTACTGCCAGATTTGCACGTAGCCACCCTCACCTCATACAAGTCCGGCTCATGGCCGACTGTAAAGTCCTGTTCTCGCAGCCCTCGCTCCTCGATCCTGACTTAATAAGACATATCATATATAGAGATATAGTTATATACATATGTATATACAGTCAAAATCTCTAACTAAACTTTGCCTACCTCAATGTGTGCCACACGCTAACCCATAGTCTATATACCCCAAGCCTCAACTTTCAGCTGAAGCTGCACAAAAAACAGCAAATAAAATCTTTGCTAGCCAACACGGCGAATACGCAATTTCCGTTCAAATTGTTAAGCGGCTCGAGCAAGGCGAACGTGATTGTTTCTTACAGTGTAGGTTAGCGGCTCCTGGCTGCTGGTGCTTAACCATTTTGGCCAACATGCTGATATGTAGTCTCGCGCATTGTATGGGGCATTTGGCTCGTCTTCCATTATTGTTGTTGTTGCTGTTGTTGTTGTTGTTGGAGTCACGCCGCTGCTGTTTGCTGTTGCAGTTTGAAGTTGCAGTTGCTATTGTCGGCAAACGTTGCATTAGCATGCAACAGCAGCAGCAACAACAACAACAACAACAACAACAGCTGCATAATCAAATTTTCAATTTCGCTTCCTTTTGGCATTTGCATAATTCCAGCAAAGCGCAAAGGCAACATGAATCTACAGATTCCGAATGGTCATGAAAAGCTCCAAAGCAATTGGAATTATACAGAAGCAGCAAAAAAAGAAAAACAATTATGGCAGCCCACACAGCTAGGCTAGCAGAAGAAGAAGAAGAACAAACTGTAGCAATAACTGAAGATATATGATAAAGTATGAAAAAAAAGACTTATATATACAATATTGTATTATTTTATTTAAATTGAATTTTGTTGTATTTCTAATTTTTCAAATTATTTGAGAACGGAATTTTGATTGTAAAGAAAATTATAAAATTTTTTTTTTTTTTTGATTAAGCTGAGAAAAGAAGGTAATAACTATAATAAATACTATTTTGACTAAATATTTTTATTTAAATATATAATCAATATTTTAAAAATTTATAAATAAATTCTTCTTTTTTTTTTTTGTATATATTTTATTAGACTTTCTATACAACTAAGACCTTAAACTATTCTAGCTGCGAGCATATAGCATAGAAGTCTGTATAAGGTGGTTTCAGTCTTCAGTCAGAACTTGATGGAAATCTGAAGAATCCTTAGCTAAAGGTAAAAGTTACTCTTAGGATTAAGCTAAAGTTTAAGGCTTGAGATTGAGCTCAAGATAAAGGTTAAGAGCTGTTATTCCACCTGCTAAATCATACTTTATAAAAACAAAGAATTAACTAACTTTTAGCTCAATTTAAAATATATAATAAATACATTTAACAAAAAATATATATTTATTAGTTTTATATAAATTAATTTAAAAGTAACTTAAATCTAAATATCCTTATATATCCAAACACTTTTCGTATTAATAACTAAGTTCTAAAATTTTGTGAATTTTTTTATTGTTTCTAAAACAATTCTAGGTAATTTGGCGAATCTTATATGATGATATCAACTTAAAATATTTTAGATAACTGCAACAGCTGCTGAAATATAGCTATCGGAAATAGTATTAATCTTGTTTGGTCAGCCTATATATTTATATATGACAGAGTAACATATACAGAACTATGGATAGTTCAGAGTTTGCTTCTCAATTGTCTCTCGTATCATTCGACAATCTATCCATACATAAACCTTCTTCTACAACACATCCAAAGCCACTCACATCTTTCATTACTTTCCACACTCCACCTGCAGCGTCGCTCTATTAAAACACCCCAAAAACCTGACCAACTTTAATGATGCTGCTGGCCACAAGTTGATTTGCACTCTGCCCATACGTAAACGTAATCATGGCCAACGTTGATATGCATTGGCAGCATCAAAAGCTGAACTTCTATCAGCAGCAATTGCAGATACAGATACGAATGCAGCCAACAGCTATAGCTATAGATACAGCTACAGGCTACAGGCTACAGTCGGCAGTCGGCAGTCTGCAGTCTGCAGTCTGCATCTATAGAGTGTAGCTTGGCTAAGTAGGCTTTTGGCCAGGCTGGCGCTGGCTGTCATGCTGCGTATTCTATTTTATTTATTTATGTATTTATTTCTAGTTGTTGGCAGCATTTCAGCTTCAGCTTCGGTTTCTTATTTTTTTTTCAATTTTATTTTTTTTTTTTTGCGTTTGGCAGCTGCGTTTGCCTCGTCTGCCAAATGTCATGAGTTATGTTTGCCGCAATTGTAGGAAAAACTTTATGCGCATAACGAAAGATCATAATGTGCTTGTTCATGATGATGATAATGTTGTTGTTGTTGTTGTTGTTGCTGTTGCCGATAGAGCTGCTGTCTTTTATTTGCCGTTTGGCGGCCATTTCTTTTGCACTGCGCCTGTGCGCACAAATATTTAAGTATCTGTCAACTGTGTGTGCGTGTGTCTCTCTGTGTGTGTGTGTGTGTCTGTGTGTGTGTGGGTTGCTGTGTCGCCATGGGAGCACAAGAGTTGGCAATGTATTGTTGTTGCTGTTGCTGTTCCTGCTGCTGGCACAACCACTGTCAGAGCAGCATCAAGTCAGCCATTGTTTGCCCCCACCACACGCACCCCACACACAGTCAACAACAACAACAAAAAAGTAAATATAAAAAAAAAGAAACCTAAACGCACAGCCCAGTAGAAAAAAGATTTTTCTGGAGTAAAGTAGGTGCAGATGGTAGGGCATATAGGTAGGCTTATATAGAAGATACTCATCTATATATAGATTATGTCTATATATAAGAATTTTGCTAGTTTAACATATTTTGTATATAATTATAAAATATAATATAATATAAGTTTTATATATATTTAAAGGGTTTTTAGAGTTACATGTTAACTGTTCATTCATAGGCAGAGCTTACCTTTTCTGTCTCTTGTCTATAAGTTTCATTTGTAAATCCACCTCCCATATAAGTTCCACTTGTAAGCTCAGCTCTTATCCCTATTTCAACTAGCTTCTCTGAGACATATATCTCCCATATAAGTTTCACCTGTAAGCCCAGCTCTTATCCCCATTTCTAGCACTCCCTTCTTCTCTTAGACTCCTCCATAAGTTTCACTCGTAGATCCCACCTTTATCCCTATTTTAACTAGCTTCTCTAAGGTATATATACCTCCTCTATAAGTTTCACTTGTAAGCCCAGCTCTTATCCTTATTTCAACTGGGTTGTCAAGCGCTCTTTACGAATTCGCAGTCCATATTCGATATGCCATTGCGATTGCGTTGGGACCCATTGTTGTTGTTGTCTCTGTTGTTGTGATTTCCATTTTCATTTGCAATTCCTTTTTGTATTTTCCTTGGTTGGTTCACGTTCATGTCTCGTTTGTTTGCCCGGCTGATGGAATTTATTTTGCCCATTTGCGCATGTTTTATTCATAACTTTAGCAATATTTGGCATACAATGGAATGCCCCAAGTTAAGTTTATGTAAATTCACAGCGCACAACAAACTGCATACAACAGCAACAACAACAACAATCAGTAAGAACATCCAATCAACAACATAAAACAGTCAAACATCAATTTTTTGTTTCTGTTCTTTTTTTTTGTTGTCTTCATTTTTAAATTGCAAAAAAATGCATACGATTTTCATATATTCAATTTGCCATAAATATTATGGCGGCCATTTTAAAGTGCTGCCATTTTTTATTTTTTTTTTTGGTTTGCCTCTCGCTCTCTTACGGGATCGATAAAAATTTCGCAGCGCCCCGCAACGGTAAAGTTCGTTGAACTGCCGCTGCTTTAGACTGGGCTTTGGCCTTTTTCAATTGACTATTTTGCATTTGTAAGTCTGTCTGTGTGCGTGTGTATGTGTGTGTGTGTGTGTGTTTGCAATTCAAGTGCAGCACTCAGACGCAAACAAGAGCGAGACAGCTAGAGAGATGAGAGAGGCAAGGGCGAGGGCGAGGGCGAGGGCAAGCCGGGCAGCAGAGCTTTAGTAATATAGCTAGAGCGAGCGAGCGAGCAAGCGAGAGCCGACGTCTAATGCTCTTGAAAATTTCAAGTGTTAATTACTCGCATTTGCCATACACACACACACATACACATGCACATGCACACATACATACATACATTGAATGCATGTAGGTATATGGAACAGTCATGGATACGTATGCGCCAGACCTGGACCCAGACACCGACACTGAACAGCCCGAGCCTAATTGTTCAAGGTCACAGGCATGCGCATTTCTTCGGCAATGTATTCAAAATTAATTAAAAACAACTACAACAGCAACAGCAACAACAACAACGAGCACACAAACAATGCAACAAACAGCAGCGGCAGCCGACGACCACAATTACAACAGCAACAACAACAACAACACTCAACAACTAAACTTGAACGACGGCTACGTCGAGGCGACGACTGCAACGTGCAAATTAGCTCAATGGCCGCAAATGCTGCGTGAATGTTGTTGCTACTGGCTTTACAGATTTCACTTTTAACATAATTACGAACGCCTGGGCTGTTAAACTTGGGGCGCGGCGAGGCGAAAGTGTCAGTTGATGTAATTGCAGCGAGCTCGCTGTCCAGGCGAGAGGGATAGCAATAGCAACAGTGCCAAAAACGTTGCTAATTGCCGGCGCACACAAACACACACACACAGGCAAACACACAAAGTAATGCGCTCAATTCGCTCTCGCCGCAGCTTGTCAGTTGCTTGGCATCAGCCATGTGTTTGCAATTAAAAGGCGGCAAAATAACTGATCTTACCTTTTGTTTCGTTTACGTTATTTTAACATATTCCAAGTAACTGTTAACTAGACTTTAGCATATATTCTTGCTCATTTGGCGCTGTTAAGGCACAGGCAGCGCATACCATTTATAACGATCGCAACTGCCCATGCAAAAGAGTTGCCCTGAGCCCTGCCCTGTGTGTGTTTGTGTGTGTGTTTGTTGTTTACGTGGTTCCGGATTAATTCAATTAGTCGCAATTTACGTTTCGTTTAGTTATCATATGGGCGCACGCTGTCGTTGACACTTGTAAAACGCAATGAATTTGTTTGCATTTGCCTTTGCCATTTCGCCACGTTCGCCGCTCATTCATTGGCGTGATTTACGCTCGCTCGCTCGCTCTCCCTCTCTCTCTCTCTCTCTCTCTCTCTCCTTCTCTTCTGCCCAGTTAGACCTGAGCCACCCTCCCCTCTATGGGCTGCCCTGTCGTTTGGCGGTTAGCGTGTCGCAGCGCCAAAATCTCAATGCTCACTGAATTCGCCCCGCCTCGCCCCTTGCCGGACGCCTCTACCCAGGCCCTTGCACATGCGCCGCAAATGTTTATTCATTTTCATTTACATTGCAAATTGCTTTTCATTCGCCATTCGCCGTTTTAATCGCGTGCGTTGCACGATTGTGCGAATAAAACCCAGTCAACGTTTATAATATGCATGTTTTACTTAGTTTTTTTTTCCGTTCTTTTTTTTTATTTTTTTTGGTTTGTGCATTTGCATTGTCAACACTTACAGTTATGCATATTTATAGCCTTGTAGGTGTTTTTTTTTTTTTTCATTACATGCAAACCTTTATATTAAAATTAATAATACATTTTGCTATATATACATTATTTTTTTAATTTCAATTCAATGCCAACTAATTTAATTATATTGTTTAGCTGCATTTTGAATAAATTGCATAATATTTGTGTAGATATAATTTTGAATAAATTTTATAATAATTTTCTAGATAAAGTTGTATAGTTTTTAATGGAAAATTAACAGCAAATTATAAGAATATAATTATTATTTAAATATTATTATTTTATAATTTGTATGACATACAGGATATGGATTATAATTATTAAAAATACAATATCTTTGTTTGAATATAAATAAAGTATAGCTAAGAGTATAGTTAGTATAGGTCTAGCAATGCAAAGTTATAATCTGATCATTAGATTACATGTTTTTTCGCAATTACACAAAATTTTAAAATATTTAATATTGTACAAGAAAAAATCCTAATAAGCAATAATAATAAGTAATAATTTTAAACAAAAAACAAATTTTTAAATGTTTTCTCTCACATTTTTTTTAACGTTGTTAAGATAAATCTGAAACTAGAAACTAGATACATTTCTGTATCCTCTGTTCTGAAATTGTTTCGGGCATACATATTTGAGGTACTGAAACATCAATACCATTTATTTTATACAAAACAACTTTTTACTTAACTGAAAGTCTTTAGCTTTGCCTATGAAAATCTTAAAAAAATTTTTTTTTAATCTTTCTTAGTCAACGAAATTTTGAAAATTTCATCAAAATTTGTTTTACTGTGTAATCAATACATAAGTACATTCAGCACTTCTACTACAAAGCAATAATATTAGCTGTAAATTCTCAAAATATAACTTGTTAAGAACATAATCTCTAGCGACCTCCCATGCGCAACCATTCGACGCCCTCAGTCAATTCCTCGCTGCCATAATTCATATGCCCAACAATCAATGCACTTCAATCAGCGCGACCTACTACTACCTACCCAACATGGCTGTGCCCGCCTGCCTGCCGAGCACTACACAAAATAAATGTAAATACTTGAGATTTCATGGAATTGAAGTGCAGCAAAAAAACATATATACACACACACATACAAATGTAAACCAAATTCCAGGTAAGTCGCACACGAAAAACCTCGAAAACTTTTAGCCAGGGCAAGCAGAACAATGGATGCGCATAAACAACAACAGTTTTTTTTCTTCTTTTTTTTACCTTAAGGGGGAAAGGGAGCCGAGGGGGGGGGGTGGCAACATGCTGCTGGCTCACTTGCACAATTGTGTCGCCTCGTCAAACGAAAGGTCCTTTTTGCTAGCAAAAAAGGGGGCAAAAGCATTTTTAATCGATGCCAACGTTTGCCACCTTTCGCTGCGCTGCTATTAGTTACAACTTTTTTTTTTTGTCTCCTTGTTGTTGCTGTTGTTGCTTTTCTGTGTTTCTTTTTTTTTTTTAGCGCACGTTGGCTTCAGCTGTCACTGCGCAGCGCACATGACACCCTGTACGAGTCGCCGTCGTCGTCGTTGTTGTCGTTGTTGTTGTTGCTTCCTGCCCCACGGGCTGCCATTCGCACGCGTACTTCACACGTCGCCTTCGTGTGGCAAGCAAGGCAGCCCCTTGCTCGCCCCCCTTGGCCCCTTGCCCCCTTGTCTTGCGCCCTCCTTACTGTGTTGCAAGTGTGTCGGGTGTCGCATGGCTCTCGCTCTCATATTCCGATCATTTTTTCACACGCAAATTCTTATGCTTATTCTTTTCTACACGCCGCAAGGACCAATCGCAATAATGGGGCGTGGTGACGACAACGACAACGACGACAACGACAACGTCGACAACGACGACGACGACGATGGCAACAACAGCAACAAAGTCGTCGTCGTCGTCGTCGTCGTCTCTCCACTTGATGTTGCTGCTGCTGCTGTTACTGTTTATGTTTCGTTTTGCGCAGCGACAACAACAACAATTGCTGCTGTTACTGCTGCTGCTGCTGTAACTTTTTCTCAAGCATAGTTTTTGCCCCCCTCCCCCCTTCCCCCACCCACAACCGGCTAACGCGTGCAACCAAAAAAAAAAGTCCTTTTTTGTCTGCTATTTGGCAGCCATTTTTCGTTTGGCTTAGGCTTTGCCAAAGCTATCATCATCATCATCATCATCGTGCAGCATCTTCATCATGATTATCAAAATTATCCACTTCAGTGGCTCAATATATGGAGTGTGGGGGCCAAAGCAGGCGCAACAAATGCCGCGTGGAAAATCAATGCGAAGCAGCGATTGCGCATACGCCGCGTGTGGCATACACACACACACACACACAGAGACTCGCACACACACACACCCACACGCACAGTGGCATCGCCTTGGCAGACAATGGGCTTAACATTTGTTAAGCTGCTGCCTTTTAAATCTGCCATTTTGCACGCCCAACAACTGTAACTGTAAATGTGCTGCTCAAAGTGAAACCAATGGCAACAATTCAGTTACACACACACACACACAAAATACACACACACACACATTCACACATTTGCAGTTACTTAAATGTCGTGCACACTTTAAGCAATTGCCACGTTTTGTCTCTGAACTTCACGTGACAGTTGAACAAAAGCGAAATTTAAAACGCACACACACATACATGCACACACTCACACACACACACACACACACATACACACCTACACACACACACAGACGCATTACACACAAAGTTATAGAGGCAGGACACACAAAAATTCACTTGAATCCAACGATAATTGGGATAATCCGTGATGTCTTCTTTGACATTGCACAGTGGGACAAAATGCACAATTATAGGGTGAAAATGTAGTTGAGTGTGTTTTAAATTTGTGAATATATTGTAAGGGTAGAGGGTGTAAGAATTAACATAAAAAAAATACAAATTATTTGTAAATAAATGAAGAGTAAATGATAAAAAAAAGTCTCATGGAATGGTAGAATGGAACACTATGTATGAAAAAATCAAAGGAAGTATGCTTAAACGAAAACATAGCAAAGCCTGTTGAAACGATGAAAAGAAACACCAGCTTGCACTAAGTTGTGGAGCGATAGAATGAATGGAGAAGAATCTATCATGAATGTGTGGTATGATGGATTGGAATCTGAAATTGTGAAGTGATGGTAGTCAACAAGACGTATCATGAAATTGTGGAATGATGGAATGGAACACAACCTATACTGAGAGTGTGGTATGGTAGAATGGAACGCGAGCTGTTATGAAATTAAGGAAATTATGGTAATCAACAAGATGTGTCAAATTGAGGAACACTGATAATCAACAAGATTGTGGAATGATGGAATGGAACACGAACTGTTAAGAAGTTAAAATCAGTATGGCGAAAGAAAACATTTGCTAGAGAAATGATGGAATGGAACACTAGAAGTCAAATTATTTAATGAATCTTGTTTAGGTGGAAATGTTGTTAACTTCGTGGAATGATTGAATGGAACACAAATGTACTTATTTTCTATTATTACCAATCTAATAACATTTATTTGCATATTTATATTACAATCTTATACCACTGTAACGTTAGCTGTTGCACAATCGCAATACCCAATTCCAATCCTTTGACTTTTCTCTACAGTTGCGTGTCCATACTGTTCGTTTGCGTGGGCTCGTCGTCTGTCTACCTCCCTCTCGTAGCCTCTTCCCTCTCTCCGACAGTCTCACTCGCCAGCTCCCTCTCCCACACTGTGATCAGCCTTTGTTTGCACATAGCCTGGCTACAAAATGATTTTTGTTGAAGTGATTTCACACCACTTACGCTTGCACCCTACACACACACACACAGAGTCGGCATGCATGGTCCATCGATGCAGCTAGTCTTTTGAAATGTTTATAAATAGCGCAGGGTGCACGAAATACGCTTTGATTGTCTAATTTGCAAACAGCTCAAAAGGCAAAAGTATCAAACAAAAAAGGCGGGTGGCAGCTCCGCATTATTTGCCATGGTATTTTTCAGGGCCAACGGACCAATTGGTTGCAAACACAGCAAACAAAGCAATCAGTGGGAGCGGGAAGGGTATGGCAAAGAGCAACTGTCAAACGGTAACAGCAAATACAGTTATCAGCAAACAGCCTAAGCTTAAGCGACAGGTTGCCAGACTTTCGATGTCGGCCATTTTTGATTTGCATTTACGCTTTACATTTTATCTGTCGCTCGGGCAGTGCTGCTGGCTGGTGCGAGCGAGACAGCTGTAGCACGTGGTCCGTTTGCACATTGGATAATCCCTTTGCTGTCAGCTGAGGTCACTTTTGCAATTCGCCGTGCGCATTAACATTAACATAAAATGAATGCGGCGTTGCCTTTTGAAGGGTTATCTCGCTGCTTCTGCTGCTGCAGCTGCACCTGCCACAAGTGTCTCCTCCCTCTCTCTCTCTGTCTCTCTGTGTGACCCCATTTGCAGCAGACGCCTTTTTTAAATGATTTATTTTAATTTAATCAGCTGCCAAACAGAGCAATGATAAGCACCGCGACGAGTAGCGCCGCAGCCAAAGCTAAAGCAATGGGAGTCAAAGCTGGCTCCAATTATAGCGTGCAAATCGGCAGCAAAAGCCATGAAGCAAACACAGACATATGTTGCACTCATTTCACAAAGCTCATAGCTCATAGCAGGAGAGGTTACGTGTGTGTGGGTGGGTCGCTTGGATGCCGGCCCTGCTTGCTATGCCGGCAATGGCCACATAATTGAGGGTTCAAGTAGCGTGGCTCAATTTGTGGGAGCGTTTCGCTTTATTACACACTTTCGACACGGCAACCAGAAGGACGACACACCAGCAGCTGCATAGGGTATACACTGCGCAGAGTGAGTCAAAGTGCATGCAGTGCTCATCATCATCATACTCATCATCATCAAGCTAAGCCAAGCGTAAGTCAGGCCAAACGCCTGCCTGCCAGCCAGCCAGCCAGCCAGCCCGCTCTTCTGCTCTAATGACTGCCTAATAGCAAAATTTGCTCGCTGCCAAGGAGGAGCTGCCGCTGCCGCTGCTTGGCTTTCTTTTGACTTGATGTGCGCACGTTTCTTACGGCGGATTGTCGTAATAAACTTGTGTAATAGAATAAACGCCACACGGCACAAAACAACAAACTCCCCGTCGAGTTGCGTTTGCTTGAGTGGGCGTTTGAGAGAGAGGGAGGGGCTGGCTGAGCATGCTACGGTTCGGCTTGCATGATTCAATACTCTGCCAAGGAGTAGGTATTATGCATCTTTCAATGCAATTTGTTAATAATTATGTTAATAATAATATAATGTATGAGTGTAGTCTAAGAAATTGCGAATTATATATGAAGCTAAAAGCAGATTGAAGCATAAAAATAGAAAAATATATCTATAAAAGAAAACCTAACATTTCTAACTATCAAAACTTCTAAAATTCTCTTGCTTTGATGAGCTTTTAGAGTCTAGAATTTATAGTACTTCTTTTTGCTTTCTTCATAGAAATCTGAAAATCTATCTTAACAAACTTGAGGTGATTTGTAATCTTTAATAGATGACTATCTTTATAGAAAATTATTATAAATAAAGTTAAGTTATGAAAAATTGATTTAAAATTTTCTATTTTTTTTAATATTAACTTAATTTTGTAGTGATTGCTGTTTATATCTTATAGATTATATTTAAATATTTTAAAATATATTGTATTTTACTTTATTTTATATTTTCTTTGTATTTTGTAAGAATTAGTCTGATAAGACTCGAGATATACATAGATTCTTTTATATACATAGATTCTCTCAGGAACATTATTTAACAAATCAAACTTAACTCTAATATATCTACTCTACACTAGCAAGAGTATTACATATTCGTTAACTAATAACCAATTTTTTTTGCCGTGTTTTTTATTTGCTTGTTTTTTTTTTTTGTGTACTTTTGGTTTTGGATAGCAGTCAAACACGTGCAGCTTGTTGGGCATTGGAAAAATCTTTGCTTTGAGCACGTGCACGGGATTTTACATAATCAAGCACTGCACAAACACACACACACACACATAGAGAGAACATATGTAATGCACCCATACACGTATACACTCATATACATGTGGCTATGGGGTAAAATATCATGGGCTTTTGTCGTAGTTCGGACAACCCGCTGGGCTCAAACGCTGACAGCCAGGCCAGGCAAAAGCGTGCTACTGTTTGCTCAAAAGATAGATTTTGACTTTTACAAATTTTCGCACACACAGCCAAGTAGCGGGAGCCACCACCACCACCACCACCGGAGCAACAGCAGCAGCTGCAGCACCCGTCAAAGCAGCACCACACGGCAGAGGCTTGAGGCACAGCATGTGACTGGTATAATAGCCTGGGTGGGTTTTGGGCTGGCAGGCGGGCAAGCAGGCAGCACCACCAACGCTGTCGTCGCCACCGCCGCCGCAGGTATTTCCACGGATTAAAGCACGCAAACCGTGTCATTTGACACCACTTGGGTAATCTGAAATGCCGCAGCAGCAGCAACCACGACGACGACGTCTGCCAGTCTGTCCCACCCAAATACAATTTCCATGCCCATCCTACCGCCTTCTCCCCCCACCTTGTACAAATTGCAAGCATATTTATTTTTAATGACGCAAATTCTCAGTAGCAATAAGTTACAGTATTTTGTTTAAATACCAAATATGCCACGGCATAATGGCCTCAGCGTCAAAGGGGGCGTGCCACAACAACAACGTCAAATGGGGCGTGTGCCAGACACGAGCTATAGCGTATCATTATCAATTATATAGATATAGATATAGGGCTTACAGCTATAGCTGCGCTTGATTGAGTTACATAAAAAAGCGAAAATTTGAAATTTGAAATGGGAAAAAAATTGTGATTTACAAATTTGCATTCTATTTCAATACACAATTTAAGTAGGGCAAAAAGTTAACTTAAATTATAAGGAATTATAAGGAATTTAGGATAGTAAAATAATTTTTAGTTTAGAAACTTTTATTAGTCGAAAATATTGTAAATTTTAATATGAAATCTCAGCGCGTTAACAAAGATTATTAGTAAGAAAGCTTTAGTCAGGAATGCCAGACTAGAATATACTGGAACCCAAACCGATATTTTTAACCAAAGCCAAACTAAAAAAACAAAAACTATATTTTATAAAAATAAAAACCATCATTACTAAAAGGCAATATTTCTCCAAATACAAACCCAAATCAATCAAATACAAAAATTCAATAAGAAGCCAATCGATTAACGTTCCAGCCCAGCTCGGCCCGTCCTCAACAAATGATCAAAGCATTTCACACCCCATACCGAACAGCACACTCAAGACAGACCCGAGTCAAGTTGCTAATGTGCTATATAAAACCCAAAAACATCGAGAGGGAGATAGAGTGGGAGAGAAGTACGCCTCCAATCATGGAGTTTAGACCACCGACTTACACGCTGCGTTGGCGTTGCTGTAGACCCAAAAAAAACTGGCTAAATCAGAAGCCATTGGCAAACAAAGCTAACAAAAAAGTCGCACCTACGCCTCGACTCGAATATATGTATATATAGAGGCATATCTATATATGGTTTCTCTATATGCATATAATCAATATAAACAAAGCGAGGCTCAGCGCTATGTGCACAAACGATTAGAGCTGCGTTCTTAAATACTTTTTATGAACTCTCCATAGCCAAATAAAAGTCTATCAAGCGTAGGTCGGGGGCAAACAATATGGGCAAGACAAGATGCATAGCTGGCAGTGAATGATGTGCCCAAAAAATAGATGGAAACTGTTTGAAATTGACGGTAAAATATTATTTTTAAGATTTGCTATCAAAAGTCGATACTAAAGAAGGGAATCTAAATGATATAGATGCTGAAAAAACTAAGAAGTTGTATTTCTCTGTAAATTTTTTAAAAATTCAGGTACAAAAAACTTGATTAGCTTAACACAAAAGTTTCCTACTTACATTTAGCTACATATGACATATCAAAACATACAAGAACAGCATAAATTTGACATTCAACGAACTTAATCGATATAAATTCTTAGTCCATTCATAGAACTTGAACATCTTTTCGCTTAAGGGTGTTTAGCTTTGAAACAACAGTCCACTACGTATGTTCTCAGTCCCAGGCTCGTGCATGAGACTCTGGAATTTTTCGTTAGAACAATGTGAACATATCGCTTCCGTTTGTCAGCAGCTATGCCATGCGATATATACATATATAAATGTATTTGTATAAATGTATTTGTATAGCATTTGCATTGGGATCGAAGACGTAGACGCCAAAAAGATGATAAAAATTACCACTTAATTGGATTGCCAGCCACCCGGAGACAAACGCTTGTTATGTCGACAACGCCCTGTCCCCCCCTGTCCTGCGCCAGCAAGAAGCTGTGTAGATAAGCATCTAATTTATGGCAGCGCCTATGCCGTGTGAGAGAGAGACAGATCCTCAGGTAGAGCTTGTTGCCCCAAAAAGATATTCTCTGCTGCCAAACCATTCGCATTCGCATTCGCATTCGATATTTATTCTTCTTTTTTAATAAACAGCTACCGAATTTCGCATTTCCTGTGCTTTTTCGTATTTCGAGGACTGGCTTATTGCCATAATTTGGCTGGCAATTTGGCTAACGCATTGTGTCATTACGACGCCCCGAGAATTGTGTTGAATGAGATGGAGAAGGTGTATAATTTCAGTTGTACGTGCCGGCATTTTTCTTAATACTCTGAAGAAGATATTGAACTATTGGTAAACGGGGTATATTGGTTTGGCTAAAGTGTAAGTAATGTGGAAGAGGAAGGCGTGACTGAACCCATAAATTATAAAAATTCTTGATATACAGCTATAGGCGAATCCATCTAGCCCTGTCTGTCTGTCGTATACTTTTACTTCCTTTTGTCTGTCCGCCAATCGATCTACCCTTATGTATCGATCTCAGAATCTTTAAGAGATACAGACTTGACTTAGGTTCTCTTAAATTAGAATTCGTTTCGACTTGCTGTGAATCATCGATATCATCGATAACTAAGCAATTAGTCGATTAATCTATCCACCTATGCTAAAAGAAGATCAAGTTTGTGTAAAGTCATCGATAGCATTAAACACTAAATCGATCAACATTGATCTCAAACTTTAGCACGTAGTTTAGTTCTTGTTTTAGCATAGCTTCTATCAGATAACGTATCTTTCTAATTATCGATAACTTTATGTCTGTTCATTGATTAAATTCGATACTAAGCTTCACCTTTTTGAGCATATATCTTATCAAATATACTGGAACTTCAGGGTATCTCCTAGTTATGCACTACCAACTGTAACACTCTTATTTTATATCTTTTTTTTTGGGACAAATCCCACGACAAGTTGATAGGAAATGCCCATGAAATCAAAAGCCGGCAATGATCATGCAAAAACCGATTCTTAACGTATTCAATCAATAAAAATGTTGACGATTTAATTTTAACGCTGACGCATGCAGCGCACACACACAGACACATGCGCGCATGTACATCTGTGTACATACATATATTGCATGCGTATGTAACATATGAAATACAATTTGGACACGGCTTCAAAGGCCAACCAAACTGACCGCTGATGAAAAGTGGCAGCAGCAGCAGCAGCAGTGGCAACAACTCCAACTGCCAACAGGTTTCGGTCTCTCTTTATTTTTACTTCTGCTTCTTCTTCTTTTCTTTTTTTTGGGAACCCCAAGACCAGTAGCAAACGGAAGAAGGAGGCCTGTCAGTCGGCTACAAAGTAACTTAATTTACACTATCGACGCCCCACAAAAGAGTACAACAATTGTTTGATTCCCTGTAGGTGCAAGTCTGAGTCAAGTTGCGGGGTATGCTGTGCTAAGAGTTTGGCGACTAGGTAAGTTGTTGAAGGTAGTTTTTCATAAGATATAGAGAGAGATATCTATAGTTAGAGATAGTGGAAGGGAGAGAGATATCTGTAGATAGAGATAGCTATATATAGAGAAAAATGTTGTACTTTCGACACTGAAAGCTAACAAACTGGTCTTATGGAAATATATTTCTTAGTATTATTCTCTTTTAGAGCTTCTTATGCACTATGAATCAAAACGTGGTAAAGTTTTCTTTACGAATCAAACAATTTAAGCTGGATTCTGGAAACTGTAAGATATCTTTGATAAATAAACGAAACAAGATATTAAAGAAGTTTTCTCTAAATGACCAAACAGATGAAGCTCAAGACCTTTCAAAAACCTGAACTAAAGATTAACCAAAACCAAAATAAATCAAGTTTTTTCATGGATTACCATCAAAACTTTTACTTTTAATTGAAGCTAATCAATTATAACTCCATATAAAATATCTTTTAAAATATATAGAAATATATATATATAATAAAAATACTCATTATTATCTACCGGGTATCTATAAGTCAATCATTTAAATTACATTTCCCCCCAAGTTGTGCGGCAACGTGCTCATGACGTGGTCACAATTATTATTACGATTTCTTCGCCTTTATGATTATTATGCTTAGTATACTCTATAAAGCCATATGTATATATATATATGTCTATATACTCATATATAAATCTGTATGTATGTCTAGACAAGCTATACACTTCCACATATATATATAGCATTGTTATTTAGTATCCATTGTTGTTAATCATTGTGCGCGACTTTATTCACACTTTCTTTCGCGCGTTGTTTATTGTGATAGACTTTTTCTGTTGCCTTTGCTTTATCAGCTGTAATCACAACAAAGTTGTACAAAAAATACAAATGCGACAAACAATGTAAAGATCATCAAATGCACACACACACACACACACGCACAACAAAATAAATAAAAATCATTTTATGTGGTTTTGACAGACAGCGAGAGTTGCCTTTTGGTCAGCTGTGTTGGCTCCCAGCCGTAGGGGCTAGAGCTAGAAAGTATTTCATATTTTTCATATTTCCGTATTTCCGTATTTCTGTATTTCTGTATTTCCGTATTTCGGAACCACAAAAAGTCAGCAAAGAGTGCCGCAGCTTGTGGTGCACTCATTAAAGCCCGGCTAATTACAATTAGCGCTTGTTTACCGTAAACAAACCTTAAATATAAAATCAGAGGAAAAAAAAAACAACAAATATGTTCAAGAGCTTCAGACCATTAACAGCAGATAGACTGATTTATGTGGACAACCCCTAACATCTACTGCACTACCCCTTTCTCTTTATAGATAGAAGGCACTGCAAAATGCTGAAATGGGGTATATTGGTTAGGGGAACCGTTTTGTGGTAGAGACGGGAAAGCAGAAGCTTGACATGAGTAGCTGAGTTAATTTATCTAATCTTTGCCTATTCGACGATATTGCTATGCAAAACTTAGTTAATTGGAAAAGTGCAAAAGTTAGAGAATTGAGATTTATATATATAGAATCTTTTATATAATTTTTTATCTTTTTATATTTTATAATATAGTTATATTTATACTAGATTTATTTAAATTGATATTCTATTTCCTTAACATCAACAAATCTTAAACAAAAATCAATTTTCAGGCTGTTTTAGTTGAAAAGTCTTTCCTTAAAGTCTTCCCAGCTGCAGTTCAGAGTATATCTCTCAGTCGAGCACTCCCCACTCCTTTTACTTGTTTACATATTTCTGCCTCCTTTTTTAGGCGCAATTGAGACATCAAAACGCGTATAACGTTTATTTAATTCGAAGTAATGATTTCATCGCGCACTGTGTAATCGATAAGCATCTCAAAATACACAAAAAACATACACAAATATACACACACACACACACTCGACTTACACTGGGGTGTCCTCATTGCATACTTTAGTTGCAGAGGGTCGCGCACTTGAGATAATCGCCTTAGGGTTGTTTTTAGGTCGCACACAACGGGCGCTGGCCCGTTGCCACGTACCATAAACGATCCTGTAATTTTCATGTCCTGCACACACACACACACACACACACACTGACACACTGACAGTAGACTGGTAGGCTGATATAGGCTGGTATACAGGACAAAAGGGCATTGTTGTTCATGTCGATTATTATCGCGGCAATGAGCAAAACTATTGCCGACACATGTATCCGTTTATTTGTCATGACTTTTGTGCACAGGTCCCTTTCAGGGCTCAGCCCATCCCCGCCAACTTCAGTGGCTCTCCCTTGAGGACAGGCATAGCCCTGGCAAAGCTTTCTGACATATTGTCTGCTAATCAGTTCCGCCGCAAAAGGTTTTCGCTGATGAAATCCTTTAGCGCTCCCTTGGCAATAGGCTTGGGCGCTCGCACGCTCGCTGGCCTAAACGAGCAATCGCTGCACTGACATGCCGCATAATTTCAATTAGGGTTGTTTGCCCTAAACCACCCCCACATCAAATGTGGCACGCTTAAGCGCGCATTATCGCAGTCATAACTCAATTTGACACTGCTCGAAATCACGACCAGCTCTGACCACTTCATTAAGATCAAAAATAAAAATAAAAATAAAAACCCGTTGATGTCGCTAATCAAATCAAATACTTGAACATATGTTTGTCCATAACACACATAAATAACACTAGACAACATAGTTTTTGTTACATTGTTATGATTTCTAGTGACTTTCTCTCTGTATGAAAAAGTACTCAGAGTACTTGATATATAGGGAAGTTGTTTGTGTTATGCTTGACAGCTTAAGCAGGTGAGTGGGCTTACGACTGGCAACTCTCTAATAAGTAATGGGATATGGCATATTTCGTAAACCGGGCTAGTATATGCAGATCTTAACTAAAGCTCATAAAATCTAGAGCTTTAAGATAGTTAAAAATATAAAAATATGTTTGAAAAAAACCTTTTTTGAAATAAATATTGTATTCTAAAATATATTTTAGAAAATTTTTAAATATTTTAAGGAATAAATTTATTTTTTGGAGAACTGCTAAACATTTCTGCCTAACAGTTATTTCATATGCACCCACATATACTGGCATTTTAGCCATTTAATATATAGACTGAAAACAAGATCTTAGACAAAGGTTAAAAATACTATAAAATAATATATATTCAGCTATATTTTTTGAGACAACTGCATACAGATCTACAAATTGAGTAAGATTCAATCTTTAATTAGCAAAGCAGTCTTGAGAAACTTATGTTAACTAGTGTAATATATATAAAACACACTCTTATAAGACTTTTCCATCAATATTCAAATCTCTATCTACAATATATACAATCTCATATTAAAATCTCTCTATGAAATATCAACTTTTCATTCTCAACTTTATGTTAAGCAGTGCTAAACCGTTTAAGGCCAACTAACCAACTAAAAAACCAAAAAAAAAAAAATACATAAACTAAGAACATTTTGACTAATCCAGCAATATGTGCTAATGCCCCAGCTTTTGCCCTGCTGGAATTACCTTTGACTGCAAAGGCGAGCGTTACGTGTGCGGCATGTAATCATTTTTTATGACAAACGCCAGCAGAAATTATGGCAGTCAGGCACTCGGCACATGCCTTGGGGACACATAAAAGTTGTCGTTCTGCAAGTTGTTGTTGTTGTTCGAGTTGTTGCTGTGTACACGGATCTCGTGCCATAAGGACAAAGAGTCAATCTGCAACAGAAGTAACAGAAGCATTGCCAATCGTCATTGGACATCGTGTTTCACTGTACCACTACGGTGCACACTCACAAATTAGGACCCAGGGGATCAAATTATTTAAAAAGCCTCGCGCTCTGTGTAACCATAAACCGAACAAGAGGAAGCACAAGCTGAAGCTGAAGCACACAAGATGACTCTGCCTCGTCTAGGAGCCAAGACATTTTTTATTGTAATGGCCAGCAATGTGTCCACCATTTTTTTTTTTATGGCAACTGCTAAAATTGGCAACCATATTTGGGCTAAGCTAACGGCATTTCACTGACTACATATATAAATGTATATATATATATATCTGACTGTTGACAAATGTTTGATTCTAATTTGGCATCTCGACAGCTGCAGCAGCAGCAGCAACAGCAACAGCCACAGCCACAGCATGTTGATAAAGCTTGCTCAAACTTTGATTGATTTTATAGCAAATATGGCTTTTGGGGGTTGGGGAAATTGTTGAGGCGTGTAAATATGTGGAAGAAGTGGAGTAGTTGATGGCTGATGAAATATTTCGAATAGTTTTGCTATATGAGCTCAGGTTGACTTTATAGGCAAGCTAGACAAAGATTCTTCTTTAGTGAATATTATTAGGGTAAATTCATTCATATAGAAAGGTAGCTTTTGCAGTTTGCAGCTTTTGCTATGCTCAACTTTTGTATAATTTGTATAATTTGTATACATAAATTTATACTCGTTCATAAATTTGAAAGGAGTATATTGGTTATGTTAATTTTTTGCACATAGGGCCAACTATTTGCAGTTTTTGCTATGCTTGACTTTAACTTTGTCTGACAATTTTTACACCCAGTTTTATACTCGTTTATGAAGGGAAAAGAGTATATAGGTTTCGTATCATGACGGTCTAGCTGTTGGTTCTCTCCGCATTTCGACTCCCATGAAGCTAGAGACTTTGAATTTAGAATGTATACGAGAAAGAGGATTTGTTGAATGCACAATTCATTTATTACGACTCTTTTGCTTTGAAGTGTTTTAACTCGTCTTCGATCTTTACCTACTCCTAGGGTGACCAGATCGGCCTCAGGCCATTCTGGGACGGTCGACGACTTTGTTGCAAAAAACTGCTTATCTGCGCTGCTTTCCTCAACAAAATTCTTCACTTGTCTTGACAAAAGCGGGACATGTCCCGGAATTCCAGGACGTATGGTCACCCTACCTATTCCTAAAGATCTATCAAAAACTTATATGGAATCCCTATTTAACAATAAATATATGTATACTCATACATATATAAACATACATACAGCAGAGGTATATATGTTATACATTCAGAATAAAGCCTTAAAACTCTTATAAGTATCAAATCTTATTCTTAGATCTTCAATGCATTACAACTCATAATCTTTGATACACCCAATATATATGTATATCTATCTATAACCCTTTACAATTCATTAAAATCAGTTATGCCTTTATAATATATATATAATATATACAAACATACATATTTTTAAGTTAAAGATCAGCACTATCAATAACTAAAAATTTGCATGACAAAACAGCGCAAACAAAGCGCATGCAAAGGACCTGACAAATAAGCTCCTGGCAACGACTGAATGTGTATGTGCTGTTGCTGTTGTTGTTGTTGCTGTTGTTTTTTTAAGCCGTTGTAAGCAGCTCATTGAGCAACAAAAGCAATGCGATAACACACAAACACACACACACACACACAGACACAGAGAGAACAACACGATTGCAATTGCAGAGTCACAGGCGGCTGCCGCAGAGCCCACTAAAGAGTCGCACTCATTAATGCAGTGTCAATGACAATGCGAGTGTGTGTGTGTGTCTGTGTGTGTGTGCGAGTGTGTGTGTGTGTGTGTGTAGTGAACGTGTGCCGGTCATTTTGGCTTGAACTTCTTTAATAGACAATGCCCCGCACAAAAGCGGGCGTGGCATGCGTGCGAACTACCGACTACCGAGCTCTGCCGCCTCCTCTCTTTCTCTCTCTCTCTCTTTCTCACTCTTTTTGCCCTTCTCGCTTACGCTCGACTCACCCCCTTTTTTGGGTTACTTCGTGTACTCGTGCGTGTAACGCATCTGAAGTGATTTGTAAACAAATTAAAGGCGTGCACGTGTCGGCCTCGTTAAGCTCTACGTCCGACGTCCGACGTCCGTTGTCCGCTGTCCGATGTCTGCGGATGCGAATGCGAATGCGAATCTGAATGCGGATGCGTGTGTCTGATATCCAACTACAATGCCAATGCAATGAGCTTTGCGGTGGGCAATGGGTGGTGCAGTTCAACAGTCGGTTTGCCGTGTGTGTGTACGTATGTGTGTGTATGTGTGTGTGCGTGTGTGTGTGCGTGTGTGCATTTTGGTTTGTTCAACATATGTCGCACAACGCAGAGCATTTGCATTTAACGCTCATAAGTAAACGTATCGCAGTTATCACTAGCTGTAATCTATAGGAGCGAATGAGCGAGAGCGAGAACGAGAGGGAGAGAGGGCGCGCGTGAGAGGCCGCACGAGAGCAGCTCAAAGAATTGTTGTGATTTTAACTTTTTGGCCCCTGCACTCCATAAGCCAATCGCATTTGATCATATTAATTAGCGCGTGCTGTAAGAGTCGAGAGAGCAGAGTCGAGTGTTTGAGTTGATTGTTTTGATACAATCAAAGCGGAATTAAGAATCAAGATATATATGGGTAGCAATGGCTAAGGCTGAGCCGTAGCGGAAAGGCTTAGAGACAAATGTTACGATTTGCGGAATTTGCTTGAGAATCTTGTTTATGATTTACCAAAATTGTGAATTGTGGTTTGGGCATTAGAATGTATCGAGACTAGATTAAGGTACGTGTTAAGCTGTATGGGAAAGGATTATGAGCATGTTGTTGCAGAATTTAATTAAAAGTTATATATAGAGAATATTAGAATAAAATAGAATATATCATATCAAGTTTTGCTCATGAATATAGTAGTGCGACTGAGCAGTAAATTTTGGACAGTAAAATGTAGTAATAAATACAATATTTTGAAAATAATTTGATACAAATATATATTCAACATATTTTTAATTAATTTTATATATTTTTATACTCATTCACAAAGTGAAATGAGTATATTGGTTTTGTGCAATGTCCGTCACGCTGTCCGTCCGTCTGTCCGTCTGTCCGTCTGTCCGTCTGTCCGTATGAACGCAAACCATTTGCACAGTTTTGAAGCTAGAGAGTTGAAATTTGGAATATATACTCGTGTATACCCTCGAATTATAAAGTGTCAAGATTTTCCCGATACGCCCACTAGGGGCGTGGCAAATCGGAAAATGCATTTGCCCATACCTCAGAAACACTACTTCTAGAAGTGCTAGAGAGTTGCAATTTGGAATATATACTCGTGTTGACAACCCAAGATCAAAAAGCTATGGCGGATATATCTACGCCCATTGGGGGCGTGGCAAATCGGGTAAAACTGTATCTTCTACAGTTTTAAAGCTAAAACGCCCAAATTTGGCACGTAGGTTACTGATACGATCCTATGAAGATCGATCAAAAATCTATATATCCACGCCTACTAGGGGCGTGGCAAATCGGATCTGACTATATAGTGATTTTTCAAATTCTGTAATATTTTGAGCACTATTGATGCTAGAGACTTGAAACTTGGTATATATACTCGAGTTGACAACCCAAGTTGGAAAAGATATGGCGGATATATCTACGCCCATAGGGGGCGTGGCAAACCGCAAAAGTTTGTAGCTCCTACAGTTTTAGAGCTAGAAGCTTCAAAATTGGATGGTAAGTTACTGGTGAGCTCCTCTATCGATGCGCCAAAAATAAATTTTACGCCCCTTATGGGGTATGCCCGGCTAAAAAATACCCTGTAATTTTCGCATTTTTTGAGTGTAAGCATCCAAATTTCACACTTACGTTACCCTTCACTACTTCTAAGAACTGGCCAAAAATTATATGTCTACGCCTACTGGGGGCGTGGCAAATCGGGAAAAACTATACGTTTTTCCGATTCTAAGTGAGAAAATCAGAATTATATACAGATATTACTGCTGATCTCCTCTATTGATTTCCAAAAAATTATATATGTACAAACCAATTGTGGGCGTGGCAATGGGTGTGATCTGTGGGGGTGTGAATGAGTATCCCGCAGTCGGTAGCGCCCGACTGCAACGTTCTTACTTGTTTAAACAAACTTTAGAGCTTGAGAACATAATATTAGCTAAATTTACTGATTCATGAATATAGTAGTGACTACTAAAAACAGATATGCTAGAGATAATGTCGAAGCCCAAAAGATAGCTAACATACTTGTATACTTAAAAAGATAGTAAAGTTAAGCTATAAAAAAAGTTTATATAATTTTTAGATATTATATATTCTATACATTCTATTTTCTACATATTCTATATTCTATATATTCTTTAGAAGTGTTATATTCTACTCTTACAAGTGACTTTTATTGTAATGTACATAAAATTTAAATGATATTTACTATACCAAAATTCATGTTTAAATTTTTTGCTGCTGGCCTACACTCGCTAGTCTGATTTTCAAATTTCTTTGAAAGAAAACAAGAAAAACAAAATATAATTTTTCCATTTGATGCCAATTTTCCACCATTTTTTCATACAAATCAACCAACACAGCTGCAATTTCACGTTCAATGTCTGCTCTGAGGTCAATCCAAAGTCGATGGCTTATGGTTGTAGACCAAACTCTTCATTTGACCCCAAAAGAAACGAATCTAGAGGCGTCAAGTTGCAGGAATGAGGAGGCTAATCGATTGAACATTTCTTGATATAAAACTTTAATTCAATCGATACAAAAAATCGATTGTCATATTATTGTCATGTGGTAAATGTTAGCTATCCAGAATGGATATCAACCAAGTTCCTATAAGCAACTAAAGTGAATGGCTAAGACAACATTTCAGACATTCATTTAACTGATATTGAAACCCCAAAATAGTCCTTGTTAATGTTTAAGTCACTTTAGGCGAATTTCATGACCAAAAATTTTAATTGTTTTTATCATAAAAACTTTCTTTGCTTATTTACATACTCCATAACAATATTATAGCATAAAACATTATCAAATTCTCTAACCAAATAATTTTTAAGCAAAGTTCTCGAAACTCTTCTAATGCCTTAGCTCAAAATGAAAAACTTTCTCTTAACACTTTAGAGTTTAGCAAATTTTAATAACATTAAAAAACAGTAAAAAAGAAACATTTTTGCTGGTGAGAAAATGTTGAATAAAACAATAAAAACTCAGTCGCTCCAGCCCAAATGAAAAAAGAAGCCAAGAAGAACAAAACTTCCCCCACACATCCCCCAATAGGAATCTCCATCTTAGATTTGAAATGCGCACATGCCACATCCAATAGCCCTGCCCTGCCCCCGCCCCCCGCCTATCTGCCGTTCTTTGTGTATGGCTTTTTGAAGGATCTCAAACAGGAAGCGGGAGTAAGAGAGCTGCAGTTGAAAATAAAACCCTGTGGCATGAACTCGCTCTCGCTCTCTCTGTTCGCCCTCTCTCCCTCCCTCTCTCTCTCTCTCTCTCTATGCGTCCCCTTTTCAAAAATTCTTGCAGCAGTCAATGATGCTAGGCAACGAATTGAAAAATCCAAGCTCACGAAAATTGTACACAATTTTCTGTCTATTTAACTTTGATGGTTATGAGTTGGGATTGGGGTTGGGTATAGGGGCTGGGCTTGGGCTTGGGGGCTAGCAACGGTTAGTCAACATGGCGGCTGTTAGAAAATCCTTTTTCTTTTTTTTTTTTTCTTTTTTGCCCAGCGCCCACATAAAGAAACATAAAAACCATTTCGCTCTTTGAAACTTGGGCGGCTGACTGCTGTAAAGGAATTGAAGCTGCTGCCGCTGCCACGCCCCGCACCCCTTCCAGCTATAGGGTTGCGGCAGGGTTGTCAAAGTTTACGTTTTCACTTCGAGTGCGGTGTGCGGCAGAAACAGCAGGACGAGGCAGGATCACAGGCCCAGGCCAAGTATCCTAGAAGTGTGTGTATAAGTGTATGTCTATGTCTGTGTGCATAAGTGTGTGTGTGTATGAGTGTATGAGTGTGTGCATGCCCTACAAAAGCAAGCTTTTTGGTGTGTTTCAAAAGTACATAGAAAGCCATAGAGCAACAAAAACTGCTGCAAAAGCAAAAGGCGACTCTTTGGTTGTGCGTGTGTGTGTGTGTGTGTGTGTGTGTGCAGGAACCACAGTTACGTAAATACGAAAATCCGATATTACGTTTCCACTTCTCAACACGCGCGTGTGTATGTGTGTGTGTGCTTGTTGCACAAGTGCTGCTGCGCTTTGGCGTTGCACTCGAAAAAGAAAAAAAAGCAACAACAACAACAACAACAACAACAAAGTAGAGGAAAATAAAGCACGACAGCAACACGGCAACAAAAACTTTGCACGCAAAAACCAAAAAGCCCTCATTTCGAATCCTTTTAGAATATATATTTTACATACATACAACATATATATGTTTGTATATGTAAGTGTGTAAGCCAAAAAGCCTCAACGTGGCAGTTGCTTCAGAGCAACAACAAAAAAAACACACACACAAAAAGTTTTGCAAATGGCAAAAGACAAGTAAAACTCAAGTCTCGGCTTTTTCGGCGGGCAATCGTATTGCTGTGTGCATGTATGTAATGTCTATGTGTGTGTGTGTATGTGTGTGTGTGTGTGAGTGTGTGGGCGCGCCTGCCACACCCAATACAAAACGTGCCAGGAAGCTGCCTATGAATAACAGAAGCCTCAGCAAGAAAACGACACAACAAATAAAAATGGCGAAATGTTGGTAAATGGTGGACTAAGAGATACCCTGTAAAGAACAGTGGTGTGGAAATTGGAGGGGATTGACTTAAGGTGGAATTTAAGCTAGAGAAGCTTTACTAAGGGGTGATTAGGGGCAACTTTTTTGATAGCCAATTCAAATCGAGTTGGCTAAGTGTTTAGTGAATTTATAACATTCTTAAGAGAACTGTATTCTTTTTATTAAATATCTGTTTTAAGATAGATTTTCTTAGAGAATATCTGTTTATGAATAAATTTTTAAAAGAATCTTAAAGCTGTATAAATTCTATTCGGATTCTTACAGAAAAAAACATTTTACAAAACGACTTTAAAGTTTTTTTTCAACCATTATAAAAATTTTTCATTAAGAAACATTTTCAGATTTCAATATTTTATAAGAAAGCTAACTCTAACGTAAGTAACTTTAATCAAAGTTCTTTTGTATAGCAAGTCAACAGAGATACAACTACAAAACTTTGTGATCCCAGCACTAAAAATATGGAAAATATTGTTATTTTATAAGCCACGCCTTCAAAAGGCATAAGGAAGAGGAAGCCAACTCCAACTACCTGCTGGACATCTAACTCTTAAATTGTGAGAGATATAGTCTTTCTGTTTGATTGCCATTTCTCCCGTCGATATTTTCAGTCTTCAGCTTATTCTTAGACGCCACAAGAACAGTGAAATCCAATATCTAAAATCCAGTATGAATATAGAAAACCATTTAACATTAATCCTGATCATCAAAGCTGAAATTTAGCTAAAAATAAGTTTTAAACTCTAATTTTGTCAGCCAAGCCCTATAAACCCCCTACGTCAACTGTGTGCCTAGGGTATGACAAAAATGCAAACTTCATGTACTGCAAAACGGCACAGAAAATGTTGAAGAGCATGCCCCGAAGCTCGGGCCAAGCATACAGCAGCAGCAGCGGCTCAGTCATGGCTGAAACAGAGGGCAAAGCCAGGGAGAGAGAGAGAGAGAGAGAGAGGCAAAGGCGGAGGCTGGGGCTGCAAGGCTTTGTATATATATATGAAGCTGGGCAAAAAGGGTTTGGGGCTAGTTGGGAGTGAGGGGTGCGGGAGCCGACGACGACACCACCTTTGTAACTTTCCGCAGACATTCAACACTTGCGACCAACAAGAGCAGCAGCCAGCAGCCAGCAAGAAAATGTACTACAGAGCCAGCAAAATAAATAAAAAATAAAATGTTAAAAAAAAAGAGTAAAAAATAAAATAAAACAACAGCTAAAAGCAAATACGAGTGCGAGTGCAAACTGCGTTGAAAGAAAGGCAAAAGAGAGAAATACAAAAAAAAAATATAACAGAGAGGCAAAAGATTGCAGCACATTGTTGTTGCAAGTTGTTGTTGCTGCTGTTATTCACAATTGCAAGCGAGCACACACAGCAAGCCCAAAAAGTCGTTGTTTGTTTGTTTATTTGTTATATGCGCGTTGATGTACAAACATGCCACACACACACACACACACACAGAGAGAGAAAGAGTGAGAGAGAGGGTTGGGGCGAGCGAGAGCAGGTGTATGGGCTCCCCTCTGGACTTTTTGAATTTTTATTCTGAAATGCGAAACTCAATGACAGCCATCGACAACGACAGCAACAACAAAACAAACGACAGCAGCGCACAGCAGCAGAGCAAGTGCAGGAGGCAACAACAGGAGGAGCAGCAGGAGGAGCAGCAGGAGGCTGTGTAGTCACATCCGAGCTGCAGCAGCAGCAGCAGCGGCAGCCGCTCAAGTCCGCATATAAAATCACATTGTCAACTTGAGAAGCATCTATCAATTCTTTTAATTGATCCTTTGCGCTGCGTTCGCGTTCAGCAAAGCGGAAAAGAAAAATGTATAAATTTCATATGGAAATATGAATGCTAGAGAAATATATAAAGATATATATATATATATATAATACATATATAAAGGAAAATATTGTAGTGAAAGGTAAAACTTCTTTGCAGTTCATTGAGTTTTTTAGTGCGCTCTTAATTAAAATTGAAAACACACTCAATTCCTTTAATTAGTTATGTCAAGTTTTTATATTTTATCTTTCAATCTTTCTTTCTTTCTTTCCTCAAGCCTTGTTGCTTGTTGTAGCAAGAAAAAGTTTTTGAGGGGAAATTAAAAAAATTTTATATATATATATGTATATAGATGATATAGATTATAGTTTTTTCTTTGTTTGAAAGTAGATTGATGTATAATAAGTTGTTCTAAGAATTAACTAATTTTCCTACACAACTTCCAAAGCTTAGCCAAAAATCAGTCATTCATTTCATTAAAAATATTCAATAATTTTAGTGATATGATATTTCATTATATTTTAGTTATAATATTATAATTTACGGAAAATTTATAACAAAAATTTTTAAAATTTTTTTAAAGTTTTAGTATTTTAGTTTTTAATGATATTATTTATTTCTTATAATTAAATTTATCTTAATAACTTATATAGCCTTTTTGTCATTGTTTTTTTAACTGCTTTGTATTTAATTTTAGCTATATTTAACTACATATTGAATATTTAATTTATTTTTTAAGTATTTTTCTTGATTTATTGTTTTATTTATTTAAATTTAGAAAATAAAGTTTTTTTTTTAATATTTTATGGACAGAATAAAGCAGAAATAAATTGAATAAATTTACTATAAAACATAATTTATTGAATTTAATTAATTTATAGTGAATTTATTCAATTTATTTCTTTTATCTTTTTAGTTTAAAAAAAAAAATTTCTTGAAGGTTTCTTATATTTTATTAATTATTTATTTAATTTTTTTCCGTATAGCTTTTCTTATTATTGTTTTAATTTAGTTATATTTTATTTATATAATAAATTTCTACTATACTTTTTTTAAATTAAAATATAGATTATACAATCATTTTTTACTTTTAGTTTTTTTTTTTTATTATTTACTAAATTTTTCTTTAATTCTCATCATAAAATTCTTTATTTTATTTTGTCATCATATCCATATAAACTCACTTTGCGTATGAGCAATAAAGTCCTTAACTTCCCCAAGCCACTCAGCCCCTTTCCCAGCTCAAATAACCGACATTTAAGACATTTCTTAGCATTTATAACCCCAGTTAAAAATACACAGCAAAGTTTTTCCTATGAAACTTGTTAATTGTGCGTTACCTGCATTAAGTTTCTGCTCTTCCAAAATAACAAGAACTTTCAAGCTTATGTAAAACATTTAACAAAAGTACTTGGACAAATGCTAAAAAGATTTCACTGAAAAACGAAATACATAAAACATATATATATATATACATTTTTATATATATGTATGTATGTATGTATGTGTGTGTGTGTGTGTGTGTGTGTGTGTGTGCATACTTTTTTTTCTGAAGAAAAAATAAAGTGTGTAAGAAAAGCTGACAATGCGAATCCGATACTTACGGCCAAAAAAGCAGCAGCAGCAGCAGTAGCAGCAGCGCCCAGCATCCAATCCCCCACCCAAAATTATTCTATAAGCCATCAAAGCAATTCAACAGCAACAACAACAACAACAACAACAACAACAACAATGCTAAAGAAGAGGTAGCAGAAAAGAAATCGACAGCGAACGCAACAACAACAACAACAACAACAACAACAAAAAACTTTAAGGCAACGCAAAAAAAAACCCACAAAAAAGTATAAAAAAGAAGTTATAATAAAATGAAGAAGAAGAAAAAAAAGAAATATATATATATGTATATCATAAAATGCCCAAAGAAAAAAAATCTAAATAAATAAGACCTGCTCGATTTTCTTCAAACCTTATTTTTTTTTTTTATTATTATTTTCTTTTGCCTTTTACAGCGAACAGCGACGAACGAAGGAGGGCATAGCCATAGAGGTCCCAAGGCAAACGCACACACACACGCGCGCAAAATACAGCACCCAATAAGAACAACAACAACAACAACAACAAGTACAACAACAACGACAAGCAACGTCTTCTTACTTGTGTAGCAAAAGGCAGCCAGCAGCGAACATCTTTTGCGAGCGAGCGCAAAATTCCTGTCATGGGGTCTCCAAGTGATGCCACAATCGGCGGCGACGGCGGCTGCTGCCACCGCTGCCACAGCCGTTGTCGCCGTTGCTGTTGCTGTTGCTGCTGTTGCTGCTGCTGCTTCTTCTGCTGTTGCATTATTCATGTTTGGCAGCCAGCCATCGTGTCCCCCCTCCCTCCCCCTCTGTAACGCCTCTTCCAACTCTCTCCAACAAGGGGCTGCCGAGTCAATACTGCTGACTGACTCTGCAACTGACGACAAAAACACCACGCCCTCAAAACGCCACTTGCCGCATGCGTGCGAGCGAGAAAGTCATACAAACACAAATCAGCTGAGAGCGCCGCCATTTGCTGCGTAAATGCGGCGAGAGAGCGACGAGCGACAGAAAGAGCGAGCAAATACATATAATGCGCAGTCAGACAAGTGCAAGCGAGAGGCCGCTATAGGTGGTTGGTTTTTTTTGCTTGTTTTGTTTTGTTTGTGTTTTGACTCGCTGCTGCCTCTGCCTCTGCTGCTGGCGCTGGCGCTGGCTGCGAACGAGCGGCGTCTCAGAGCTCTGAGCTCAGAGCTTGTGAATTCGCTGCAGGCACAAACACACAGTAATACGCCGCTACGCTGACTGGTTGTCTGCGCGGATGTTTCTCTGAAAAGCAAAAATCGAATCGCAGCGAACGACGCAGCACGAACAAACGAACGTCGGAGTCGGAGTCGACCTTTTCTTACCCAATATAACATACGCGAGTTTTGTCGCCGCAGTTTGCTAACGCGTGGCAACAACAACAGTCGCCGCTGATACGTTGCACGTCGCTCGGCATTTTCGTTTGTTTTTTATATACATATACAACAACAACAACAACAACAACAGTTAAAAAAAGAAAATTGAATTGTATTGTATTCGCCTCGTTTTTGTGTTTGCCGCGGGTGTAACCTTTAAACTCGCCTTGATTACACTTACAACATTTCGCCGTCGGTTTTTGTGTGAATTTCTTTCTTTTTTGGGCCCCGATCTTGTTTCGCGGCACACAGAATATCAATAGCAGCTGCTGCTGCCTGCCGTCCAAAGTCAAAGTCTTCTTCATTTAGTTATCATCAACGCAAGGCGCATCCGCTCAACTCCTAATGCCTTATCAGTAGCACGCATCTCTGTTTGCTGCTGACGCTGCCGCTGCTGCTGCTGCTGCTGCTGCCGTTGCCGCTGCCGTCGTAGGGAACACACATAGAGACTGAAAGACCTTTTCCTTACCACTCAATTTACAGTGAGTGCCATTCCACGCGCTGTCTCGTAAATTAATGTCATAAATTAATTTCGGGCACCGGTGTCGTCTAAATACATATATATATATATATATTCGGGAGTCTCGTTAAACCGTAGTCCGTGTCGGCCTATAAAAAAGTCAACATTACCTGCCGCAGCAAGTGTGTGTGCGTGTGTGTGTGCGAGTGTGTGTGTCTGTGTGTGCGTCACCTAAAACCCAAATGTTCCTTAAATTACCTTGAAGCTGAAAATGAATACGAAATCATAATAAAATAAAGCCAATTATATATATTATATATATAAATATTATATATAAAGTGAAATCAAAAAATATTTATATTGAAAGCTTTTTTCCTCGCTGACGTAAAAATGTTCAATCTATAAATTTGATGTTTTTAAATCATTCATAAATTTTGCAAAATAAAATAAAAACCAAATAGAAGAAGAAGAAGAACAAGTGTTCAATGCTCACAACTTTTGCAAATATCAATAAGATATTACTGGATTAAACAGGACCAATATAAAAGCCTTTTTGCATTTGCCTTGCGCTTAGTCGCTGCACCAACAACAACAACAACAATAATCAGGATACCAACAACAACAACAAAGAATAGAAACAACCAACAAGCACCAACAACAAACACCAACCGCAACAATAACAACAAACATACACCAGACAGACATCATCATCGTTGGAAATAGACCTCGTGTCATTCCAAAAGACGCACATGGGCGTCTGCACCGAGGAGCGCCCTGTGATGCATTGGGTAAGTTATCGATAAGTTATTCAAAGATCGATAACGTATTCGCAGCTAATTGAGCTCAAAATGTAAATGGATTAAAGCATTTAGTCAGTAATCAAAATTTCAAAAGCCCTCAGACAAGTAACAGCCTTTAAGTTTGTTATCGATAGGTCACAATAGTTCGATATACGTTGTTGATCGATTCTCGCTTTTTTAGACTGACTCAAGAGATGAATAACACAAAGAGGAATGTGGAAAACTACATAAATTGATTTTTTATATAATTTACTTAAATTTAAAGATAATCGATAAAACGGAAAATCGATATCTCATTAAAGTTGATCAATATATAAAAATATATATAATTTTTCAGCCACTTACCATTCTCAGCATCCAATAAGCATATTTCTAATATAGACAAGCAAATCATCTTCGAAAAACCTGCAATATATTGATAAATCGATAAGGTAATAATCATGCTAAAATAAAAAAATTATTTCAAAATGTAATAAACATGGAACAAAAAGCTAAGAACATTGATCTGTACAATATATTCCTCGTAAGATGCCAAAACATTATAAAATCGATAAATCAAGTGTCAAATCGATAATATCGTAAAAAGATCGATAAATCAATAGAAATCAAAGAAAAACGAAAAATCATAAGAAATATCTAAAATCGCTAGCTCTATTTATGGTGTCTAATGAATTTGCATTAAATATATTAGAAAGATCGATAAATCGATAGATCATTCCAATAGCCATCTTAACTAATTCACGTAGAAAAAACTTTTTAGCCAGAAAAACTTCCATTCAACATTGAAAATCCAGCTAAATTCATATCTCAACTATGTCCATTGAATATTCCCAAAGATCTATAGCTTAGAACGACTCCCCGTTTAACGATAGAGTGACCTTAAAGCATTCTCGACAAATTTCTAAAACGTTTTTATTTCGGATTTCCACACGCTCAACCAAATCAAAATTGGTTTGAGTCAGCATCAGCTTCGGTCGCATTCAGGTCTATGCTCGCTGATTAATTTGTGATTTATCTCGAGCTCGGGTTACAAATGTTATCAATGCCAGACCAAAAGCTACGACTCCTATCGATCCACAGAGACAGCCGCAGCGACTGAAACAGAGACAGCAGCGAGACTTCGAGCAATCGAAGCGCATTTAGCGATAAGAAAAACCCCCTTGTGCATTTGCTTTTCAGTGACAACGCAACAGATCATGAATTGACTTTAAGTACGCTCTCTCTCCCTCTCCCTCTCTTACTCGCTCTCTCTCACTCTGTGTTTTTGTTGTCATGGATCGATAACAAAATCAGTTGCCAACAATCAGTTGGAAAGAGCTTACTTACAGCTTATGCTATGTAGATTGTAGATATGTTTTCTATAGATATTTAGGTTCGTGATGAGAGAAAAAATGCTGTTAAAGCAAATATTAAGCATACGCCAGGTTGGATGATATTAAAATAAATTTCTATTGGAATTTTTGTATATTCCTTATATATGAAATCTATTTTTGTTTAATTTCAATCAATATACTAACAATATTTTAAGCTTCCATTCAATTCAGACATAAATCGATATATTATCGATAAATTGCTCTATAAGTTTCGCATCTTATTTTGTTTATATTTTTTTCTGATTCAACTTAGTTTTCTAGCCAATTCTTAATAAATTAATCAATATATTACAATAGTTTTGTTAATAAAATTCCATTAAAATCAGCTATGGATCTATATATTCTCAAAACTTTGCTTTCTAAGTTCCATTTCTTATCTAGAATATGAAATAAAAATTTGATGTATTTTTAATATTTTGCTTTCCAAATCCAGTACTTCCTTTATGATTCAATATATTTTAGACTAATCAATTGAATTTAGTATTAAACTAGAAAAACGCCTATTCAGTTTTGTCTATTAGATATCTGTCGGCTCTCTAGCCATGCATAATAGCAACTATCAATAAAGAAACAACATAGAGAAGACGACAGCCGAGTAAAAAGGTTTACATGATATGCGCTTTATAATTCGTAATCGGTTTAAGCGTAGAATTTACAGCGTGACTTGCTTTATAGGAAATAAAAGCAGGTAAAGAATGCTACGGCTAAATATGTTTGACAGTTGAGTCGTTCATGAAGTGAGATAAGAGTATATGGGTTTAAGTCAACATCCGTCTAAAGACTTGCAATTTGATATATAGTATATACATGATATAGGTTTACTGTGAGTAACTGTTGAACTACTCCACTGATTGATTAAACAATTTATGTAAATGGCGCTTGGAAACTCGATAAGGCGATATGAAATACATGCGATTGCCCAAATACCGACGGCTGCTATTGTTTTACTATTATTAAAAAATTTTATCTATGCTTGAAGTGGCCAAGAAAAATATGCTTTTTAAATACATTTCAATATAATTTATAAATAATTTTAATAGTAGGAAAATTGCTTATATATTAACAACAATTAAGTTAACTTTCTTAAAGAATATCAAAGCTGCTAGGAAAAACTATGATAAAAATGTTCTTTATATGTTTCCTAAAATGGTTAATAAGAGTGTAGAAACATATATTTATGTATTATTAAAATTTATTTATATTTTTTAGTATATTATTAATATATTATATTTATATTATTTATATAAAAAATTTTCAGATAGAAAGAAATATTTAATGCAGCTTTTGAAACATAAAATATAGAATATTTAGCTTAGACGCAAATACGAATGGTTATTATAAAACTAAATATATGAAAGTAAATTTAATTTTTTAAAAATGTAATCGAAGTGGATTCTTTTTTTTTTAATCTAATTTAATGTAGGAGATTCACACAGATTTCACAGCACTGAAGTTTTGAGCTAACTCTCCAAATATTCCCAAAAATTAGATAAAACTCCTTGTTAAAGCTATAAATTTCTGCTTTGATTCAAAACCTGCTATATTCAAGTTACAGTTCGGCACGCAGCTCAGGGCATTTGCCAGTCTATCAAAACCGTCAAGAACCCACTGACTTGCTAATAAATAATCAGCTTTCATTATTGTTACAAAGAGCTCAAAATATTATTTTTTCATAATCATAAATAGTTTTAAAAAAAACTCCAATAATGTTGTAAAATATATAAAAAACAAATTTTAGCTACTCTGTTTGATAAAATTTAAATATTTCAAGCAACTTCATTAAAACTTATCAGTCAACAAAAATCTACAAAAGAAGTTTATAACTTACGTCTTTTATCTACCCAAACTGTAGTTAGTATTTTCTTTTTCTTTTTCTTCTTTTTTTGGTATATCTTCCCATTTTTAGACACGCTTCAGGCAACAAATCAAGCCATCAAATTGCACAAAAAAGAAATACATATATATATAAGAAGTAGCCGTTGCCTATAAGAAATGTGGTTAGGCCATTTTCGTTGGGGTATTATGTGTGTAGTTGACCAAAAAAAATATCGACAACAAATGTTGAAATATTGCCAACTAAAAATGGCAGACAGCAAAATGTTGCGTTTTGTGTTTACCCCCAAAGGTAAAAACCGATGTCTGACCAAACAGAGTCGAAAAAAAATTCAAAATAAAATTATAAACAACAACAAAATTTGTAGTAAAACAGCAATGAAAAACAAGTAGAAATATTGCAATTAGATGATAATGACTGCTTAATACTCGTTCATATTACATAAAAATATCAAATTATAATACGAAATTCAATAGAATTTCTTTATGTTACAATTTGCCGACCCAATGTGCTTGTCCTAAAATTTATGGATCTATCTATAGTTCAAATATCGCTCAATTTCTATAGTTCTTTCTTTATTTGCCCCGCCCAATGCAATGGGCATACCATAGCATTTACTGATCTATCTATAGATAAGTTCAATTATGATTCAACTGTAAACACTTGATGAGGCTAGCTCTGAGGCATGCCCCACGAGGCATGAATAAATATAAGATTTAGTCAATCTATAGAAGAGGTTATTAAGCTGTGAAGGAAACTAGTTAGTGACCATCTAAAGAATATCAAAATTTGATCAGATGAGAGTACACGGGAATCTTATGTATATATGTATAAATATTTCAAAAATTTTAAGTCTAAGACACACACACACAAAGGTGCATCTCGACCAAACCAATATACTCCCCTTTTGCCCAATCTAAACAAGTATAAAATGTCAAAAACAAAATAAAAATGAAGTTTTTGGCTTCAGTCAAAAAAATAAATAAATAAAACAAAAAAAAAAAACCTGTCATCCTTCTAAGTAAACACAGAGCCAAACAGTTGAAAACTATTTTCAACTAATTAATCAAAAAATAAGTAAACTGGAGCATCGATGATACGTAGCGACTCGCCAGATCTACTCACTATGTATATGTATAATTTGTCTGCAATGTGCGACAAGATGTCTGCGCTTCGTTTCTTACTCGAAAATAATATTTTGTGGCCACATATAATGTATGCAGAACTACGTGAATGAATGGGGTATATAGAGGGGAGGGAGGGGCAGGACGGGGGCTTAGGTTAAGTTTTCAGGCATCTGTCGTTGTTACCGCCCTCCGCCCGCCCCACTTCAACCAACTTCAACCCCTGCCTACCCACAGTTCGTCTTTCAAATGTCGCGCAACGTTTTCTTGGAAAAGTCAGCGGCAACAGCAGCAAAAAATTTTGCCTAATTGAAATTAACTTTTGCCGCCGCCATTGAAAATTTCATGCATCATTTTGTGGCACATATCCTTTTGAGATGCATTCGTGAAGAAATTTGTGAAAAATTTTCGAGCTGAGTGAAACGGAAATCAAGCGATGAAGACTTTTTACTTTAAATGAGAATATACTAAATATGAAAATTTATATATGAAGAAATATGAAAATATGCAGGAAAAAATTTGATATATTATATATAAAATATATTTGCGTATATATTAAATTTCTTTTTCTTTTATATAAAATTTTGCAGCATTTTGGTGGCAAATATTATTTGAAATTTCTATAGCATGGGTATCAAGCTATCATCTAAAATGAATAAAAGTGCAAATATCAAATTCGAAAAATATGAAAAATAATAAAAAATAGCAAATATAAAAAAAAAAAAAAATTTGATTTATATTAAGCTGTTAGATGACTGCATATTTTTGTGTCACAATTTATTTAAAATATTTTTCATTATACTCATTCACAAAGTGAAATGAGTATATTGGTTTTGTGCAATGTCCGTCACGCTGTCCGTCCGTCTGTCCGTCTGTCCGTCTGTCCGTCTGTCCGTCTGTCCGTCTGTCCGTCTGTCCGTATGAACGCAAACCATTTGCACAGTTTTGAAGCTAGAGAGTTGAAATTTGGAATATATACTCGTGTATACCCTCGAATTATAAAGTGTCAAGATTTTCCCGATACGCCCACTAGGGGCGTGGCAAATCGGAAAATGCATTTGCCCATACCTCAGAAACACTACTTCTAGAAGTGCTAGAGAGTTGCAATTTGGAATATATACTCGTGTTGACAACCCAAGATCAAAAAGCTATGGCGGATATATCTACGCCCATTGGGGGCGTGGCAAATCGGGTAAAACTGTATCTTCTACAGTTTTCAAGCTAGAACGCCCAAATTTGGCACGTAGGTTACTGATACGATCCTATGAAGATCGACCAAAAATCTATATATCCACGCCTACTAGGGGCGTGGCAAATCGGATCTGACTATATAGTGATTTTTCAAATTCTGTAATATTTTGAGCACTATTGATGCTAGAGACTTGAAACTTGGTATATATACTCGGGTTGACAACCCAAGTTGGAAAAGATATGGCGGATATATCTACGCCCATAGGGGGCGTGGCAAACCGCAAAAGTTTGTAGCTCCTACAGTTTTAGAGCTAGAAGCTTCAAAATTGAATGGTAAGTTACTGGTGAGCTCCTCTATCGATGACCCAAAAATAATTTTTACGCCCCTTATGGGGTATACCCGGCTAAAAAATACCCTGTAATTTTCGCATTTTTTGAGTGTAAGCATCCAAATTTCACACTTACGTTACCCTTCACTACTTCTAAGAACTGGCCAAAAATTATATGTCTACGCCTACTGGGGGCGTGGCAAATCGGGAAAAACTATACGTTTTTCCGATTCTCAGTGAGAAAATCAGAATTATATACAGATATTACTGCTGATCTTCTCTATTGATTTCCAAAAAATTATATATGTACAAACCAATTGTGGGCGTGGCAATGGGCGTGATCTGTGGGGGTGTGAATGAGTATCCCGCAGTCGGTAGCGCCCGACTGCAACGTTCTTACTTGTTTTAATTTGAAAAAATTCTTGCTCATGTAAAACAAAATTGATACATAAAATTCTTATTAAATATATAAAATAAATATTTAATATTATTTATATAAAGATTTATAAAATCCATATAAAAATAGTCAAATATGATAGAAATCAATTTAAAATATTCTTAAATATTTTAACAAAAATATACTCATTTCTAATCTTTGTTCTTCTCGTTTTCCCCATGAACTTTACAGCAGCAGAGCGCAAGATTTCTTGGGCCCGGCGCAAGGGAGAAAAGTTTAACACCACCTGTAGCACATCAAGGGAGCAATCAATGCGGCAGTGCTGCAGGTGCAAATAATAATAATAATAATAACAACAATAACAACAATCATCATCATCATCATCATCCATTGTTTCGCACATGCTCGACATCATCGTGCCCAGATATTTGTGATCAGAGTACAAAGCCATTTGGCAATGCATACGGCAGCGAGTCATATAGAAGGTGAGAGAGAAACACTTAAACCTAAACCGAGACGAAACTATTTATCTATTTCTCTCTCTCTATCTATCTCTATCTCTTTCTATAGCTATGAGACCGCCGATCGCGCCACATTTGAGGACTCAACGGCAAAATTCTCAATTAGCCGCAGTCGCACGGATTGCACGGAGGTCAGCGATGAGACCACATCGGGCATATCATTTAAAACGGAACCCTTCGGTCCACCCAGCAGTCCCGAATCCACCAACGATAGCAAAGTAACCCGCAATCCAGACGATTGCGCCGGCTGCGGCCGACAAATACAGGTAAGTGAAAGAGCGACAGGGAGAGAAAGAGAGAGAGAGAGAGAGAGAGGGTGTGAGTGTCAGAGAGAGTGAGAAATAGATTAAGTGTGTGTGTTTTCCTTGTGGTGAGGATACATTTGAGGATATAATTACATATGCCGTCGGCAAAGGTAGTCTGAGAAAAACTTTTTGGGCAAGAGATTGAGAGTGTAGAGTCGAGTGAAGATATGATAGAGTATAAAGTTTATATAGTTAGTTAGTAGTTAAGCGAATTTAGTGTAAAGATTTTATAGTTAAAACTTTGAGAAGCATATGATAAAGTTACGAACTTTTCAAGATATTTGTTCCTATTGGACTTTAGCTCTAATTCAATTTGCTAAACTTTTCTTAAGTTAAGTTTTGCTGGCTTGAAGGCATGCTTAAGTTAAATATTACTAATCACCAGAAAAAAAGATTAAATTCATAAATAAAATAAAGTAAAATATATTTGATAACTATGAAATTCACTT